>CM060983.1:173417830-174050785 GCA_030765065.1 Deroplatys truncata | reverse complement strand
CGTATTTACTGTTTACTTTAGAGGTCAAGTAGCATTATTCTAGGCCATCTAAACTTCTAGTAAAACTCAGAGCCATCTGTCTGTTGGTGATAACAGCACTTTGAGCAAATCTGGGCAACAGTGAAATTTAAAATCGAATTCTCATTCCAAAAGCCTTTGTACTAGAATTCATTTGAAATAGGCTTTGTCTTAAAATGCAAATGAGAATGTTGTCCTCTGTTATAGCCTGTAAAGTAGCATTCATTAGTTTCCATTTTCCTAAATGATTTACAACTACAGAACCTTCACCCACTCGGTGTAGTCTAAATACAAGTGGTATAAGCTAGTAATTTGGAAATAATAGTATGGCGTTCCTAATTTCGACCTTGCTGATCATGACATTGCTCACTGGGCCTATCATTGCTTATTACCTCTGGCCGCAGCAGGTACCATTGGTCTTTATATATCATTTTCTACAGATTACCGTTCCTTTAAACCAAGCTGCACACAATTTAGCATGACATTATGCAGCCTCAGACGCAAGTGTGGGTTCAAGTGATTGCAATTACAGCTCCCTATTTACTCGTTCAAGGCTGACGGCAATTTTTGTACTGCTCTTTATTTTTAAAGTATTATTTTCACTCCAGTGAGTCCGACAAGTCGACAAGTTAACATTTAGTAGGTATATTAGATATGTGTGGTGACTGCATCTTTGGAGAACGAGGAAGAGTTTGCAAATACGAGACAAAGTCGAGTCCGAGATTCTCCAGTACACTAAACGCATGTGTATTGACTATTTTTTCGACTATATGAATGATAGAAATAGTACTTCGCGAAAATAAAATTGATTACTATCAGTTGTTCTCCAAGGACAAATATAAGTATGAGCTTTAACGTATCCTCATCCTTAGGATCAGCTAAAATAAGAACTAAGTTTGAGAATGCATAAATAAATCTCAGTGCCCTATTATCTCGTAACAGGCTTTAAGTGCGGTGGGTGCCGGGGCATCAGGGCATCTATGCAAATTAAAAGCCCGATCAGTTGCCCCCCCCCACAAAAAGAGACTGAGATACTCTATGTTGACCCCTGAACCGGTGGTTTGAATCAGTACAGGTGTTAACAGGTGTGCAATTCGGCATCCTTCTTTGAGGAACCCTTATAATCGTTTTACACAGGACCTTACCTCTTCAGCCCCTTCTGTAGAGTTACAACCTCTCAACACCATCTCTTTCTAGATTGACTTTCTCCCTCTAAACAACAGGTGAAGTGAGCAATGAAGCAGTATTTTTAACACTTAAATGATTTCGCCAAATTATATAATATAAAATGTAATAACAGCCCGCCTTAAAGCAATATGTGTATGTAATAATATATAAAATGCATGTAACAGTCATTGTATTAATGTTTATATTATTGTGTACATATTACGTAATTTAATAATGTAGGAGCTGAGAATAATAGGTTAAAAGTTGCTAACAATGAGGTAACCCTGCAGCTGCAGGTAGATTAGGTTACCAGCACTGAATGCAGAAATTCAACTTTCCATGATGTCAGCATAAAAGGAAGTGGATCAAAACACACTGTCCTCGAAAAAATGCAATTAGTGGTTAATCTGTGAAATCAAAACTGAGCGTTAACCTCCATTTGTTCATCGCAAAGTGATATCTCGGGGAACCGCAACTAACGAACATGAGCGGTTCTTAGATAAAGTAGTTTAAAAGTTTTGCCGCAGAGGTAGCACATGGCGGTATACAGAAGCGGTCGGTGAAACTAATTTCACGAATTGTAAGAAGCACGTCGAAAGCGGTAGCTGAAGAGACTTTAATTATTTTGCGTTTCGCGGTTAACATTTTTACTTTCCTTGGAAGCTAAAAACTCGGGAATTATAATTAACCATACATCTCTTGAGGCAAAGTTAAGTCATTGGTTTAAAATGAGACTGCGGTCCTAACCTGTACAACACAATCTCCCTCTGTGAGTTTTCCTGGCTCATACCTCCTCTTGTGGCTAAATTAACACAGCGTTCTACGAAAATGCAAGTTTGTGCTGCTAATATTAACAACTAGTTATCTTTAAATTATTTTTCTTCTTGAGCTCTTCCTTCCCTAAAAGTGTTGAATTTTTGGGTTAAGTTCGTGAACGAGGAGTTCAAAATGAATGTTTCAATTCTGTGAACCGTTCGCAATTCTCTCACTTCATAGCATTCACCACTCATTCGTCTCATCGTTCAGTCCTGTAGATAATGGGATAGACCGGTTGCGGCAGGCAGGAACTGAAAGCTACCTGATAATCGTAGTTCTGTCAGGTCTGGTGAAGTACTTTTATGGTCGTCTAATATATCGATTATAAAACAAGAAAATACGGTCTTTCTTAAATACACGTAAGCTTACAATTATATCATTAAAATATTTATTGTTGACCATATTTAGGACTAAATCAGCACGTGCCTATCCCTCTTCTTAACCACCGTTCGCTGAGCTGAGGGCTAGCAGCTAGGCTGGTGCAAACCATTCATACTTAGTGGAATTAATTGTTATGCCACACAAGCCGTACGTTGGACAAGGTTGGAAAGGTTCATTGATTCCAATAATTGATCTAATAATGGTTGAAACTATGAAGACCGGGACCATTGGGGTATGTCATCTCAATACAATTTGTGATCTCCTTGTGGTTTACTGGGAAAAATGCGAATGAGTTGGAGAATTTAGCGTCTGGTTCTACCTTTCCAATTCATACTTAGTTTCCACTAGAACACGAGCATTCTAGAGCTTAAATTTTGCGTTAGCCCCTTACCAAACCATTTGGGGTACTCGAGATATTTTTCGGGAGAGCAATAAAACGGGTGGTACCCATCTCCATTTTCTTGCACTGTGTTTATTGCTTGGGGGACAGTGAACGAAATCTTTCGTGAATGACTAGCTCATCAGCTTTGTTAAGCTTCAACACCTAATAAGCCACTTAGTTCATTAACGACCGGCAATAATGAAGTGAAGTGTTTCAAATGAACGAAGTGTTTACTAATTATTGGTAATTACCTGATGGAAAGTCTTTCTCACTTTTAAATAACAGTCAGTAATTACATTTCACTCCAGATTCATTTCCACTGTTAAAGGTAATTGGAAATACGTGACGGTACCCAAATCAAATCTGCGGTTTAAAAGATTCTATGTGTGGATAGCCAGCACATATGCAAGTGACCTATGGGCTCATATCTTCATATTAACAGTCGAAATGATACGTCTACATAAATATTTTACTATTCCTGTTTCCTTTTAATTAGAAGAATCTGCAGATTTTGCTCAGCCCAACTGTCCATGTTGTTCTATATCAAATAAGTATCTACTTCATAGTTATTAAAACGCTGTTTATATAGGACAGTTTTCTCATTAGCACAGTTATTTCATTTTAAGTATATGGTTACAAAGACGAACAAAGTGGTGGCATTTAGCTTATCTCATTTTAGATTAAAGGTCAAAGAGCTAATCTACATCTCCATATTATATAAATGTAACAGCTTAAACTCTTATAAGGATATTATTACGACAGATCTACTTCCGCCATCGCAGTATAACTGCCTACGAGAAGTTGCGACATTTAGGAGCAATTAGATGCTAGAGATATCTTTTTCTAGAGTGTTATCAAGTATTTCCCTCGCCATTAACCTCTCCTAAGTACAGCTCGCAACACTTTTTATGATTGTCACAGTTGTTAAAGTTTTACGGCGTAACTGTTGTTTTGTTGTATAGCTGTGAAGCGGCAATTATCACCGCTTTCCAGTTTCCAATGTGCGATTTCATACTTCCCGCTTCTAATTTAAGCTTATGTGCAAAACAACGGTTTGGTCGACCACATTCTTTATTTGGTTTTTATTTTATTCCATCCCTTTCTTATGTTTTCTTTGAGATTTTCTCAACAAGTGATTGATGTTCTATATGATATCGACAACCTCTTCAAGATAATAGGAGCTTATCACTTTCATTGTGTCCTTAAGGGCTACATTAATGTCTGGTTTTCGTTGAGACAAACTCTTCTACAGTCAAATCATTCTAATACAACAATTATCTCTGAGTGTGATGTTGAAAATTAATGATATAGGGTAGTTTTTAAAGCTCCTGAGCGGCTTCCTCTTTTGGGCGGACCCTAAAACTGTCCAAACTTATGTCTAGCTTGTTCAAATTGTGCAGATTTGTACGTAAGAGTTTGAAGATGACAAAGGTTAGTTCTTTACCGATTTTCGCCGAGTCCTGTACCTCACTTGCACAAATTTGTGACCTGACAGCCCAATCTGAGTAGTTTTGTATACAAACTGTTGAAAATATAGTTAAGTGTAGTTTTTAAATACGTTTTAAGGGAAGCACTTTAGTCTGCCATCCAGAGCATGTGTAATGTAGGATCAATCGGATCCTTTGTGTTCACAACTTGTCTGATAAGTCGTATGTGACCTTAGCTAATAGAGGGTTATTCAAAAAGAAGGAACAAATTTTAAATATTTATTTCTAATGCACGACAATAGATGGCGATACATGCGATACATCACTGAGTAGAGAAGAGTTCAAAATGCTATTTTATGTGTTCAAAAGGAGCACCATTTGTTATGCGAGGACGACCAGTGCTTTTCCGTTTACATACGCAACCATCTTCTACGAATTTATTGTATCAATTGTACATTTTTTATGACGAGGCGGCTCGTTGTTGAACTTACAACGAAATACACGCTGAAATGAAACAATGGATACACTCTTTGTATACTGCACACAAAACGACTTTTCCTGCGGCGTTGCCATTTTCTCGTAAACAAACCCAGAGCTATTGTAAGCACTGAATGGGACTAATAGATTGGGGCTTAGAACTTTCCTGTATTCAATGATGTGTCGTAAGTGTTGCTACCTATTGTCGTTCATTAGAAATAACTTTTAAATTCTGTTCCTTCTTTTTGAATAACCCTGTATATTCCTTATGGGGTTTTGGCAAAGTTCAGCACTCTAATACCATTTCTACAAATACTATGACATTATGTGTAAACTTTCAAGCTTTTTTATTCATTTCTGGCATTGTTTGTGCATCCCTCCTTAAACACACACGGACTTTCCGCTTTATGTACATAGATATTTGCACATGAATATGCACGTCTAGTAAGGTCAGGGGCATTGAACCCATATACTTGGGGAAGGGTTCAGAACCTCTATGCGAAGAAGCTAATGCAACAATTGTTAAGAATTTCTTTATACCAGCACATGCAAAAATATATAAACTTGCTCGACACATGGTGAAAATAATGATGAGATTAAAATGCAACCCCTAATGTTTTTGTTTATTTCACATTTACAAAGCATCAGCGATAACTATAGTGTAATAAAATCTCATATACTTTGACAATCTTCTACCAGTAGAGAACATACATAGTTAAACGGTTTACATTCAAAATAGGAACCATTGCTGTTGGAGCTTCTCGGTAGTTAAGGTAAAAAAAGGCAACAAACTAGATTTACCGTTGAAAACAATCAGAGTGAAGAAAGCAGAGAATTTAGTGAAATTGCAGTGGTCAACTGAAATAAGCAATCTGTCGGAAGGACAAACCCACTACATCACCGAACACGATGTGGTTACATCTCCGGACATTCCGGATACGCCTCCTTGAGCAAGGCTGCGTGAATCTGAGTGGCCACGTTTCATCATAACGCTTTACATCAGATGTCAGTGACCCTTTCCTCAGATTCACGACAGTTGAGGATCATCATATCCCAACTCGAGTATTGCTCCAAAATTTCTCTCAACTAATTAGCAAATAAATTTATAATTAGGTATTGAAAATGTCATTTCACACACAACCTGATATTTGCTGATGACGAGGTCATAATAGGGCAGTATAAGGATGATAGAATGCTCTGTAAACTTATAAGTGGATTTGAAATAGGTGGGTTGAAAGTAAACCCAAATAAGTCAGCACACATGACGGTTGGTGGGAAGGAAAACAATTTAAAAGTAAATGACATGACAATTAAATGTGTAGACAGATTAAATACCTTGATTATTTTTATTGACAAATCTGGTATATGCATAAATAACATTAATCATAGAGTGAATCAGGCTAAAAAAGAAAAGTACTCTTTGAATACTGTCCTATGGAGCAGAAAGTTGGACCATAAATGTAAAAATGCGGTAAAGAATAATGGCAAAGGAGATGTATGGACTGCGAAGAAGCATACGAATATCTAGAATACAGCATATAAGAAATACGAGATGAAATGGATGCAGAAGAAACTGTTCTTGATAGGATGAAAAAGTTCTCTGGAATGGTACGGATATGTTCAAAGAATGTCGGAGGAAAGTTGGCCCAAACGTAACACCAATTGAGCTGCGCCTGATAGAAATAAACGTGCAAGAGGTCGGAAGAGCTGGCATGAAGGAATAAGCACAGCCACGTTGAAGAGGAACCTGGAAGAATTACAATGGGAGTATAGGAACTTGGAAAACAGGAATAAAAGGCAGCTTCTGGAAGGTGGAGAGTCTATAAAAGTAAAGTAAGGTATTGAAAGTGCTTTAAAGGTCTTTAGGAGCTCAAAACATTACGAACCGTGCCAATAAGATGGCTCTGACCTGAAGGAGTGACTGGAGAAGCAAGGAATCGCAGCTATGCCCATAACTGGGCTGGAATAGCGAATCGACTACTAATGTAGATAAAACAGCTGTTGAGATTCTGCATTTCGATAAAGCGTTCCATAGGTTGTATGTCCATGTTATCAGGAGAAAAGCATTTCTTCGTAAAACTCCTACCGAAAAAGAAACGAATAACGACTACAAGCTCTAGTTAGCGTTTCAAGATGAAACCAAAGCTTTACGTTAACTGTCGATAGATATCGAGGTTATTTATGTGAACAGACAAGCTAGTTTACCTCATAGGGTATAGTTCTGACATTCAAGATTTCTATCACAGCACAGCGTTTATGTGCCTCGAGTTTACTCAAAGGGCACGAGTGGCGGAAGAACTAAAGAGAGCCAAGTTAAGGCCGTTTAAGATGAACATTGCAAGAACATGCTTACTGCATCTTGAGTTTTGATTGCACCTAGGATAAGTACCCTGAGTTGCTTTGGTGCTTAAATGCTCGCTTAAGGATTTGAAGTACGGGCTTTTGTGTTTCTGCATTAATTAATTCCCTGTCCTACAACGTATGTGAACCTACTTTCTACATAAGGAACGAGGACAATGACAGGCCGATAAGAATCCCACTTGTCTTCATAGTTGTTTGCATGCTTATTAACCCTTGGGAGAAATCTGTAAACGTCTTGGACATCAACACCGGAATAGACAGCCTCTAGAGAAATTTTCTGCTGGACAAACGATTGATGATTCGAATTGTAGGTAATGAAAGAAAGCGTATTGTACTCTAGCGACAACTGTGTGTGAATTCAACTCTGCTGGTAACGCAAAACAAGAGTCAAGGTACGTACATCATTAGAGAGCTATGCTCTGGTCAGTTATATCTAACGCTGCATTTATCTTTTGCGGTAAACCAACAACGATATTACACTGGAATTTTACCAGTTTTATCCTTGAAAAAATGGCTTTTGAAACTGGAAGTGATGATAAAAGACTCACACTGAAGCTAAAAGAGGTCAGCACTATTCGCATGTGAGTCATTTACCTTCAAATAACTATCCTCAACCGCATAGCTACGGTAAATGTGATGTCAGCCAACGCATTCTTAATGTTAGCCTGGAAATTAACCTAGTACTTTAGACTTCCGATAATATAGTTCCGAGAAATGTTTGTTTAGGAATTTTTGGTTCAAAACACAGCTCAGGAAACGTATGTCTACTATATGCTAGCGTGGCTCATTATTTCCGGTAGCACGTCTTCACGCCTAGGGCTTCCGGGACCTGATCTTCAGGCAAGTTCCTTACCGTTACTTGCCCAGTTTGGCTACTCCGGAGTCAACGGACTCCTACTCCATATACAACGGCGCTAAAAGGCGCACGCCCATCTTGTTTTCACCATTTAATGTTTCAACATAAAACGTAAGATGTTTGACGGCTAGTAGTCAAGATAATTCCAGGAAGCTTTATCTGAAGTTGGCTCCCTAAAGTTTCTAACATGTTCTTGAGTAAGAAATTCGTCAAAAATTTGGGTTAACTCCGTAGCATTTAGCAGTTATACATGATGAAACCATTTAGCATGAATAATGGCACTTGAGTTATACAGCTTGAGGAAAAACTGACAATTCGAACTGGAGTTCAGCAATACCTGGTGGGAGATGGGTCGCAAAAATCCAAAATAAAAGTCTATGTTTATAATTCGTCTGAAGGAATTGTACTTCCAAGTAGTGGACGATGGTACTTCAATCGCAATTCCTTTTATAGCAATGGAGAGACTGAACCAGCGAGACCGCTTCACCGCTTAAATCCAATTAGGAAATACGAACCAAATCACCCAGCGCAAGACAAAATCTGATGTGCACGAATCGTAGATGTGTGTGATGGGGAAAAGTGGACGCTGCTAAAGTATGCAAGTATTTAAACCAAGCTAAAATGAGGAGGCTTTAGTGCTGTCCTTGTTATAAATTACTTTTCAACCTCGATATTTGACGAAAAGAGAATGGAGGTAGTCGTAGAATACTGAGGTATAAGGGAAAAACTCAACAGTCAAGGAAAAGTTTCAACCTTGTATTACTTACTAGTAGACGTCAATCACCATTTGTTCCAGAAAATCCTTCTACAAGTAGCCAGAGGAGAACTCAATGCTCTAAGTGCTGCAAAAATGAATACTATATTCTATTTTAAGGAATTAAAACTGTGCAGCATTAACCTAAAAATTAAATTTCAGAAACTGCAAGAATAGATGGTTAAGATAAAAGTTACTCCCCAGAGTACTTCGAGTATACAAAAAACAGTCGTTTTCCGGAGCCTCTTCTACTTTCTTCGTAATGACCTGCCAAATCTTACTGCCCGTGTATGACGACGATGACATCCGTGACTAGAGTACCAAGAACAATTGTGAATCTTGCACGAAAGTTTGTGGGAACCAAAAGCAACATATTCTCATAAACATCGCACCCTGGGACAATGTTGAACTAATTCAAACCTGACAGTACAGTTCCTCTACACGATTCACATTCGCTACACTTATATACAGTTTCATAATTACGTCCACTTTTCAGCAATGGAATTTCAAGGTTGTGTGGTCGAGTTGAGGTCACCATATTTAGTGCTCCAGAGGGAATTCACGTCCATTGATGGGAACATAGTCGCTGTTCTTTGAAACAAGAGGCAGTGACGACAGCAGAAGTGACGTTCATACGCTTGCGTGTTTGTAACAGGGAAAACATGTCTAAAAGAACACGCGTGACCATCGTACCATAAACAGATGCTGCTGCTCCAGGCCTAGTATCCAAAAGTTTCCTTCTTATGCCACTATGGTCTTTGTTTATGTCCTTTTCCAAGTAACACTGCTTTTTGTCCTTTTGTTGTCACTTATATTAAGTTAAAGGATTTGAACTTGCAATAAACAATCTGTCATCAACACATGTTCTTACACAAGAAATTCAATTACGATTTCAAAGAGCCAATAAGCAAGGAAAGTAAGTGTCTTTAGTATGAATTCCATCCCACATTGGAATACAAGGCAACGAATTGGCCGACCAGGCAGCTAAAGAAGCTACTAAACATGCAATAAGTGAGCCAAATATAACTATACCAGCCCATGATGGTATCTCAACCATTAAAAAGAAGCTCTACCAACAGTGGAAGATAGAATGGCTTGACTCCACGAGAAGCAAACTCCGTGATATAACATCGAGTTTTTCGACACATCTCTCAGTAATTCTGTTAACGACGAAACACATAACTGTGAATGTCCACAATACAATCAATGGAGACAACACTACCAGATACCCAATGATTTACAGACAGCACTCAACTATTCGATATACCCTAAGATAATTGAATTTTTCAAAAGTATAAATTTATACAAAAGTACATAATGTTCAATCAATTTGATTAGTTATAGTGTCACAATTTTATACTAGTTCATTGTAATGGTTCAACATTGCCAGTATGTTAAATAACCACATTGTTTTATTGTTAAATTGTGTTTTAAAAGTTGTAAAGTCGCGATATGACTAATATGACTATATGTTTAAGCGACTATAAACTTTCAAAATAATAATAATAAAAAGACACAATGAACAAAGGAACACTAAGTGATGAACAAACACAAAACGAAATTACGAAATGCATTTTAAATTGGCAGATTAAACAGCACAGCTAGTACGGTTTATACATCGAAACAATCAATTTTAAAATAAATGACATCTCTGTTACGGTTAAAAAGTTAATTGATGTGTCGAACTGGCTCCTTGCCTTCTCTTTATCCATTCTATGTATTAATATGCGTTTGGTGGTCAACCAATGATATTATTAGCATGAGTGTAGGTGTAGGGGTAATTGTTGGGCTAAATTTTCAGGAAGTAGTGCACACAGCCTATAGATTAAATAGGAGCAAGTTTAGCGGAACCCAATCTAAAAGAGATGGTGTCTAAATATAACCTCAATGTCATTAACATTTTAATGAGGTAGGTACCAAATCTCAAGTACGGCTCAAATTTCTAGCGTGCTGAGTGTATGTAAGTTTGAGATTTATAAATATAGTAAGCCTTTACATGGGCCATTTTTTGTCACCTATCTCCAGGTAAAGCTTATTTAATAAGTCTGATGTGTTACACACATGAGTTTCTCTACTCTTGTACAAACTATTTTTACAAACGCTTATTCTCCATATGCTTCATGTTAATCGAGATATCGAGATGTTAATCTCATTGCTAATTTTCTTGTAGATGCAAGGGGAATTGGTAGGCTTTAAGCGATAGTCAAATCTTTTAAGCGCTGGTTGCTATGTAGCGCATTCCATTCTCTTTGCATGTCCAGGACATAAAAAATGAATAAGGAATTCCCATTTGAGAAAAAGTATAAGTATTGGAAAACTTAAGGGAATAACAAGCAATATCTCGGAAATGGTCCACTCAATAAAAAAATGTATATGACATAAATTGTGTATTTTAACGCGATCTACATTTTTTGTGTAGTAAAATGTCTATCTCTTATGGTTTACCAGTTATGCAAAAGTCGTTCACAATGAAGAATACTTTTGGAGACATTCCAGAAAATTCGAGATATACAATTCATTTGCCATAAAAATGTCTTAAACTTATGTATTTTATTCCAAATCGTTAGAGCCATTTTTGAGAAAATTAAAATTTTCGAAAAATGTTGCATGTAAAGGGTAATCTGGGGTAGGGGGATTTTCTTGAAAACCTTCGTGTCGCATCTCTGGAAGATACTGAACCTAAATACCAAGTTTGGTGTTTATCCGACTGTTCGTTTCTGAGTTTTGCTGTTCACAGACTTACACATGGACATGTTTCCAAAAATGCTTTTTTTGGATTCAGGGGGCCTCAAAACATATATTTCCGGTGAAATCTCAGTATGGAATTTTTGGGTGGAATACAATACTTCCCCTCCTTACTATACATACTTCCCCTAGATAAACAAAACAATCCCATCCACTCTTATTTGTAACACAAGCGTATAAAAGAAAGTTATATTTTGTTGTAGATGTCAATAATAATCTGAAATGCTATAATTAATGTTTTTCTGCTCTGATTGGAAAACTTCAAATATATGACAGCATCTTCTATATAAAACATGTCAATTATGATGTCCTGTACACAACTTTTAAATTTACATCCAAGCAGACGAAAAACACAGCAGCAGTAAATTTTTCTCACGGTGGGAAACGTACCGGAAGCGACAGGAGCAGTAAAATACAAGCTTAAGATATACGTTCATCCAGTTGATTTACAGTGAAGATCGTGAGTAAAGGATTCTCATGGAAAAGTCGCTCGACAACATCTAGATGCTTAAAATCTCGTTAAAATACTCTTCAAACTGGAAAGAGATAAGCTCAAGAAGAATAAACTATAAGGAGAGAGAAAATGTAATAAAAGTTTGAAAACATTAACTTCATATTATTAGTATTATTATTACTTGTTAATTAAACTGAAATAAAACCAGATAAAAGGATTGTAAAGAGGTTGCTTCAATTAATTGTGCTTATAAGTTCTGTCCATATTATATGTTAACTGTAATGTCTTATTCTTTAATGGATTACCCTCCTCTTTGCAGGATTTACACCCCCCAGAACTTACAAGCCAATACCTTTTGGCAATAGCCTATCAAGCAGTAAGCAAGCTTTGGATCATATTAGGTATGATATTATGATGTGGTAAAATTTGGATCCAGGATGGTAATCAACCCAATGCCTGGTACGGTGGTGAAGAAGAAGGAAATGAAATGTAGTGATGAAAGGGATGATAGAAAAGTTTGCGAATCAAGTTATCCTATCCAGAATTCGCCTAGCGACCGAAGAAAGCCGCGAAAAAACCTTCGGTTAGGTTGGTCGGCTCCGGGGTAACTCCCGAAGGCGAGTTGGAAACCTTAACGAGATGCCAGCTCGCTCATTAACTGTAATTTCAGGTTTTAATATGTCTAACATTTTCTCAGAAATAATGTGCATTGCATTTTAAGAACTGCTGAAGGTGTAATAATTTCTTCTAATCTGCTAATGCAGGTTATTAACTCGGATCTCCAGGATTCTGTTCTATTCATACTTTCAGGGAGAGATTATGGAAAACTTTTAGGGATGATAGGGGCTGCTAAATGAAGCAATTCTTAATTATAAATCAACATACAACTACTCCGAAAACAGTGTTTCCATCATTGCAAGCAATATTCCCCTTTTGTATTACATGCCGGAAATTACTGGGGTGTTGAACCATGTTCACATTTGGTTGCATAATGTTAAATAGGATCCGCTAGAGTACATAAAATTCATTGTTTTACATTCATTGAAGTGCACATAAACATTTGCTTGGGCATTTGTAAATAAAAGAGCAATGAAAAAGAGTTGAATCAACAATAAACTCAATTCTCTACAGTTAGTAGGTTGGTTAATATTGTAGTCCTAAATTTAAAGGTCCTGGTTTCGAATTCAGGCTGAGGGGGAAGCTTTTCTTACAGCAGGATTATTTTATAGATTCTGGAAGTATGTGTGATTAAATATGTGTGTGCTTTAAGGTTTAACATCCGAAGTAACAAAAGCCAATGTTTCCCATTAAAAGTGAAATGTGTGATAACAATGAGTTATTTATACAGAAAAAGCCGCCGAGATGACCTAGGATAGGGAAAAAAAACAAACTCATACAATTGCTTCTTTAACCACTTCCATGCCTGGTTGAAACCTTTGGGAGGTTTCTATAGAAGGATTTTCAGGAGTTTTGCCTTAAGCTACAAGTACACGTGGACCCTGGTCATTCATTAATTTCCATCACTTTATAGTCCTGTAGATCTGAAATGTACGTTAACTACTCCCCTCTCAGAAAAGGAAAATAAAAATAAAACTTGTATCTTGTAAGCGAGAAGAAATAATTAACTAATGATTATGGAGAAACTTGTTCCTTTCAAGCCTATTAGGTTTAAGCTAGATTGTTGCCGTTTACTGGCTCCTGAGGATGCTGCTTTTTCATTTAAATCTTTTTGACAAACAGCAAATTTTGTCAAAAAGTCACCTGAACAGCTATAGAGTGGAGTATTATCTTTAAAAGCTTATCTCTAACAGCTACTTTAAGGGTCGGCACGTTCTTCTTTCTCCTGCCACATTCTACACTAGCACTCACCAATTAACTTCCTCAAGATGATTAAGGAAAGCTTCCAGACTAGTACGAAAGAAACTATAAATATAAAGCTTATGCAGAGATAATGTGCATTAAATAAAAACTAAAAATTAAGAGAAATATTTTATCATTATTTTAAAGAAGTCTTCATTTTCATAAACATGTACCGACTTAGAAGAAGGAAATAAGGCCAATGTACGCTGTTCCCGCTAGCACAAGCCTGGATTATTGCCAAGCGTCTGTTTCCAAGAACATCAATGCAAACAATAGGCCACAGACCCAGAGAAAAGGAAAGCGTGGTAATCGATGTTGTTTACAAAAAATATTAAAGAACATTCCGCAATGTCAACAGCGTGCGAGAAAGGAACGACCTCGAGACCGCTTAGAGGAGGTGAGCGGGTATAGCAAATGAAAGCTCCTGGAGGCGCTACTCTGTGCATTAATACAGGCAAGGAAATGTGAAAGCAATGCTGCTAATGCATCACCGCTATATTCGACCCATCAAGCTTTTAAATCATCCTTCCGGAGGGATTACCACTTACTGACCTTTAGAAGATCCCCCGGTGTTTCACTGCCGTGCAATGTGTTTGACGTATCTGTTACTTATTTTTAATAACATTTAGCGTGTAAGAGACCAAACTTATGAACTTATAGCTAATTTAATAGTTAATTATTGATATAGTTATAGTTAAATTTTGTGGTAGGAAATTGAAGTTAATTTGCGTTTATAACAAGGTTTGAGAAAATTTTCATTTCTCGGGGGTTAAAATAAAATAGCCAAGAAACTCAAATATTGGCTAGCGTTCTGGTTACAACTGTAAAGTCATTTGTACACGTGCAGAAATTCCTTGTTTCCAAACTGACAACAGTACAGAAAATATAACTTCAAGTCTTAGTAACTATGTTCTGCACTACGTTTTTACCAGATTCAACAAAAAAATCTGATGTGTTACACTCACATGACTTTCTCTACTCTTGTACAAACTATTTTTACAAACGCTTATTCTCCATATACTTCATGTTAATCCAGATATCGAGATGTTAATCTTATTGCTAATTTTCTTGTAGATGCAAGGGGAATTGGTAGGCTTTAAGCTATAGTCAAATATTTTAAGAGTTGGTTGCCAAGTGGAGTATTCCATTCTCTTTGCATTACCAGGACAAAAAAAATGAATAACGAATTTGAGAAAAAGTAGAAGTATTGAAAAATTTAAGGCAATAACAAGCAATATCTCGAAAATGGTTCACCCAACAAAAAATAATGTATATGACATAAATTGTGTATTTTAACGCGATCTACATTTTTTGTGTAGTAAAATTCTGTCTATCTCTTATGGTTTACCAGTTATGCAAAAGTCGTTCAAAATGAAAAATACTTTTGGAGACATTCCCAGAAAATTCGAGATATACATTTCATTTGTCATGAAAATATCTTAAACATATGATATTTTAATCAAAATCGTTAGAACCATTTTTGAGAAAATTAAAATTTTCGAAAAATGTTCCATGTAAAGGGTAATCTGGGGTGGGGGGATTTTCTGGAAAACCTTCGTGTCGCATCTCTGGAAGATACTGAACCTAAATACCAAGTTTGGTGTTTATCCGACTGTTCGTTTCTGAGTTATGCTGTTCGCAGACACACACACGGACATTGGATTCAGGGGGTCTCAAAACATATATTTCCGGTGAAATCTCGGTATCGAATTTTTGGGTTGAATACAATACTTCCCCTACTTACTATACGTAGTAGAGAAAGTTAAAATCAATATTGGAATATTTCAGATTACAGCAACATATTATTTCACTTGGGTGTCTTACATTTAGTACATCAGTACACAAAGAAGAAATTTAGCGTAATCCAGTTCTCAAATTTTCTAAACCCAAATACCAGAAAAAGAACAGCACAACTTTAAGACATTTTTGTTTGTATTGGTATTCAAAATGGATGCCAACATTTTATGCAAATAAAGGAAATAAAATGTATCACATGACTAAAGAATGTACCACAACCTATGTACTGGTTCTTAAACTGGTTGGGAGAATTTTGGTACCGCGCCAAGGCTAGGCCTATTGTACTTACTAAATCTCTGGGGAGAAAGTCGTCCTCCGGAGGGCGATGGATTTTTTTCGGGCGTAAGGGTAAGGCTTCCTTTGGAAGGGAAGTAAAGCCGGTGGTCCCGTGTCGTAGATTTACAGCACGTAAAAGAACCTCGAGCCTGATAAAGAGACCTCTGAGCAAAATTACCGGTCTTTCACGCCCAATATAGAATGGGACGCTAAGAGCCACAGCAGTTAAAGAGCGTCCATAAATAAAACTCAATTTATTTCCGGGAAGGGAGGTATTAGGCAAGAGAATGCGAAGGGCGGCCAGATACGATGGCGGTAGGCGCAGCAAGTCGGGGTCCCTAAGGTGCCCAGTTTTCTCCTATCCGCTCGGGCAGAAGGTTCCGTGCCAGGGAAGAAACATTTCTCTCCCAAAAGTACGTCACCGCATAAGCCAACGATCGCGTCAGGCCCTGAAACCTTGAAAAACGAAAGGGGGAGAGAAGAAATGTGGAACAGAAAAATTCGTGGTTGTATATGATCCAACCCACGGACCTCGGAAAACCACGAAAAAGCTCAAGGTGAGGATGACCAGTGCAACTGGAATCGAACGCAGGCTCTTCCCAATGTGAGCCACCTGAACCATCCCGCTCGTGAGTGCATAATTTTCTTTAAGGACATGGGTAGCCGAGGTCGTTGAGGCACGGTCCGTGGTTCAAATTCCGCCAGGACTTGCAAATCGGTTATCTTTGTTTATTTAAATACGTCGAGGTTAAATTTTACTGCTAACGACAGCTTAAAATCAAGATGAAATCGTCCGCTATCGATAAAACTAACAAGTAGGTTTCAGTATATCTGTTATTCAGTTTGCAATGCAAGCGTTAGCAAAAGACGCCACAGTTTAGATTTCCTGTCCCTAGATATGGAGCAAACAGTAACAGTAGCTTTCTACTGTATACCCATAGCAGGTCTTTAAGGAGTTGTACTGGAAGATTTTAATCGGAGACTTCAGGAAACTTCCTTGTCATTTCAAGCAAAAGAGACTACAATTTTCGCATTGAGGACGAGCAAATTAAACAAACTCGGCGCAATGTCAACAGACCTTCACGGAAAGCCCGTAAAGGAAACAAAAGAACCGCAAGCCGCGAGACGACATATGTCTGCTGTCACCGTGCAGGACATCGCACGGTTTTTCTGTAGAAGCAACAGCAGGTTGTTGCCTCCCGCAAAATCATCCATTGCATAAGCCTTAGCGGTAGCGCACGCTACTATCATTCAAATCTAAAGGTCGTTGGTACGGACTCCATAAAGGGATGATGTATAACGTCTGAGATCTTCATGTCCCACTCAAGGTCTCCGACAACATCCCGGACGTGCGCGATCTCTGAACCCAATGGTTAATCTTATGTTTCGGGACACAGTTAGTACACAATTCTACACAATTCAAACAGAGTTAAAATCTACTGCCATTCCTCAGACCTGAATCCGGTTCATTGTCACGGATTTACGAGGGAAAACTGCCAACAGAGAAATGCACGTAGTGATAATTACAAGTCGCTGAAGTGGGTGTAATAAAACACACTGCCAAAACAAGCAGCCGATATTTGCTTAATCAGAACCGTACCATTATCTCATAAGTTATCCTATCCTTTATAGGTGTAGCGAAAAGTTGGCTAAGGTGCCGCCCGATATACAGCATTATGAAATGAAAGTCACTAACAGGCAAGAAAGGTCATAGCCTTTAAGAAATGTCACATGACATATTGGTGTCACTACCTCCCACACACTCTTCTTCTCGTGGTTTCTTACTTCCAAGTTTTCATTCTCCTCTCACTCTTCAGTTTCTTTTCTGGTCGGAAGGAGACTATAGCAACTGCCGTTATACACTTAATCTGTCCTTTAATTCATGTTTTTTAGCTTTCCGTTTTATTACTACTCCTGTAGCTACGATTTCATTTGTTCCCCTTATACGTATTCATGAAAACGAAGGCAATAAAGGATAAACAGTCTAGAGTATAGTAATTTGGTCAATACATTTATATGTACTATTAAAGTCTCTAATTTAATAGTGTCTTACACATTCTATTTATGGAATACACAAAGGCATTTGACAGTTTACACTCATATATTTTAAGCCATAGAATACATCTAAATAAGAATCATAAAAAAGAGTCTGAAGGCATTAAAATAAATATTCAAACAAGGGAAATACTCTCAGGTATATTAAATTTAAGTGTTCACTCTGTATTTTAATTTACATCTTGACGATGCTGATAATTTTAATATAAAGAATAATTTTAAGCAGAAACAATTCATTAAAGCCCTAATGTTCCCAAATTATTGTGTTACAATCTAGAAAACGAAAATCGCCTATAGAAGGTACTTTATGAAATACACAATTTTATAAAACTTATAATCTTAACATTTCTGTTGAGAAAACAATCAGGGTGATCACATTTAAAGGTATGTGAGCAATAAGTTAACGGAACAAGTTAAATCTATTTAGATATCTAGGCTGTCATATAACATACAGAAATTTATTAAAACGTGTGGAACAAGAAAAAGAGCTTTGAATAAAAACAGACAACTCAAACTTTATAAAGTAATAGATATGACTAGTTGTCTCTATGGAAGTGAAATCTGGAGCCTAACCGAAAAAACCTGATGTGTTACACTCTCATGATTATCCCTACTTTTGTACAAACTATTTTTACAAACGCTTATTCTACTTCATGTTAATGGAGATAAAAATTTGCAGAATTTGCTAATTTTTTATAGGTGCAAGGGGAAATGCTAGGCTTTAAGCGATAGTCAAATATTTTAAGAGCTGGTTGCTATGTGGAGTATTTCATTCTCTTTGCATGTCCAGGGCATAAAAAAAAGAATGAAGAATATCTCGGAAATGATTCACTCAACAACATAAAATGTATATGACATAAATTATGTGTTTTAAGGAGATCTACATTCTTTGTGTACCTCATACGGTTTACCAGTTATGCAAAAGTCATCCAGAATGAAGAGGACTTTTTGGGATATTCTCAGAAAATTCAAGATATAAATTTCATTTGCCATGAAAATGTCTTAAGCATATGATGTTTTAATCAAAATCGTTAGCGCCATTTTTGAGAAAATCAAAATTTTCTAAAAATGTTCCATGTAAAGGGTAGTCTGGGGTGGAGGATTTTCTTGAAAACTTTCGTCTTACATCTTTAAAATATGCTGAACCTAAATACCCAGTATGGTATTTATCTGACTTTTCGTTTTTGAGTTATGCTGTTCACAGACACACACACCCCCACACGGACCTTTTTCTAAAAATACCTTTTTTGGATTCAGGGGTTCTCAAAACATGTATTTCCGGTGAAATATCGGTATCGAATTTTTGGGTGGAATACAATACTTCCCCTACTTACTATACGTAGTAGAGGAAGCATAAAGATACCGAAGAAATCAAGCCCAAGAGACGAAGTTTCTAGGATTATGAAAGGAGTTACCAGATAAAATAAAATAAGGACGAAATATGTAAGAAAGAATTAAAAGAAGAAAATCTAAATGATAAAATGGAAGATGAAATGGAGATATTCCACCAGGACGAATCACTTAAAACGCATGCCTCGTGAGAAAATTCCACGTTTTATTTTATATTTTGATTCAGTTGGAAAGAGAAATTTGGCAAATAAAAAGAGATGAAAACACAAATTTTGAGGAGCCACAATCAAATATCAGTTTTACGAAATGAAGTGTCTGATGATAATAAAAGTAAAGCTAAACAACCAACTCAGAGAAAAGAAAAAAGGTTAGTCTGCAATGAGGATGCAAAACTCACCTATTTACTATTACAAACAATTTTTACGTGGCATTTTAAAAATAAATAAATCTTGTAACATGTAATTCTAATGATAGTTGTTAATTTGAAGTAATTATAAATATTTTGAATGCAAACACTTTTTCCCTGTATTTGTCATACTGGAATTTTAAAAGACGTCATGTACCATTGCAAGTTGTCGCAGTTCTCAATGGCTTGTGTTATCTTGTTAGTTGGGCGCTAATTGTTAAATTAATTTTAAATTTGGGTTCTTTGTCCTCCGGCTAGCTATTATAACTCAGTCGAGCAAGTGTCTCTAAGCAGGGCGTGTAAACGGAAAGGAGTTGTTACTAAAAGATAACACTGATAAAAAAATTGTATCTAGACTTTTATTGCCGTCACACTTAATTCAGAATTGACATGTTTAATCTTTATACACGCCTGACTGAAACTGTGATATTTACGAATGTAGCTACAGTCGTTTTAGTTGCCGCGCATCAATTATTTCACGTACTTTACATTTTTGTAACTAACTCTGCGACGTGCACCTCCTGAGAGATTCTTCCGAACCGTGCGAAACTTGCTTATGGCTCGAGAATATATACTCCTTCACCTCGAATTGCCTAAACATTATAATAGAGCTGCTATTGGTTACCAAATCGCGCCCACTTTAGGTACTACTACTAACATTTGTGCTCTAGGGAAGATATTCCCTCCATTTCTAAAAAAAAGCCACGCTACCCTGACGTCATTTGTTTACCTCTTCTTAGTGTTAAACAACTCACCCCTCTCCGTTTATTGTTACCCACTTCTATTGTCAGCTTCAGTGAGGCCGTGTAAACTTATTTCCTAACAATACTTATGGCTAACAAACATCTAAAATCCTGTACATACAATAATATTAATTTACACTACTAATTTACACAGCATGTTATGATATAAAGTATTGCCTCAAAGTGCTGCAGATTACTTCTCTCTGGATATAAAAAACACAAAGAAATTTAATATACTTTTATGCTCACCATGCGAAAATGTATTATTTATACGACTGGGCCTCATTAAAGTACAACTGTTCATTAAAGTATTGGTATTCGACCAATCAGAAGTGGCCACGTTACATTGTGAAAACGCAAGTATGGATTATTCTGCGTAGTACGTCTCACAACGCTAGCAACTTTGTTTGACACAGGTGCTACAAGGTCATTGTATTGTAACCATAGATAAAGGAATAACGATTGTAACACATCACTCAAACCAGAAACGAATACTTATGAAACCTTTAATTTAGATACATGGTCGAGCATAAACAGTCGTATGGAACTTGACTATAATGGGGATTAAAACGCTCGTATAATAATACTCGCGTTTTAATTAATACCTTTATAGTCTCGTTGCATAATATACTATTCTATGTCACAGTTAAATTTAAAGTAACACGTTTAGATATATCTCCTTCTCAGTACCGCCTCCAAAGCCATGGCTCCCTAGTTTGAGTGCATTCCTGTAACGCTAAGCTCCACCGCTTAGAGTAGAAAGGAAATTCTTAACCCGTTAGAAAGTACCAACAGCTCCGCAAAATGTCATGCTGTTTCCTACCAACTGTAATTAAAACTAATAATATATATGACAGCGTTTATTTCGTGGTTTCTGCATGCATCGTTAATTTTCCTAAAGGCAAGCAGGTTTCAGCAAGTAGAACGTCCTGTTTTGGCAAATAAAATCATCAGAGAAGCAGTTGACAGATTTTCATGTTAAAACCTAACTTAAATACTTTACACAGATGTTCAAACCATAGGCTTGCTGGTTCATTTATTACTTTCTCTACCACGTATATAGTAGGCAGAGAGGTACTGCATTCCACCCAAAAATTTGATACCGAGATTTCACCCGAAATACATGTCTTGAGGCCCCCGATTCCAAGAAAAGCATTTTTAGAAAAAGTTCGTGTGTGTTTGTGAATAGCATAACTCAAAAACAAAACGTCGGATAAATACCAAACTTGGTATTTATGTTCAGTACCTTCCAAAGATGCGACACAAAGGTTTTCAAGAAAATCCCCTTACCCCAAACTACCCTTTACATGAAACATTTTTTGAAACTTTTAATTTTCTAAAAATGGCTATAACGAATTTGATTAAAATGCCATATATTAAAGATATTTACACGACAAACAAAATGCATATCTTGAATTTTTTGGAAATAGTCTTTCAAGTGCTCTTTATTCGGGAGGAATTTTGTATAATCTTGTATAACTAGTAAACGTTAAGCGATAGACGAAAACGTACTACACAAGACCCGTGGATCTCTTTAAAACACACAATTTATTTCAAATAACTTTTTTGAGGCACCAGCCATTTCCGAGATATCCGTTATTAATGATTCGAACTGTTCGATACTTAGCCATTCTTTAAAGTCCTTTCAACATTCAGTTGTTTCTCGCGATTCCATTGAAATGGTATGGAATTTTAAGGTATCGTGTAGTGTCAAGTTCTTAAACATTTGACTATCGCTGTTCTCTTTGTATCTATAACGAAATGTGTAATGTAGCTATTTCTGCAAAAGTTTATTTGGATTAAACTGAAGTAGATATGAAATAAGATTTAATAAGATTAGTTTGTATGCTAACTAATTAACCATAGAAGGTAGAGAAAGTCATGTGAATGTATCACATCAGATTTTAATGGCGAATTTGTGGTGTATTTATTTCAAATGTAATGTATCAACCCAGCTTTCTGTGCAGAAGGTCCCTGGTTAAAATCCCGGTTATGTCATTGAGTTTTACAGCCTGATCCTTGCTTTCCAATTTTAGCCTACACAAGGCGTGCGCGGAAGAACAATAATTACTGTGTTTCGTATTTCTTGGAAGGTGAATATAGTTAGCTAATTTAAACAATGCACTATTTTATTAAATGGCTGGCAAATTCTTCTTTACTGTTAAATTGGTACAAACATTAACAAATGGATGTGAAAAATTTATAAGTATGATACAAGACTCATTTTTCCACCCTAACAACTACAGCTGTTTCGTTGTTGGGCAATGACCTTTGACTCTTGTATATAAGTTTGAAACGTGAGCAAGTGTGGAGTAACCTGCGAACGGTTTGTCGGTAACAGCCTTTTAAAAAACTGTTAGGTAACGAAAACGAAGAGAAGTTTACTTATCCTAAGGGTGAAACGTGAGTGGAAGGGAATAAACTAGAAATCGTTACCACACAGACTCCCTAGCAGCGTCCAGCTTGCGCGAGTATGATTCTGCGCTGCCTTGCGTGTGGATCAGCGTTCCCACACACCCGCGTCTAACGGGAGCCGTCTCAATAATATAACGCTCCTTCTTGGAGTTTACAAAGTCCACTTTCGTTAAGTGAGAAACAAAACCAATTTACTAATACACGGAGTTTCTTTATGATGCTAAATCGTGCCTAGATTAACGGATTTCTTGTTCCCTGTTAAAAGCCAACTGTTGCTATAACACACATTTGGAAGAATTCATGATATATTTGCTATTTATATGAAGTACAAGGACAGGATATAAAATGTATCTTATTTCAATATATAAAAGTGGGAGTAAATAAATAATAGTACTCCCTATGAGAGCACAATGTTTTAATTTTAGATTAGGTTAATTCACTTATACTGATTCAAGTAATAAAGCGGACTGTTTTGAATGTCAGAGCTTCTATTTTAAAGCTAGTATAATTTATATTACTTTATTTTATAAATGAATTATTTTTTATAATTTTTACATTTTATTCCCGAGTTTTCAGTTTATGTCTGGGGCTTTTCGCAGACTTAATTTATAGTGGCCGAGTAAACAAGAAGCGTTCTATATCAGCCAGTGATTTGTTATTGAACAGCTCACAATAGTTTTCCACCGCAGTATTCTGTAGTTTCCAAATTTGCTATTATCACACGGTAGAAATGTATGTTACAAATGGATGGTTATATTCTATAACTGACAATGTTTCTAGTTACGACACTTAAATTTGATAAGAACGTGAAACAACTGTGTTTAAATCAGAATAATGAAATTTTATTCAAGATGCGTTACTTTCATTCCACTACAAGAGAAATTCTCCACTAACAATTACATTATACCACTGTTTTGTTTTGTTATTTAGCTAGTCCAGTATCGTATACTTCACTTTGATGTAAGAGTTTTCAGTTACACACATTTACCAAAATTTTATGTTTCTTCTGGTTAATAATTATCTGGAGAAAACGAGACGAAACGTTCTAGATAATCCACTTGGATTTTAAGTAATTTATCTTTGAAATGTTTGGTTTTGGCAGAGAAGAAGCAACGGTTCGTATTAACCGCATGCCATACGACAATTATTACATAGCTTTTCTCCAATTACAGATAATTCCAGTTGGCCTTAATGCAAGACAGAAGGTAAACCTAGTGCTTACATAAGATATTTAATTTTGACATTTAGCCTTCTTTGGGATTTAAGCACCACATCCAATTCACGAAGTCTTCTAAGTATTACCGTTCTTTTTTTTAAACGAAAAAATTTAAATTACAAAATACCATGTGTTTAAGATTTTTTTTTAAGTTCGCTTTTTCATCCAGTTTATGATACTGTGTTTTCACTGTTTTTGTTACCGCTTATTACCGCAATTACACAACATGCAGACACACACAAACACCCATACCCATGGCGGGACTCGAAACAGCGACCCTCAGCTTGGCGGAGCGCCGGAGCTATACACCCCAGTGACCACGGCTACGAGGGCCGGCTGTTCTTCAATTAAAACTTGGCTGAGTGATAGAGAAACAAAACTAGAGCAGGAAGGTGAAAGATTAAGGAGCCGGAGTGTTTCCTTGACAGTTTGAAGGGTGTGGCCATTTTATGGTCAGATACAGACAACATTTGACTACGCTGTAACAAATAACATAATTTATACCTTTTTAAGTAAGCTCTAATACAAGTGAATATGGCTATCATTTTATCTTCAGATTTTATTTACGAGGCTTGTGAAATCACTGTGATTGTGCTAAAAATCGTTGCATGACCATAGATGTTATCATATTTATCGATGAAGGTTATACTGGAAATTCGAGCTTTACCAAATATAGGGTAGCATTTGATTTAAAGAGAAATGTCAAAGGGCCAGGAAGTTATATTTATTATTTTTTCCTTTTCATACGTTTCGCTGAACTTTCCAGGGCGTAGTAATGAAGTCGTATACTGATTGAGAACCGTTAACAACACAAGGTGACCAAATGAAAAGAAAGCTTAATTTCAACTTTTGTTATACATAGAGATTATGCTGTCATCTAGCAGCTAGGCTGTTAAAAGTCTAAAGCACGGTAACTCAAAACAGTCGAAATTAGTCGCCATGGGTAGCAGTTCATACCATACGACGTACAATGCTCCCAAATTCGCTTTTATTTCACTTTGGAGTGCGACCTCAGGTGGAAAATTCTCAAACGGAAAAAAGGGGGAATTATCTGAACAGACTTCTGCGGGATTTACACAATGTAGGTATACCGTGGACTGAAGAACTGTTGAAATACAGAACAAATAAAGTGGAATGCTGCGTGTAAAACAGTGAAGGAGTCACACTCTTTTGCATATTTGCGAGATCCCTGTTTAGATACCATCTTTTTATATATCCTTGAGTGCTTTTAAAATTTATAATAAAGAAGTGATAGTTTAGTATTCAAGGCATGACGATTTGTCCTCAAACGAACTAGGAAAGCAACACTTCAAATTGAAACAGCAATGAAATGAATACCAAACAGTCACATTCCTTTGCTTTATGTATCCACCCCTTTGATAGCATTTGTATACAGCGCAATCTACACACTTACCCCAATTGTATTAGGATACTGAATGCTTCCTTAAAACAATCATAAGAGCTATGTTAGAGATACAATGACATACAAATTACATAGAGATACAAATTCGCGGATCAAATCCTGCCATGGTTACCCTCGCTAACTGAGACTTTTTTCTCAGTCTTCTAACTAGCAATGCCTGCAACGTCTCCCCAAATTTCCTTCCCAGAGATCATTTCATGTAAGATCAGTGTCCACCAGTTGTGCCATATGCAATGAGAACGAGAGTTAAACAATATTACAAAAATGACTACACTCATGACTTTCTCTACTCTTGTACAAACTATTTTTACAAACGCTTATTCTCCAGATGCTTCATGTTAATCGAGATATCGAGATGTTAATCTTATTGCTAATTTTCTTGTAGATGCAAGGAGGATTGGTAGGCTTTAAGCGATAGTCAAATATTTTAAGAGGTGGTTGCTATGTGGAGTATTCCATTCTCTTTGCATTACCAGGACAAAAAAATGAATAACGAATTTCAGAAACAGTATAAGTATTGAAAATTTTAAGGGAATAACAAGCAATATCTCGAAAATGGTTCACCCAACAAAACAAATACATATGACATAAATTGTGTATTTTAACGCGATCTGCATTTTTTGTGCAGTAAAAGTTTGTCTCTCTTATGGTTTACCACTTATGCAAAAGTCGTTCACAATAAAGAATACTTTTGGAGACATTCCCAGAAAATTCGAGATATACATTTCATTTGTCATGAAAATATCTTAAAGATATGATATTTTAATCAAAATCGTTAGAGCCATTTTTGAGAAAATTAAAATTTTCGAAAGATATTTCATGTAAAGGGTAATCTGGGGAGGGGGGATTTTCTTGAAAACTTTCGTGTCGCATCTCTGGAAGATACTAAACATAATACCATGTTTGGTGTTTATCCGACTGTTCGTTTCTGAGTTATGCTGTTCACAGACACACACACACACACACACGGGCATGTTTCCAAAAATGTTTTTTTTTTGGGATTCAGGGGGTCTCAAAACATATATTTCCGGTGAAATCTCGGTATCGAATTTTTGGGTGGAATACAATACTTCCGTTGCTTACTATACGTAGTAGAGAAAGTAAAAAGTTGGTTACAAAATTATCAATACATCTTCGAAGGAGCTAACCAATTCGACACATTTATTACAAACCCAGAGTATTCGAAAGATCACTGCTGATTATAGCTTATTAGATTCTACTTGACTGACCCAGCGAGATGGCTCAGGCGTCTGTGACCCGCATTCGGGAGATCTCGGGTCCAAACCACCGGGGCCGACCAATCTGACCGAAGGTTTTTTTCGGTTTTCCTCGGTCGCTAAGCCGAATGCTGGATTAGATAATTTGATCCGCGAATTCTTCTATCTCCCTTTCATCACTCCATTTCATTTCTTTCTTCTTTATCGTTTCAATACCATAACAGACATTAGCCTGGTCACTTGCTCCTCGACAGACTACTGACCCACGGCATTGGCTTGTAAGTCCTACAACGAGGAGGGTAGTCCATTAGAGATGAAGAACTCTACTTGATTGGCCCTAGGTGTCTTGAGCGCCGCAGTAGTAGTACTAACATCACATTAACACCGTATAGTATACATAGTTCGCACAAAGACACTCCCTTCTGACTTCAGACTGGATCATCAAAGCTCAAAGAGCCTCACTTTAGAAGATATAAGCTTTTTCTCTCGCACCATCTACCCCAAATGATAATAACATAATACAAGATGCCTTTCGCAAAACGGAAATGGCACACACATTCCGAACCTGAGAGACCTGAAATCTCGTTGAGAATCCTGTTCTGTTGTGCGCGTAATCCAAGCCTGGTGGTTTGCTGGGCAGACATTCTTCCGTTCACCGTCTCATCTCATGAGCCGAGCGTTCATTACACATTATGTAAAACCTGCAATGTGGCCTGAATCTGGGTCGTTATGCAGCATGCGTCATGCTTTGTAAAAACTGAGCTACATCGCAGCATCGCGCTCCATTTCCCCCGTCAAGTTCCGCAGCCCACAACGCTTAGTGATAAACCACTACAGCTTAAACATTACGGACCTCCGCTAACATTTAGACAGATGAGTCGAAACCTGTGGTCGCCTGCAAATTGAAATACAATACTACTAAAATACAGGGTATAGGACAGTTTGATAGCTAAAGTGTAACTTTAGCTATCAAACTGTAACTTTGTGTAACTTTGAATAGGAAGAAAAGGGTTACTATTATTATTGCAATGGAAGCACTAGGTACACAACCAAAATGCAATAAAGGTACAGTGATTCGAAACCTGCGAAGAGTCTAATATGTTAAGATTGTTTTTACTTTCTCTACTACACATAGTAAGTAGGGGAAGTATGGCATTCCACCCAAAAATTCCATACCGAGATTTCACCAGAAATATATGTTTTGAGGCCCCCTGAATCCATAAAAAAGCATTTTTGGAAACATGTCCGTGTGTGTGTGTGTATGTGAACAGCATAACTCAGAAACGAATAGTCAGATAAACACCAAACTTGGTATTTAGGTTAGGTATCTTCCAGAGATGCGACACGAAAGTTTTCAAGAAAATCTCCCCACCCCAGATTACCCTTTACATGGAACATTTTTCGAAAAGTTTAAAATATCATATGTTTAAGATTGTCATGACAAATGAAATGTATATCTCGAAGTTTTTGGCAATGGCTCCAAAAATATTCTTCATTGTGAACGACTTTTACATAAGTGGTAAACGATAAGAGATAGACAAACCTTTACTACACAAAAAATGTAGATCACGTTAAAATACACAATTTATGTCATATACATTTTTGTTGTTGAGTGAACCATTTTCGAGATTGCTTGTTATTCCCTTAAATTTTCCAATACTTATACTTTTCTCAAATGGATATTCGTTATTCATTTTTTATGTCCTGGACATACAAAGAGAATGGAATGACCACATAGCAACCAGCTCTTAAAAGATTTGACTATCGCTAAAACCTACCATATTCCCCTTGCATCTACAAGAAAATTAGCAATAAGATTAACATCTCGATTAACATGAAGCATATGGAGAATAAGCGTTTGTAATAATAGTTTGTGCAAGAGTACAGAAAGTCATGTGAGTGTAATACATCAGATTTTTTCTTTTAGTTTC
Source organism: Deroplatys truncata (assembly GCA_030765065.1). Taxonomy (NCBI): domain Eukaryota; kingdom Metazoa; phylum Arthropoda; class Insecta; order Mantodea; family Mantidae; genus Deroplatys; species Deroplatys truncata. Next base: position 174,022,258 of record CM060983.1, on the reverse strand, counting down.
TTTCCTTATTTCTTTATTGTTACTAACTTACTAATAACACAGCTGATGAGATAAGATTCATAAGATCTCTAATCTACATCAACATCTGAGATAGTTTTCAACTTTCTAAATAACAAAGTATGGTTCGAAACCTAAGGAGCAAAACTGTCACAAAACATATTTCAGGCCTTAGCACGTATTGCATTACATCGTCCATTTGGCAAGTGTTAACGTTCCCTGACTAGAAATGTACTGAAATTACCTTTGGTATTACTGTAAATCCATTTATGATTTTTAGAAACCAAAGCACCTTAATTATTATTCTTATTCTCAATCAAAGTGTGTATTTTTAGAAATAGCAGATGTTTAAATTATGTAATTATCCTGTGGAAAATATCTAGGGTGTAACTGCGGGTGAAAAATGTAATTCTAATAAAATTGTATTTGTAATATTTACATACAGTCTCAGTGCTATTACAGAAAAGGAAAAAGCATATTTTTGGTGTTTTAAATGATCTACAACAGCAAACTGTGAGGCTGCAAACTACTCCTGTAGGGCATGTGACGTGAGAAGCGTGTTCCCTTAGGTCCAAAGGAGATAAAAAACAAAGCGTAGAGAAGCACACTGACTAATGTTCTTCTATTGAGCCAGAATACGCGAGAATGTAGTACTTCATTTAAGCTAAACAAAGCTGTTCTGTTTTAATTAATATTCTAGCTTGTTTCACCGATTTTAAAGAGAAACGTTTAAATCAAATTCTACACTTCAACACAAATAAAATGAGAAGAAAGTTCAGTCTTTAAGTATCAGCATACTCAGATAAAATTATATTCTCCAAAAATGATTGTAGAATGTGCTGCTGATAATGATTATTTAATACAACCTGACTACACTTAGCATTAGCTCTGCTTTCATTCTTGTGGAATTCCATTACATGTTTGATAATTTTCCACTTCAAAACAAATGAACATAAGACTCTAAGAAAAACAAGACAGAATGAAGATCTTGTAAAAGGAGATTACCAATTAAACTACAATATAAGGATAGTACATGCCATGCAGTTTGTGAATGCAATGCTTTGTGTGTTACAATAATAAGCTCAAGTCTTTTAATTACAATCACCGCTTTACCATCCGCCTTTACAATCGTATAATCGTCTCATAACGCCTAGAGATAGGGAAGGAGAAACGGGTGCCGTAGAAAGCTAAGGAAAAAAGGGGAAAGAGGCATACCTAGGTGACATGAACCATGCGAAAACTCATTCAATTTAGCGGCACAGCACAACAGCTGGAAAATTCACTGTGCAGTTAAGCGTAACATGAAGTGTATATCCTGCAATAAAACGAACATCTGTCTATCATAGTTGGAATACAGCAGTGGAACAAAACGTATTTTCCACCGCTCATTTGCCCATGTAGAGAAAATAAGGATTTGCATGTCATGTTTTTATCCCTTCCCGATGATAGCAGGGGTAAAAATTGTCTGAATCACTTTAGGCACTCGAGTGAAGATTCACACCTGCAAGAGGTAGACTGCCCTTGAATACTGTGACCACAATGGAACAAATATTAACTACTCTGAACGACTTATGGTTTTCTCGTGGTTTCCCTTTCATTTAAGCATCTTTTTGAAATGTGTGCATGCATTTCATTACTTGACTGTAGGGTTTACAGGAATGTAGTTTTATCAATGAGCTCGAGAGATTATTCATAATTCACTCAATGTAAGCTTAAAACAATACCTAATCTGCTATATGCATAATAGAATTTCAGAAACTGAAAAAATGAGGCACCAGAGCGCTTATAAAATCGAACACTTAGGATCACAGAAATATGTAAATGTTTCACAATTGAAAAAGTGTTTAAATGAAACACTTACAAACTTTTAGGGTATAGCTGATAGTTTGCTTAAATGTTCTTCACAATTAATACAATAATCTTTCTTCACAGCATCATCATTGTCTTTGATCATTACATGTGTAGTTAAGAGAATTCATTCTCCAGTTTTACCAATGAAGTCCTTGGAAATCGATTAAATGCCATGCATTTACTACTTAGACTTGATTACACATGTTTTAGCACTTTGATTCCTTTATGACATAAACCTCTGCCATCAAGGATTAATATCACGAGGTGAAACGCACATTAAACAATCTATACGTGATGAATCTGGAATTTTTGGATAGATAAATTAGTAAAAATATGCAATAATACAACTGTATACCGGTCACTAGTGTATTCAAACACTGTATGCTTCTCGTAAAATTTAGAAAAGGTACAAACGATATGCCGCTTCTTTGGAAGAGGTTATAAATGCGGACATGTATTTGTTACACGAGATAGGATTTTCAGTCAAAATAACCGTCTATAAATCTTTATGGTCAGAAAAGAATACCTTATCACTTTTTCAAACGTCATATCGTTTGAACCTTTTCTAAATTGTGCAGCAACTACACTAGCCGAGGTTTATGTTTATGTATGGAACTAGGAACTTCGTTTTCAAGGAAACTCTCCTGCTTATAGTAAAAAGGCGTGACAAGGGCCCCGCCTTACGAATTGTGTTTGAGACAATGTGACACGTGGCCTTGGTGCACTCAGTCAATAGTAAAGTTGAACGTGGTAGGCGGATTTAATGAAATAAAAGTTTGCAGCAACTGCTCCTTCTCATGCTACTTTGTCAGTTATTTAGAGTTAAATATGAAACTATTGCGCTTGATTAAGCTTACCCCCTTTCTGCGTTTCGATTTTACAGTAAGGCTAGTGTTGTGTGGTTGAGGTTTCAGAATAACTCGCTCTCATCCTAGACGTCTGGAGGTAGAAGCAGGCGCGGACGTGATAATTTATGACCATGGAAAGGTTGTAAATCATCACCTGGATAGTTTTCTTTGAGTGCTCGGTTTCTCTACTCCAATGCAATGCAGCATCCCGAAGCAAATAAGCCTTACAGTATTGCTGCATTAGGAACAGAATATATCTTCTTTTACGAAGTTCATAATTATGTAAATTCGATTTTAGTGCTTCTCTAGGAAGATTTGATAAGTTTACTCTCTATCTATCATAATTCCATAAAATGCCATTGTAACAAGCTGTATTCCTTCAGCCAGGAAGTGTACATGATTGCATGTTTGTTTTAAATTACATAGAATTGTTTATTATACTCTACTTTGTCCTCGGTTATGTAGCTAATTCTCTATTTACTTAGTAAACTACAGCTTAAAAGCTGTAGGAATTATGAGCCTTTATGTGAAACATCGTTTTGTTCCTCACTGTTATATATAGATATCACCTTCAGCTAATTCATTAGTTTATATACTGTTACATTTCTTAAACACTCAATTTAAATTCTTTTAATTGCATTTCTTCTCTCGTAAATAATCTCCTGATTTCAGCAATATCCAAAAGAAAAGGAGTGAGGACTAGGCTGCCATTTTTACTTTCTCTACTACGTATAGTAAGTAGGGGAAGTATTGTATCCCACCCAATATTTCGATACTGAGATTTCAACGGAAATACATGTTTTGAGACCCCCTGAATCCAAAAAAAAAGCATTTTTGGAAACATGTCCGTCTGTGTGTGTATGTCTGTCTGGGAACAGCATAATTCAGAAACGAACGTCGGATAAACACCAAACTTGGTATTTAGGTTCAGTATCTTCCACAGATGCCCCACCCCAGATTACCCTTTACATGGAACATGTTTCGACAATTTTAACTTTCTCAAAAATGGCTCAAACGATTTTCATTAAAATATCATATGTTTAAGATATTTTTATGACAAATGAAATGTATATCTCGAATTTTCTGGGAATGTCTCCAAAAGTATTTTTCATTGTGAACGACTTTTGCGTAACTGGTAAACCATAAGAGATAGACAATATTTTACTACACAAAAAATGTAGATCGCGATAAAATACACAATTTGTCATATACATTTTTGTGCAAAGAGTATTAATCTGTGGCAAAGAGAATGGTGCTGCACATAGCAACCAGTAATGTATATGCTTAAAGGCTACTGTATTTCTGTATTGCCCTTGTAAATATATATTCCCCTTACGTCTACAAGAAAATTAGCAATAAGATAGTCTGCAAATGTTTATCTCCATTAACATGAAGTAGATGGAGAATAAGCGTTTGTAAAAATAGTTTGTACAAGAGTAGAGAAAGTCATGTGAGTGTAACACATCTGATTTTTAAATTTTGGTGAAGGTTTTCCCGTTTATTGTAAGCGCTTTTCTTCTGAAAATGATGTTTGTTTAAGGGGACAATGTACTCTGAAATGGTCAAAAATCACATTTTTTGTTTTAGGCACTAATAAAAGCCCTATTTTTCCAGTTTCAGGAAATATATACCTTTTGGGGGTTAAGAGGTTTTTAAGACATTTAAATACCGTTTAAATGCTAGTCTGTATTCCTTTAAAGCTGTCACGCAACATCCCTTTTTAGAACAATTTTGTATCTTTCAACAACAAACGACTATATTATGCCCAGCGAGCAGTTCAGCAGTTAACAGAAGAGGCCAGAACCAAGAGAAGGCAATCAAGAGAAGGTAATCCAGGAATGAAGGTGCAGATGATTATGACCCTGGAATATACTGAAGTGTGCCAGAATTTTAACCTTCAAACATTAAATTCAATTTTCTCAAAACAACATTTTTGGATAATTGTGTACCTTTTTCTTAGAAAGTATGAAAGGTAGAGAACTAAACTTTTCAGTACATGTATACAACACATAGTTAAACTTTCTGAATCACAATCATAACTTTATAATGTATAATAGTGATATTAAGAAAGGAGCAACATTGCAAATTTTCCATATTTTTACTTTGCAAATAATGTTTTTTCAATTCCTAGTGAACTGATATATATAACTAAATAATTGAGGTTCAAGATAGCTGATTATACTAAGAACAAGTATGCAGAAGTGTGATTCTATATTGCATGTAGTATCAGAGAAAAAGGTACATGAATTCACGTGTTTTAAGAGTAAATTTTATTATTTTTCTGGTGTATGAAATAATTTTTACGGACTCAACTACATAATCTATCAATGCAAACAACCGCTTGAAATAATTTTCATGATTTATAGAGTAATTTACAAAAATTTTAGAAAAACTTTAAGAGCACTGGAATTTTAACACACTTAAGGTGTAATTTCCATGTGTTCAGACTACCTTGTCCCCTTAAGTTAACTTTTGTTTTATTCTGCAGTTGTACGTTATAATGAAGTCAACTGTCTGTGATGCTACATTAACCTCAGTGTGGCATACAAGCACGTTTGGAATTTACGCACTACCGAGCTCAACAACTTGGTCCATTACGACCTACGTGTACACGTCATCTAGACAGAGGACAACGGTGGGAGACCTGGAGTAAACCGTTCAAATGATTATCGCACGCATATCAACCTCGCTTTCTTCTGGTACCACCTCCATCAAACTAGGTAGGGCCATAGTCCCACACATGACGGGGGCCTTGTAGACACATACACACGATTTCGCCCGCGCCACACCCAAAGAACAGCCGGTACAATCGGATGTGTGCGACAGAGAGCGCCAACGGGTCTTGTGACCCAGATACAGTAAGTTCATATCCAACTGCACATACTTGCACTTTTGCAGAACCCACCTCTTCCACTGACCAGGATATTCGATTTCACAACACTCCCACACCAAGTGGAATGTTATGTAACGGCTGTGATTCATTCGGACCAATTTGCCAGGCTAATCCTTACAAACACGTGTTTTTCCGCTGAGTCCCATAACCTACACACGAACTCTTCTCCTCAATACGTGAAATTGGCGCTGAGAAGAACTTCAACATGGTTCTGCACGAAGACCCTCACAGTGAGAGGTGGACATGTAGCCGTTACGCTAAGCGTTCGTACCGGTTAGAAAGTGTTGCTGGAATTCAGGGAGTAAATCCCGTGGAAATTGTGCTTTTTCATCGGAAATAGAAAACTGACACGTTTAATATTTAAAACGCTATTAAAACGAAACTTCTGTACTTTCTTGGCATCCCAATTAGTTGATGGAAATATAATTTAAATCACTGTCACATCAGTTACGCTTCAAGAACCAACAGGACTTGATCTATAATGATGAGCAGGCATAAAGAGATGATTTTGAGTGCGGTACTCAGGAATTCCCGAGCCCACTAAATTAAATATGTTTAGTTACATCTTTAAGCATAAAGAATCACAACATGTATGATGAGCCGTGTAAAGAATTGGAAGAAATTTTGCAGAAAATTTACATCCTTGTCAATTCATCAAATTGTTTTCTGTCCGTACCTCTGACCAAACAATAAATTCCAATATTATTAAGCTGACAATACTGAACAGAAAGATATTCGAAGTCAAAGACAACAGCTCTCCTATGGAATGTTTCCCCAAATTGGGAGGCAGAACATTTGGTTTTTAAGCCTGTCCCTGTGGCATGGTGGATTCGACACTGGGTTGGGCGAGGGGGTTTAAGACTGGAAAACTTCGATACTGGGTTTAAGACAGGGTATGTGATGTCAGTTCAGTCACATACTGTAGAGGACAATGATAAACACATACGCGCGCACACGCACACACAAAAACTGCTGGCAGACTGAGTGATTTTGCTGCATGCCCACTCTCATCAAGGTTTAATAGCAGGATACAGATGGGATAGAGGTGTTACAGGTGACAGGACGAATTGGGTTGATGTGATGGACAGAAAATAGGATGTTGCCCCTCGACGGCTGTCCGTTAGGGTGCAGCAGCCCTCCTGTACTCTTGTGGATATTGGTTTTACACGTAAGCCTTTGTGTGAGGTTGCCAATTTTATTATCGAACAAATCTTGATTGGATTGTATGCAGTTTCGCTTTCGCTGTTGTTGGAGGTCCTCTTGTTACCTGGTGTACCCGCAAGCGAGTTCGGGGGTCATAATTCCCAAGAGATCTAATTAGAGCACTCCGATGTTGAGGCAAACTGTCGTAGAATTTTGCATCCCGGCGCCTAATGTCATCTTCCACTTATGGAACTGATGAGGCTTCATGAAGTAGTCTTACGGGGAAGAAGCGGCCGATAGAATAGATGGACCGGAGTCCCGTATTAAGCGCCCGTTGCAGTCATAGCAACCAGCTGTCTACTAAATTAAACTGAGTTTTATTTATGGACGCTTTTTAACTACTATGGTCCTTAGCGTCCCATTCTATATTGAGCGTGAAAAACCGGTAAGGCCTCTTTATCAAGCTTGAGATTCTTTTATATGCCGTAAATCTACGACACGGGACCACAAGCTTTACGTCCTTTCCGAAGGAAGCCATGCTAAGGATTTTTACGTCCGAAACGATCCATCGTCCTCCACCGGGTTTGAATCCGCGACCTCGGGAACTAGAGGCTAGCACGGTAACCACTACATCACGGAGGACGACCCAGCTGTCTACGGTTATGCCCCAGATCTCGCAGGTGTAAAGCATAGGAGGGACAATCAGGGCTCGAAAAGGGCATAGCTTTAAGCGAACGGGCATCATGAATATGACAGGCATAGGGTTTAGAGAGGCCGTGGCCCTCTGCGTCCGAGCGGACAGGTCTTGGATGAGTTGTCTAAAAGTTAGATCTTTATCCAATTTCATTCCCAGATAGATGATTGAATTCCTCCATTCCACCCTTCGGCCTTAGTACGAAAATATAGGGCAGGTAAACCGCTGCAGTATCATCTTGCCTATTAGCTCCCTGAGCGAGTTGTGGTTTACCGTTTATTCAGCGACGTTTTAGCTAGGGGTTGGGTGGCTTATTTCTCGGGTAAAGCGTTAGCTGGTTGAGGGATACAGAGTATGTTGAACTCCTGACGCGCGTGACACGTATAGTGGAAAATTGTCAACAGTCTTTCCTCTGTCGTGCGTCTTTACCCTCATTTGCCTTAGACCAAGTAAACACTTTTAGTACCTAAACCGTCACTGAACAGACAATGCACGTATGGACTAACCTATGCGGTAGGACATGTCTTTGGACAGAAATATTATTATTAAAGTGCTATTTTTCTAATATAATTAATTTTTAAGAGAATTTATTTTGAAATATTCATTCTGTTAGAATTTATGATAGATTCATTCGTCTTGACGCTAACAAAACAGAGGAATAATAAGTTCAAGACAAATACTACACTATAGACTCCAAATACTTCTAGTTAAACGTTATACGAAAATACCAACAGTAAACATTTGTCTTTAAATTTTCAATATATTATAAATCAGTAAATCCTATACGTTTTAATTTACTTTCAGATTATAACAGTGCAGTGATAGTCTATAAATAAATAAAGAAATCCATACTTCTGCTGTTTTCGAACATTATTTTGGAATATGTAATCAGATATGAAAATACAACTGCAGTATTGAAAGAATAAGCACCGCTTTTAGTTTTAGTATTGACATTGCGTGAATGTGTGTTGCTTTTACGGTGAAAGAAGCTTATCTGAATATCATTAAAATAATGATTCTGGAACGCAATTTCCTATTTCATAATCACATTAAATTATCTGAGCTGCCTCTACTAAAACACCATCAATATCTTACTTCAGAAATAAGAAAAATGATTACAAACAACTATTTATATACATACCATTGATGTCTACGGAACATGAATGCAATTTTTATCTCTTGCCTTTCATACAGAGAAGGGTGCGGCCTGCAAGGTGTATTGTATATCTCACGTCGTGAGTAATTTTACATCACCCATCTTGGTGTTACCAGTTTAATCGAACTATCACCTTACCCTGGTTAATGAGCACTTAGTAACTGCAACACTTCACAACTTATATGCATTGTGATGCAACCCATTCTTGAAACAATGAAGTGGATGAACAGCTGTTATGTAATGAAATATTACGTTACGTTTATGTTGCATGATTCTTTGTAATAGTGTAGCAGCATAGTGGAAAGTACTAGAGAGGTGATTTGAGAAAACAACGCTTGAATAAAGATGCATTAACAGATAATGCAAATATTACAAAGGGATGATTTACTTACTACCTGAATTATTTGTTTGGGGGTTTCATATTGTGGCGTATTAATACTTTGGATGGTTAGATTATTGTTCTGCATTGTCAGTACCAGACACATTGTTGTTTACGTCTCTCTTGGCTGGTAGCTTTGCTGGCCACGAGAAGTGGGGGATAGCGTCGCTCTCAGGATTCCGTGAGCAACGGGCCGCATGTGTAAGCCTGGCTTTGGATCGTTGGATATCTCCTTCCACCTTCCATTTTTAATAATGTAGGAACTTCAAACGTTTGGGAAATAAACCTAGGAAGTGTGAGTAGATTTATGTTATGAATTTTGTACAGTGAGAAACCCACGCCTTCCTCTTAACCTTCACACCATGTTTCGGTCCTCCGAAGCCAAGTCAGTATACGTCCCGTCAATGTACGTGCTGGTTACTAGAAATTAATTTACTTTTCATGTAAACTTTTAGGCCTCTACCCAGCATGTGACAATATAAGGGTGTCATTATGCAATAAGTCACTATTGGACGGCATAAATTTGCCTTTATTTATTGCCAAATTAAGATATTTTATTTAAATTCACGCATGCTGGGTATTCATGCGTTACAATATTTGTGAAAATTGCAAGATTTACGATAAAGAATGTGAGAATGCCTTGTAGTAAGTACGTAGAATACTGATTGTGTTAATTTCTAATGCTCCTCGACGAAATTCTCCGTTAAGATGCATTAACATTTAGAGGATGAAAAAATGTAATCTACACTGTTCATGCATTCACTTTTAATACACATATTTTAGAGGCCCATAAAGAAGGACTGAGCTCACTCCTTAAATATACTTTATTTTATTCATTCATTGAATCTTTTTTTGCAGTGGACATATTTATCGCATTTTGAACTCTAGTATCAATGAGAAAATCTAATATTCATAAATGCTGATGTTCAATATCTGAAACAACTCGTTAGCAACGTAGTGATATTAATTTATGACTAGATGTCTCGGTTTAAGTGTAAACAGTTGATCCGTGGTCCTATGTTTGAATCTCTCATATTCCTGAGGAGAATTTATGAAAACAGTCTGGACCAGGGATCTCAGTTTGGTTTGTTTTCTTTTGTTAATAACTTGTTACTATACATAGAATAACAAATCTAATGACACACTATCGCTATTAAATTAAATTCAGCTTTATTTATGGACGCTCTTTAACTACTATGGTCCTTAGTGTCCCATTCTATATTGGGTATGACAGACCAGTAATTTTGCTCAGAGGCCTCTTTATCAGGCTTGAGGTTCTTTTACGTGCCGTAAATCCACGACACGGGACCACCGGCTTTGCTTCCCTTCTGTAGGAAGCCATGCTAAGGATTTTTACGCCCGAAAAACTCCATTGCCCTCTGTCAGGTTTGAACCTGCGACCTCGGGAACTTGAGGCTAGCATTGTAATCACTACAACATCGAGGACGACACACTATGGCTATAAACTCTACAGTCATTTGCAAAATTCATGCATATTCTAGAACTGAATTTAACACTCAGCAAACATGATGAGGTTGATATAAAAACGGGAACCAATACGAATATCAGCTTTGGAAGTCCATCCAGAAGCAGCCAACGTTTCATTCATGCTGGCGTCTCCTCTTTTGTAGTGATCTGACTGGGATTTGAGTTCTTGGTGTTAACTGCATACATTTGTCAAAAACTGAACTGAATAGGTATACCGAAAGGCAACTGTTTCGAACTTTAAGCTAGAATTGTAATTAGTTATATTCCCTTAGCTCTTGATCTCTCATTATTATATACAATTAGTGCCATATCTGTCTTTCTTTGTGGGCATTTAGTATTTAAGGCGTATTCCAATACTTACGTTTGTAGTGGTTAATGTTATCCACACGACTAGCGGCAATAGTAACTTCATTTTTGCTGTAACAGAAACCAGAAGCAAGAATTAAAACATTTGATAATTCGCCTAAATGGTACAACAATTATTAAAAACTCAATCTTTATATTAACTCAATATTTATATTTATGGAAATATAAAAATAAGGCAAACTCGTAACTTGGGCTGGGGTAAAATTCATATGTAAAGTTTAGCAGGGATTCTGGGGGAAAATCTTAAATTACTGCTACTGGTGGGAATAAAACGGAGAAAAGGAGCGCTACAGAAAGAAGTGTGGAATAACAGTAAAAGAAGGCAAACAATTCTTTACAATTTATTGGCATTATGCTTTGTCGCTGAACAACACATGTTCAGTTCAAAGAAATATGTGTTATTCATTTATAATCGAAACATTAAAATCTATCCCCTTTATTTTATTACTAAAATTTGCTCTGATTCGGGAAAAGTTAAGTGATGGTTCCAATAAGCATTCTTGCCTTCCAAAAAGGAATAAAATAGTTCCAAATACAATTGTGATTTTAGCCCATATATAATTCACTAACTGCAATCGCTGTCATCATTGTCTTCTGTATTCTTTACGACTCATAGTAATATGCTTTTATACCACCATTGTTATTCCTTGTTTTAAGGCACTACAAATTAATTACATTTATAACCTTTCCACTGTAGCAAATTACTCCTTTTTACTTTCTCTACTTTACTATACACTAAGTAGAGGAGGTATTGCATCCTACACAAAAATTCGATATCGAGATTTCACCAGAAATACACGATTTGGAACTCCATGCATAAAAAAACAAAATTTTAGAAAAAGGTTTGTGTGTGTGTGCGCGTGTTTATCTGTGAATAGCATAACTCAAAACCGAAATCGATTAAATACCAAATTTGGTATTCAAATTCAGCGTCTTCAAGGACATGACAGTAATATTTTCAAGAAAATGTTCCCTCCAATGATTCTGATTACAGTATGTTTAAAATATTTTCATAACAAATGAAATATGTATCCTAAATTTTCTGTGAATACCCAGTGAAATGCTCTTCATTCTGAATGACTTTTCCATATTAATAAACCTTTAGAGACAGACAAAAACTTATTACACAAAGTGTAGATGTAATTAAAGCACACAATTTATGTCAATATTTTGTGGCATTAACCATTTCCGAGTTATTATTTGTTACTGTATGAATTTTGAAGTAAATATGCAATGGATGTTTGTATCGATTAACAAGAACTAGGTGACTTTTGTAATAATAATTAGTAAAAGAGTGAGTAGAGAAAATCATGCGAATGCAACACTGAGTTTTTTCCGTTTTCTTTTAACTTCTATGGTGATATCGGGAGCTTTGACTTAAGAACTGATGTGCTGTTACTCGTTGAAATGTAGGGTTTTAACATTGCCCCTTATTATTGGCTTTCATTCTTTTTTACCTTGAATCACATTCAAAAACGTGAATCACTTAAATTGTAGGATTTTTTTAAAGACTAAAAGCCCACTTCAGCTGCATGGAGAGAAGCACGTGCTTTCTCATCCGTAGTGTAGAAATGGATTGCCTGGAAGAGTTTTTGTTGTTGTTGTTGTTTTTTACCCTAAGGAGACAATGTCTAAATTGAGTTTTTATTTATGGAACGCTCTTTAATTGCTGTGGTCCTTAGCGTCCCATTCTATATTGGGCGTGAGACGGGTAATTTTGCTCAGAGGCCTCTTTATCAGGCTTGAGGTTCTTTTACGTGACGTAAATCTACGTCACGGGACCACCAGCTTTACTTCCCTTCCGAAGGAATCCATGCTAAGGATTTTTACGTCCGAAAAAAATCCATTGCCCTCCGCCGGGTTTGAATCCGCGACCTAGGTAACTAGAGACTAGCTTGGTAACCACAACACCACGGAGTAATTATATATATATATATATATATAATTTCTCTACATGAATCTACATTAATCTCAGTGAAATTACGGACTAAGCAGCATACCAATTGAAACTACTTAATCTCTACAATGTCGCTAAAATATTTAATTCTAAAATTACTTCGTTAATTGCTAAAATATTTGCAAAATATGCACCCATTTCACAACAATTGTCTGCTTTAAGTTCATTGTCACCTGCATTTTTTGTAATCAAACAGAAGAATACGTTGATCACACACCAAATGTTTATCCGTTAAAGAGAAGACGATGCCACAAGCTTAAAAGTAAATTATTTTGTTCTGATCGTTTTGTTATATTAGTTTATATGCTTTAGTTCTTAATCTTAGAAGCCCGTACTAAGAGTAGATTCAATCAAAACTTCTCAGTCTCTATAATGTCGCAAAAATATTAAATCCTAACTGATATGTTGATCACAGCGTTGGTAACCATGTTATGAAATGTGTATCCGCTAAAGGAAGACGGTACCGCAAGCATAAAGGTGTTGTTATATTATTTTGTTCTGTTCGTTGTGTTATATTTGTTTGTTTAATAATGAGTCATCGTATAAGAGGGAGCCAAGGCGGATAGTGCTAAGGGATTCTTCAACTGCTAAAGTCGGAAACCGAATGTGGGTACTAAATATTCGTAAAAAGACTTAAGTCCTTTAGGCCGTAACATTATTGAAAATAAATGTATTGCAAAGTTCAGTGTAGTCTACTAAACGAAATATGTAACCATTGTGAAGAAAGGCCACCTATATCTGTTGCAGTAAAACAGAGGAAAGTGTTTATTTACCATTAGTACGTTGATCACAGTGTTGGTAACCATGCCACCAAAAAGCAAAGTGCGACGGTATCACAAGCTTAAAGTTATTATACCGTATTTTTGCGAATCTAATGTGCACTTCTTCTTTTTAACCAAATGCAGTATTCAAAAGTGTTTGCGCATTAGATTCAAAGGCGCGTTAGGTTCGAATGCAAAATCGTTCGATAGTTCTCCCGGCAACCACATTCAAATCTATCATACCTATCTTACGTACAATGTATTGTTACCATGTTCTACTTCGTTACATTTATCGTTGGCCTATTATTGGCAGGGGAATTGGAATTAGTAGGTAGTCAGGAAATGAAAGGCAAACATCGTATGACGCTACTTTCAAGCGTAAAGTGATTCTTTGTACCGAAAAAATGGTAACGAAAGGCAGGAAAAGAGTTCACTGTAGCAGAGAGCAACGTTCGCTTATGGCGGCAACAGAAATTGGCATTCTTTGCAACTAAAGCTAACATATTTATTTTGTGTATATGTTCTGTGTTTAATAATGAGTCATCGTTTAAGAGAACGTCCACGGTGGCGTAGTATATTGCTAAGGGATTCTTCAATAGCAAGAGCCAGAATACGAATGATGGTACAAAATATTCGTTAAAGATATATAAGTCCCATAGGCCGCAACATTATTGAAAATGATAAACTATCGCAGAGCGGAAATTTACTCACAATATTGTGTTTTAAGTTATGTGTAATTAAGTATATGAATATTATTGACCAATAGTTTCTGCTTTCAACAATAACAGTGTTTAATTCACAGCTAAAGCTGCTATTAACCACGAGTACAATTCTAAATTCTGCGTAGGATAAGAAGTTAAAATTCCCTCACTTCAGCGCCTGCTGGGAATCGAACCCGAGGCCAGAACGCTGACCACTCGACTGCAGAGACAGCCTAAATGAATCTTGTAATTCAGAAAAGAAACCTCCAGGTTTTTATAGATGCAATCAACTGCCGTAACATTTAGAAAACGAGCGATGTGTTACGTTGCGCAACAACACTAGTGAGAGTCGAACCAAGTGCCAACCAGTTCTCGTGCTACTAAGGTCATCATCAGATATCGTGTGTAGGCATCTCTTGGAAGTATGACCAGCAAAAACTAAAGGTTAAGCGACAAATTGCTAGGAATTATTTTCGAAGCGCACTTTATTTACAGATATTCATATCTAAAGGCAACATTTGATTTTGTTTCTTTTCAGTTCAAGGCAAGTGTCTTGTATTTCACCATACTGTCCTGAAACACTGCAATAACAGGGGCTAACAGCTGCCTTTTACTGGCTCAGAAATCTTGTTTTATTAGCAAGATAAAGCGATAAACAAACTTGTTGTAGACATTCATAGTCGACCGTCTTGTACCGTTACTAAACACTCTTTAGGTAATAAAAGCGAGAAAAAAGAACTATAACCCATACTAATGACTATTACTGACGTCGGTTGTATTTTAATTGAATAATTGTGAGGTAAGAGCTTACATACTTCACATCTCAGAGCAAAATCAAACGAAACAACAACCACAGTAATGCCTTTCGAAATTAAAGAGTTATTCTTTTACTTAAAAAAACAAGGTAGCAAGAATTAGAGACTTGGTTTATCAGATTCTATCTCCGTGGGAAAAGAAATAGCGTACTTTTGAGAGATATACACTTATGGAATGTGTGTACAACTCTTTGTCGCACCATGTCTCAGTTTACTCGCTACTTTCGCTTTACTTTCCCCAAAATTTAAGCAATTGACAAAGTGTTTAAAACAATCAAGGTAACTAAAGAAACTGCAGCATAAACGGAGTGGCATTGGTGTAACAGTTTGTACTGTATTCACTTTTTGAGGAAAAGCTAAAACCCTAGAAATAAGTTGATATGTTTAAACAATACAAACACGTGCTTATATTTTGGAGAATCTGTCTCAAATTATCGCACGCATTCTTTGAAATAGTGTATTAGATTATTCCAATACTCAAAGCAAACATATATACAATGTGTACAACAAATGAAGAACAGCCGAGTTGTTTACTGCGTTCTCAAGTATTTACAATATAATAATTGCAATTATATACGTTAATTGCTAGTATATGCTGATATGCTATATGCATGCATTTGAAACATGAACCCATGCTGTACTAAAATATAAGGAAATAACTACGCTATAAATATCATTTAAATTTTAGGATTTTTTTAAAGACTAAAAGTCCACTTCAGCTGCGTGGAGAGAAGCACGTGCTTCCTTATCCGAGGCGTAGAAATGGATTGCCTGGAAGAGATTTTTAATTTTTACTTTCTCTACTACGTATAGTAAGTAGGGGAAGTATTGTATTCCACCCAAAAATTCGATACCGAGATTTCGCCGGAAATATATGTTTTGAGACCCCATGAATCCAAAAAAAAAAGCATTTTTGGAAACATGTCCGTGTGTGTGTGTCTGTGAACAGCATAACTCAGAAACGAAAAGTCGGATAAACACCAAACTTGATATTTAGGCTCAGTATCTTCCAAAGATGCGACACGAAGGTTTTCAAGAAAATCCCCCACTCCAGATTACACTTTACATGGAACAGTTTTCGAAAATTTTAATTAAATTAAAATTTTAATTAAAATATCATATGTTTAAGATATTTTTATGACAAATGAAATGTATATCTCGAATTTTCTGGGAATGTCTCCAAAGTGTTCTTCATTCTGAACGACTTTTGCATAACTGGTAAACCATAAGAGTTAGATAAAATTTCACTACACAAAAAATATAGATCGCGTTAAAATATACAATTTATGTCGTATACATTTTTTTGGGGTGAACCATTTTCGAGATATTTCTTGTTATTCCCTTAAAGTTTCCAATACTTATACTTTTTCTCAAATTCGTTATTCATTTTTTGTCCTGGTAATGCAAAGAGAATGGAATACTCCACATAGCAACCACCTCTTAAAATATTTGATTATCGCTTAAAGGCTAACAATTCCCTTGCATCTACAGGAAAATTGGCAATAAGATTAACATCTCCATATCTCGATTAACATGAAGCATATGGAGAATAAGCGTTTATAAAAATAGTTTGTACAAGAATAGAGAAAGTCATGCGAGTGTAACACATCAGATTTTTTTATATCCTAAGGAGACAATGTCGGCAAAATCTCAGTTCTAGTGATCCCGGGCTCATTTGAACATTGTTTTCTCCCATTTATTAAAGAAATGGGTAAAAACATCTCCGTCATAATATCGCTATTTGTGCCGATGATCACATGCTGCTTGTGTTGTGTGCATAGCAATTGTACGGTAAATAAACAAGTCAAAAGTGTATTAACAATAAGGAAGGAGAAACTGATTGCAACAATAGCGTATGAAT
The DNA here is from genome assembly GCA_030765065.1 of Deroplatys truncata. Classification (NCBI taxonomy): domain Eukaryota; kingdom Metazoa; phylum Arthropoda; class Insecta; order Mantodea; family Mantidae; genus Deroplatys; species Deroplatys truncata. Next base: position 174,005,348 of record CM060983.1, on the reverse strand, counting down.
AAAGTTCACGTCATCGGTTAAATATATGAAAATAAAGAGTTAAATGATTACCTTCAGTGAAAAGTAATACTGGATGTGCGTCCTTTACATTACAGATTAAATTTACTTACCACATCTATAAAACAGATTTTATTAGGTTAGTAGAATGCCGGCTAAAGAAGGATTATACTTTGAGCAGAAATTAGCTCCAATTCCATTATGTAAAGCTAAAGGAAAACAAGAGGAATTGCGGAGATGCACCTAATAATAGTAATGCCGAAGAAAAGGATAAAAATATCCTTGAATTAAAACTCTATTATCTTAATGGACGGCAGTTGGAAATTTTACTACCTGAAAACGTGTAATGTTAATGCAAAAGCTCCTTAAAACCCTTGTTTCCTAAATAACATTACAACTATGATAAACGATACATTACGAAAAAGGCCCAATCTTTGGAATTAGCTCTGATTTTGAAAAAATGACGAAAACTCAAGAGCAAAGTGTGTAAGCTGTATTGTTTGGCCGTAACTTCATATGAGTCAGTATCTAATAATGTTAACACGTCGTTGCTTGCCGGTTTGCAGGAAACCTATCTTGTCCTTGAGGTACTATTTGAAATTAACAATGCAGTACTATTACCTTTGTGGAGTTGGTACTAAGGAAAGGTGGCAACGGTCATGGTTGAATAGAAACCGAGACGGCAGTCCAGCTGAGTGAAAGGTCGTTATGTAAAAGCAAACAGAAATGAAAAATTGCAGCTGGCAATTTAGAAACAACCAGTGGAAATCCATTAATATTTCCGTCTATATTTTAAGACTCGCTGAATGTGTTTGTAAACATCGTAATTGCATATAAAAGTTCTCAATCGAAACAAGCAACGAAAAGTAATAACTTGACTGTCTTCTGGCTAAGCTGTGGAAGCCAGTTTTATTCAATAAAAAATAATGGTTATTACAATTACAATATGAAAATTTCGAAGGTTCAACTTTTACTGTAAAATATTTTATTAGTTCCCCATTTATCTAAAGTAATAGAAATTGTACAACATGCAAATAGTTATAACCTTTAACTGTAGTATGACATATTACCTATACTTTTATCTTCTCTTTAATAAATATAAAAGATATCAATTGAAACCTAAAATTTGCCACATTTACTCCAAGATTCTGCCTTCATCCAGCGTTGATGTCATTAGATCAAACGCTAAGTAGAGACGTTTAAACAACAGATAATAAATATTTAATCACATGTTTCATTCCGCAATGACAAAATCATTTAAACATCAACTTAAAATATGTAAGTAGAACCACTTGATAAACTGCAAGTTTGTCTCATTTCCAGATTATGTCTTTATCCAGCGTTGATATCTCCAGCAACTGTTGCTGCTATGCTACTGCAGTATTATGCAGTTGTTTATTTTGTTTTAAAACCTTGGACACTACTGTGTATTGTATAGGAAGGCGAATATTCTTCATTACCAAGAATATTTGCTACGGTTTTAGTGACAAGATCATCTCAACTGAGCTTTGCAAAACACGCTTCCTCGCAGCTGATTTACCTCTTCCTTCATTACGTGAGAAAGCAAGGCAGATGATCATAAAAAGAAGACGTCAATATATGAATGTAAGCTGTCCTTGACATTTATTCAAGGACAATCAATGTATTGCTGTATTCTAAAAAACTACAGCTTATGTCAGAGGCATGCAAATAAACTATGTCTACACAAAAGTTGCGTAAGTCTGGGAAAGCAACACCGTTCTGCTGTAAATAATAAAAACCAAGAATCTTTTCTCGTAACTTTAGTCCAAAGGTGGGAAATTGGGAGACCCCGGTTCAGATCCTGTCAATGGGCTGAAGCCTCTTAACGGGTTTTTCCTTTGTGGCAGAACAAAGTGATTTTTTTTATGTGTTCTTTAATAATAATAATTAACCAACTGTTCAAGAAATTTTAAAATGATCGGTGAAAGACAAATGCATCAAACAGAAAGTTAATTTGTGAATACATATTGTCTACGAGCAAGGTATCATGTTCATGCTATTAATGGAGAACAGCCTATTTAGCAATCGTTTGACTCCGAATGTGATTCTTTTGGGACGAGTTACTTAGATAAGGTTTCCCTGGAGTTTTACCTTCGTTTCTGTAGATCTGAGATGTTATAAAACACGTTAAAGTATAAAAATATAATTAACTGTTCTTCCACTTAAGCCGCGTATAGGCTAAAGTTGGAAACGTAGAAACAGACTGATGTTGATATGGCAGCTCGGTTGGTTAGAGCAATGGTGCAGAAAGTCGAAGATCCGTGGTTCAAATCCCTGCAATTGAAATTTTGAGTTTGATTCTGCATTTCCAAAAATGTATTCTGGACTGAACATTCTAACTATAAATTTTAAGATGATTTTATACTACATATTCATAATGCGTCCATTTAGTCTTAGCCAGCGCTGTTCTTAAAATAGGAAGAGATATCGAGGGCAAACAATAAAGCGCTGTCCCATTTAGAATGTTTGTGCACTAAATCCATTAATAATATGGACAGGTGACCATGTTCCCCAAAGAGATGACAAGATAAGCAAGCTTCACTGACATACCGACGACCTTGATTCCTACAAAAACTGAAGGAAAAGTGTTTGTCTAATGAGTGCACTGAGGGATTTTTCCACTACACCTCATAACGGTTAACTCCCTCCTTTTCTTAAGGCATGCTGAGTCCGGAAGTAATGAGCTGATATAAGAAATCTTAGATAATAATCTTCAAGAACATCTTCAGCATGACGTAACATCGCCACGAGTGACCTTCTCCAAACCAGATTTTAAAGTAAATGAGCTTATCAGAAAAGACAACGTGCGCTATCTGTTCGTAAAGCGTTAACTAGAAACAGTACTTAAAGGGAAAGATAATAAGCATTTCAAGGTTTTCCATTTTGGTCCACAGATACTACATACGTCTTTGAAAGTTCTCTGACTCACTTTTCCTACGAGGGCAGTCCCAGAAGTACCCGACCTGACGTATATCGGTTGTTTCAAACAAATGACTATGGTAGAAAGTACCACCCTTATAAAGCTTAAGTTTGAAGTTTGACGATGCTACGTTGTTTAGTAATTGTTTGGCAGCCATTAATAGTGAACGGTCATAGCGAATTTGTAAACACAGATAAAACCACTCATCGTTATGTAATACAATACTTTCATTTGAAAGGTCTCAGTCCAACTAATATTAAAGCTCAGCTAGATTCTACCCTGAGGGAGTCTGCTCCTTCGTTTACAACAGTAAAGTATTGGGTGGCAGGGTTTAAGCGAGGCCGTACGAGCTGCCAAGACGAACATCGCAGTGGTCGACTAAATGAGGTGACCACGCCAGAAATTGTGAAGAAAATCCACAAAATGGTATTGGTTGACCGTCGACTGAAACTAGCAGACTCGTAGGCGTTTCAAAAAGTGCTGTACATCGCATATTAACTGAAAATTTAGACACAAGAAAGCTGTGCGCAAGATGGGTGCCGCGTTTATCCATAATGGAACAAAAACAGCGTTGTGAGGATGCTTCAGTCGAGAGTTTGGCGATGTTTCGCTACAATAAAGCCGAGTTTTTGCGTCGATTCATAACCATGGATAAGACATGGATCCATCACTTCACATCTGAGACATGAACAGTCAAAACAGTGGATTGAAAGGGGAGAATCGGTTCTAAAGAAGGCGAAGACACATCTGCAGGCAAGGTTATGGCGTCAGTTTTTTTGGGATGCGCAAGGAATAATTGTCATTGATTAAATTCAAAAAAGAAAAGCAATCAATTGCGAGTATTATGCAAACTTATTGCAGCGTTTGAATGATAAAATAAAGCAAAAACGACCGCATTTAGCGAAAAAGAAAGTTCTGTTTCATCAAGACAATGCATCAGTTCACACATCCATTATCGCCATGACCAAAACCAATGAGTTAAAGTTCGAATTACTTCCTCATGCACCCTATTCGCCAGACTTAGTCCCCTCTGGTTATTTTTGTTTCAAAAGTTGAAGAAATGGCTTGGTGGTAAAAGATTTGCCAACAATGAAGAGGTGGAGTTTGCAGTTGATGGCTATATTGCAGAACTCGATGGTTCTCACTATAAAGAGGGCATCGAAGCTATTGAACATCGCTGGGAAAAGTGTATCGAGCTGAAGGGAGACTATGTAGAGAAATAAAGATGTTTTTTCCCAACAACTTTGCGATTTCTTTGTTAGGTCGGGTACTTCTGGGACAGCCCTCGTAATATGTATGTCATAATTTACTTTTGAACTCAAATATACATTTTTAAGCTGACTTATATATAACAGAAAGCATTCAACTGTTAAAACTGTGTAAAGTCTCTGACCTCGTTTTGTAATCTTTAGTTCTTGCTCTATAATCTCTGTTATTATGTTTCGCTTTAATGTTTGTAACTTGCAAGGAGAATACGCTTTCAAGACTATTACTTTAATTTTCAGGTAAAGGTTAAGACACTGTTGTATTTTAATAATTAGCACTTGTTGAAAGTGGACTGAGTAGTCCTCGGGAAAGCTTCATCAGTATCCTCCCTTCAGAAGCTTCTAGATCAACTTGTTCACCTGCGGGTTTCGTTATTGCGCATCCTACCTGTAATTAATGCGCATTACAAGCATGAAGCACGAGTTTATATATCGCAATAGCAGAGAGATTTAGACATAGGTATTCGCGACATAGCTTCTTTGCAATGTTCATGTGGAAGCAAACATTATTACCAAAAGCAAGAACATTTAATACTCTGAAAGGAAATGAAAAGTTCAAATAAATAATTGAGTTTTATTTATGAACGCTCTTTAACTGCTGTGGTCCTTAGCGTCCCATTCTATACTGGTTGTGAAAGGCCGGAAATTTTGCTCAGCTGCCCCTTTATCAGACTTGAGCTTCTTTTACGTGCCGGCACGGGACCACCGGCTTTACTTCCCTTCCGAAGGAAGTCATGCTAAGGATTTTTACGCCCGAAAATATCCATCGCCCTCCGCCGGGTTTGAACCCAATAAAGAATTCGGAAATAAGCAAACTGCTATTAGCGTGCACCTGGAATCTGGATTTGCGTGGAAGAGGGACGATGAGGTGGAGTCGTTACTCGTAACTCCACATATGAAAATGACCGAAATCTCAAGAAAATGGACATGACACAGAATTCTTCCGGAATTTTGTTACATATTGCTATTCCTTATGCAAATTGGAGACTAAAGGAGGCATGTTCTAAGTATAATAGTTCTCCAGTTATAGCCGTTAAAGATTAACCAATGAAAGGTGCTATATTGTATCACAGTTTAGTGCTACACACTGCTACTAATAACACCCATGCGGGCTGGCCCGGTTCCGTGGCTGCGCTGCAGAGAGCACAGTAAAGTGACAGAAATTGCGACAACTTGACCTTCAGCCAGGTCATACAAAATACAATCAAAATGAAAGGGGCTCTTCACTGGCTATTAACAAAAAATCCAATATGCATTTTATTCCTCTTATCAATATGTCAAAGTATATTTTAATCAAAATCATTGTGGCAGTTTGTAAGAAAGTAGAAAAAAATGAACATTTTCCATGCTTAGCAATATAATAATAAAATGCCCTATGTTGCACGAGCTTGGCGAAATAAACACACTCATAATGTTAAAATGTAAATTCACATGAGTTTCTCTGGATACTCTTCCACAAATATTCCTAGAAAAGCTTATTACTTTTTCTACCACGTACATAGTAGATAGAGAAGGTATTCTAATCCGTCCAAATATTCGATTCCAAGATTTCACCGGAAAGACATGTTTTGAGGCCCCTGAACAAAAAAAATTAGAAAAAGGTCCGTGCGTGTGTGTCTTTGAACAGCATAACTCAAAAGAAAAGTCGGATAAATACCAAACATGCTATTTAGGCTCAGTAGCTGCCATAGATGCGTCATTACAAACTACCCTTTACATGAAACGTTTTAATTTATTTTATTTTTTAAAAAATGACTAACGATTTTGATTAAAATGTCGTATATTAAACATATTTACATTACAAATTTTGTGGGAATAGTCTGTGAAGTTCACTTCATTCTCAAGGAATTTTATATATTCTTAAATTATTGGTAAACGTTAAGCGATAGACGAATACGTGCTACACAACAAATCTAGATCTCTTTAAAACACACAATTCGTTTCAAATAACTTTGTTTTTTGCATCAGCCAATTCCGAATTATCCGTTATTAATGGTTCAAATTGTTCGATACTTAGCCATTTTTAAAGTCCTGTCGATTTTCAGCTGTTTCTCGCGATGTCATGGAAAGAGTAAGGAATTTTAATGCCAGCATATAGCGTCCAGTTCTTAAACATTTGACTATCGCTATTCCCTTTGTATGTATAACGAAATGTTTAATGCAGTTATTTCCGGAGAGGTTTATCTCGATTAAAATGAAGTAGGTCGGAAAATAAACGTTGTAAGAATAGTTTTTAAACCCACTAATAAGTAATAGAGGTGGAAAAAGTCATATGACTGTAACACATCAGAATTTTTACGTTCTCTACTACGTGTAGTAAGTAGGGGAAGTATTGTATTCCACCCAAAAATTCGATACCGAGATTTCATCGGAAATGCATGTTTTGAGACCCCCTGAATAAAAAAAAAGCATTTTTGGAAACATGTCCGTGTGTGTGTCTGTAAACAGCATAACTCAGAAACGAACAGTCGGATAAACACCAAACTTGGTATTTAGGTTCAGTATCTTCCAGAGAAGCAACACGAAGGTTTTCAAGAAAATTCCCCCACCCCAGATTAAACTTTACATGGAACTTTTTGCGAAAATTTTAATTTTCTCAAAAATGACTAACGATTTTGATTAAAATATATATGTTTAGGATATTTTTATGACAAATGAGATGTATATCTCGAATTTTCTGGGAATGTCTCCAAAAGTATTCTTCATTGTGAACGACTTTTGCATAACTGGTAAACCATAAGAGACAGTCAAAATTTTACTGCACAAAAAATGTAGATCACGTTAAAATACACAATTTATGTCATATACATTTTTTGTTGTTGAGTGAACCATTTTTGAGATATTGCTTGTTATTCCCTTAAATTTTCCAATACTTATACTTTTTCTCAAATTCGTTATTCATTTTTTTTGTCCTGGTAATGCAAAGAGAATGGAATACTCCACATAGCAACCAGCTCTTAAAATATTTGACTATCGCTTAAAGCCTACCATATTCCCTTTGCACCTACAAGAAAATTAGCAATAAGATTAACATCTCGATTAACATGAGGCATATGGAGAATAAGCGTTTGTACAAGAGTAGAGAAAGTCATGCTAGCGTAACACATCAGATTTTTTTGGTATCTATCTGATCGATGTTAATTAAGAAAACGTTTGCAGAAATACTTTTATTACACATGTCTTTGTGGGGACACGAGGAGTACAGTAGGCTGAAGTGAAAGTCAAATCTTTGTAAAGTGGATCGCTGTTTCCTGGCTTTCAAATTCCACTCTTTACATGGCCATGAAAACCAAATAAATGACGACTAATCACTTCAACATGAATAAATTATTTGAAAATTAAAACCAATTACAAAGGATATCTCGGAAATGGTTAATAACACGAACAGTTTGTTTGTTATAAATTCTGTATTTTAATGAGATCTCAAGTTTTTGTCTACCCCTTATGATTTAATCGTTATAGAAAAGTAGGAAAAACATTATTCAGAATTTAGAGGACTTCACGCGCACCCGCAGAAAATTCTAGATAAACATTTTATTTCTCGAGCAAGTATATTAAATATAATGTTTTAATCAAAATCATAAGGGAACCTCTAAGAAAATATAAGATAATGACTTTTTACTTTCTCTGCCACGTACATGGAAAGTAAAGGTTCCTCCCAAACATTCGTTACCAGATTTAACCGGAAATACATATTTTGGGATCCCTTGAATAAAAAAGGAACGTTTTTAGAAAATTGTCAACGTGTGGTGTGTCCATGAACAGAATTAACTTAAAAAAACGAAAAGTCGGATAAATACAACACTTGGTCTTTGGGTTTAGTACCTTCCAAAGAGCAACATGAAGATTTTCAAGAAAATCTGCTCACCCCAAAGTACCCTTACATGGAAGATTACTCGAAAAGTTTTATTTCCTAAAAATATGCCTCTAACTATTTTGATAACATAACAAATTAAAGATGTTTATATGACAAATAAAATATATATCTTGAATTTTCTGGGGATAGCCTTGAAGTCCTCTTCATTCGGAAGGAATTTTGTATAATCTTGTAAAACTGGTAAAAGTTAAGCGATAGACGAAAACGAACTACACACAAAATGTAGATCTCTTTAAGATACACAATTTATTCCAAATAAGTTTTTATGGCATCAGCATTTACGAGATATCCTTATTAATCTTCAATTCGTTCAATACTTGGCATTCTGTTTAAGTTCCGTCATTTTCAGCAGCTTCTCGTGATGCTTGGAAACAGTATGGAATTTTAAGGCCAGCATATAGCGTCCAGTTCTAAACATTTGACTGTCACTGTTCCCGTTTTATCCATAACGAAATGTGTAATGTAGCTCTTTTTGTAATGTTTTATCTCGATCAAAATTCGTAAGAAGAATTTCTATAGCCATAATAAACAATAGAGGGTAGAGAAAGGTTTTATTTGTGTTGCATCCTTGATAGATGCTTAATTTAAATATCAATACCAAGTTTGGTATTTATCTGTCATTTCGTTTTCCATTTATGCTGCACACAAACACACATGGTTGGTTTTCCGAAAATGTTTGTTCTGAATTAAGGAGATAAATGTGTGTTTCCAATGAAATCACAATATTGAATTTTTGGGGTGGAATGCAATACTATCTCTGCTTACTCTAGGTGTTAGAGAAAATAAAAAATAGTCACATTCAATGTGTATTAATATAGTAGATACACTCTTAACGCTGAGAGCAATAGGCCATTGAAGACCTGTACTAATATTTCGTTTTATCAGTTACGAAAATTTGTGATTTAAGTCTCTGGAAACAAACCGAGAATATATGACCTGAATGTTTAAGTAACCACATAAATTAAAAAGGTTTGGCTGCATACAAAATACTACCTCAGATACCGATGACGCGTTGTGCCGGCCATGACTTCCACTACACCTGCAGTTGAGAAATACCACCTTAAAGAAAAACTACGTATGCATACAAAATGTGCACTGTGCCCGTTCTCGGTGCTATTGTTGACAACCATAATGAACGAGAATTAAACTACAAAGAGAAGGCGTATTTCTGCACGTGATTAGAAAGAGTCTTCTTTATTAGGAGCAATTGCTCATTAATTAAGGCATTTGTTACTTGCTTGCTTCACAGACAGTGAAAAATCACAATATGTATTAGATTATGAAAGAAGCAATGCGTCTTTAAAGATAACCACACCAATTAACTATTGTTTGGTGAAAGGCGGATGTGATAGCTTCTGTTCGGTAGTGTTAGATATCAGCAATTTTGTCGACAAAAGAATGGCTCTTAGAAGAAAGCATTGTTAGTGAAGTTTTTGCTTAAAGCTCTCGTCTTTAATTTGAACACTTCAGTTCAACAACAGATATTCCGTCTTAAATATATAGAGATGTTCGGAGGAGCGATTTAAAACTTAGATCAATCATCACCTTCTGTGGTATTTTACAAAACTGCTTGTTGATAATCGGTGTAGAATTGCTCTGTATTTTGCAAAATCTTAACGAGCAGTAGTTAGTAATTTTTTTCAGCCTACTATTCATATTTGTCTTGAAGAAGCCATTACTATTGAAGGCAATCATTATCAAAACAAGTGTTAGGCCACGTGGCTTGTTACGATCTCATAAAACAGGAATTTTCCTGGGACGTCCCAGAGAACTCTTCTCATGGGGTTGGTAACGCAGCATAGCTTTAGGGATTCTATGGGATCTCGTTCGTCTTAAATGACTCAATCAATTGTTCTGATAGGTGTGCATAAAATAAAGAACAGGCTCCAGAACAAGTTCTTCCATTATAACTTCATTTCGTATATGGTTTCGTCTTATACACACTGCTGTAGTTCTCATAACGTGCATTTTCTTTGCTGTTATTCTGCGTTCATCTACCTGTCTTAATGTCCATGCTTCACTGCCGTAGCACAGTACTGGCCTTGCTAGTGTTTTATATAGTTATTGTACTTTTCTGGACTAGGGAAGATTCATTATTTTGTTGTTTATAATTTAGGAATACCATTGAAGGCAACAAGGATTTAATTCTGTCAAAGGACTTACCCATACAGAGCAGCAACTATTACTCTGAACCTTGAAACCCATATGTAGCAAGTAATTCAGCAAAGGGTGTAAAGTCACAGAGTCCTTCAAAGAAAGACTGCTTGCAAAATGTATATATATATATATATATATATATATATATACCGGATGTTTCAGAAATACTTTTACAAACTTAGAGTATGTGTTCCTCACACCAAAGAAGGGAAAAAAGTTCATATGAACGTATGTCCCAAATCCTTAGTTTTCGCGTTATTCCTGTCACAATGAAAGTGTGAGTTCAACGGCCTTCGGGGTCCAACCTCAAAACTTCATTTCTCTATGCATTCATAGAAGGCGTTGACCCATTGTACTACATACGGTAGATGGCGAAGTGTTGCCATGGAGACTTGTTTACGTTGTCATTTGTCATTAGTCTGTCTTCAACGCTTCAATTGTGTACATGTAGCGAGTTAACTGCACGTGTTTCGTCCCACCATGGCTGGATATTCGTTTTGTGAACATGAATCTACCATGACCGATGGATAGGCAGAGGAGAACCAGTTCCATGGCCTGCACGTTCTCCCGACCTCAATCCTGTGGATTTTTACCTCCGGGGGCATCTTAAATCATTGGTTTATGGAGCAGCCATCCCGGATGCAGAAACGCTTCATCGACGTGTCATGGAAGCCTGCGAAACCATTCGACACAATCCCGGAGTTTTTGACAGGGTGCGACATTCCATGATTCGACGAGTACAGGCATGCATAGAAGCAAGAGGAGGACATTTCGAGCATTTGTGAGTTTTGTGTGTTATAAGTGTACCACTGTGTTGAACACCTCCTAACGAGAAAACCAAGGATTATGGGACATATGTTCATATGAACTTTTTTCCTTCTTGTGGCGTAAGGAACCCATACCCGAAGTTTGTAAAAGTATTTCCGAAACATCCTGTATATAAGCGATATTTCAAATGTATAAGAAATCCAACTGGATACATTCTGCGATCAAGAGCAAGCGTCGTAGTCCATTAAAATAAGCTTTTAAAAAGTATATGATCTTTATGGAAGACTTGACATATCAAAGCTAAGATTTCTTTTCCAAAAATTCACTGCAACTATACAATTTATAGTACTTGAAAATGCATCCGTAGAGTTATACATTGGTTGGAAAAACGTAACATAACGGTAACACCGCTTTTCACGTTTTCAGTTTAACATAGAAAACTCACCTTTGGGCTACAGTAGCAATAGGAGACTGACCCAGGAGCTCCAGATGACATACAAAACGCACACAGATGATTTTAAGTTATTATTACTCGTATTACTACAAACACTCGCGAATTCCGACATCTCTTAAAGAATTGCCCTCAACGTTATACAAAAATCAACGTATTCATAACTGTATTTTAAACTTAAGACAAAAATTTATGAGTATGCAATAATATACAGGTATCGTAAAGATGCAGTTAATCCCAGAATGTTCGAAATCGCGAGGCTCTACCATCATAACATTTTCCTTCCTCTGTCTTATATTTAAAAATATACACCTATAAATTTTGGCACTATTAAATGCAAATTATTAAACAAAAAGATCATGCACATTAACACTTAAGGTGAAAATGGCGGCATTCAATGACATTGTGAATCTTTTATCCTGATTGTAATGATCCACCCCCCCCCCAAAGTACATTTAACTGCTTTATATTTTTCGTCCATTACCCCCTATTTACATCTCTTTAACTCTGAATAATCACTCGTTCTAAATGGTGGAGGAGCAACAGGTGTGTTCTGAAATTCCTAAATCGCCCACGCTTATGCTAAATGTGCTGCAGAAACCAACTTCTTCCAGCCCAATAACTGTAGGTGTGGATATCAGGTTCAGCACTGTAATCTGTCAAGACATTCCTTTCAGCTTATTCATTAGATATTCAGCAACAAAATTTCCCCATAGACGCAGTAGACTTACACATGCTTAGTCGAGAATTCATTAGACGTGACATGTTAAAGAAAAAAAATGTATGTCATTGGCACCACTGTCAGCGACCTATCAAAATTTTAGTAGGAAGGAGAACTATTTAGAACTCCATAGTGCTTGTGTAAGGTTTCACGCCCAATTAATTTCTTTTACGTATGATGTTGGAGCTTGTTTTTGGCAGACTGGAATCCCGCTTTGGACCAATAAATTTTAACTGTGGCTAAGCACGTCGTGAGCTTACAAGACGCTGCGGTTAATTCCCTCTCCTTTCCAATCAGGTATTTCCTGACATGTGTGAACCAAATTATTTTTAGGACTGTTCAGCTTAAACAAAATACAATACGCGAAGTAAGTAATTATCATTTACACAAAAATTGAATACCTATCGACCTTTGGAATACAAAAGAATGCTATAAATTACTCTTTTAATGTTTGAAACTTCTTTTTTCTATTTCAGAGCCCACAGATGTTATCAGGTAGCCACAGAGTTGCGTGTTTGTATTTCGCTTCAAGCAGTAATGAATTTTATTAGTTTCCAGGTTTCCCTTTTATCCTTGTATCACATATAGACCACAGTGCCGTTTAGCCCACTTTAACAGCGTCTACTGATTCCTAGTTTCGAAGACATCGATGTTCTGATGCCTAAATAAACGGATATTTAATAAGCACATCTAACATACCGATGTAGTGCTCCTACGCTGCATACTTTTACGGGTGAGATGTATTCTTATACGTGGTTTTAAACAACTTAGATGGTTTTTTTATTGTGAGAATTTATAGTAGTGTGTTTTTGTTTATCTAGTATTATAAACCTTCTTTCTAATAAGGTGATTATAGGGAAGAAGTTAAAAATTGAAAGTGGCAGAAACATTATGCAAACGCCTAAGGGAACTGGCAGTAAAACTAGAATAGATGAAAGCAGTCAATGCTAAGGCTTTGACACAGTGATTTGTATTACACCTACCTTACAGTAATTTGTGAATGTTCCTGAAATATGTCTCTTTTCCAAACGCGACACATAAATTGAATATCGCTTCTGAAAGAGGCAAGCAAAGTGAACGAATAAATACTGAAGAAAAGTAATAAGTCTGACGGGAGGACACCGTCCAAAATCCCACCAGAACCGTCCTTCCTGACAGATATTTCCCAGAGTTTCCTCGGTCCTCATAACTGACAAATACCAAGAAGGTACTCTAAACTTCCTTCCCAAATTTCCTTTCCTAATTATCTTTTCATTTCACGTATCTTCAGTATCCACCGCCTGTGGGGCCCTTATACAGTACCAACGGGTGTTAACACTACTTAAAATCAGGATTGGTTCCAACCTGTCTAGAGTATTTTGTTAATTCTGTTGATGGAGTCGTAAAACCACAAAATGGCTTGGAGAAGGTACATGTTCGCTGTAACATGAATCTCACAGAATTAAAAAATCTGATGTGTTGTACTCGCATGACTTTCTCTACTCTTGTACAAACTATTTTTACAAACGCTTATTCTCCATATGCTTCATGTTAATCGAGATATCGAGATGTTAATCTTATTGATAATTTTCTTGTAGATGCAAGGGGAATTGGTAGGCTTTAAGCGATAGTCAAATATTTTAAGAGCTGGTTGCTATGTGGAGTATTCCGTTCTTTTTGCATATCAAGAACAAAAAAAAAGTATTGGAAAATTCAAACAAATAACAAGGAATATCTTTGAAATAGTTTCGTGTGTTTTAACGAGATCTACATTCTTTGTTTAGTAACATTTGGTGTATCTCTTACGGTTTACCAGTTATACAATAGTTATTCAGAATGAAGAGGACTTTTGGGGACATTCCAAGAAAATGCATGAAATACATTTCTTTGCCATGAAAGTATCTTAAACATATATTTTAATCAAAATCGTTAGAGCTATTTTTGAGAAAATCAAAGTTTTCTAGGAATGCTCCATTTAAAGAGCAATTGCGGCTGGAAGATTTTCTTGAAAACCTTTGTTTTGTATCCTTGAAACATACTAAAATTAAATATCAAGTTTGATATTTATCTGACTTTTCGTTTTTGAGTTGTGCTGTTCACAGACACACACGGACAGTTTCCAAAATGCTTTATTTGGATTCAGGGCGCCTCAGAACATTTATTTCCGGTGAAGTCTCGGGATCGAATTTTTGGTTGGAATGCAATACTTTTCCTACTTACTATACGTAGTCGAGAAAGCAAAAATAAAGAATTTGATTTAAGTTGAACGCTGAACCAGTTCTTTTTTAATCACCATATTTTACCGTAAAAACCACGGAAAAGTTTTGCTTATTCCTATTAATACTTTTTATTTACTTTATATTTTCAGAGCTTACAGATTGACGAGGAAATGCATCAAAATCAGTTTTGATTGTTTAATGATCTTGCCGACCATATGTATGAACACATTTTCGGGCATATATCGAAATTAAACGTTGCGACAGGGCACGCGTTCCTCTGTTTATGTATTTTAGTTGCATTATCAATACCAACTATAGCATTATTGCACGTTAGGTGCGAGTTACATTCAAGTGAACTCAATGGATATTCGAATGTACATTTAGTTTAACAATTCTCATCCAGTAGACAGTCCTATATTACCAAATGTATTATCGTAAGTGCGTGTAATTTTCTACGTATGTACCCTCCAAGTGTAGAAAAGCTACGTTTCGTGATGCATGCATGGGTTTTTTTCTGTATCACAGAACCTTTAATGATGGTCTGCCGTTAAAACACGAATCGTTTTGATAGAGGTCGTCGACATCTTTAAACTACTGTTTTATTCATTTTTCTCTTCTTAGTGATTTCCTGTATTTTGCTTGATGATAACCGGTATCTGCATTTCGTTAGAGGTCGTTTTCTACCTTCGTGAGTAGCATCTATCTTATTGGTGTTAATGAGGTTCGAGATTATTACATACCGTTTCGTGGTTATGCATCTTGGCATGTATAATTTTTGCAAGTAGTAATATCCAGCTGAGCTTCAGCGTTTTTATCACGAGCTATAGGATCAAATGTTCAGCCAAGAGCAAAGCGAATTGAATGTGTTAACGTGAACAAAAACGTTTGTATTCAGTACAAGGTGAGGAGAGCTAAAACAGTTGAATTATAGACGTGAAGAACCTCGTTGTTCATGCATATTGACGAAAACTGAGTGAAGTACCTACTTCAAAAAGTCAAATTTTGGTTTACAGGCCTGTTATTAAGAATTAATCATCTAGTTTCCTAATCTGTATTTGTGTCTAGTACTGATGTTTATAAATATTTTTAAATGTGCTTGCGCACAAGGCCAGAAATCCCTTTAGAATTTCAAAGCTGTTTTTCTCGCTCTCTGTTTTATTTACATTTTTACGCTTTCAAAATGTTCCACGCGGTGCAATATTTGTTCAATTTGCTTAAATTTTGTAAAGAAACACACAAAAATAGAAGTAGGTATAAAAATGGTGGGAGTGATTTTACTTTATGAGTTATCATTGGAGGAATATTAATTAAAATATCTAATTAGCACACTAAAATCAGCGAAATATATTATTTTTCATAAGGTTATAATTTTATTTCACAAAAACTAAACATCAACAAAAATTTTTTTACAAACTTTTTTCTCGAATATTCGTAGGATCAAAACATATATTTATATTAGCCAAATTAAAATCTTTTCATCGTATGGACCATTTTTATTTACCATTAAAGTAATTAATTACACAATTAATAACTTGAAAACTACTGGAGACATTACAATCAAAATTTGCATACCTGCTAACGATTTGGTGTGTTACTTTCTGCATAAATTCCAAAAAAACATATGTTAATAACTGTAGGATCTAGAAATTTCACCTATGTGTACCCTTAAGGGGAATCAACTACACGTTTAAGTAGTCAAAATTAAGACCGGTTATATCAGGAACCATAAATATTTACAATGAATTAATTAAAGCTACTTACCCTATTATATTTTCGTTTCAACAAATAGTAAATCTGGTCTTTTTACTACATTTATCCGTAATACAAGTGCTTAATAATGAATTATTGAGTTTGAACAGTGATAAAATCACTTGCTACATTAGCACTTTCACCCATGGTAGACTCCTGAAGAACTGTACTGCTTAGTGGCAGTGTGTATGTATAGCAGGTGTGGCTGATAGTGAAATTTACTAGTTCGCCGCTCGTTTAAGGAATGAAATATGAAAGTCGTTCGCTCATCCTTTTTACGGGCGTGGCCCAGGCGGAGGCAGTCTCCTTTTTGTAACATCTGTGTCATCGTCCCATTCACCGCAGCATTTTCTGCTCACAGTCCGTCGCGATTCAAGTAATTATTAACATTTGCAACAATGAATGGAAATACAGAAGTAGGTCAAATACATCAACTACACTGCCTTCTTCTCTAATTAATTTCTGCTTTCTTAGTTTTAACTCTGGGTTTTAACTATGGTCCAATCACTTTATTTTCTCTCTTATAACTTTAATCTCTGGTTTTCCTACCACAATAGTATTCAGCTGACTTAAAGATTCTCGTATGCTCTATTTGTCATTAGAAACTTTACCTACTATTTTATTTTACTGTGTCTGTTAGGGAAGGTATGACTAAAGATACCAACCGCAAGAAATGTTTGTACTACTGATATGAATGTCTGAATGATTTAATTTTTAAAACCTTTTTAATTTTCTTAAATCATATTCACTATGATTAACACTGTATCATGCTTTTATAACTCGTATTTTTAACTACATTATAACTTTTATTTAGCCTCTATTTTGCTATTAATTTTACAATTTAAATGTTTCTTAAATACTACATTTGTTGGATGTGTCACTAATATTTTGCACATAAGTATACATTGTTTCCAAACACAAATTTTTTCTTTAAAGGCAACCGAATTTCTTTTTCGAACGCACTCACAGATCTGTCTATATTTAAAAACCTGCTATGCCTTTCTGGCTGCTGTTGCTTTTATAACAAGT
This sequence comes from Deroplatys truncata, assembly GCA_030765065.1. Lineage (NCBI taxonomy): Eukaryota > Metazoa > Arthropoda > Insecta > Mantodea > Mantidae > Deroplatys > Deroplatys truncata. Next base: position 173,988,195 of record CM060983.1, on the reverse strand, counting down.
TTTCGAAGTGAGCGCAATTTATTATCAAGTATACAAGCCTGCTACAAAAACTGCCTAATGGCTTTTGGACTGTAATTGGTACAAAATGCTAAAACTAAACTGTTATTTCTGTTGTATATTTTTTGTAATCATTGTTACAATTGATCTTATAGCTTATTTTTTATGTAACTGTTATGATTTATGGTAAAATATTTTTTGTAATATTCACTTATAACTTTTTTTGTTTAAAACCACTAAATTTATTTGTTTGTCACTAGGTAGCTCATTTATGAGTCAAACTAATGAATAAGTAAATGAACAAATAAGGAATTAGAGAGAGATTCCAGGGAAGCGTTTGGAAAAGTTCTGTTTTCAGCACAGACTTTAATCTAAGGATAACAATGTTCAAACATTGACAAAATATAAAGTAATGCACAGGCGATCAATTCAATATTTACTGTTTTAATGAAACCCAAATTATGTGGTTGTAAATATTATTCCATACATTTTTTAATGCTTATATGAACAATATACTTCTAAAGACAACAGTAGACATTCTATTTTCCAGTGCGTGGGAAGTAGGTTAGTGGGGGAGGGGAAGAATGAGTATAAACTTTAAGTAAATGAAAAGCTACTGAGCCAAAACAATCGGATTTACATTTTTATAGCATTAATTGCCTAAACCTTGTTACTAGCCAGCTATTTATATTAAAATATGCTAAGAAATGAAACACAGTTGCAATGAAGCTTTGTCACTTCAAATACATAAAATCAAATGCGTTTGATTTTTTATGTTTAAATTTCAGAAATTTCAGAAATTTCACAGTGGATGACTTCAGAAACCTTCAGCTGAAAATGTAATTTTAATTAAAATCAAGGTTACTGTGCTGCAGACGTTTTTATAGCCACGGGTTCGCATTTTCAAGCAGTTCGTGTTTCTGGAAGAGATTTTAACATAGGTTTTCCCTTGCCTTGATAAAGGACCTTAGGCAACTTTAGGCCCAACATTCTTTCAAAATGAGGTATTGTTCATTTCACTAAACATGAATTAAATGACATACTAAGATAAAAGAAAACGGATCTGTTTTAAATAAGCCTTTCCCTTAAACCCCAACACTATTGTTACTAACATTTAATTAAGTTTAGCATATTCACAGCATTGAATTAATTTTCTATTCCGTTGTTCGCCATTGTGCAGAATGAAAGGAGAAAAAAGGTTGTTCAATGAAAAAGATAGAAAGTATTTTGCTCTGAGGCAAAGTAAGAAACGGGTATAGCAGGGTCCATAAACGAAATTTATCCAAATAGGCTGTCATTTCACGTTTTGCTTTTACCTGCCCAGTTTGGCTGAAGCTACAGATTAAAATGTATTTGGGCAGAAATAACAGATTTTGAGCTGTTTCATTTTAAGTTTATAGTAAAAATTACATACATTATAATAAGCATTAAAAGCAGCCATGAAATAATTAAAAAAATAAATGTAAAAATTATTTATTTTAGCATTGTGTTCTGTATTTTTTTTCCTTTCCTTTGCATGTTTTTAAAACGTAAGATCTTAATCAAACTTGATGAAATCAATGGCATGAACGCTTTCTAAGCATATAAAACCTTCTGTAAACATACTTTTGAACACCGTGCCAAAGTTTAACTTTCAATCATTATTCCATATGCATAAAGTCAGTATTTTTATTATGTGTGGTAGGCCTTGTATCCGTATGTTCTGCAACAGTAATTGGCAGAAGAGAAGAGCACAATTTTCTTTCTTTATTATTTTACGTCGCTTTAACTACGTGGTTATATCGCGACGGATCTGTTAGGAGATACCTTGTGGATCAGTATGTGGTGACATTTAGTCTTCTAGGTCTCATCCCTGTACCGTACCATCTTACTTTGTCACATGTCCACAGAGGCATATACAGCAACTGCATCTCTGCTTTGTGATGGGCAGATGGCATTAGGTTGCCGTCCAGTCTACTGCTTTCATTACCTGTGGATACTCGGCAGAACATTCGTTTTGCCATCTATTTTACTATTGTTTTAGACTTAAGGTGGAACTTTAGGTCGTGGTATTAAATATCCAATCCGGTATTTGAATTGGTAACTGCGAGAAACCACTGAAAAAAGAAACAGTCAGATTGGTCGGCCCATGGGATTTGAACCCGGGTCCTGCCGAATGCAAGCCACAAGTATAAATTTGTTCAGGTCTGCAGTTGGTGAAATTCTGTTACTTTTACGTTCAATTAGAATAATCGGGTATCATTATAGGCTAGATTTCAAAGTTTACCTTTCTTCTTTGGCCGGTTTTTGAAAAATACTCCTGGCAGTTGCCGAAATTAAGTGATTGCTTTTTTATATTGTGTTGTTTCCCTACCTCCTGAAGTTAAAATTTTGTTCTCTCTTTTATAACGTGGTTAAAATGACTTTTTACAGCACAATTTCCGTGATTAAAATAAGTGTTGTCTGCATTTCATTTTCGGAAAACGAAATTAAAATGGCGTGCCATCAGAAGGTCCTTATGTCATGTTTTTTACCTGCAGCCTTTGTATCTGTTTCTTAAATATTAAGTACCTATGTAATGTTAGCTTTTATGTAACAGTCTTTATTCTAAGGAGAAAAACATTAAGGTATTATCACTTAAAAACTTCGGTAAATTTCTAAGTCTACAAATTAATTATTGCTCAGTAAAAAGCCTACACTCACTGAGCTATAAAATTCCTTCTACCTCCAAAACAAAGAAAGACATGAAATAAGGAATTATACTGTCGGTATTCCCTGCATGTTTGAAAGGAAGGTTGTATAGTAATGAGCAAATAAAAGAAGCATTTTTACAATAGGTACACAAAGCGAGGTCTGAATGCAACGGAACCTGTAAATGCTCACGCAGATACTTCAGGTATCCGTAACAAAACGAGTCCTAAATACCTTTCCCTTACGCACCTCTTCAACAAAGAAACAGCTTGTAAAAAAGGAACTTTCTGCGAGAAGTTTCTCCGATCCTTCCCATTAGCACCTTTTTAGGATTACATTTCACAACTTTATAACGGTATGGAAGAGTTTTTTTTTAGAATTCTCTAGTATTAGCAACGAAAAGCCCTGTTATTCGGGGTCGGGTGCAATAAAAAGAAAGTGATTTTAAGAGGACGGCTTCGCAGGAAAACGGGTTGTATGCTCAAGCTTCCATTTAAGGGCATCTTGCAGCCGCGCAACGAAAGAAATTCCTGGAAATGCTCCCAAGTGGCCACTGCAACTGAGTTTTTGGTAGGAATGTTCTGATGCTAATGTGTACAAAAAGGCGATTACTGAGGGATAGGTTGATGGCCGAATGATGACTCACACGCATTAAGATGCTGTGACGTCCAAATCTCGCCCATTTTGTTGACGCTCCACAACTTTGTAACCTAGAACGCTATTTACCAGGGTGTGTTATACATGCTATACTCAAATACATACCAGCAAGCTGTTTTCATTAGACTGAAAGGATAAAAACTGAAGATAGAGAACTGTATTTCGAGCATAAGGTTATATATGCTTTAAAAGAAACAACAGCCACGAATGTAGCAGAAATTAAAACCATATAAAAAATAATAACTTTTTCGCACACTTCCAGCAAGTAAATTACAAAACTAAAGAAAATTAGGAGTTTTAGGAACTAAGTCGCAATTTTCAAGTGTTTTTATAGAGTCTTTCCTCAACTGGGTAGTTCCAGGAACTGGATAGTTACAGGACTGCTTCGAGTGCTTAGAATAAATAGAAAATTTTAAGTCTCTGTATTTTTCAAGCTACTACATAATTATATAAATTTTTTCACAATATAGAGTTAACTAAAATTATTTTAATGTGGGAAATAATTACTTTATATGCTAATTTTTAAGATTGTTTTATTGGTTGTGCACTAATTGTTCATTTACGAGGGTAATCCAGAAAGTCAAAAGCAAACATCAACGTTTATTATCCACATTTGAAAGGTACACTCCTAAGCTATTTTTCTACATAATCGTCATTCAAACTGAGGCATTTATCATACCGTGGCACAAGTTTTTCAATATCCTCTCTGTAGAAATCTGCCGTCTGCGACTTCAACCACTGGTTTACACCGGCATGCAGTTCAGCGTCAGTATCAAAGAGTTCTGTACCGAGCCATTTCTTCATTGCTGGGAAGAGGTGGTAGTGGCTCGGCACCAAATTCGGGCTGTATGGTGGATGGTCAAATACCTCCCATCCAAAGCCATCCAAGAGTGTTGGGTACGATTGGCCGTGTGTGGGCGTGCATTGTCGTGAAGAAACAACACCTTGGTGCTAAGTTTTTCCCGACGCTTATTTTGTATGGCATGCCTTAACTTTCTTGTGTTTCACAATACCTATCTGAGGTTATTGTTGTTCCACGTTCCAGAAACTCAACGAGAAGCACTCCCTTAGAGTCCCAAAACACAGTACCCATGACCTTTCTTGCTGACAGCGTTTGCAAACACTTTCTTGGATTTTTGGGAAAATGTGTGTGTTCCCATTCCATCGACTGCTGTTTTGTTTCACAATTGATATGCTTCACCCAAGTCTCGTCCCCGGTTACGATACGATCGAGTAAAGCGTTACCATATTTGTTGAAATTTTGGAGGAAGGTCAGTGCTGCAGCCAGTCTCTGTTTTTTATGGTCTTCCGTTAGGATTTTTGGAACCCACCTAGCACAAAAGTTGTGGTAACCAAGCTTCTTCACCACAGTTTGATGCGCCAAACTCCGTAAAATTTGGGGAAAATGTTCCGAAAGTGTAATCGTGAAACGACGATTTTCACGAATTTTGTCATTAATTTGCTTGACAGTTCATCAGTCATAGGGCTAGGCCTACCACTGCGATCCTCGTCGTGAACATTGGTACGACCATGTTTAAAATCAATGCACCATTGCCTGACTCAGCTTTCACTCATTATTCCCTGCCCGTAAACATCACAATGTTGACGATAAATTTCAATTGGTTTGTTCTTTTTAGCCAATAAAAACCTAATCACAGACCGCACTTCACAAGTGGCGGGATTTTCTATTGCAGCGCACACTTTAACAACTCACAGAGAGCACAATAAGGAAGGCACAGTCCTCAAGCTACCACAGCTGGATGCGTACTGAATGTAGGAACGTTTTGACACCAAGATGGCGGCTCTGCGCCCTACTCATCACCACGATAGGTCAAAACGTCTGGGACTTTCTGGACTGCCCTCGTAGCATGCACTCATTCTGGTGCATGTATAATACATGTAAGTACGTGCATATTGATTAAATTCAGATCGTTTCTGGTTAAAACACTTCATCGTGAGCCATGTTAACGTAAAGAACAGTCTCTTGTTACATGAATGCCATACTAATTATGTGATGTGATGAGTAGATAAAGTGAGGCAGATCTTTTACAATTAACCCTCTACTGCATGAATTATGTTGGTACATATGTCACTCTTCTTCTAATTCCTAAACCGGTTTATATACCACTGAGAGAGAGAGAGAGAGAGAGAGAGAGAGAGAAGTCATTATTTGGTTACTTTAGCTTTTTAAATCCCATTATTTAACTACTTTTACTTTGTAAAACTCATTAAGGTACTTTTGCTCTATAAAGCTCATTATCTGAGTACTTTAAGTCGTCTTCCGTATTGTAGTGGTTACCACGCTAGCCTCTAGTTCCCGAAGTTGCGGGTTCAAACCCGGCGGAGGGCGATGGATTTTTTTTCGGGCGTAAAATTCTTAGCATGGCTTACTTCGGAAGGGAAGTAAAGCCGGTGGTCTCGTCTCATAGATTTACGGCACATAAAATAACCTCAAGCCTGATAAAAGAGTCCTTTGAGCAAAATTACCGTCTCTCACGCCCAATATAGAATGGGACGCTAACAACCATAGTAGTTAAAGAGCGTCCGTAAATAAAACTCAATTTAATTTGGGTACTTCAGCTTTATAAAACTCATTATTTGGATACTTTTGCTTTATAAAACTCATTATTTAGGCATTTTTTCATTGTAAAATTCATTTTTGGGTACATTTGCTTTGTAAAACTTATTATCTGGGCACATTTGCTTTATAAAATCTAGATCATTACTATACGCCTTACACAAATGAGAGAAGGGTATAAACCATTTTTCAAATTATTTTGTATCATTTCGCACCTGCGCACATTTCTTTCAGTCTTGTTCTGTATTCCTGGCTACAATACACTCGTATTAAGAGCATCACGTGTAGCATAACGACTGCAGCAAAACGAGCCGATACCTATGTCAAACGGATTGCAAAATCTCATCAAGGTTTGTGATTATCCTTGATTGCTGATTGCGGTTAACAAGTTTTTGCATTTCTTGTAGGAGTCATTCTACTTGAAGCTCTATTAACACGGTAAATGCGTCGTATGTACGTATTGTGTATTTAAACATGCATACCTACCGGGAAAAACCAACGGGAAAGTATTGTTGGATCGAGTTAACGCGTTCCTTTTTTATTACTTTCCTTCTCGCCATCATTATCTGGTGGGCTGGAGTATTTCTTTGTAACGGTACTTTCCAGTTTGCAACACGTTTCCTACGCTTTGTTAGATTTATATCCTGATGCCGAAAAGGGAAGAATTTTACAGGCTCTTTTGGTATATAAAGTCTTGTCCTACTAACCTAAATACGTTATAATTATACGTTTGATCCTTTAAAAGATGACATTTTCCTCTTTTCACTTTTAATGTCGTACATAAAAATAGAAACGGATGTGGAATATGACGCAGCATAAACCAGGATTATATTCATACTTTGTTTGGCTTTTTGACACTCAGTCAGATCTAAAGGTCAGTTGTCACGTTAGTTTAATGCCACGCGCCTTGTGGGAGAATAGCTGGTTGTTTAGACCACAAACATTAGTGAGCATCAAATTAATAATTTTTGGGATGCATCACCTTATTTTAAGGAATCTTTGAACTAATGCTTTTGAAAAAAGTTAAGCAAAGTTACTTTCCATAGCATTATCTAAGTTATCTTTGATTGTTCTTTCAGGAGAGACCCGTTTAGCTGGAAAGCCAAATCAGACTTGAAAAATTTCGTGTTGTATTAACATGACTTTCTCTACTCACTCTTCTTACAAAAGCTTATTCTTCTGTCTATTTCTTGTTAGTCGAGATAAACTTCCATTACAATTTAAACATTCGTTGTAGGTATAAGAAGAATAGAGTAGGCTAAAAAGCTGATCGTTATGTGATGAACATTCATGCTCTTTGCATGACCACGAGAAAAAACGAATAGCGACTTAATACTTGAAAAAGTATAAGTATTTTAAAATTGAAGCCAATAACAAAGAATATTTCGGAAATGGTTAATGCCAAAAATTGTTTTTCACATATATTGTGTGCTTAACGAGATCTACATTTTTGTGTGGGGCGCCGGGGTAGCGCAGTGGTTTCGTTTCCAGATCTCGTTCTGAGGGCCCCGGTTAAATTCCTGGCTCTTGGGTGGCATTTTAAGTCGGCGCTATCCAGTCTTCACCTCTGACTTGCTCGGGCGGAGTATCCGAAGTCCACCGTGGTTCGGAATCCATAGAAAAAGCTGTAGGTCCTTTCATTCCACCGCCATCATCACTACCCTACCATTGGGAGTAACGCACCCTTTGGGTGCTTCCACCTCAGAAATGGGTCTAGTCATCGCTTGGTGGAACGAGGCAGCTCCCGAAGGTCATAGGCCATATATGGGGACCGTTACAGACGACGTTTTTTGTATAGTAAGATTTTGTAAAGGGGACTTCAGGGTCTATTCCAAGAAAATTCAAGATATACATTTCACCTGTCGTAAAGTATCTCAAATATATAGTATTTTATTTAAAATCTTTAAAGCCTTTTTTGAGAAAATAAAGAAACATCTTCCATTTAAAGAATATTATGGAGTGGAGGAATTTTTTTGAAAACATTCGTGTCGCATCGTTGGAAGATGTTGAATTTAAATTATATATTCTCTCTCTCTCTCTCTCTCTCTCTCTCTCTCTCTCACACACACACACACACACACGAACAGATTATTTAAAATGCTTTTTTTTATTTAGGGAATCTCAAAACGTGTATTTATGGTAGGGACTTTATTTTAGGAGTATAGGGGGCCATTCCCCCCCAAAGTTATGAGAAATAATTAGGCTACTGGTTATTACCGCTCTAGCAAAAGAAAACTCCCACAACTGTACTTTTAATACTAATATTTCATATTCAAAAGATAAAAGATGATTTTCTGTTAGGTTAAACGTGTCGTTAAAATTCACATGGAAATTCAGACAACTGCTTCAGGCAATCTTGCCCCCCCCCAAGCAGAAACTGAAATGACGTTCCGGATTTACAGTGAAATCTCGGTATTGAATTTTTGGTTGGAATGAAATACTTCCTTTGCTTATTACAGGTAAACAGTAGGGAAAGTAAAAATTGAATGTCACAGCCGTTCTAAACAGCAACTTTCGAAATATTTTATAAGATGAGGTGTAATGCAGTATAGGTATCCCTCTATACTTAGAGCATCACCCGGAAAACCGGATTTTAATGTCTGATTCAACTTTCCAACCCATCAGAGTTTATTTCTGCAAGTGAGTTTTATGAATTAAGGACAGTTTGGCACTTCAAGCATTACTTAGTTGTGTTTTTGTGCTACGGATCATGGGCAGGAGGTCTGCGGTTCAAATCCTGCCATGACCGTCCTTCTGACCGAAGTTTTTTCATGTTTTTCTCAGATCTCATAACTGACAAATGCCTAAATGTAGGCCTGAACATTCCATTTTACAAATATCCTTTCCCAATTACCATTTAATATTCTCATGCAGCTTCACCCCCTGCGTGCCCTATTAAGGACGGGCATTAAACTCTATTCAAATTAGATATTTCAATAACTCTCATCAAATATGGTTTAAATAATTATGTCCTATCTGTCAACTAATGTGGCTTTTCAGTGTCTAAGTAATTCTCCTTAACAGCCAGAGATAAAAAGCGGGTTTCACATCACCCTCACTTCCATGGACTGGCTTGCAGTTTAGAAATGGACACATGGTTTACTTGAGTCCAGTGTATACATGCATTGCCTAACATCGCTATAAAGCATTCCAATTTTTAGGAAATGAAATTCTTCGCTTGCGTGCGATACGATGACACTGTTTATGTAACGCGTGTAAAGCTGTACCAGCCGACGTTGAATGACTATGAATGCTGTAAGAGCCACATTCACAGCTCAGGAATTTGCCTCATTAACATGGACCGCTCCCAAGATAATTCATAAGCTATCTTTCTCGCAGCACTCCATTTCGATTTACTTATACGACATGGTGCATTGAAAGCGTTCAAGTCAGAACCTGTGCTGGTGGCAGACAGCAATGACCTAGTTGAAATCTAGAACAATGGGTAAGAAAGGACTTTTACGAAACGCGGAAACATTCACTAGAAAGATGTTGGAGTTGAAAATTGCAATTAAAGCGATGGATATAGCGATTGCAAGGAAATTACACGTCACGATGCGCATTTGTCTTATAGGCAAGGCTACTCCTGTTGCCCTATACGGTGATGGAACTCAGTTGCTGGAGCAATCGATACTGGATAATGACAGCATATGTTGTAATGAGAAAGTCTCTTCCCACTTACGTGGTGGCCTAACATACAAAACAAGTACTAAAGAGTTGCAGAAACAAGAGCGTAAAAACACTGACTACTGAAATGTAGCTACAGAAATAGGATAATAACATGGCACCATTTATCCTTTACTTGAACAAGTGAGATGGCTCCACGGTAGTGTGCGAGGCTCGCATTCGGGAGGTCACGGCTTGATTCCCATCGACCGCCGACCCTTGGGTTTTTCGTGATTTTCCCTTGTCGGTAGGTGAAAGCTAGGGTGGTTTCTCATCTCCGTGATTTCCTTTCCTTCTCATCTTTCAGGTGTGTTTCTAGGTTTTGTGGCGTATGGCGGCGCCGGATAGATGACATGGATGCTTGCTCCAAGGAAAGAGTACACCCTGTACACACTAGAGGGGTGCTTGGTCGACGGATCGTTCATCGCCCTTTCGAGGCAGCTTCAGCAGTGGGGCGGGTCTTGAGCCTGGAAAGAACTTCCTCGTGTCTCTGTGACCTGGTTCCTTCACCTCATCCCTCACTCCTTGGGGTGGTAGCCATAATCTATGTAGGTCGCAGAGCGCGAGGTGTCTTCCTCTGTTGTATAACATAATAGACACCTATAGCTATACTTGACTCCTTTGTGTTTCACTTATTTTTATTTCAGGTGCTTCCTTCTCTCTTTATTTTCTTTTGCAATCTATTCCCGAGAGACTTTTGAAAATACACAAATGTAAGATGTATTTTATGGTTTAACAATGAAACCTTATTGGGTTTAATTGTTTTATGTCTTCTTATGAACATTAGGGATAACGCGAAAATGTTGTTGTTTTTGAGGGGAAGGGTTTATTCTGCAAAAGTTTGCGATCAAAGTGAATTTTCCAGCAGCGTATATTCCTGCTTTTACACTGGCAGAATGAGTGATAGTAACATTGAATTGGGGCGTGTTTCTAAAATTTGAAAAAAGGCCTTTTAGTCATCACTTAAAATATTTGAATTACGTAAAATTCCTCATTTACTTGATCCATAACAGAATCTTTACCAAAGGGAAGTCTTAGTAATGGGATATATTTAGCATTTGTCGTATACATCAATTAGTATGTAAGAACCCACTCTCTCAACTGTACTGTTTACACAATATTTTATTTTTTATGCAGTACTTGGTAATCATGGTATAATATATACCAGAAATTGTTTTAATATATTGCTAGAGGTACACAGACATATAGAGGAGGTATGTAGATGGTCTACTCTTTAAAGGCAAATCAAATATGCAAGTTGATAGTACATGCTCTTGCATGAGCTAAAGAGAAACAAAAGAATGGCCAAAAACCACATTTCAAAAGCGTATTGCTTAAAACATTGGAAAATTCAAATAAATAACATGAAATAACTTTGAAACAGATTTGAAACAAACCATACAGGAGCACACTGGCTATTCATAGTAAATTTAACATATGTATTTTATCTGCCATGCTAGGACCCCAAACAGAACAGGCATTTACAAATATCACAACCAGAAAACACCTAGAATACCGTAACCTTAAAAAAGAATTTCCAATGCATTGCGAGCTTCCTCAAGCCAACCAGAAAGGAGAAGAAAAAAAATCTTGTTAGAATGGAACAAATGTGTTTAGGTATCCAAATGATCGCCATTTTCTGTACACGTTTCCCAACTTATAATACAAGCAATGTACTTTTTACTTTCTCTACTACGTATAGTAAGTAGGAGAAGCATTGTATTCCACCCAAAAGTTCGATACCAAGCATTTTTGGAAGCATGTCCGTGTTTGTGTGTCTCTGAACAGCATAACTCAGAAACGAACAGTCAGATAAACACCAAACTTTGTATTTATGTTCAGTATCTTCCAGAGATGCGCACAAAGGTTTTCAGGAAAATCCTCCCACTCCAGATTACCCTTTACATGAAACATTTTTCGAAAATTTTAATTTTCTCAAAAATGGCTCTAACGATTTTGATTAAAATATCATATGTTTAAGATATTTCTATGACAAATGAAATGTATATCTCGAATTTTCTGGAAATGTCTCCAAAAGTATTCTTCATTGTGAACGACTTTTGCATAACTGGTAAACCATAAGAGATAGACAAAATTTTACTACACAAAAAATGTAGATCGCGTTAAAATACACAATTTATGTCATATTCATTTTTTGGTTGAGTGAACCATTTTTGAGATATTGCTTGTAATTTCCTTAAATTTGCCAATACTTATACTTTTTCTAAAATTCGTTATTAATTCTTTTTTTGTCCTGGTAATGCAAAGAGAATGGAATACTCCACATAGAAACCAGCTCTTAATATATTTGACTATCGCTTAAAGCCTAGCAATTCCCCTTGCATCTACAAGAAAATTAGCAATAAGATTAACATCTCGATATCTCGATTAACATGAAGCATATGGAGAATAAGCGTTTGTAAAAATAGTTTGTACAAGAGTAGAGAAAGTCATGTGAGTGTAACACATAAGATTTTTCCCTAATGGTCCACATTGGGAGGATCTATTTATCCGAAAATCGCCAGTGGTTCTAAGGCGGGTAGTACTTTTCTAATTCCAGATCGCTAAGAACCTTGGTGAAAGCTTTCGATTAACTTCCGAAAGTTACGAAATACTATGGCAAGAACCTTGTAGACGTATGTGGCTTTCTGACTAGATCTTTTCAAGAAAATTACGTGGTAAGTAGAAACAAATATCCATAGCATTGTTAGTGCTAAACTCAACTCATTTGTAGAGTAGAGATATTAAACTGAGATGTGCTAAAGTATTCATGTTGAGATAATTAAGAAAACCGCACACCTTCCACAATCTTTTATAATGTATATATAACAACACAAAAGTATCTGGATATATAGTGAAGTTATTATCGGCATATCAGGAGGTTAATTGTATGAATTCGTTGATAAATATTTTTTAAAAATATTTTTCAGCAAAAAAAGAAAAAAAATATGGCCTAAGTACCAGAGTAACACTACTTCTTAGAATTATCTGTCAAGTTGCTTAAGCACATAATACGCAGATCGGTATGAAATCCCTTGCTTTGTCGTCAATGAAATCGATCAAGAAAAGTGAATCTTTCTGTTTAGCGCTTCACTGAGATCATCAGAGTAGAATTCCAACTCGACAATTGCTGTGTCATGGACAGTATAACCTTTGCACAAAACATTACAAACTGACATTTCCAACTCGGCGAATGTTTTATTGTATTTTACACCAGAATTTTGCATTTCTACCGCTTCCACAAAACATCTCAAATATTTAGCGCCCTTCAGTTTGTCACTTGAAGCTGCCTTATAAAAATGAAAACGAGTTTTGATGCAACACTCAAGAATTTGGCGTTTTGAAAACCTAAGGATTGATCTCTTGCAACCAAAACAAGGTGAAACCAATGTAGCAGAGACTGTCTAAGAGCAGGAAATCACGCATAACCCCTTTCGAGGGTAAAAGCGTGATGGGAGATACAGCAAATACGCCTTTAACCCTTTCATTACTACATACAACCAACGACCGCGTGTGACATTAGGCCGCGCGGACCTTGTTCGCTTTATTCTAAATGCTTTCCGCGTGATTTCAGACCTATTGTGCAGTGCACGTCTTGTTTGTTCGTTCTGCATTTACAGTAAGTCAGTTGGAGGCAATTCAACATTCAACAGAGCCGGTGAACACCGATGTAGTCAAGACGGAAGAAGAACCCAAATAAAACCTCAGAAAATGACCACGAAAGAAAACAGCGCCTAGACGAATGTGTAGTTCATTAACATTGAAAAGGTTAAAGGAACTTTAGCCTGTACCTGTAGATCTTATTAATGATATATTTTGATCGTACTTAGCCTGTTTGGTACTTTGGTTCTTCATTTCTGAACATAAAACTTCTCCAGCTCAGCGAAGGTATAATTTCGTGTTACTTAACAACCATTCATGTGTTAAGGCATTTAAAATATATCAACTATTATCTAGATTTAAATAATATAACTGTATTGATTTTGTTTCATTCTATTTGGTATTTAAAAACATAATACGTTGGTATCCTACAATTTGGGATAGCAATATGAAGATTTTTTCAGCGTATTACTTGACAAACAAATGCTAATGATGCATTATACGATTTTCAACTACTATATACTGCTTCCTTTTGTCCAAACTCTGTATGCCTGTTCTTGGTTTCATATTTATTAACACTGCACTATTAGATTTTATTTTTACACATTAAAATGTTCACAAGTTCTATCATTAGATCCTCTACAAAAAATCATTTTCTAACACGGCAGATATCTGAGTGCCATGCAGTCCACATGAAGCAATTTCTTTCTTCGTAAAAACTTAAACTTAGATTAATGAATGTAACAAAGTTAATTTTAATCATTGATTAAGTCGGAATCAAGAAAATTGAATTTCTATGCGGTTTGTGAAATACATACTATGCTCTGTGTCGCGCTTATGTGTAAAGCTGTGTTAATTAGCTTGCGGAAGACGAGCTGCAATTGATGTCAGTGGCGCAGGTGATGGAGATTCTTGAAAACACTTACCACTTTACAAGAAGCTGAAAGAAAGTGAAGAAGAATGGATGACCCACTTCTCGCCTCTGACCTACTGCCTAAGGTAGATAGATATACGAGCGAATTCCAACAACAAAAAGGTGTTTAGGGTAGTAGAATGAAACTGAAAGTGCCGAAAAGGGTGAGGAAGGGGTTGCAGTACGTATGTGGGTCAAGGGCCATTGAGGGATTGAGGGAGGGTCATTTATAATTCCCCCATCTACTCTTCCAAGACCTTGTAGGTATCTACGTCACAAATATACCTCCATTCTTAAAGCGCGCGTTCCCATGACAGCCTTTCCGTGGCTTGTGCCGTGGAACCCGCCTTTGTAGGAGAAAATAGAATAGCTTCAGATTAAAATTCACTCTAAAGTTTGAGAACCTCTGAAATAAACGGCTAAGTGCCTTTCAGAACGGGTATTCTGTATCTGAATTTTGTAGTCCTGTTTATTTAATGCTTTCAGAAATAGACCGTCCTTTTTGTGAGCGAAAACATCTCCAAAGGGACTTTGGATTTGGTATATAGCTCACAGCTTACTGCAAAGTCATTCGACGATGTGACAAGCACAAAAGTTTGGAGATTAAGGCGTCTGTCCTCACAAATGTAGATGCGAAAAACGTATAAAGCGTTCGAAACTTATTGCTGGGACGAAGGAACATCTGGGAAACTTCAAGAATCACATTCCAAATTCCACTTAAATTGCATCTTGAATTACTCACTGTGCACCCATATAATGGTCATATACCTATACATACTCTGCAAATGAGACAGCGAATTATGTATAGGTAAGTTCAAAACACTACTCTAGCATGTGAACTGGAAACGTTTTTGGAGGAGTGATTTCATGAGCGATCAGCCCAGTAACATCTTTAGATATCAGACGATTTCAGAGGAAATGATTCACACATTCTTCAGGGCGAGAAAGTATGTGCCCTGTATCTACCAAACCATTATTTACTGTTTTGAGTTTGAACATATATTAACCGAATAGGTTATACCAGACTGTCAATGTACGAAATAGGCAAATTGATGCTCAAACGAATTCGGAGTGCTCAGAGCTTACAGTTACCCGAAGTTCGTCCTCTGAGGTTAGGGGAAAGCCCGTAAAAGCCACAATCAGAGAAAATGCATCCTAAACGAGATTCGAAGTCAGGACGTCTTGAATTTGAACAAGATACGCTAACCTCACCACAAGGAAGCGGGTTACCAGGCCATCGTTACGCAGTAAAGTGGCTATTAAGTCCTTTTCCAGTGTTGTAAAGCGTGTCTATGTACAAATTTTGAATAATGAGGCAGTATTTTTAACACTTAAATAATTTCAGTCTAATTATATAATATATAAATTCAATAACAGCCCACCTTAAAGCAATATGTGTATGTAACAATATATAAACAGTGTATATTACAGTCATTGTATATGTTTATATTATTGTATACATGTTCAATAATGTTATGTGAATGTATTACGTAATTTAATAATGTAGGAGCTGTGAGAATAATAGGTTAAAAGTTGCTAACAAAGAGGTAACAATGAGGTAGCCTTGAGGCAATAATGAATTAGAAGGTTTAATAATGCTACTAGTCATTCTTGGAGCAACAATAATGTAAATTTTAAGACAGTTCATAAAATAGCCAATCAACAACCATAAAAAGCTTAAGTTAAATAAAAGTATTCTATTGGATTAGGAATAGCCAATCAGATACTTGAAATACAGAAATTTACAAATTTAGGCGGTAGAAACCAAGTCAGTTGCTTGTAGACAGCGCTCATAACTGGACGCGTTGCTACCAGACAGCGTTACTAAAGAAACAGTAAAAATTACAAAGTTTAAAAATATTTTTAAACTTGGGGCAAAGGCCACCGGAAAGTAAATTTGGGGTGAAGGCTACCGGAAACTTTTTACCATACGTGCGGTTGCAATTACTTCAAGTTCGGCTCCCCAACAGTTGAACTACAATACAACTCCTACTACAAAATATCTTGGTGGGCGGCGGGGTTGCAACGCGAATTATCAAAAATTGGTTTAAATGATATCTGGCAAAGGGGTAATGAAAATACACACAGTGCCGTGAGAAAAGTCAAAAGACGACTATGCGATATAAACAGGCAGAAAATAGAATCTGAATGTAGACAAAGATCAACATTGGAGCTACAAAATGAAATAAAAACTAGGTGGGGTAAGGAAACATATATTTTGGAATTAGGTATAAAACAGAGGACTGGAATAGCATGGCTTAGGTTGGGAGGGTGGAAAGCTCGCAAGATTGTTGATGACGATGGCAGGAGGATTTGCCCATTATGCGGGGAACAAGAAGACTGGGCGCATATTTTGGCAGCATGCGTGCAGATGGAGGGTATTAGAAAAAAACTATTACCGGAAGTGTTTTTGGCTTCCAACAGACGGAGGACAGCATGCTGGGACATGATTCTAAACAGCCAAAACTGGCCAAGCTTGGGCACATACTTAGTGGAAGTACGTGTACTAAGAGATAAGGTGTTTATGTAATTTTTCTTTAAACATATGTGGTGCTTGAGTACTTGTGCGCGACTGTGTGTGTGTGTGTGTGTGTGTGTGTGTGTGTGCGTGTGTTTGAGTGTGTGATTCAGAGTGTATTTTCAATTTTATATGTATGTATATAGTGCGGTGATTATAAAAAAAAATAGTTGTTTTCTGGTTGATACTGCAAGTCACGTATACAGACCAGGTATTTTTCTAGAGAGCATGTACGGTCTTATGACCCATGTGACTGTGTTATGCAATTAATGTAATACTAAATACTTAATAAATACCACCACTACCTACTCCAATAACCCCCCTTTTTTCCTAACGAAACTATTCACTTTTCAATAAGTGCAGCTAGCAACAAATTCTATGAATGAAAAGGAAAATAAATAGATCTCCACTCCGGTCTTCATAACCCATTTTATTAATAGCATTCCGATAACTTCTGTTTCAGGTTGTAATGTACAAGTGTTCAAGCAAATATAGCGAAATAATCTCTATTGTCCTAAATATTCCGAGTACCTTAGTCTGATCACCATTACCATTTACTCCTGCTGTAAACCAGTTCATCCTTTGGCTTTTGTCCCAAAACATCGTTAGCCGCTACGGTGGGAAGAATATTAATAGGTATTCATCACTATAACGCCTACCCTTCGGCAGTGAGAGGGCCAAAGCAGGCTACGGTCGATTTCAGAAATTACAGATTCAAAGTGAACCAGGGGCGGACTGTATTTAGCATCCAGAGTTACCCTTTAATAGGCGAGAAAATCTGGTGTAATTTGGTCCAAAAGGGTTGCCTTTGCGCATATAAACGTTCATATTTTCCGGAAAAATTCTGTTAGATCTTAAAATTGTCTTTTATCGATCATAACGTTATTCTGATGTTAACTGGTTTCAATAGCCCTGAAGCTCATGCTTTTACGTGTTCATTGATTCTTTTTGTGTGTACTTATGTATTTGAAGGCAACCAAGTTTTCACCATAAGAGAAGATATACAGTGTTAGATATTTAAATTTGACCACGCGAAATGAAGAATGCATTTAACGAAGTTAAAAGTTATTTTGAATTTATCTAGAGGTTTCAAAATCATCTGTTCTAACTGTAAACTGTGTTTCAGATATAAACTGCAATATATTATACAAATTTAAGTTATTATTGCCAAATATAGTATTAAAATGGTTATTGTATCTTTGAAATAGAAGTTTTTACCTATTGTTTAAAAATAAAACTGTCATTAGAGCGTACTGACTACCACGAATCAACACCAACAGTCTAATATTACAAATATGACAAGTTAAAATCTTACAATAAAATATAAAACACAAAGGCTTATTCGATCCTTGCCTAGTCATGATCCAAGAAGAGGTACTTCTTCGCTTTTGTGCATGGTGATAAAGAAATGTGGATAATGTTAGTGAATCATTGCTTAGATAGATTGATATTGGCGGTGCCGGACAAATGGCGCGGATGCGTGCTCGATAGAAAAAGTATTCCCTAGAACAACGAGGGCTGCTTGATTGGTGGGTGGTTTGTCGCCCTCTCTCGGCGGCTGCAGTAGTGGGACGGATCTGCGAGCGTCTCTGTGGCCGCTGCCTAAGGCCTCATCCCTTACTCCTGGTGGGTGGTAGCCACAATAGACATCTGCAGGATGTAGGATGTGTTTATCGGAGGGGGATACCTCGCCACTGCTACCAAGTTGATCTATTGGACCTCCCGGGAGGCAGGGATGAGGCGAAAGAGCCGGAGGAGGTCCTAGTTCCGCAGGCACACATGCCCTACAGAGACGCGCAGAAGTTACTGATTTTCCAGTTTGAACAACTGCGCACCAGTGAGCGAGGAGTCCTCAAAAGGGCAACGCACAGACCCTAACTGGCGGGACAGCTCACTCTGGCGTACATGGGGTGAAGTCTTTCCAATGCGCATGCATCCACGCCATCTGCCTGGCACCGCCAGCACCGCAGGACTTGAAACGTGAAATGGAGAGGAAATTGCGGAAAGGTGACATCGTAGAATACACCACCCCGGCATTCGCTTTGGCGACCAGGGGAAAACCACAAAAACCCCATGGTCGGAGGGGCGGTCACGGGAATCGAACGCGGGCCACAGACTTTGCCGCCTGAGCCATCCCGCTCTTTAGGTCGCTGGGCGCGAGGTATTCCCCTCCGTTGAATCACCTATACCTATACCCATAAGTTGATATTTAAAATATTCTTATGATGACCGGTCTATAGCAGATGACGTAATCGACTACGAGTAAAGTAGTTGTAAATATTTACATTTAAATGTTTTTCGACATATTGTGATACTAATACTACTTGCTAAATAGTCGATGGTCATTGTGGTTTACACTTTCAGAAGCGTGAACAATCAGGTTACCTACAAACTCGTCATTGCATGCTCCGGCATAAAGCTATACAGTGGCTAACTTGACAGCTTGCTCTAAACCGGTTACTTATTCTCAAAATTCACCCATCTGTGAAAAGCGTTTAACAATTTTAGACTGTTCAATAAATTAAATAAATAAATGTTACTCATTACTCAGAGTTAGGATGCTCAAAGGATAGGTTGATAACCCAAACGTCAATCGGCTGTTTCCACGGTAGAATCACCGGCTTCCAGCACCGAGAAAACTTCAAATCATACACCCTTAATTATTTACTTCTTCTTCTCTCTCTGTTTAACCTCTGTTACACCCCCAGGACTTACAGGCGGGTGCGGGTCAGAGGCCCGTCGAGGAGCAGATACTCATGGATCAGACAGAATATTCTGGATGGGTGATCAGCCCGATGCCTGGTATGGGAGGAAGGAAGTAGATGAAGCGAAATGATGGTGAAATGGATGAAAGGAAAGGCGATGATGGAGCAGTTGGTGGAATGAATCGCGGGGGAAACCGGAGAACCCGGAGAAAACCCGCCCAGACGCCGCTTTGTCCACCACAAATCCCATATGCGGGGCTCTGGGATTGAACCCGGGCCGCCGCCTCGGTAAGAGGCGAGCGGTGCTTAATTATTTACGCGTGTTATAATGTATTTTGGAAAGTAAATGAATTAATCAAACATTGCAGGTATGTACAACCATAGATGCTTCCATTCAAACTCATTTTGTTAACTTGGGTGATCTTTCAGTGTTACTAAGTTTGAAATTGCAGTCCTCCTTAGATGCTAGTGGCTAATAGATAATAAACCCAGAATCATGCAGCCCGTTCTCTTAAGCAAACGATTAAATTTCTTAGAGGGTGCGTAGCAGAAGAACTAACAGATTCAGTAGTGGTAAGAATGGCTGAGTATTTGGGCTAACATATAGGGTTATTCAAAAAGAAGGAACAGACTTTAAATATTTATTTCTAATGAACGACAATAGATGGCAACACATGCGATACATCATTGAATAGAGGAAAGTTCAAAATTTTATTTTTTGTGTTCAAAATGAGAACCATTTTTAATGCGAGGACGACCAGTGTTTTTCCGTTTGCATACGCAACCATCTTCTACGAATTTATTGTATCAATTGTAAATTTTTTATGACGAGGCGGCTGTTGTTGAAATTACAACGAAATGCACGCTGCAATGAAACAATGGATTCACTCTTTGCATAATGCAGCACACAAAACTTTTACTGTGGCGTCGCCATTTTCTGGTAAACAAACACAGCGCCGCTGTAGGCACTGAATGGAACTAATAGGTGGGACTTAAAACTTTGAATGAGTGTCGTATGTGCCGCTATCTGTTATCGTTCATTAGAAATTAATATTTAAAGTCTGTTCCTTCTTTTTGAATAACCTTGTATATGTAACCGCAGTGTGATGAGCGAGATAATTTCTGTTTGTTGTTACTTATAACCACAACAACTCGAAACTTTGAAACTAGAAAAAGAATGCAAGATAGTGGCAGAAATAAACTTCTATTTCTTGTCACATTCTCCAATTTTTGTACTTTTGGGTCCAATTTAGCTCCAGCATACACATTTCGTGAAGGTACTTCAATCTTTCAACTATATAACAGAGCTTTGCTTCTGAAATGAAGAAGTGAGACCGTGGTGAGACATTAGTTGAAAGATACTGAAGTGTAAACTGGCATTTCCTTCACGAATAAACCCATTACGTTTAAGGGAATACTTCGAAAAGTATCGTGCTTAAAATTAACATTGTTTATAAGACTTTTGTGAGAAACACTTGAGATACATTATCTCGATATTAATCTCCAGGCCACATCTTCACGCCAGGGGATTCCACAACAAAGCGAGCAATTCACAGAACAAAAAACCCGTCACGCTCCACTTGACAATTGCTACAGCTCTCTCTTGTCCAGCTGGACTGCACCAAACTCCAGGAAAAAGTGGTTTTACCAAGGCTGTGCGAATAACAGGACTTGGTCGTTTTTTTACCTTCTGAAATACAATTCAAAGAGAACAGTTAATGTGATGATAGATATTCCATGTCATTAACTTTGGATGCTATCAATCTATTGGCTGCCACTGTGAGTGAAGCTGATATGCCTTCCTTCCCGTTGTTGGGAACGGTCTGGGATAAAAGTTGCTTGTTCGACAGATGAGATTTTCAAGGGCACCCACTAACACTGGACCCTGAAAATGTTGCCGCATGTAGGCAGACTGACTGGGGCGCCTTATATGTCACTCGATGTCCTTCCTTCCTGCCTTCGTACCCCAGCAATGCTATCCAACGGACTGCAAAAACTGTTCATTTTAACTGGCACGTATGCATGAAGGTTAATGAATGCTATAGCGTAAACTTGCTCTTGTGAGCTGTGTTTAGAAGTTTCAAATGATCTCGTCCTTAGCGGAATTTCGTTTTATTTGTTACGCAATAAGCTCAGAGTAGGCTTCCTTTTGCTTTTTTTTATTTTATTGCTGTTAATTTAAAAGCCCTCAAACACTATTATGCAATTCCAGATATTTAGATTCGTTCCTTTCCTTTTCTTACGACTTCTGCATCGTAAACCTTCATTGTTTAATGTGAATTATTTGATGCAACCTGTAAATTCATACGCATATAGCTCTGATAACACTCTTGCAAGTATGTTGCGCCGTTCGTAACAAAAAGACACATAGTCGTATCATTCCAGGGTATAAACGAACAAAAAATCACTAAAGGGTGTTTTAGAATTTAAGGGTTGTCTGTGCCAAAATTAACTCACCATAAAAATACATGTTTAAACTACAGAATGCGAGAGCAAACTCCGAATCTTCTGAAAATGTCTAAAGAAGTGACGTAGACAAGAAAAATATATTTAAGTAATACAGCTTCACATTAAAATTACAAATTCTGTTTATATAAGTAAAAGTTTAGAGAGATTTCCTAAAACTAAAGGTTTAAATTGGAGTGAATGCTGGAAATTACTAAAAAGTGGATTAAAACCAGCAAGAAATCACAGAAATTTGTCAGCAGTATAGTTGGTTATATACCGGATGTTTCAGAAATATTTTTACAAACTTCGGGTATGGGTTCCTCACACCAAAAGAAGGAAAAACGTTCATATGAACACATGTCCCATAATCCTTGGTTTTCGCGTTATTCCTGTCACAATGAAAGTGTGAATTCAACGGCCTTCGGAGTCCAACCTCAAAACTTCATTTCTCTATGCATTCATAGAAGGCGTTGACCCATTGTACTACATACGGTAGATGGCGAAGTGTTGCCATGGAGACTTGTTTACGTTTGTCATTTGTCATTAGTCTGTCTTCAACGTTTCAATTATGTACATGTAGTGAGTTAACTGCACGTGTTTCGTTCCACCATGGCTGGATATTCATTTCTGAACATGAATCTACCACGATAGATAGGCAGCGGAGGACCAGTTCCATGGCCTGCACGTTCTCTCGACCTCAATCCTGTAGATTTTTACCTCTGGGGGCATCTTAAATCATTGGTTTATGGAAGCAGCCATCTCGGATGCAGAAACGCTTCATCGACGTGTCATGGAAACCTGCGAAACCATTCGACACCATCCCGGAGTTTTTGACAGAGTGCGACATTCCATGATTCGACGAGTACAGGCATGCATAGAAGCAAGAGGAGGACATTTCGAGCATTTATTATGAGTTGTTGTTGTTATAAGTGTACCACTGTGTTGAACAGCTCCTAACGAGAAAACAAAGGATTATGGGACATATGTTCATATGAAATTTTTTCCTTCTTGTGGTGTAAGCAACCCATACCACAAGTTTGTAAAAGTATTTCTGAAACATTCTGTGTATATATATTATATGTATATATGCATATCCAAAAGGAACGGGTTTGTGGTGTAAGCTGCAAGGAATGAATAAATTCAATATGAAAAGAAATACGGTCCATTGATGACAATGATAACTGGAAACGGAATGAGTAATAATATATTCCAGCTAAATAAATAATATCAACAAAAATGAAAGTTGAACCTGTAGAAACCCAGTAAGCACAATTTTATATATACCCGTCAGACTAGCTTATATGTTAAGTGCTTTTGCTTTTATTACATTGTAATTATCTCTGTTATAAAATTTAGTTTATTACATACATTAGTCCGTATTTTTATTACTAGAGCACTTATTTCCATGAGCTAAGATGAAAAATAGGTATGCACGCCTTTATGACCTAAAATGTTAAAATATTTCCTGCAGAGCTCAAAACATGCCTTTGGTAACACCTTTTTCATGCACAAATTTTAATTTTTTGCTATATCATAAACAGAGGTTAGTGTAAATCTGCCTCTCTATTATTTGTCATTTCAGAAATTAAACAACACAATAGTAATATACAGGTGTACCATTTAAGTTGAGACTGTACAATATCTCCAAAACTAAGCGTTGTAAAAAGAAATGTCTTTAATAAAGGTTGCTTTATATTATGAGGGGAAAATAAATGTCATTGGTAGTATTTTATTTGGAGGACATTATGATGGTCATTTCAGGGTCAATTTAATTTTTTTTAAGTGGGAACCTACAATTAGGGTCAACTTAAGTTGACCCTAAATTGACCATCATAACGTCCTCCAAATAAAACACGACTAATGGCATTTACTTTCCCCCATAATATCAAGCAACTTTTATTAAAGACATTTCTTTCTACAACGCTTAGTTTTGGAGATATTATACAGTCTCAACTTAAATAGTCCAGCTTGTTTATAACCAGCTGGTCGTAATTCTTGGAAATAATATTAAACCCTATGGAAAAGGTAAGGAGTATAATGAATGAACTGTTCGATTCTTTTGTTATAAAAAGTAGCTATTCAAAACCTGTATTAGTAAATACGCTGTATCAGTAGAGTTATAGTATTTGAGAAAGGGAGAGGGAGGAAGATGGAGGGAGGGAGAGAGTGGATGCATATGTCAATACAAAACCAGCAAAAAATCCTCTATCCCTCATTGCACGTATTATCATTGGCAATACCAGGAGAGGTTACGAGTGATAGATTCGGAGTGCGAAGCACACCTTATGTACTATATGGCGAAACTCGTGACCTCTCGTGGGATTTGTAACACCATTCCATGAATAAAATGTAACAGATTATATAAATAATTTGTCTAAAATCAAATCACCATTGTGTCAGTTGTCAGATCACGGCATATCCACTAAATGAACAGTAGAAGTGCTTTCACATTCAAGAGGTCCCGAGTTCGAATCTCGATTAGGGTGAGTTACCCGGATAAGGGTTTATCCGGGGTTTCCCTTAACCTAACGAGACGAATGTCGGTTAACTATAAACTCTATGGACCCCGGGATCATTTGAGCATCACCCATTTCATTCATTGAGAAAGTAGTTAACCTTAAAATAAGTAAAATCAGAACACAGTAAACACACATTTTTTCCAGAACACAATTTATTTGGAAGTTGACACTATTAGGACATGCATTGATTACAAACACAATTGGTTGACTGCTTCGGTTCTGTAATGAGCTAGCGTTTTACATATAAAATAGCAACCTTGCAGCATATTATAAGATCAACCGCCGCGATTGGTTGGTAACCGAGATATTGCTAAACCTTATTGGTCGATATCAAATACGCGGCGTATGAATGGAATAGTCTGACAATAACCTTCCTACCAGGAGTTAGAAAATCCCATTTCACTGCCGAAAGTCTACAGAGACGCTTTACTAGATATTTTACACACTTCTTGAAAAAGAAAAGGGACATTGTGCCAAATTTCGTGGCTTAAATATACCATAAAGCTGCTAAATACCAAAGTACGCATATTTTTCATTTCATTAGAATAGTTATAATAGATAGGTTTTGGTTAGTGTGAAAATGAAACAGTAGCTAAGGAAAAAATATGTCAGAAAAACCTGACCTGTATTTATAACTAATGCCTCAGGCCCAGTTTTTAACTGCATGCATGATTTTTGTGCTAGTTTCTGAAAGCCTAGAAAATTAAGCTACAGGCAGAAAAAATGCCGGCTCAAGACAAAAACATGGCCAGATTCTTTATCTTTTAATATGACATTCTTTACCTACCCCTGCAGGTAAGAGGGGCTGGGCTTGACTTGTTACTTTCCCTCTCACTGATCCTACCCTCACGATCGGACACACGCCCCTTGTAGCCGACACAAAAAAGCCGATCCGCTTGTAGCCAGACCGGGAAGGAAATTTTTCACGCTCCTTCTGGACCACAGGTGCCTCATTAACATCCCAACACGTTGAAAACAACAGCCGTATCTTTCACACGGCAATAAATGCCTCTCTGATAAGACACACTTCTTTCTCCTAATTTCATCTCTAACGGAGACGTGATGCTAACAAATGGTCGAGTATCGCCGAAAGCCAGACTAGTGCTGAATGTGCCGTTTCGCTATTTACGTTTGTACTAGCCTTTCCTGAGCTGCGTCTGCCAGGTCTAGGGTACATAAAGACGTCAACTTTATTGCACCTGGTTATATAAGGAGTACTCTGCCGTGTACAAGCGTTAACCTTTTCCTGCCCTCCTTATTCCACTCCGTGTAGCTTCATGATTCCAATGTTTTCGTCGTCCGTGACATTGAAAATTACAGCGATTCGAAACATCCGATGAACACCACAACCTTGACATTTAAATACGAATTGTGCTCTTGGGACTATATCTACATTTTTGGTGGAGCAGGTTTCTTCAGGAAAATGAAATGTTGCTAGCATGTATTCTTCATTAACCATATTGCAATTTGTATATGATTTCTATTCTCTGGACAGACTATTTAATGAGAATGAACAATGAAAGAATACCGAAGAGTCTTCCTACATAATGGAAGAGGAACAAGAGATATTGGCCGACCCCGTAGAAGACTCCACTTGTGACTTTGGCGCAACAGTTTGCATAGCCTAAATCTCAACCCTGGTAATGATGATTACGACGTGTAATCACTGTAACCTTCAGGGTTGCCCGTTGCTGCTTGAAATAATGTCAGATAACAGTCATTTCCATTCTGAAATCCTCTGCAAAATGTTGCCAGGTTTAGTTCGATAGGCATTATAAATTGAATACAAATATTTTTCAAGTGTCACTTCCTTACAGAGTGACTGCTTAAATGAAGCTACATTTTCGCTGTTAAAAATCATCAAACAAGCAATAATTTTTGTTGCCAAGGTTAACTTCTTCAATGCCAGCCTCTCTTTTGTGCTTTCTTCTTCATTCCTGAATATTTTCTAAAATACGTTCGTTTAACCGATATCATCCCGAGCCTTCCAATGTATCTGATAGTTTTCCTCATCCATTGTTCCAGCCAGTTACTTTTTGTTTTCCTAATACGTTTTGAAAGTACGTCGAAATTCAGTGACAAATTCTCCGTGCACGAACAGGCTGTGCATGCTTTTGTGTCGACTCATTTTTGTAATATCGTTAGCAGACATGGAGCCATTAACAGAATAACTGATAGAGCGATCAAAAAATTATCTGTTTCTTAAAATAATAATATCTTTTATGATAGGTATAAATAGAAATCACATTTTCGATCGCTTTAGCTATTTGGACCTTTGCAAATAGGAAAAAGTCTATATGAGGGGTGTAGAATTAGGAGAGGTGGGGTGGAAGAGAAAGAAAGGTATCCTAGGCTTCCTCCACAGTCCACGAACAGACTATAAGAGCTTTATCTTACGTAAACAAGCGAGCGGTAAAACACAAACTCTGTAAAATACTATATAACATTCAGAGAGGACGTGTATTTTCTAAGGTAGGCACACGTTTATATTGCGGTTGTACCTGCCAGGTCTATATAGAAGAAACGCAGAGCACACTTTCGATGTACTTTTAATGGGAGTAATTCCCAAATGACTCTGCAGATTGCAAACGGTAATATCCTTTCAGAAACTACAAAATAAACGATGAAACTTTAGAAATTATTCCTAGTTCCTTCGGAATCGTATAACTGGCTTTGTTGACGTGTCATTTCAGTGTTTGATGCTCTTTACTTCATTATTAGCTGACTATCCTGTGGATAACGTTTACAGCAGCTTAAATCGAGTTTCTACACATTTTATGCATCACTTCTTGTTCGTTACCACTAATTAATTCGTGTGCCATGCATATGCATTTCCCCATGCTAATTATCCATTTCCAGTGCATGCGTGCCAGGTAGTGCAGGACCACTTTTGTCGCCAATGCGGGGCGTCCGGTTTACGGTGAAGGGACTTGTAGTCTGTATCACTTCCACGTGGGAGTTGAGATATGGCAAATGTGTTCAGTAACGTTACTCAGCATGTCTATCTAATTAAGGGTTGTTACTTTCGATTTACCATTGTATATCTAATTAAATGTAGCAAGTCTGTAGAACTAGATAGCATACTAGAAGTTGCTGTCAACTGTGCTGCTATGGACTGAGAGAGAAAGACGGCAGTGCTTTCATTTCTAAAGGAATGTTACCTTCTAGTGAGAAAAAGTGGTAACTGTCATCAGAAAAAAAACAATATTACAGTTCTGTAAAAGGTGAAAGGAAACTCACAGTAAATATCTGTTTCAGTTTCTTGGAAATAAAGGAAAAATATTTCTTAGTACCTACACTTGGCTTTTGACATGTCGCTTTCTGGAAAAGATAATATTTTGCTTATTAGTTCTATGGTGTAACGATTAATGTCTGAAAATTCACAAACTCAGATTACAATAATACAGGGTTATTCAAAAAGAAGGAACATATTTTACATATTTATTTCTAATGAACAACAATAGTTAGCGACACATCATTGAATGGAGGGAAGTTCAAAGTTTTAAGCTCCACCTATTAGTTCCATTCAGTACCTACAGCGGCGTTGTGTTTGTTTACGAGAAAATGGCGACGCCGCAGAAAGGTCGTTTTGTGTGTTTCATTATGCAAAGAGTGAATCTATTGTTTCATTACAGCGTGCATTTCGTTGTAAGTTCAACAACGAGCCGCATCGTCATAAAATATTTACAATTGATACAATAAATTCGTAGAAGATGGTTGCATATGCAAACGGAAAAGCACTGGTCGTCGTCGCATAACAAATGGTGCTCATTTTGAACACACAAAATTTTGAACTTTTCTCTATTCAATGATGTATCGCATGTGTCGCCATCTATTGTCGTTCATTAGAAATAAATGTTTAAATTCTGTTCCTTCTTTTTGAATAACCCTGTAGATAAACAAAACATTGCAGTTTTTCAAAATGAAGTGTTCTGTCCAAAATGTTACTAAGAGTTTTATTACAAATCTAAAACATTTTTTAAAATTATATCTGGCGCCATAGTCTTTATAAAGACAGGCAATATCTTAGTGTTTCACTTGATAAAATATTTATTTTCTTGAAAAGTATATAGGGGAGAGGTCCCTTATTGCCAATGATATTAGGTTTTCACTCCTTATATTCTAAGAGTAATAAAAATAAACATTTCTTCATAAAAATCTATTTTTCTTCTTTATATATGTACTTCAAATGTCATGCTTGAGCACATTATGCCCCCACGTTTAGTTTCACGGTACAAATACTTTATACTCATAGTAACAGAAATCATATTAAAAAGTAAAACTGATTTCGGGTCTAAAAACATGTCATTTCTAATACCATTTCTGTTTTCTTATGAAAGTATCATGAAGAAACCATATGCTCAAACTTGACTAATAGTTTGAATTGTCTTGAAGAATACAAATTATTTTAATAAAAATTAGTAGCTACATAGTACTACCTAAAATTACATCAATGTGCAAAATAACTCACGAGAGCTCAAAAAGGGAAATAATGAGAGGAAATTATATTTTATGAAAAATACAACTATTAAAGTCTTCAAAGAATTATTTGCTTACACGATTCGGAACCACTGCGAGTTATATTTGCTAGGCAGCAGTAATTACGGTGCTGAATCTTTAATCTCATCTATCTGTTGCGTAGCTTAGTGAGTCAATTTGACCTCACAACTGTCACTAAATACCCTTCAAGATCAAACAGATACAGCTTATTTAACATTCGGAGGATCTAGATAACGGTACACGTCTTTACGGTACCCCTGCATGAGAAATGGTTCCTCTTCATGCTCCGAGTAGCAAAATAAACAAGTCGAACACACAAATGGCAGCTAGAAACTGTTGTCATTATTAATTAAAAACGTAAAAAGAGAAGCTGCTAACACTAGACTGAATTTCTCTTTCAAAGTTGATAAGTATTTTAGAAGCACGAATTGCCACGTGTCTCCAT
Organism: Deroplatys truncata; assembly: GCA_030765065.1. Lineage (NCBI taxonomy): Eukaryota > Metazoa > Arthropoda > Insecta > Mantodea > Mantidae > Deroplatys > Deroplatys truncata. Next base: position 173,958,979 of record CM060983.1, on the reverse strand, counting down.
TTCTCCGAGGACAAGATAATGAATGTATGCGTGCGCCTAACTTTTATTGTGCTTCAAAAGACTCTTGGTTTTATGTATGAACCGCATCGACAATTCCATATGCGTGTCCGGAACTTCAATTGTAGTTTATCGTAGCTGCTTTCAAACAAACTTCGTCCGTGAAAAAGCAAAGCCATACACGTGCACAAGAACTAAAACAAAGGAGAAGAGAACAAGAAATATATTGTTTCCTTTTATAACCGACGCTGCGCTGCTTGTAGATAATACAGAAAAAAAAATGAGCACGTGCAAGCATTTCGGTATAAGCTTAGTGCATTTCCTAAGTAGCTTTTTGGAATATAGAAGGAAAGGCTGAATAAGATTTATTATTCGCTGAGAAGTGCATTATTTTCACCCCGATAAGACCTGCCTTTGATGAGGGTTTGCGACTGCAATCCGCCAGGTGGTGCGTCGGTAATTGGCTGGTATTGCGTGGGAGGGATCATCTCGCCGAGCTTATCTCGCAGCCTCCGAGGTCAACACACTACAGGGTCACTGTCCTCCCCTTTCTGGGAACATTCCTCTTTATCGAAAACACCGAATCATCCGCCTGTTTCCCATATCCACCAGCCCTTGTCTTCCCAACACTTTAATTACAACCGTGGCTCATTTCATAAAGGTACTTAACGTGGAAGAGGCAATTTCAGCAAGGAATATTTCAGTACACACATTAGCTGTAACAACTGTGGTAATAATAATAACAATAACAATAACAACAACAACAACAACAACAATGTCATGCCTGTGAAGCAAAAAGGCCTGTGTTCAATCCTTGGTATCGCACGTGGGAAATCACTAAGGGCTAGTTTAAAACTGAAGGAGCATACAAAATTGTCTGTGGTCTCTACCTGCTGACCACATATCAATCCTAATAATGCACTTTGCCACAATGTCCTGTGTGGACGGGGGTAAAGAATGCAGTAGTCTGTGGTACTAAGCTTGCTCAAGAAGTTAGTTTAATAATAATAACTTTGGTCATCTCCGGTGTTCATTCAGTACCTGAATAGGTTTGTCTTTTCCTACTTATTATTTATGGGACATCAGTCATTTTGCTTACTTGTGGATATAACATGTCTACTGCATACTCCCGTCTTAAGATTTATATTTACATTGTAACTGACACGAACAGAAATTACTTTGGCTCTGTTTAGTAGGAAAACGAAGTAAAACACAAATTACTGACACTGAAGTATGATAATCCGGATAGTGTATGCCATTCTTCAGAAGATATAAACTGGTAACGAAAAATGGTGTTTTAATGTCCAAGACTTTATGCATTTTATGCCTTTACTTTCACGTTAATAGCGACTCCATCACTTTTTAAACAGCTTAGGGCAAATAGTTTCTAAAGCGCTAGGTTTCACTAGTTTAGAAGCATATTTAACAAACATTTTAGCCAATGTCTTAAATAAACAAAAAATATTTGAGAACTTAAGGGCTACACCTGAATAACTTTCAGAATTCATTGAAGAAATTTCAAAATTATCCTTAAACAAGGAGAACTAGATAGCCAAATATTATTTAAAAATATGAATTATCTAAACTGGCCAACAAAATATGCTATGTACGAAAAGTTCTTAATATATATATATTTGTTAATTTGGAAGACCATTTTGATGTAAAAGTACAAAAACCGTATGAAAACGTATTTGTAATAATTTATTTGGTGAACACCAGTCATGAAACTGTAATATTAGAATATTGTTTAAAAACATTCTGGCCAATTTCGTTTAAATCCCAGAAACCGTTCTACTTATTTGTAATTTAAGCATGTAGGTTGTTTAAAATCATTAAGCAGTTTAATCCATACTGCTTACTATTGTTTCCATTTGTTAAATACTTATTATATTCTTTGACTCCCACTATCTGTTATAAAATTCTCTTCTTACGATTTCGTTTTTATCGCCAATAATCAGTCATTCGCTGATCAACAGCTGATGTTACTACCTGTGCTGAATAGGAACTGGTGCATCAAAATATTAGGCCTACTTTCGGTTGTCGCACTTTAGGTCTCCATTTCCTGTTTCCCTGAACACCTGCAACTATTCAAGCTTCTAAAAGCTTCCAAATTTCTCAGTGCTTTCTTCAAAGACTTGTTTTTTCTTATTGTGTAATGCATGTTTCTGCTGTGGGAACCTGCATGTAATGATTCCATTAACGCTGTCAAAATTAGAGGCTGCCAACTGGAAGGTTACCACATCTCATTTCCGCAATGGGTTACAGAAGCGTTTCTCCATGTACTTAAACGCAAATTGGAGTCCAGAAAACACTTTTTTTTACAACTCATCAGCAATTTACTTAATCCAATCTTCATGAACAACTCAAATGTTTTTTAATATCACCTTATGTTGTTTAAATCTATTTTTGATCATGAAGTACCAATTCTATGAACGATCGAAACAGCAGGTGCAAACGATGCGACGTGTACAAGAAACAAATGAATGCTACCGTATATGCATTTCTAATAGAAACAACAAACACGTCCTTCAGAGGATGACAACAAGTTTGGAGCCTAATTCGGACCACAGCCTTTTGAGTCCAGGGCTAATGAGGGGATTCCCCGATCAACGGGAAGGACGTATGGGTGCTACATTCTAATAAACTCTTGGTGTACGGAAGTAAGTAAGTTCATTCATATTTGGTCGGCTGTTGGGTGATTCGTCGCTGTGAGTTTAAGGTGACGAAAAAGCCTGATTAAAAGATGGCTGTGAAAATTAACTTGCTTTGGAGAGCGTACAGGTGTAAACGCAATGCTCGTTACATAAGCAGTGAAGTAATTCAACGCCTCTGTTGATAAAATATGTTTTGCTTTTGGAATAAAAGCATTATTATTATTATTATTATTATTATTATTATTATTATTATTATTATTATTATTTCCGTTTTGTTTTTCTATACATTCCTTTTACCAAACTTCGGCATCTAAAGCGTCGTAGCATATGCATTCAACTTAACCTTGGTTTTACACAAATAGCTGTTCGTTTTATTATATCTTTAACATTCTCAAACATTTCATATTTTAATTTTATAAACTTCTTAACTTATTTGTTATTTTTAACCTCAACTATAATACACAGTTCTATGTATATGGCTTTATGTTTCTCTTTAAAGGCTTGAATCTTCCTCTGTGGCAACAGTAATTGCAGGTTTTACCTTATTTCCTATGATGATTTTTGGGAATGTAACATTTTAAGGTAGTATATTCTTTCTCTTAAGTCTTTGGCTATTTAATTTCCTTAAGGCTAATCTTTCATTATGAATCCTAAATCCACAGAGTTACTCTTTGAAACCAACAACTTTATTTCGTTTCATATTATCATGATAATGTATCTCCATACATAAGAGGTTAGCACAAAATATCAATATACATGCAATATGCTGGAAAATTGCAGCTCAGAGCAAACACTTTCATGCAGGCAAAGAAAAAGTACTTTTATTTACAAAACAAATAACGAATACATAATTTCAGAATGATCTGTGTAACCAGATTTACATAAAGGTTCACATGAAAAATTAAATTAATTTTAGTACCCAGCACGTACATTGAGGAGGCGTATACTCACTTGGCTTCGTAGGACCGAAACGTGGTGTGGAGGTTAAGAGGAGGGCGTGGTTTTTTCACTGTACAAAACCCATAACACAAATCTACTTACATATTCCTAGGTTTATTTCCTAACCGTTTGGGGTTCCTACATTATTAAACATGAAAGGTGAGGGGAGATATCCACCGAGCCAAAAGCCGGCTTGCACGCGCGATCTTTTTCTCTCGGAATCCTAAGACAGACGCTATATCCCCCACCACTCGTGGCTAGCAAAGCTACCATCCAGGAGTGACGAAAGCAACAATATGTCTGGTAATGATGAAACCTCCAAATTATTAATACGCCACAATATAAGCCACAAACAGACGTAGAACTCGTAAGGCAACAGTTGCAAACGAAGGGAGAAGGTAACGCAAGAACATAATCCATTATGTATAATGAGAATCGAAAATACAGCTTATTACTTAGATGATCGATATTTTATATGCCTATACAATCATATATAAATACATGGTTCACGTCTCCTTAAGGAAGAAGAAGGAAATACCATTATTGGACAGTCTTTAAACACTCTCGCTTCTCAGACAGGCAACATACACGTGACAAGATGAGTGTAAGCTCCTCAACAGAAACCAGGAGCGCCAACAAAACATAAAAATATAATGCTACTTTAATTAAATGAGGAGGCGTATTTACGTAGACGGCTACATGTTCATTATAAGTCAGTATGAATAATTGGATTTGATCCAGAAAACCCACACACACATAAGAACGGGATCTCCTACACAGCGCTGCTGCTGACTCAAGAAACACCCGGATGCGCTCAACATGGAGTCCTTTAATAATATACTCGAAAAACATTTTATCTCTTTCGCCATTTATAATCTCGTGCCAAAAAATAAGTACCAGGAGGGACTGTTGCTCAACGTGTTGGGGTTAACAGACCCATCAAGCTAGACAGAAAAACAGGACTGCTTTGGAAGTATGATCAATGGTCACAGTTCTCGATTTAAAGTACAAGACCTGTTTAGCCTAATTGCGAAATGATCAACATTAAGTTTCCCGACATATGCATTAAGTGCTACAGATATCCTGCATTTAAAGTTTCAAGATTCTCTCACACAAAAAGATGAATAGCATTAGATTTGTTTAATTAAAGCATTTTATGTCTTCAACAAAAGTAAACTCATCAATTAAAGCACAGTAGAGGTTTTAAAAAATGTTTTTGTTTCATATCTATTATTAAATGTTATATTACTTTCTCTACTACGTATAGTAAGTAGGGGAAATATTGTATTCCACACAAAAATTCGATACCGAGATTTCACCGGAAATATATGTTTTGAGACCCCTGAATCCAAAAAAAGACATTTTTGGAAACATGTCCGTGTGTGTGTGTGTGTCTGTGAACACCATAACTCAGAAACGAACAGTCGGATAAACACCAAACTTGGTATTTAGGTTCAGTATCTTACAGAGATGCGACACGAAGGTTTTCAAGAAAATCCTCCCACCCCAGATTACACTTTACATGGAACATTTTTCGAAAATTATAATTTTCTCAAAAATGGCTAACGATTCTGATTAAAATATTATATGTTTAAGATATTTTCATGACAAATGAAACGTATATCTCGAATTTTCTGGGAATGTCTCCAAAAGTATTCTTCATTGTGAACGACTTTTGCATAACTGGTAAACCATAAGAGATAGACAAAATTTTGCTATACATAAAATGTAGATCACGTTAAAATACACAATTTATGTCATATACATTTTTTTTGTTCAGTGAAACATTTTCGAGATATTGCTTGTTATTCCCTTAAATTTTCCAATACTTACACTTTTTCTCAAATTTGTTATTCATTTTTTTGTCCTGGTAATGCAAAGACACTGGAATACTCCACATAGCAACCACCTCTTAAAATATTTGACTATCCCTTAAAGCCTAGCAATTCCCCTTCTACAAGAAAATTAGCAATAAGATTAACATCTCGATTAACATGAAGGATATGGAGAATAAGAGTTTGTAAAAATAGTGTGTACAAGAGTAGAGAAAGTCATATGAGTGTAACACATCAGATTTTTTTGTAAGTAAAAATTACGTAGCCAAAAATAAATATCTTGGAAAATATAACCTAACGGCTAAACTTTCAAGGAAAACCATTACGCTGATGCTTATGAAACCTGCAGTATAGTTGTATAATAACCATGTGAGTTTTCATCTTTTTTCGATGAAACTTGCTCGACTTTTTAGGCTATAAGAAACTGCAATCCGAGTTAAGATTTGTACTAGAACTCTACTGGTTCATATATATATATATACTGAATTAAAGTATTAATACAACTATTTTTATAATTTAGAAAAATACAAGCTATAGGATAGATGTCATCCTCTTCCTGTAACATTTATATGTGCACTGTAACTGGTAGAAGCAGAAAATACTTCTGCACGATATCACATGTCCTGGGAACAACCCTGTTTAGTGGTAAAACAAGTAAAACACAAATTATTGGACTCTGAAATGTCATATTTCTAGAGTGTGAAGCAATTCTTTCCGGGGTTCAGAACTAGTAATGAAATATAGTGTTTTAATGTCCAAGACTTTATGTTCATGGAATCCCTTTAGTTTTACGTAAACAGTGCCATCACCTTCTAAACACCTTAGGACCAATAGTTTTTTAAGTATTAGATTTCACAATTCAAAAGGTTTATCTTGATTGTTAAATTGTTACACTCACATAACTTTCTCTACCCTCTATTGCTTATAGTGGGTATACAAATTATTCTTACGAAAGTTTATTTTCCTACCTGCTTTATTGTAATAAAGATATTATACCTTTCCGGAATTAGTTGCATTACACATTTTGTTACAGATACAATAGAATTCCATACTCTTTCCATGATATCGCTAGAAGAATGACTAAGTATTGAACAATTTGAACCATTAATAACGGATATCTCGGAAACGGCTGAACCCATAAAAAAAAGATTTTAAATAAATTGTGTGTTTTATAGAGGTCTACATTTTCTGTGTAGTACGTTTTCGCCTATCGTTTAACGTTAACCAGTTATACAAGATTATACCAAACTCGACTTCACAGGCTATTCCCAGAAAATTCAAGATGTACATTTTGTTTGTAATGTAAATATTCTTTAATATCCTACAATAGTTAAATAAAAATCATTGCAGCCATTTTTAGAAAATCAAAAATTTCGCAAAATGTTCCGTGTAAAGGGTAATTTGGGGCAAGGGGATTTTCTTAAAAATCTTGTGTCGCATCTTTGAAAGATACTAAACTTAAATACCAAGTTTTGGGGTTTATCCACTTCTCGTTTCTGAGTTATGCTATTCAGAGACGCGCGCGAGCACATACACAGACACACATCCACATACACGGACTGTTTCCAGAAATACTTTTTTTAATTCAGGGGCCTCAAAACATGCATTTCCTGTGAAATCTCGTTATGGAATTTTTGGGTGGAATGTTCGTCTATGCACGTGGTAAAGAAAGTAAAAAGTACTCGTGAAATGTCTCGAGATTAGCTAACGAAACTGAGTATTGGTTAAAGAGCTAGAACGCCGCTATCACACTTGGATATACAGGTTTTTTCAAAAAGAAGGAACAGACTTTAAATATTTATTTCTAATGAACGACAATAGATGACGACGCTTGCGATACATCGCTGAATAGAGAAAAGTTAAACATTTTATTTTATGTGTTCAAAATGAGCACCATTTGTTTTACGAGGACGACCAGTGCTTTTCCGTTTGCATAGGCAACCATCTTCTACGAATTTATTGTATCAATTGTAAATTTTTTATGACGAGGAGGCTCGTTGTTGAGTTTACAACGAAATGCACGCTGCAATGAAACAAAGGATTTACTCTTTGCATAATGCAGCACATAAAACGATTTTTCCTGTGGCGTCGCCATTTTCTCGTAAACAAACACAGCGCCGCTGTAGGCACTGAATGGAACTAATAAGTGGGTCTTTAAACTTTGAACTTCCCTCTATTCAATGATGTTTCGTATGTGTCACTATCTATTGTCTTTCATTAAAAATGAATATTTAAAATCTGTTCCTTCTTTTTGAATTAGCCTGTTTAAGTACCTATAGAATGGACCTTAAGGACCGACCGTTGTATCGAAACATTAAGAATGAGTAATGATAACGTGTGATAGATGTAAAACGTTTTCTATAGAAGCAATTTCTCACCTCCATGGTGTGGGGGTACTGCGTCTCTCTCACATTCAAGCGGTCCTGAGTTCGAATTTCGTTTAGGGTGAGTTACCCGGATACAGTTTTTCTGGATTTTGCTTTGTCCTTAGAAGACGAATGTCGGGTAACTCTAAGCTTTAAGAACTCCGGGCTCGTTTGAACATCATTCATTGTCCGATATGACCTACCAGATAAAAGGATGCTAAACTTCAAGAGAAAAGGGCAGAGAGAGAGAGAGAGAGAGAGAGAGAGAGAGAGAGAGAGAGAAAACGAGAGATTGGTGTAAATGCTAGACAGTTTTCTGAAGAGATGCGATTCACAAGCGGAACCAGATCAGAGATACTTGCGACTCAATACTCAAGTTTTTCCTGAGAAATAGATGTAATGAATTTAAATGGTAGGATTTTCCGCCTGACGGGAGCTAAGACCTTGCTGCGACAACGCCAAAAGCCATGATGTATAGTGGGCGGCATCTCAACAAGCGCGGTAAGGTCGCACTGCAGTGATATAAGGTCCTATTACCATTGATAATAAAACTAAACAAACAGATGAGCGCCAAACAAAAACTTTCTCCCACAGAATTTCATTATCTGCGCGTGAGGGTGTGTCCGCCTCGGTTCAGTGGACCAATGGGGTGTGAAGGTCGAGCCGGATTGGATTCCTCGGGCCGCTCTGCGAAGGAATCCATGCATACTAAAACACGTCATCATCGTTCATTCTCTTCCGAGGCTTGTGAATCGTAATGATCCTGCTACACGCTACAGGGCTCAGGGCCACTTTGTGCAACCATTGTCACCCTACATTGGACGTTAGGTAGTGTACCCACAAAGCGAGGCCGAATGGCTATGTCCAACATTGGCCATACGCTCGTTGGAGTTTTTTCATGCATCCAAAACATGCAGAAGATAATCCCCATTTCTTCATTCTTAACTCGTATTTTTCAAAACGTCTATGCTTGGAAGCTCTTATGCAAAGTAGTATTTACCACCCACACTGTGAAACCCGATTCTCACTGTTGCCTGTGTAAGACTCAAGAAATATATGAAGTGCTTTCTGCCATAGAAATTAAATCTTATATTTAGAAAACTGCCAATAAAAACATTAATAAAGTATACATTTTGTGAATGTTATCTCTAACTGCGTGGCAGGACGGCCCAAAAAAGGTCAAGAGCTGTTGCATTCTGATACCATGGGGGTGGAATGCGATTAAGATGTCAAGTTCCCTGAAGTTATGTGTGATTTCCATGACCAAAAGACGCTACTCCTCTACTAATTACCTCCAACTACCTCAGAGGATCTCTGAGCCAGCCTGATTGCAGATCATTTCTTATCTGTCACCACGGAGAAAATTCCATGCCAGTATCGGGATCGAACCTGAATGTGCCGCTTGGCAGGCGACAACGCTACTGTATCACCACTGAGGGCGTCCAGTTAAATTGTAAAATACAGGGAGAGCCAAAAGACTACGAACCGGCTGCACGGTGTTTTTCCTGTCCGCGTCTTCGGTGCTCGTTACCGTCTGCCGCATAGAAAGGCGCGGATGAAACCATACAACATTTTTAAAACTACTTTTAGAGGCCTTACTTACTATATGAAAATGTTTGAGGACAGAATTATTAGTAGAGATTTGTGACCCCCTCAGTCCCCCGATCTAATCCCCTGCGATTTCTATCTCTGGGGTAACTTAAAACAGTGTGCAAGACAAACCCACACACCCTGGAAGAATTAAAACAAAATATCCGCCAGGAAATTGCCAGCATTTCTCAACGTCAACTACGGCAAGTGATGGATAGTTTCCTAAAGAGGTGCCAAAAATGTATGGACAACAACAGTGGCCAGTTTCAGCATCTCCTTTCATAAAGTTGGTAAGTAAAGCCTTTAAAAGTAGTTTTAAAAATGTATGGTTTCATCCGCGCCTTTTTATGATAGCGGCAGACGGCAACGAGCGCCGAGGACGCGGCCAGTTCGTAGTGTTTTGGCTCTCTCTGTAGTACCAGCACCGCAGGCTGAGTTTAATTATCGTTAATGTATGCTCGTCTTAGCAAAATAGTAGTTAGGTATATTCTTTTTCTAGGATTTATAAATTTCATTCCAATCTTTTCATAACTAGAATCCTTGATAAACGTTACTTGGGAGTTTAGGTACTTTGCCTACAGATACCTGATAGGTTTTGTTTTTGCTAAGTATAATGTAAAAATTCATGTAAGGATTAGAGCGTTGATCCCAAACTGAAGATTAAATTTTTTTCAATACCTGATACCCGAGATATCTGATGACTTAGAAATTCTTGATAGTGATGTTAGAAAACAAGCAGTAGACTCGAGACAGTTATTGTAGTAACAGCCCCATCCAAAGCCAGGTTAGATATCAATATGGGAAGCTGAATTGGACATTAAAATGTGAACCTATGAAGCACATTACAATTGTCAGTTTCTCTGCCTTTCCGAAATGGCTTATCTCATTGCTAATTAGTTCATGGTAAACGTTAATCAAACAGCTTTTTAATCTCATGATAATTTGTAATTAATCACTAACAATCCCTCTAAGTTACAATTTTAGCGTATGAGAAATTTGAGACTTTAGTTTAGATAGATATTACTTTTCTTGTTTTCCTAAGAGGAGAGATCCTGTTAGATTTTCTGTCCAGAAGACTTCCTGCTCTCTTGAATCCCGATGAAAGTGTTCATTCAGACTGTCCCTCTTGACAACACGGAAGAAAAACTTCTCCAGAAATCTCGAAGATCACAAAACGCGCTGGTCTAACGGAAAGGATATAGAAATTTTCAAGTTGCGTGTGTCAGTGTGTGGGAATCGTGTTTACAAAAGAGGAAAGTAGGGCCTGAATTTCGCTATTGAAGTTAACGATGTCCGTCACAACAATGGCGTGAGGTTGTTCTCACTAGTCTACGTGAGGGGTCACTGAGCATGGACAGTCTCTCGGCCGCAAGGTCGCCGCTTGAAAGCCAAACTCATTTTACCGGAACTTCGCGTGATTACGTGACTATATCTCAACAGGCGTTTTGCCTCGCTGACGTCATTCCTTCTTCTTTTACTATACGCGTGCCTGGCTAAAAGCATTTGCGGAAAGAGCTTCTATAGTCTGCAAATGGGTCGAGCAATGCTAATCTGGTCCGTGCATGCGACAAGCTGATTTAGGGACGCGATCAAATTACCTGGTGGTGAGTGCCAAGGCCGGCCGCTGCATTGGCCAATGCAGCAAGAATGCATGCAAGTTTAATTAATTTGAATCAAAATTTTCTTGACAGTCAAACTTAAATATCTTACTGAATGAAGCCATGATATTTCACGAAACATTCCGTACGCTTGTGCACATTATTAAACCTGAAGTCTATTACATTTGTAGTAGGCGAAAGGTCCCTAATTTGAACCGCCTCTTAAATTGAACCGCTCCGATATTTTCCAAACTGATCGACAGATGGCACCATAATCCTAGCAGAAGCGTAGCGTGTACAGCTAGGAATGCTTGGAGTTGTTGGCTTAGCATTCTGAGCTGTGGTTTCAGTTGTATGAAATGTTGTGTGTTTTTGGTGCTTCAGAAGTAACTTTTGACTCATCTAGCTAAGCTTGTAGGACCAATCAGATAAATTTGAGATCATGTATATATTACATGTTACAAAGTGTTTATTTAACAACAATATTCATGCACACGTTTTTTCAAGCAGCGTCTTTCCTTGTCACATAGATGTTAAAGCTTCCAAAATGGCGTGGCTCGTAAATTGAACCACTGTTTGAACACTATATTGAACTGGTCCAATTTAGGAAACTTATTGAAGTTCTAGGATTGCTCAACTGCGAATAGTATATCGTGTGAATAAATATCCATATAATATGGTAAGTTAAAAAAAATCATGTTAAAAACAGTGGATGACATGAATATGTGAAATGATGGACATGATCCAGTGTGTGAGTTGTAGGATATGGCTTCACCAAAAAGTGTGCAAAAGTTAGTGACAAGAAGAAAGTGTTTTATTTTGAAGACTGTGTATAATTGGACTCTTCTGTATGAGAGTAAAAATTAGTAAAAACTCTATATTTGCAAATAATACATATTCCAAAAACCGAGTGATTGCCATTATATAAAAAATCGAAATCTTCAAGGAAATTGCTATTCTTATCACAATTTTGGACTCTACTTTTGTTGTGATAGCACATTTGTTTTGAATGTACAATAAAATATGTGTATTTTGTATTAATAAAAATACTTTTAAACTTAAAAGTGTGTGGTTCATTCTAAGACACGGGTGGTTCAATTTAAGGACCCGTTCCTAATTTGAACAGATTTACACCATCTCACTTTTTAAATGTTATTTACTTGATAATTGTATTAATTTTAAATTGTGTTGAGGATATTTATAGCGCAAGAATTTGTCACTTTAACACTTGTGTTTCTGAAAATTTTGATTTGAAAATATAATTATTATTTACTAATTAGGCTCAAGTGGTTCAATATAGGGACCTTTCCCCTACTATAATATCAATTTAATATAAATATTTTGTTCATGGATGGAGAAGTGATCATTGATCTTATTACAACCTGGCTAATTCTTTTAATGAAAACTGTCTGCTTTAGTGTTATAATTTGGTAAAGTGATATTTCATCATGCAACGGTCATATCCGGCATAGTAACATGGTCAACCAATACTCACCGGTGGTATAAACATAGCGTTTGCCTAGTAATCTGGAACACCCCAGTTCGGATCCCAATTCTACAAGTTTTCGCTTATCTTTAGGTGATACTCATCCGAGCGTTTAACAATCATCTTTATTTTATTCATCGACTCTGTGGACCGGAGAAGTTATCAGGGACAAACACTCTCTTGCTCTCACTTCTTCGGAAAAAAAGAAGAAAGAACAGAAAAGGAAAATATTAGTAATACAGAGCATGGATCTATTGCGCAGTTCACTACGTTTTTGTCCTAAATTCTTTCAGCCACTCTTTGCATGGTGGAAGAACTGAAGCATTCAGCAGTAGCAATGAGTACCTACTCAAAAGCTATGCTGCCACGGAAAACTATGACCTTAAGCATTGCCTTTGAATGAGTATTATAAATTACCATGTTTACTAAATCCATTAAAACGATTTAAGAGAGATTCAACCGCTACAGCTTTGAGCATTAAGACTTTGAAGAATGTTATACTGCGCTCGATACTATTGATCACTGTCGTATCCCCTTTTTTTTATCCCGTGGCGCTACAGCTCAAATGGGGCCTGGGCCGACCAACCCGACTGCCGGGCTCACGTCTATGTACGCACGGTAGAGGTGGACGATCAGCCAACTAATACGGGGAGGTGCTGAGACCAACATCACGCATCCCCCAGACGAAATGTTGGCTTCATGGCCGGCATCGCTACTTACCGCAGCTCCTCAATTTCCTCATGATGCTGAGTGAGCACCGGAACTTCAAATCCGCACCCCCATGGGTGGGATCGAACGGTGCATTCCAAGACCGATCCAGAGCTCCAGACTTCAGCTAGAGCTCGGAATAGCTGGGAACACCAGCTGTTGTTGCTCTAATTTTATATGACGATGTCTTTATCCGTAGCAATCAATGCATGCGTGCTAAATCAAATACTGACAAGGAAAAAATCGAGAGTAGTGTGTTCACATTTTACAAAACAGTAACATAATACGAGGGGTGTCCAATAAGTAAGTTTCCCTATTTTATAAAAAAAAGAGAAACATTATACACAATTGATCATGTTGAATTAATTTTATTTATATTGTACAATCCTTCTGTTAGTTTTCTGCATAGCATGTTTTTCCAAGCATTTTTGGGGACGTGACACAGGTTTTTGAAGCCAGTGTTGTACCATGTCGGTCCCTGTGCTCGCAACCAGCTGTTCACTGATTTGACTTCATCATCAGTGTTAAAAGTGCTTACCTTTGAATTGGAGGAACATGTGAAAATCACTTGGGGCCAGCTCCGGTGAATACGGAGGATACGAGAAAACTTCCAAGTTGAATCTTGACCCAGGCGGAGCTCAGAAGATTCAACTGGGAAGTTTTTTCGCATCCTCCATATTCACCGGATCTTTTCCCAAGTGATTTTCACATGTTCCCCTGACTCAAAGGTCATCATGGAGGTAAGCACTTTAACACCGTGACGAAGATCAATCAGAAGTGAACAGCTAGTTGCGAGCACAGGACCCGATCTGTTACAAACACTGGCTTGGAAACACTTGTATCACGTCCCCAAAAATGCTTGGAAATGTTGACTATTTGGAAAAGCAACAGAAGAATTGTACAACAAAAATAAAATTAATTCAACATGATCAATTGTGTGTAATCTTTTTTCTAAAATAGGGAAACTTACTTATTGGACACCCATCGTAAATGTCGTTTAATTCTTGATGTTTTTATCTCTAATTTTCTCCTCTTATAGAATATGTATATCTAATGTTGCAATGAAAAGAATAGATTTGACAGGTTCCTGTTTTACTTCCTTTTTTTTTTCCTGTCCAGACACACATACAGCGTTTAGAGATGCATGAGCAAACGCTTCAAAGTAAACAACTCTGATGATGGTGATAATTTTCGTAGTAGAAATTACGAAATAAAAGTTTCGGAATAATTGAGGGCGTATCAAAAAGTGGTCCGGCCTTGGCCGAGAATCGGCTTTGCCGGATGTTGTTCAAGTGCCAGCACTGACGTGGATGTCATTTGATGATATCACGTTGCCTGGTTAATGTGGAAGACATGTGAAAGATAAATGGGAAAATAATAGAATGGCTTTAGAGGACAACCATACTAAAAGATAGTGAAAGTTAGCAAAAGCTATACTGCCAAAGAGGTCGAGTTACGAAATATATTAAGCATGCTCCACAGCTGCGTCACAAGCAGCTGTGTAACAGTCGTAGGTATCTTGTGAGCGTCTATATTGTTAAGTATAAAACTACGTAGTTATAAGCTCCGAGTGAGTATAATGCCAGAGCTTTTCATTATCCAGTACTCATAAAGCTACTAATTAGAAGTTTCACGCTGCTGCAGGTTAAATCGAACGATAAATTAAGTGAATGGAGTGATGCTAACGTCCAAGGGGACAAGGTAATCTGAACACATGGAAATTTACACCTTAAGTGTGTTAAATTACCACTGCTCTTAAAGTTCTCAATGGTTTTACATGAAATTTTTATGAATTATTCTATAAATCATGCTAACTAGTTCAAGTGGTTCTTTACATTGATAGATTATTTCGTTGAGTCCATAAAAATTATTCCATTCAGCAGAAAAATGATAAAATTTACTCTTAAAACACGTGAATTCATGTACCTTTTTCTCTGATGCTACTTAGAGTACAGAATCACACTCTGGAATGCTTGTTCTTAGTATAATCAGCTATCTTCTGAACTTCAATTATTTAGTTATGTATATCAGTTCACTAGAAATTGAAGAAAAAAATATTTGCAAACTTAAAAATGTAAAAATGTGGAGAATTTGTAATGTTGTTGCTTTCTTAATATCACCAATATATGTTATAAAATTATGTGTTGTATACATGTATCGAAAATTTCAGGTTTCTACCTCGCATACGTTCTCAGAAAAAGCTACATAAGTATCCAAAACTGTTGTTTTGAGAAAACTGAATTTAAAGTTTGAACATTAAAATTCTGACACACTTCATTACATTCCAGGGTCATAATCATCTGCACCTTAATTCCTGGATTGCTTCAGATTTTCTGATTGCCTTCTCTTGGTTCTGGCCTCTTTTGTTAATTGCTGAACTGCTCGCTGGGCATGGTATAGTCGTTCATTGTTGAAAGATAAAGAATGTTCTACTAAGGGGCGTTGCATGACAGCTTTAAAGGAGTACAGACTAGCAATTAAATGGAATTTAAATGTCTTAAAAACCTCTTAACCCCCCAAAAGTATGTATTTTCTGAAACTGGAAATAATAGATATTTTATTAGTGCCTAAAAATGTTATTTTTTTTACCATTTCAGAGTACCTTGTTCCCTTAAATCAAACGATAAATTAAGTGAATGGAGTGATGCTAACGTCCACAGAGCTTAGCTTACCGACATTGCTCTTGTTAAGTCAAAGGAAATCCCCCCAAAAAAGTTTGCTGAGGCATTTCATCATAACCAAGATTCAATATGGGCCCGGCAGTATTCTAGACACACTACCTACATCACAGAGGTGGGTGAAGACATTTATAAGCCTATCTATTCAGTGAACAATAAAAAACCATTATTTCCGAAGCTAAAAACGGAATTATTTGTTCATGTTAACCCTTTCACTGCTAGGACATTTGTAGCCGTCGAAGCGTTGTTCTCCTTTGTGGTGCTTATTTGCAATTCAGTTGGATTTCTTCTTCCTTCACGACATCTGTATGCTTTGTTTGGCCTTTATTTGGATACAGATAATATTTTGAACTTAGCTATCTGAACTATAAAGTGTCCATGCTACAGGTGTGTACTGTTTGTTGCGCCCCGCAATCTCAGAAAGTCAACGGGAGTCCTGTCAGCATTCGGCAGAGCTGGCATGCTAATTGACAAATTAAATGAGGCAAATAATATACACGTGTAGTCTCAAATCGAATGTAAAGAATGCAGCATAAAGGCGGGTAAGGTCGTCGGCGTGGCCGGGTCAGCACCGCACGGTGGCTGGTTGCGCGAGATATGTAGCAGAGAAAATGTTAATATCAAGCTCTATGAAGATATTGACTTAATCTAAATTAATAATTAGTGTCAGGTCATCCCTACACTATGTATATTCCTGGAAAACCGGAAAATCCTGAAAGTACACGCTTCACACGTTAGAAAAAAAATATTATGTATATTAAATAGACGTTTGGAAACAGGTTGCGAGGAATTAGAAAGACGTGTAACCTGCAAAAACGAATAAATTTGTCCGCTAAGTATATGGGATTTGAACCATGATCTCCCGGATTCATGTAACAGAAACTATTACCTGAATTATCTCGCACGATTTACCGTCAATTTCCTTTGTTAGGAAACAGTAGAATAAAAAACGGGAAGAGAGAAGCGTGGCGTAACATTGAAGTTTTCCAAACAGGGGTCCAGTAAACCTTGGATCTTATCACACAGAGAAATCTTCCAGCCTTCAGTCTGTCATTTAGCTGTCAACCTATAGGGACATGGGAACATATGCAAAATAAGAACGCCAGATTCCAAAGATGATGTAGTCAGCATACAGGAAGAGCAAATCAGATGCATGTTTTTTCAGTATAGTTAACGCAAGAATTTCTTCAACTTCCTGAATACTTGCTGATTATACCTATAAAATTCCTCTTCTTCTTCTCCTTTCAAGGATTAGGTGATATCACCTCTTCCGGTCTCTAACCATCTCTTGCATAGTCTCTAAACTTCTCCTCCCTTCATTATCTTTTTTGGTATTCTATCGTCTGTAATTCTATCAACATGTTCTTTCCGATTTCTTTTATTTTCATTCTTATCGTTTACTAATACAGTGTTCCAATCTGATCTTATTGATTCATTCCTTATTTTTTCAGCTCTAGTGCATTCCCTTAGATACATAAAAAATTTCATTTCGGCGGACTGAATGCGTGATCTATCTATCTCTCTCTCTCTCTCTCTCTCTCTCTCTCTCTCTCTCTCTCTCTCTCTCTGTGTTATGTCCACGTCTCGGAACCATATAATACAATCGGTAAAGCCATAATTTTATAAAACTTAGTTTGTGTTTCTTTTCCAGGTTTTCTTCCTAGAGTTCTTCTGATCGTTTCACAAATGATTTGAAACCTATTAACTTTCATCTCAATGTCTTTGTCAAATTTAAAACTAATATCACATCCTAGATAATTCTAATATTTTACCATTTATTAGCTTCTTTGATATAATGGGATTCTTCCCTTTAAAAGCCATTATATTTGTTTTATCTATAGATATAGTTAAGTTGTAATGTATTGCATTTTGGCTTAATCTATCTACTGCTCTTTGTAGATTATCTTCTCTTTCTTGTATAACTATTTGATCTTCAGCATGTAGTAAAGTGCTTAAAGGCGTGTTTAATTCTATTTTGATCCCGAACTGTATTTTATCTTTCCACTTCAAAACTAGATCGTCATTATATAAGTTAAATAAAGTGGGCGATATGCTACACCCTTGTCGAACACTGTGATTTGCTAAGATTTCAGCTGACATTTTAAAACCAGAATTAATTCTTATTTTGGTATTTACACACAAACTTTCAATGCATTACTAAGAAGTTTAGGAAATCCTCTTATCTCTAAAATGCTCCATACGGGGGCCGCTTTATCTTATCAAAGGCTTTCTCATATTCAATAAGTTTCTAGGTTAAATTCACGGCGTTTTCCAATAATTTGTCTAATTATGAATACATTATCGCTAGATGAACGTCCTTTCCTAAAGCCCTATAAAATTATTGTTTAAAATCAAGCTTTCTGAATGGGGTTGAATTTGCAAAGATTCAATACTTGCAAAAACATTTACGGTACATGTGTTGCCCATAAGCAAAAGTATAAGACGGGTATTCGTAAGGAGAAAATTAGGACTTCGCATGCGTTTTATTTTACTGAAATCGCAAATTAAATCCTAACCATAGCTTATAAAAATAATCTATAAACCTGCTGATGAAAGCAACTGAAACGGATAGTGTTTACTCTCTTACTTATAACGCTAGTGAATGGCCGTTAATTCTCGCAATTTCCATTTTAAGTAGCGAAATGCTAATTCTGCAAGAAATCCCTGCTCTGCTTGTTTTACAACCGTTATAGCGCGGTGCAAAAAAGAAACGAAAAGGAATCTGACCGCCTATGACCCCATGGCGTAATACTGGGCCGCCTCTTGATCATTTCTTAAAGAACAGTTAGAGGCGAGCGTTAAGGTGGAGTCGGCACGTACTTTATACTTGATATAAGACTCGTGCAAGGACACAATCTCGTTTGTTCTCCAGGATTTCGCATTCCGCCCTTCATTACCGAGCTCGGTTCTTCCTCGTTAAGCATTAGCATCGAAAACAATGATAATAGAGTAGATGGGCTAGCTTTCCTGCATAATTAATCTTTCAACGTAAAGCTGGTAAGATATTGAGACATACAAATGAACTGGACAGGAAAGAATTATCCTTTGCATATGTTCGAGTGGCTATCGGTGGCTGGACTGCTAGAAAACATAAGGAGTACTGGGAATCAATTCCAGGACACAGGTACTCTTGTCCTGCAATTTTAATCTTCCGATTTAAACAAAAGCAGGACTTGTGAACGGTTTTCTATGAACAGAGTTCAATTTCTTTTTTTACTCTATTTATTTTACGTCGCTTTAACTCCTTGGTCATATCGCGACAGATCTGTTAGTGAATAAGTCTTAGAACTGTATGTGATTGACAGTTAGCCTTCTAGGTCTCATCCGTGTAACCACCCGCTCCGTCACGTGTCACATAGACCCTAGCGCACAGCTACTGGATCTTCTGCTTCGTGCCGTGCAGATGGCATTAGGGTGCCATCTAGCCAACTGCCACTCTCATATAGAAAGGCAGACAGTTAGCCTTCTAGGTCTCATCCCTGTAACCAGCCTCACCGTCACGTGTCATAGAGACCCTAGCGCATAGCTACCGAATCTTCTGCTTCGGGCCGTGCAGATGGCATTAGGGTGCCGTCCAGTCTAACTGCCTCTCTGATATAGAAAGGCGGACAGTTAGCCTTCTAGGTCTCATCCCTGTAACCACCTGCTTTGTGCCATGCAGATAGCATTAGGGTGCCATCCAGTCTAACCGCCGCCCTAGAGTTCAACTTGTTGGACTGTTGGAATAATAACAGAACACCACTATCTCAAGGGACACTGGGTAAAGAAGTTGATCCAACTTCTATGAGACTTGCAGGTCAAAGGATTAAACAGTTTAACCAAGGATTTATGCAGTTGTATGAAGTTATTTCTCAGTAAGAAAGCTAGCCTTCTTTATAAAGGATGGATGTACCCTGAAAGATTGGAATATAAAGGGGTGCATAATGGATCAGTAATGGTCGAGGTGCTTAGGGCTTCAATAGCCCACCCTTTCAAAACCTAACATGACATGCAAATGAAGAGAATGAACAAATGAAACCGCTGAAACATCCAACAACCAATCACTGAACTTCCAAGTGCCTCCGTGAACTACAGCGATTGTAATTTTCTCAAAGACTCTAATTAGTTACAAATTGCAAAATAAAACATTTAAAAAATCAGAAATCAATACAAAATCATCATTTCTGGATGGAAAATAAGGCATAAAGGGAATCACATGACACAAATCTTCACTGAAATCGGAAAAAAACTCTGAGGAAATTATACTTCCCACCATCCTTCCTCCATTTTAAACTCTTTGGAACAACAATGCAGTTTATTAACTACTGTAACAGAGAAGTTATTTATGAGGGAATTGTTCATGTGATTTAAAAATCACAAAGAGCTTACATTTAGAGCTCTGTTCTTGAAGACAAAGTGGAATATTATGCAAGACAAAGCAAGAAGCTTTTAGAGGTTGATCAAGACCCACCTATGGAGTCAGAAATATTTTTGACATGAGCGTTGTTCGAAAGAACACTAATGGAAATACCCACATCCTACGCAGACGTAAGAGGACTCGGCAACATTAGAAAGTTGTCCAGAAACTAAGGAGATATAATAATATAAACTGTTTTACTGTACCTTCAACAGCATCACATATTTTCATGTCGTAAAAGCAAGCAATACATAATTCTGCTGCTGTTCATTCTCTTCACAAAATACGCAATTATTACACTTAAAGAAGTTCATCCACAGGAAATAGAAAGCCTCCTAAATGCACAGTTTTTAAGACTTTTGTTAACTCACTACTTTAATTGCCATTAAGTACAATTTACTGAAGTAACCATTGTGAAGTTTTTCTATAAGTAAAATCCTGAATTGAGCGAAAATAAAAGGAACTTCAAGAGTTCGTTTTATTACCAGGCTCTGAGACTTCTAGGTAATACTACCTCGTGATCTTTTGCACTTTCATTATGAAGTGCCACAAAGTATGCGAGTAGGTTTCTGCTTGTAGAATCTCAACTCTTACACATTCCTTCAGTTCAGGAAGTAATCTCGCTTGTAAAGTGGCAGTCAACTGTAACACTACAATCTTAAAGAATCTCCGTTGCTAATTAAGAGCGTGAAAGATGCTTCTATTGAAGGCTACAAAGTAGTCCGTTTTGTAGATGGCGTGCAGAGTTTCAAAACGCATGTTTAATATACATTTTACGTGTTGAAACACGAGATTCAAAGAAATGCGCAGCCTTTTAATGATTGCATGATGTTTGTCAGCGCTTGGCACTATGAAAAATTTCGTTAACAGAATCATTACGCACTTGTTCAATAACGTCACGGCGGATGTTAGTTGCGCGTATGGAAATATTTCTCGTGCTGTACACAATTTGTAGAAATTAGATAAATAATACAAGAGAAACATTACCACAATATTAACACACTACTAAAAATCTGATGTGTTACACTCACATGGCTTTCTCTACTCTTGTATAACTATTTTTACAAACGCTTATTCTCCATCTACTTCATGTTAATCGAGATATCGAGATGTAATCTTATTGCTAATTTTCTTTAGGTGCAAGGGGAATATGGTAGGATTTAAAGAGCTGGTTGCTATGTGAGCATTCCATTCTCCTTGCATGACCAGGACATACAAAATGAATAACAAATTCCCATTTGAGAAAAAGTATAAGTATTGGAAAATTCAAACAAATAACAAAAAAAATCTCAGAACTGGTTCACTCCACAAAAAAATGTATATGACATAAATTGTGTGTTTTAACGAGCTCTACATTGTTTGTGTAGTAAAATTTTGTCTATCTCTTACGGTTTACCGGTTATGCGAAAGTCATTAAGAATGAAGAGGGCTTTTGGGGTCATGCTCAGAAAATTCAAGATATACATTTCATTTGCCGTAAAAATATATGATATTTTAATCAAAATCGTTGGCTATTTTTGAGAAAATCAAAATTTTCAAAAACTGTTCCATGTAAATTTGGAAATATTTCCAAAAATGCTTTATTTGGATTCGGAGCACCTCAAAACATATATTTCCGGTGAAACCTCGATATCGAATTTTTGGGTGGAATGCAATATTTCCCCTACTTTCCCTACTATGTAGAGAAAGTAAAAATAGGACTTGGGAATTGAGGGAAATTGACACAAACAGGAAAAGAATTACGGTGAGCAAATCTATGCGCAAGCCATCTGTTTTGCTGCAGTGTGGCCAACGTTACAATCAAATTAGTTCGTTGTTTGCGAATTTTAACGTGTAGGGCAAGGGTGGCAAAAATGCCTTTCTCTCCCGAGTCATCAAATATGCAACACGCACTACACCACTCAGCCGCACATGGAAAACAAATGAATAGACGGCAAGAAAAGGACTTGCGCCTGCGAGTCAAAGTGCCTCGCGAGTCGCGCTTTCGCCTCCACTGGTGTAGAACAACGAGCTGGGTGCGTCTTATGCAATAGCAAACCATAGAACAGGAAAACTTTTAAACAAAGGGGAGAAAACACGCAGATACAGAAAGAATACAGATATAGAGGAAGCCGACTACCAACTAAGACTATCAGACAAACATTGGTCATATGCGTTAAAGAGCCGCATGACTTGCATAACATGGGCGGTCGTGAATGTGAGGTATGCGGTTCAAATTCCGGCAGGGCCGTCATCCCTGACTCACCCTTTTTACAGGTTTTCCTCAATCCTCATAACTGGCGAATATACCTAAAATTCAGGCCTGGGTCGGTTTCTTCCCAAATTTCCTTTCCCAATTATCACTTCATTAATCACATGTATCACCATGTGTAATCTTGCATTTAAGGTAACATTAAAAAAACTAAAAATGCTTCTAGTTAATTCATCAGATATTTAATAAAAGGAAACAGTACCTTATTACATAAGGTTAAATTCTGAAAATCTCACAAGAATGCAATGACTGATGGAGGAACCAAAGGGCAATTGTCCCTTAGTTTTACGTTTTTAAAATGTGATTTTTAACAGTAAATCCCAACAAGCTTTACTGTTAAAAACTACAGCTAATGGGAAATCCCTTTGTGCACATGCTATATACTTTCAAGGCTAACGACGATGCACCAGTTTTTTACATTCAGATGTCTACGGTACAATTAATATGACCTCATAGCTCTGTCGGTAGAGCACCTGCCTGCTATGCAAAGGGTCCCGGGTTCGATTCCTGGCTAGAGGGTCCCCAGAGTCTGGAAGTATGGATGAGAGTGTGAATATGTATGTGATTTAATGAGTATCGCCCAAAGTTTACCAGAAATCCAGCGACAAGCGAATACAGTTAACACATTGCCAAAGACAATAATATGTTCCAATTGCACGTTCGAGCGGAAAGCGTCGGCGGGGCCGAGTCCAGCATCCGCTGTAGCAGCGAAGAGTCTTCAAAGGTTAATTTCCATCACTCGAAGAGTAAAATTCGGAAGCTGAGCTTTTAAACTGGAACCAATGTGCTATCATTACAACGACTAAGGTAATGAAGATTTATGAGATAACAAAATCTTGTACTCCTAATAACAACCCTTCATAATAGTATGTAAATGTGATGCAGATTATTTTCTACTGGGAGTGGGAGAACATCTTCAATGTTCCCAAAGGACAGGCATCATAACATGTGAGAAGGGTCGTTAAAAAGAGCATCATGCGCAGACATACAGGCAGGTACATAAGGCAGTTCCTTTATTTTTTTCCTCCCTGTTTTATTTACTGCTGCTGCATTACTGGGTTGTCACGATCACAGAAAAGCTACCCTGGTGGTCCTGCAGTCTACTGCACCTATTTTTTTCAGACAGCACTAGTGCACCAATCCCTTAACTACCGTGCCACCCAAGAAGCCTTTAATCTCCTAACCATATGATGGTCCTAAAGACGATTAAGGGATACGAACTTTATTAAACTATGTAACAGCACGACATTTAAATCTTATCGAAAGAGACGATACTTAGGAAATACTTATGTAATTATGTCTATTAATTATATCGTTACCGGTTTCAGGTTTTAGCTTCCGCAATACATCTTCTCTAATTGAATGAGTTATAAATTACCGTTTTTTCAACTCGGAACTGCTAAATAACGTTCATCTGGTCAATTCAAACCCAATCTCTGCTAGTTACGTAACTCATGGGCAGAGAGAACTGTTAAACTAGTAACAGCTTTGGTGCAAAAAAGGCAGAATATAAGCACTTGAAGAAGCCGAAAGAGCAAGTAAATGTATGAAAAAATCTTATGTGTTACATCACATGACTTTCTCTACCTACTATTGTTCATTTTACACAGCTTTTACAAATTATTCTTACGAAAGTCTATCTCTTATACCAATTGAAATAAACCCTTGCAGAAATAGTTTCATTACACCTTTCGTTTTAAGTACGAGGGCTGATCAATAAAGACTGAGACTAGTTTTTTTTCACAGATATGTATTACTCCATTTCAATGTTGACATGGTCTTTTTCAAAGTAGTCCTCTCCTACTTGAATGCACTTTTTATAGCGTCTCTGCCAGTCCTTGAACACATGGTACAGGCCATTCTTTGTCAGGTCTTTGAGAATCACCTCACTTTTCTTCAGCACTGCTTCAGTGCTCTCAAATCGAATGCCCCGGAGCTTTGCCTTTAGTGATGTGAATAAAAAGAAATCACAGGGGACAAGATTGGGGCTATAAGGCAGATGCGGTACGCAGGTGATGTTGAATTTAGCCAAAAATTCCTGGACTGGATTTGCAACGTGAGGCCGCACGTTGTTGTGATAAGTTCTGGATGTTTCCTTGCAATGTGCTTCCTCGGTGTAGCCAATACTGACGTGTAGTAGGCTGCTGTAACATGGTGTGAGTGGGAACAACAATCTCAGCAGCTGAAGTCTTTGAACCACCTAAACACTGTTGCACGAGTTAGTGCATCTTCACCGTATGCTTGCTTCAGCTTTTCCAAAGTTTCAGAGGCTGTATGATTTAAACGAAAACAAAATTTTATTGCTCCTCTTGTGCCACCTTCATTTTGTGGTATGCGAAATTCAACTAGAGTCAACAATATACAGCATTACTACCAACCTACCGATACGAGAGTGCTGCCGCTCTTTTCAAATATTCATGGTAGAGACAGGAAACTCTCAAGAAAGCTACAGGAAAAAATCAATTTCAGTCTTTATTGATCAGCCCTCGTACAAGTGGGACAGAGGAAACCAAATTTATAATCAGATGCTTAAAAGCAAGTTACTAAGGGATCTTTCTAACATCGCGAGAAACAACTGAATAGCGACAGCACGTAAAAATAAAGACAAAAGTATTGAATAAATGAAACCAATAATAACGAATATCTCGGAGATGGCTGATGCTACAAACGGTTATTTGAAACAAATTGTGTTTTAAATATGTTAACATTTTTTATCTATCTCTTATGGCTTATCCGTTAGTACAAAATTATACAAAATTCTTTCTGAACGAGGACTTTACAGACTTCCCAGAAAAATTCATGATATATATGTCATGTAAATATATTAAAGATGTGGTATTTTAATCAAAGTTGTTAAAAGAAATTTTTGAAAAAATAAAAAATTCGGAAGCTTTTTCCATATAAACGGTATTTGTCGTGGGGGGTTTTCTTAAAAGTCCTTGTGTCGTATCTTTGGAATATACTGAACTTAAATACCAAGTTTCGTACTTATAGAACATTTCGTTTTTGAGATACGCTGTTCAATACAACGACCTTTTAGAATTCAAGGAGCCTCAAAACAGTATTTCAAGAGAAATCTCCATATCGAATGTTTGGATGGAACGCAATACTTCCCCTATCCTCTATATACGCGGTAGAGAATGTAAGAAGCAAACAACACTTATGAAGTTTTACAGTTACTCATTTTCTTCAAGCATTTAATGGATCCGAATGCCTTACCTCTCGCTTAACCGTCAACCTACAATGATTTAAAAGGTTTTTGTTATGCAGAAATCAATAACAAAAAATCTGATTGACACACATGACTTTCTCTACTCTTGTACAAACTATTTTTACAAACGCTTATTCTCCAACTAATTCATGTTAATCGAGATAAACGTTTGCAGAAACTATCTTATTGTTAATTTTCTTGTAGGTGCAAGGGGAATATGGTAGGTTATAAGCGATAGTCAAATCTTTTAAGAGCTGGTTGCTATGTGGCGCATTGCATTCTCTTTGCATGTCCAGGGCATAAAGAAAAAAACGAACGACGAATTCCCATTTGAGAAAAAGTATTAAGTATTGGAAAATTAACACAAATAACAAGGAATATCTCGGAAATGGTTCACTCCATAAAAAATGTATATGATAAATTGTGTGTTTTGACCAGATCTACAGTTATGCAAAAGTCATTCAGAATGAAGAGGACTTTTGGGGATATTCCCAGAAAATTCATAATATAAGTTTCGTTTGTCATAAAAATATCTTAAATATATGACATTTTAATCAAAATCGTTAAGAGCCAGTTTTGAGAAAATAAAAAAATTTCGAAAAATTTTCCATATAAAGGGTAGTCTGGAGTGGGGGGGATTTTCTTGAAAACGTTCGTGTCGCATCTTTGAAATATACTATACCTAAGTACCAAGTTTGGTATTTATCCGACTTTACATTTTTGAGTTATGCTGTTCACAGACACGCACGGACCTTTTTCTAAAAATGTATTTTGGGGTGATTCAGGGGGCTTTAAAACATGTATTTCCGGCGAAATCTCGGTATCGAATTTTTTGTGGAATACAATACTTCCCCTACTTACTGTACGTAGTAGGGAAAGAAAAGTTTAATAATCTATGCGAGTTATGCACTCATTTTAAATTACTTAAATCTTCTATACATGAGAGTGAAATTTGTTTTTAAATAGTAGGTAATATACTACAGGAAAAGAATGCTTATTGAGAGATGTGGAAACTTATTTCTTACAAGCCATGCTCAAATAAAGTGTAATTTTCATAGCAATAGTTCTCAGCACGCTGAATAATTGAGATTTATTTCTGTCAGAATTTCTGGTAGAAATGAATTTAACGTCTTGCATAAAATCTAGCATTGACAAGGCGCTGAAGTATTTTGTATCTTAACTATTCCTGTGATATTTCAACAGGCAAAGCACGTATGGGGCAAAGCTCCCCATTTTAAAAAGATAAAAGTAGGAAGTAATATTTTGAAAATATTTCAATTCCTCTTCTAAATACTTTGAGTGTAAATTGCCGCTTTATATTTTCAGTAACTGTTAGTCAATTTTCTAAGAAACATTAAATATTGAATTAAACAAACCAAAACTACAAGAAAAATCATATAGTAGAGAAAAAATAGCACTGCATAAATTTAAATAATCGACTATGAAACATAGAAACATTAACTTAGTACGGTAATGTGAATTGATATATGTTTAAATTTAAATCCAAAGTAGCAAATTAATCTTGTAATACTGTCTCCTTTTAGTGCACTGTAAC
Source organism: Deroplatys truncata (assembly GCA_030765065.1). Lineage (NCBI taxonomy): Eukaryota > Metazoa > Arthropoda > Insecta > Mantodea > Mantidae > Deroplatys > Deroplatys truncata. The sequence continues at coordinate 173,931,715 of CM060983.1, read as the reverse complement.
AACAGCTGTATAAAACAAAAAGATAGTTTGTAGAACTTCCTTAATATCTTAGTGAAACCACATTACATAAACGTTTGTGGAACATGTTAAGATACATAGTTATCATACATCTGCTCGTTGTAAGATCATATTGTAGCAAATAATGAAATAGAAGCAATCATGCAACGTACTAAAATGTTTTCTATATTGTTTATCTTAAGTTTAAAATACCATAAGAAAATGTAATATATGATATTCATTTGTATTGGGTCAATGATAAGCATTGCAAAAGGTGAGAGGACAGAATTCATAGAATCGCTTACATTAGTATTATCTTAAAGAAAGGATCTTAACTAGAAACATTTTACGAAAAGAGTGCGTGGGCTTGAAGCTCTGTAACGTATCAGTGTTAGAACCATATCTTGTTAAATATTGCTATCCCTAAAGAGAAAGTAGTCCCATATGGACACCTATACACACATGAAAAACTATGCAATCAGAAAGGTCTCTAAAAATTAGACATGGTTACTACATTTTCCAATATTTGCAACTTTTTAATTGTATTTATGGAATGCACATGATTATAAGAACTAAAGCATTAAAATGGAAAATATATCAGCGTTTTTTCTTTCACGTGTTAAAAGTAGCGAATATGATCAAAACGTGAAAGTTAGGGAGGTCCAGTTGGACATATGGTAATACGTGGCTTACAAGGGTCTGCATGCGCGCACGTTCTGCTGTGGACACATTCGTAAACATTTTTATGCATAAGAGTGGCAAAGCCCTGTCTGAGATAAAAAATATGCGCACATAAAATGTAGAAATTTTTTCTTTGTGCTGAACGCTTTTTCACGTATAAATCTATTGTATGTTTTGCATTAATGAGTGTTCATATATTCTTAACTATTGAAATATTTATGTTAAAGTAAAAAATACGTGGCATTAGATTCTAAAAATTATTATTATTATTATTATTATTATTATTATTATTATTATTATTATTATTATTATTATTATTATTACAGAATGCTTTTGCACATTTAGATTTCTTATTTTCTCGAAAGCTAAAATATACATATACATTAGTAGATAAGCATATTAATTCCATCATCTGGAATTTCCATTTAAACAAGATTTAATAACATTTTGAGAAATTGAGTTCCTTTGAATATTACCTTTATAAATATAAATACGGTTTTACAAAACTGGTATGAATATTGAATATATATTTTCGAATTAGAATTTAAAAAAGGATTGCATGTTCACACTAGTCATTATAAATATTTTTATGGATTTCTAAAAAATATTCTCTTACATTAGTGGAAGATTATTAAGCTTTATGTAAAGAAAACGATAGGTACCTTTAGAATATTTTAATAACATAAAAATCAATTAAAATCACAGAATAACGTCATTAAAATTTCATTCACACTTTGCTTCACTAAACCACGTTAAGCATTTGGCAAAGATTTCGCTGAAAGTATAATACAATCTAAAGTAACGTATGCTAAAGTTTAAATATGTTTATCTAACTGCAGTACAAAACCTTAAACGGTGTCAAATTAGATAACTCTCTTAAGAAAGAATTTCGATAAAAGCAAGGTATTTTTAAAATCTATACAAATCAAAGGTATCACTTTCAAATTAAAAAGATAATGTGAATCGAGTATTATGTTTATTAATGTCCACAACTTAAATGTCTGAAAACTGCTTTCGTAGCCTGGAGAAACGAAAAGCATTTGGGAAAAATTACAATAGTTATATCTGCGTTTGTGTTACTTCTGTTTAAGAGAAATCTCGATTCTATTACAATTTTAATAGGAAACATTTCACTGGTTGTAATCAACACATTTAAAACATAAGATTAAAAGCATTTGATCAATCAACCTTGTAGTTCTAGTACCCTAACAGGAAAAGGCGAAGACACTTTTGGGGCAAAAGGAAATTAAAATATACCACGTTAATTCAGCACTACACTATGTGGTGTGGAATATTTCAGCCACAGCGCGGTTTTGTAGTTCCAATTGGAAAGCTGTAACTGGCACACTTTAACACTGTCGTTCTAGAACACCCGGTAAAAAAAAGTATTGTCTCTCTAGCAAAACGGATATCCTGGGCTTTTAACGGAGGGTCAAAGGTGGGATGGGAAGGCAAGTTCCGGTGAAGTTTCTATCTGAGAACCGTGGTAAAGGCCAATATTCGCAAACATATGGTTAAGATAATCCTGTTACGCCACTGAACCTCCTACGTTATTCTACGGGGATATAGAGAAAGTTTCTGCCGCATGGTCCGCTTCTGCAAGGATGGATGGCAAGAGAAAAGAGATTTCATCACGGCACACAATGATACAAGCATTTCTTTCCTCACCTACATGGAATTCAAAGTATTTAGAGCAATGCTTAAAGAGGTGAAAACAATCTAATCCTCTTGTTTGTAAAAAAGATATAGTTACTTTGCTTCCTATTCAGCTTAACTGATAGTATTATTTTAGAATTAATTATTATTATTATTATTATTATGATTATTATTATTAAAGCTTCATTAGCTTAAAATATTTGAAAGCCACTGGAAAGGTTTTAGTATAATCTCTACTTTAAATTTTAAAAAATTTCTAAGAAAAATTAACAACTTTTGTTATGCAATGTGCAATTAAAATTAATACCTCCTTGCAGTTGTTTAGTATTAAAATGTAACGAAATATCTGGTAGAAATATTCAGATGTAGTTTGACTAATAGAATTAGGTTTTTGAAAAAAAATGTGAATATAAAATTTAGAATTTAGGTCATGATTGAAAATTCATTCGGTTCTTGACATAAAAATATTCAACAAACCACATCCGTTTGCTTACAACATTAATAACATACTGTAAATTCTTTTTATCCACAAGTTGTTCTCAAGAAACACCAGAATTCTCCATTTTCTGCATGAGACACGAAGAGGTTCCTCTTGCAAAACTTAGCACTTCACACGCATATAAGCCAAAGCTTTTGTAACTAAATATAGCCTAAATCGATTATTTCATCAGTTTAAGGCGATTGTTTACTGTCAAGATTAGAATAAAATGCACTGCATTGGAGATTTCAATGCACGTATACAACAGCAACTTCTTCACTTGAGCACAGTTAAGGATATTGTTACCTACAGTAGTCACTATTATTTCACCACACTTCCACTGATTAATGCTGCACTTCGCACTTTGCAGAGATGTTTATCCATTGTAGAAACGGTTGCACGGTACCGACAGGCACTAATGGGGTCGTACGGGTCTGGCCGACCACCTGTCAGTCGAGAGGGTGGCTGTTTCTGAGGAAGGGCAAATAGTGTTACATGGAGATAAGGGTCTCGAAAGGGAAAGTGAACACCTGAACGTGAAGGGTGGTGGTCGGGACGGCAGTCACACATATGTTAATCTTAGCACGAGAAGGGATGAGAGAAAAACAATGTGACGTTTTAATGAATATCACTGTGAAAGATAGCGACTTAATTTAAGAACCGGTACTGTTCTAGGATTACTGGAACAAACATCTAATAGCACTTAAACCAAACAATTGTTAAAGAACGTTTGTTAGTTATTGTATAACCTCGACCAGTTTACTGTAACTTTGAAAATGCAACCAATGATCTCACTGCATTCCAGAGGAAAGAAAACTGAAAGCAAATTTTTACAAACATTTAACTACAAGCAATTGGAGGAACTTACCCGTTGATGCCATGGCTACAGACGCCACAGCTTCGACTCCCGTTCGCCGCTTCTTGAAGCTGGCTTAGGGAAACTCCTTACTCACACTATGTCTTCTGCTAGACTGGCTGTAAGAACTTCACGTACCAGAGGAGGCCGCTGTAGCAGCCGTCTTTGGAAAGGCAGCAGAGCGAGCCCACCAAGTCGTGACGCAACGAAGGCTCGGCCTGTGATTGGTCCAACAACCGGTCACTCTTGCGTGAGTTTCTCAAGTCAGTCACACGGCGCCGTTACCATGTATGTAGCTAAAGGTGGAGGAGGCACTAGACAGTTCACCGTTGAGGGTGACAGATGGGCGAAGAGCTCGTTCCATCTCAAAGAACATAAATTAACGGTTATGATAACGTGAACTATTTTTGCTTGCATCTTCCTTCGTACTGGTTACGAAACAAAAACACCAGTCCTTTTTTATGGTCTACAGGAAAGCGAGTAGGATGTTAAAACGTGATATTAGCTTCTGCAGATTTAAAGATGGACAGTAAATCGTAAAATAACATTCTCGCATTCTTTATACCTACCTTAATGACGTTTGTCGGAAAATTTGAAGACGGGAATCACAAATTAGAAACCGAAAGCTTCAGCAAAACATCCCCAGCATATGTGAATTTGATCTACATTTTCTGAGAATTTTGCATGCAACTTAATGTTGTAAGACTGCTAGTACTATATTTCGAAGTATAATTTGTATCTATAGTTGCAGCACTTCACTTTAACATACCATAGTTTATAGGCATAATACGATCTTTTAAATAAAGAGAAAACTTCATCTTCACAATTGTGCTATTATAAATTACTGGTTAAAATTCATTCAAAAGGAGAAATTAAAGAGAAAAGACTTTACAGATCATATTTCGTATATTCTGAGCAGGAGTTGGCCCAGAATTATCTAGAGGTAAGTGTAACTTTTTGAAACATATAATGTCCATGGCAAACGCCGCTAGTAATGGTTACACTTGACGTATTTAAAGATGGTATTTTGATGCAATAACATCGGTGATTCTGACTCATACCCATAAAATGGTGAATGTTGTATAAATGCTTAATCTCAGGTTGTCTATGGATACACATACTATTTCATCAGGGCCGTATTCTACAGACAATTAGGTAACATTAAATAACTTATATTATAGGTGTAAAAGTTCTGGTGATATAAGCCGTAAACATCTTTGCCAATCAGAAGGCGTCAATCCTATTTCACTCTCACACCAGAAGCTTTTCAGTCGGAAGTTTACACCAGGCCCGAAAAACCAGCTAAAATTTCCTTTCTTCTTAAATGGAGCTGTCTCTCCTTAACTCGTGTTCTGACATCTCAAACAAAACTGGCTTCAGTTTTCTGTACCTACTTTAACATTTAGATGCGCACAGTGGAGATAAGAGTCTGTTAAAAAAGTTGGAGCTGCTAGGCTTGCAAACAACGCCTTTATTACCGTTTTCATCGCAAACTGATTTTTCTCACCAGCGGGGAGAGAAGTCACTGGCATCCATTACTAAAAATATGCTAAAATAAAAGTGCATTAATTGTCAGGTGCAGTAATTTTATAAGAATAGCAATAATCATCATATATAACACACACAGTACTAATGTAAGCAGCATTATAATTTAAACAACACAAACTGTATTATTGTTTCTGTCACTGGCGATTACTGGTTAGAAGACATGAAAAGCAAAATAAACGGAAAAATTATATCTAGCAATTTATTTATGCTTTTAAGGACTCGCTGCATATTACTAGAATATATTTAAGGATGAATCTCCATCGTAGGGTTCTCCAGTTCATTTTGTTTAAAAATACAATTCTGGAAGCTTACTATTTTCAACAGGGATATTGCTTTTCTACGGTAGAATACGTTCAATTTTTGAATTCTTACTTTCGATGGCTACTGTTCTGCTTTTTTTATATGCAAATGTGATTATCTGTTACGGAAAGAGTAAACGGAGCTACAGATGGTGAGAAAATGATCCTCCACTGACGGCATACAAGGTTTCGTGCACATTTGGACAATAGCTGACAATTATTTTGAGTGTGTGGTTTTTATTCTTTTATTTGTCTGCAGAATGTACTTTATGAATTCACCGTGGTATGAACATTTCTATATCTGGGATGATAAGTACGATTTATAACGTATTTTGCAATTTTATCACGGACAGAGATCCCCAAATGGTAAAGCGTTTTTGGACTATTAGTGTATAAACTTTGAACAAAATTCTGTGTATTTTTTACTTTCTCTACTACCTACCCATAAATTCCAGACTGCAACAGAAATACTCGTTTTGAAGTCCCTGAATTCAAAGAAACCACTTGGTAATTACGTCCAGTGTCCTCCAAGGATATGGCACGAAAATTTTCAAAAAGCTCCCCATCACAAAGTTTACATGGAAAATTATTTCGTTATATTTGATTTTCTGAAAAATAGCTCTACCAAGGTTGAGTAAAATAACATATCTTTAAGATATTTGCATGTCTAATAGGATGGATACCTTGAATTTTGTCACTGACTTGAGAAGTGCTCTTCACTCCGAATGGATTTGTAATTTTGTAAAACTGATAAACCTTCAGAGGGAGCCAAACTTACACAGTAAAACTAGAGATCTTAAAAATACACAATGCATGTCAAATGACATTCTTTTATGTCATTAACCATTCATGAGATATTTGTTACTTTGGTTTGAATTTTCTAATACTTTATCATGCATTGTTTGAAGTTCTAAGCTTACTCTTCTTTTATTTCTCGCGCAAAAATGGAAGCGGAAGTATGCAATGTGTAACTTCAAAGTCAGAGCGGCCCACTTTTTGAAAATGTGATTATCGCTTCAGCCTCCTTTATACCCCCTTGTATGTGCCTAGCAAGGAAACCATTTCTGCGATTTTACCTCGATTAACATGAAATAGGCAGAAAAATAAACCATTGTAGAAGAGATTTAAAAATAAAAGATAGCGGGTAGAGAAATCTACGTGAATGTAACATACAAGAATTCTTTTTTACAACTTGATCATTGCAGTTTTGTGGTAAAGTAAATAAAAGTTTAATACTGATGTTATCATTTGTACCGACCGGGATGGTTTAGGCGATAACGTCTGTGGTCCGCATTCGGGAGGTCGTGGGTTCAAATATCGCAGCCGACCTTCCTGACCTAAAGCTATTTGGGGGGTGGTTTCTCCGGGTCACTAGGCGAATGCTGGGAAGGTTCATTTCATACCCCGAAATCCCTGTCCCTCCATTTCACCTCCATTCTCATTTTACTTCACTTTTCATCTGCTTGGTCTGTTTCAGAGTTGAAAATGTCGGCTAGAGTCTCGGCGTTGCATAGTGGGGGGGGGGAAGCTACTCTATGTAACCCGCGTCCACCGAAATGCAGGCGACCTCCAAGTCCTGAGCCCCCCCCCACTGGGATGTGCAAGCCTGCAGGGGGAGGGGAGCCAGTTGCACCAGCTTTTATCCGGGGAGTTTCAATCCGTAAAAGGTAGGGGCCCTGCCCTCTGTCCTGTTGTGCCTCCTGGTCCGGCCACCTTCTGTTTTCCTCTCACTTCACCCCGTCCTCCCGGGAGTACCCGGTCAGGGGCGTCAGGCATAAAAAATCTTAGAACAGAGATCCTGGTGTTACGGTAATAGAATACTTCCATGTCATGAGCATTGAATCATTTTGTAAAAAACATCTGGAAGGACTTTTTGTTTTCCTTTCTCCCGTTTTGAAGCTGTTTTAAGCAGCAACTTAAGACGGCGCAAGCGATCATGCAGATTTCTCTTTACTGAAAAATCATATTATGTTATACTATGGCATATTGATGTAAAGTGATCGTGTGAAAATATTACAGATTGATTCTAAGCAGACTTCTATTGTGCCCATCGGAAACAAATTCCTAAGCTTGCAGACATTTGTAAATAACTCGAAAAGAGCTGTTGTTTCCATCTTTTCCTGAAGTGTAGTTCTTTCGTTGTTTCAAACATCCCCTCCCTTTTAAACTTTCCCAGCAATATCTCAAGCTGACCTTAAGAGGAATTATAGGAATCTGCCCAAGCCATTTGTCATAAAACAGAACATCTTAATAACATTTCCACAAATTTAATGGGCATTATGGGTGTTAAGGTAGTAAAATGGTCCGTAGAAAGAAATTATAACGTAGATTACTTTCATACATTTTGATGATAGAAGATTTGTTTTATTTGCGCTATCTGCGAAGGAAATATTTATTCATAGGGAACTTACGTGCGCAATGTGCCATCGACAGTAAAAGTCACTTGAGTAAAGCAGTTTACGATTCCTGGAACCTTCACCTCATCTCAGTTCTTCTACCTTAGGCATAAGCATTCTCACGTATACATCCGGGAATGTGGGATGATAGACCAGAGTTTCCTTTCCTTTTTTACTTTTTCTACTACGTATAGTAAGTAGGGGAAGTATTGCATTCAATCCAAAAATTCGATATCGAGGCTTCACCGGAATCAAAACAAAAAAACGATTTTTAGAAAAAGGTCTGCGTGTGTATGCGTGTCAGTGTGTGTGTGTGTGTGTGTGTGTGTGTGTATGTATGTGTATGTGTATGTGTGTCAGTGTGTGTATGTGTGTGTGAACAGCATAACTCAAAAAATAAAAGGTGGATAAGTACCACACTTGGTATTTAAGTTCAATATCTTCCAAGAATGTGACACGAAGATTTTCAAGAAAATCTCCCAACCCCAACTACACTTTACATGGAAAATGTTCAAAAATTCTTATTTTCTAAAAAATGGCTCTAACAATTTTGATTAAAATATCATATACTAAAGATATTTGCATGAGAAATGAAGTGTATATCTTGAATTTTCTGGGAATAGCCTTTGAAATCCCCTTCATCCGGAAGGAATTCTGTAAAATCTTGTACAACTGGTAGACGTCAAGCAATAGATGAAAGCGTACTACATAAGAAATGTAGATCTCTTTAAAACAGACAATTTATTTCAGTTTTCTGACATATCCGTTATCAATGGATCGAATTGTTCATTTCTTGGTCATTCTTTGAAGTCCTTTCAACATTCACCTGTTTCTCGCGACGCTATGGAAACAGTATGAAATTTTAAGGCCAGCATGTAGCGTCCAGTTCTTAAAACATTTGACTATTGTTGTCTTTGTATCTATAACCGAATTTATTTCTGCAAAGGTTTATTTGGATTAAAATGTAGTAGATATAAAAATAAGATTTAGTAAGAATAGTTTGTATACTCGCTAATAAACGATAGAGGGTAGAGAAAATCATATGAATGTATCATTTCAGATTTTTATTGCATTGTCGAGTAACTCAATATTCCGAAAGAAGCGATAAGATATACATAATTTGCGACTGAGTAACAATGAGGTATACGTATTAATATCTGTTTAGAAAAGTTTAATTCAAATTATATTTAGACACATTAAACACACGTGGAATTTTATATGAAAACTATGATTAGTCTATCAGTAATTAATGGATATGCCACTGGGAAATAAGTGATGCATGTTACGTTGTAGAGCTCCATGCTGTCAAACAAGCTTTGATTTATATTACTCATCACAGCATAAACACAGTGCAATTCTAACTGATTCACTAAGCACTCTTCAGAGTATCCGAGACCGCTCTACTGACTTAACATTAATACAAGCTATCCAAAGTCTTTACAACCAAATTACTACAAATAATCAAGAAGTTATGTTCTTATGGATTCCGTCCCACTGTGGAATAACAGGAAATAAGGAAACAGGTAGGGAAGCTAAAAAAAGCAACTTTGCTACCTCCGTGGAAGAATTGCCAGTGCCCTACAGGGATGCTCAGTTATTTTTTAGCAGACCAACTGTCAAATGGTAGCAAGACTGGACCATTAAAACATCAAGAAAACTCCACATAGTTAGGAAAGGCTCCACATAACCCTGCACATTGCAGACTCTAAAAAGAAAAGATCAACTGATTATATCACGTTTACGAATAGGCCATTCACGTCTAACCCATTCCTTCTTACTCGCCAAAGAAAATGCTCCTCACTGCGAGACCTGCAATTGCCGTATCACCTCATCAATAAATACAGAAGTTATACCATGGAGAGAAGAAGACATAACATCCTGAAGATATACTTTTAACTTTAAACAACCGTACTCATTTCAAAAAACATTACTTTTTTCTTGAAAGACCTCAAAGTGTATAAGAAGATTTAAATACAAAACATAAAATAAAAATATATGATAGGTTATACTGTTCTAGCTCTGTTCAAGATTTAATAATGTAAATATGTTTGTAACAACGTATTACAATTATTGTATTTTTCTAATCTATGTAAAGTATGCAATGTATTATTATTGTACTCATATATATGGATATTAGTCGCGATATGACCATTAGTCAAAGACTATAAATAAAGAAAAATAACAACAAAGCTAATAATGTGTCACCGAGCAGTTTTGGTTCCGCGATAACTGTGAGGTACGGATTCGATTCTCGTGACCGCCCATTCTGACCGTGGGGTTTTAGTGGTTTTTGTGCTACTAACAATAGAGCTTGCGTATCACTTAAGCCGAAGAAATTCCTCATCTAGGAATGAAAATATTGAAATTACAAGTAAATTTTTTGCAATGAATAAGAAGAATGTTACGATACTTAGTGCCAATACAATTTCTTGAAGTATAATACATGCACGACATTACGACAGAACCCAATATAGCTATATCACCCACAATCTTTTGTTTAAACCATTTCATGTTGAATATCCATAGTAAAGGATATCTTAGGACACTCAAACCCGGTTCAGGCAGATGCAAGTCCAGGGAGCGCTACAATCCTACGTTTCATAAAACCTACTAGGCTTCATGTTGGTGGTCACGATGGCTGTATATATTTTGGGATACAGTCTATTAATAATGTTTCTTTCACAGTATTAATGACCCTCACTGTAATTAGCTTTACGTTGCTAGCCCAATTAATCTCACCACACTATGCTGCTCGCCTGCTATGCAAGTAGAAAGAACAAAACACAGAATGCAGGTCACTGATAAAGTGAATCATAAAGCTGAAAGCTGTGTGCTTACTGGACGGTCAGCTGGGATGAATGTGTGCTTATTATCCTTGAAACCTAATTCTTCGCTCCGGCAGACCAGAACAATCTTCATTAACGATTTTGTGGATCCGAGAGGAAACACTCAGGAATCACGTGAGAGAAAAAAATAGTGGGAGGTAGAGAAAGAACAATTGTCCGTATGCATTTGAGTTAGTGTGGGTAAAGTAGAGGGCGAAAGTTTTAGCACGGTCCTACTGTACCACCCGGCCCGGCCCGACCCGATCCGATCCGCTTTTGTTTTAAATAAAACTATGTTGCTGTTATTTACACTACTACCATCCATCATCATTAGTCTACGAAGCACTGCTGTCTGCGATGCGAAGGGATTCCGTTTCGATTTCCGGTACCGGCCTGATAAGGTATGTACTCAGATCCTTAGGACCAAATGAGAAGCAACTTAAAAATAGTGAGGGCTGAGGTCCTGGAATCCGCATGTAGTAAGCGGCATATTGACGTCCTACTGTCTTATTGACCGCATGCAGCCCCTATTACTGCACTATGTCCACGATCTCCTGGGATAGAGGGAGGTGGAGTTTGCAGCTACCGTGCTGTTGTAATGTTATTCGATATTGGCCAGAGATAGCATTTATTTGTTATTACGTATTAATACTCTGATGAATGTGTACATGTGATAATTCTGTTATTTCGGGCATCTCAACATCGCGCCTCCCCCCAAAATGTAATAAATTAATTTTTTCGCCTTTATTCTCTCTTAAAATGGAAATCTTTTTTTTTTCCAAAAATGACAATGATTTTGATTAAAATAACATATGCTTAAGTATATTTAAATGACAAATAAAATGCATATTTTGAATTAACGTGATTTTCTTCATCATTATTTTCAATCCCGAGCTCGGCCCAAACCCGACCCGCGTGCCGACCTAGGTCTGAGTCCGTGCAGACCTCTAGTGTAAAGTACGTATATAAAATCGAGAGTGCAGTTTCTCTATTTTAAGTATTTTTCTAATTTTAAATAATTTTGCTAATACAGAGAACCAATTAGCGTTACTCTGCCCATCCGCCCGCATGAAACTGTTTACTAACCGGCGCACCCGGGGAGCTGAAATTTTATATATGGGTTTGAAGTATATTTGAAATATGTATAAAATTCAAGGAAGATTATCTGGAGAGCTCTATAGAAATTAAAATCGTTGTTGCACATGCAGAGATGAAATATTACATAGAAGATGACTAAATTTAGCGGGGCAAATTGTGGAGACATATTCTTCAAAACAAGACTATAATAAATCCTAGTGTAATATTTTACAACAATAGTTGTTTTGAAGCAGGATTCTAAAAGGGGAATACTCATGTGAATACCTGCAGTGGATGTAGAAAAGCATTAAGATATGTATTTCTGAATTTAAAAATAATTACACCAAAGAGCGTCTGTCATTATATACACGTTTCTTTTATAATATAAGTTTAAGAACAGTTTTTATTACTTATTCTTCGTTCTTCTTTAACGGATTACCGTCCTCTTTGTAGGACTTACATCTCCAAGGACTTAACAAGCCGTGTGTGTGTCTGTGAACTACATAACTCAGAAAGGAACAGTCGGATAAACACCAAACTTGGTATTTAGGTTCAGTATCTTCCAGAGATGCGACACGAAGGTTTTCAAGAAAATCCCCCCACCCCAGATTACCTTTACATGGAACATTTTTCAAAAATTTGTATTTTCTCAAAAATGGCTCCAACGATTTTGATTAAAATATCATATGTTTAAGATATGTTCATGACAAATGAAATGTATATCTTGAATTAATTGGGGAATGTCTCCAAAAGTATTCTTCATTGTGAACGACTTTTGCGTAACTGGTAAACCACAAAAGATAGACAAAATTTTACTTCTATTAACAGCATACAAGTAAAAATACTAAGGCAAGTGCTTTTAATTCATTTATTTATTTTTGCACCTCAAAATTTGTCAAACATTAAGGGTTTGACATAGCCCTTCAATCGGGTCTATCTATGATACTACCAAGGGGTTAAATTGATAGGTGTCAAAATCTCAATAACTTAACAACAGAGGGATGTAGCGATTAATATTGCAATACATTCAGGATCTAGCATATCACCCAGACTTCTGTTTTGTTTAGGTGCCATATACCAGAAGTATTAAGTTTCGCCCCAACTAAAAATCCCTGAAAAATGCACTAAAATTAACGATATAAAGATAAAATGCTATTAGAACAAGGTAAACAAACTTCTGCTTAATTTTTCAAAATTTAAATTAAAACAAAAAGGAGAAATTAAATATTATGATTACCAGACTTCTTTTTAATTTGAAAACCTAAAAAAAAGTTGTCTTAAATTATTGCTCATTCACTGCATCGTAATCAGAATATTATAGGTAATTAATGATCTGCTACATGATGTTGAGTATCTCGCCTTCAATTGTGATTTATGCAGCTTTATTTAATTAAAGTTTTTTTGTGGTGGTGGTGGTGGTGGTGGTGGTGGTGGTGGTGGTGTGTGTGTGTGTGTGTGTGTGTGTGTGTGTGTGTGAGTGTGTGTGTGAAGGTTCTTCTAGTTCCTTTGGATTTATAACCATACAACTAATCAGTTATATAAGAAAAAATCCTGATGCGTTACATTCACATGACTTTCTCTGCTCTCCATCGCTTAGTAGAATACAAATTATTCTTACTAAAGTTTTCTTTTTTCCTGTCAACTTCTTTTAATCCAGATAAACCTTTCTGGAAATAACTACATTCCAAATTTCGGTGTAGATGCAAAGGGAACAGAGATTGTCAAATGTTTAAGAATGGACGCCATATGCTGTCTGAAAATTCCATATTGTTTCCATGCAATCGCCAGAAACAACTGAATATTGACAGGACTTTTAAGGATCTACATTTTTTTGTGTAGTGACTTTTTCTCTATCGCTTAACGTTTACCAGTTATAGAAGATTATAAAATTCCTTCCAAATGAAGAGGACTTCATACGTTATTTCCAGAAATTCAAGATATACATTTTTATTTGTGATGTAAATATCTTTAATATGTGGAATTTTAATCAAAATCGGTAGAGCCATTTTTTACAAAATAATGTTCCAAAGGAATTTTCATTTAAAGCGTAGTTTGGGTTGGAGAATTTTTATTGAAAATCTTCGTGTTACATCCTTGTAGGATATCGAACTTAAATACCAAAGTTTGGTATTTATCCGACTTCTCATTTTTGAGTTATGCTGTTCACAGACACACTCAGAAATGTTTCCAAAAATACTTTATTTGGATTCAGGGGGCCTCAAAATATGTATTTCCGGTGAAACCTTGGTACCGAATTTTTGTGTGGAATGCAATTACCGGACTGTTTTACTTTTTATACCATATACGTACGAGGACAGTCCCAGAAGTACCCAACCTGACGTATATATAGCGGTTGTTGTTTCAAACAAATGAGTATGGTAGAAAATACCAACCTTATAAAGCTTAAGTTTGGCAGCTATTATTAGTGAACTCTCTCAGCGAATTTGTAAACATGGATAAAACTGGCTATCGTTAGGTGATACACTACTTTCATTTGAAAGGTCTTAGTCAACTAATATTAAAGCTGAGTTAGATTCTACCCTGGGGGAGTCTGCTCCTTCGTTTACAACAGTAAAATACAGGGTGGCAGAGTTTAAGCGAGGCCATAAGAGCAGCCAAGACGAACATCGCAGTGGTCGACCAAATGAGGTGACCACGCCAGAAATCGTGAAGAAAATCCACAAAATGGTATTAAATGACCGTCGACTGAAAGTGCGCGAGCTAGCAGCCATCGTAGACATTTCAAAAAGTGCCGTACACCGCACACTAACTGACAATTTAGACATAAGAAAGCTGTGCGTAAGATGGGTGCCGCGTTTACTCACAATGGAACAAAAATAGCGTCGTGAGGATGATTCAGTCGAATTTTTGGCGATGTTTCGCTGCAGTAAAGCCATGTTTTTGCGTCGATTCATAATCATGGTTGAAACGTGGATCCCTCACTTCACACCTGAGACGAAAGAACAGTCAAAACAATGGATTGAAAGGGGAGAATCGGCTCCAAAGAAGGCGAAAACAGTTCCATCTGCAGGCAAGTTCATGACATCAGTTTTTTTGGGATGCGCATGGGATAATTTTATTGATTATCTTCCTAAAGGAAAATCAATCAGTGGCGAGTATTATGCAAACTTATTGCAGCATTTGAATGATGAAATCAAGTAAAAACGGCCGCATGTAGCGAAAAAAATAGTTCTGTTTCATCAAGACTGCACCAGCTCACACATCTATTATCGCCATGCCAAAATCAATGAGTTAAAGTTCGAACTGCTTCCTCATGCACCCTATTCGCCAGACTTAGCCCCCTCTGATTATTTTCTGTTTCCAAAGTTGAAGAAATGGCTTGGCGGTAAAAGATTTGCCAAGAAAGAAGAGGTCGATTTTGCAGCTGATGGCTATTTTGCAGAACTCGACGATTCTCACTATAAAAAGGGTATCGAAGCTATTGAACATCGCTGGGAAAAGTGTGTCGAGCTGAAAGGAGACTATTTAGAGAAATAAAAATGTTTTTTTTTTCCAAAATTTTTGTTTTCTTTTTTTGGTCGGGTACTTCTGCGACAGCCCTCGTAGTATGCAGAGAAGATATTGCAATCCAAAATTCAATGTAGATCTTATTTCTTTTCTGTTTTCAAATTATTTTATTTTAATTAATAATTTCCTACAAAATACACATTCTTTTACAGTAGGTTACACACTTATTTTTAGCGAGTCATATTAATCGCAATTTCTTGTGTATTATACTGACGGTACTTGGAAGCCGGCTTTGTAAGGCTTAAATTAACGAGACTTTCATATCTCATTGTTTGTCGTGAGTTTAAGCAGAACTGCTGCTTTTATTATATGCTAATAGTCATGGCCTTCGGAATGACTTCGCTCTCTTGAATGCATCGTAATATCAATTTACTTCTGTAGGAGGCTGTTTTAGCTCGTAATTTTTCCATATCATGCCGGGTTATTTTTAGCAATTTGAGGCAGTATTTTTAACACTAAAATGATTTCAGTCTTAATTGTATAATATATATAATTCAATAACAGCCCGCTTTAAAGCAATATGTGTATGTAACAATATATAAAAGATGTATGTAACAGTCATTGTATATATTTGTATTATTGTATCCATGTGTAATAATCTTATATAAATGTATTACGTAATTTAATTAATGTAGAAGCTGTGAGAACAATAGGTTAAAAGTTGCTAACAATGAGGTAACCTTGAGGCAATAATGAATTTGAAAGTTTAAATGCTACTAGTCATTATTGGAGCAACAATAATGTAAACTTCGAGACAGTTTAAAAATAGCCAATCAACAACCAGAAAAAGCTTTAGTTAAATGAAGGTATTCTATTGGATTAGGAATAGCCAATCAGAGACTTGAAATACAGAAATTTACAAGTTTAGGCGTTTGAAATCAATTCAGTTGCCTGCAGACAGTGTTTGTAGCCGAACGTGAGAAACGTCCTCGAGAAGTATAATACGTATTTGCGAGACGAAAATAGTTTACGTATTAAAAATTGCAAGTATTTAATAAAAACATCTCACAGCTCTCTTTCTATATCAGTGAAGTGTTATTTAAATCGTATCAAGCATTAATAAAGGAGTGAAGTAGAATTATAATCTGTGTAAGCCTACATTCTTAGTCGCATCACAACCCTGTTAAGAGAAACGTGTCTCTAACAATAATACTGACGCAGCCGAGGCAAACATAAATATTTAATACTTAAAGAAACAGTCAAATTACAAAGTTAATATTTTTAAAACTTGGGGCAAAGGATACCGGATGCAATACGTGCGGTTGCAACTACTTCAAGTGTTCGGCTCCCCACAGTTGAAATATAATACAACTCCTTCCATACGACCTACTTCAAAATTGACGCCCAAAGAGTGTTGCTAATAACAATACAACAAAACACCTTCTTCAATTCGTACATTTTATATTTTAAAAATATTCGACCTTGCAAAATACCTTGCACAATCCATATTTATGAATTGTTTTATATAATCAATTCCTGGATTCTGCAAATTTTACTTACCAGCCGCGGGTATAATAGTGTGCTAATAACGCTCGTTTTAGTTTCTCTGCTACTTACGTATAATAAGTATTTCACCCAAAAGTTCTATACCAGATTTCACCAAAAATATACATTTTAAGACTCCATGTAGGTATATTTATAAAAACAGCCCTTGCCAAAAAATTTAATTTGTCAGGAGAAGCAAAAAAGCATGTTTCAGTCCACATACACTGCAGTATAAACAAGCTATTTATGATAATTATTCCATAGGTTATGTGAAGTAACGTAACACAACATTCGCAACAATTAACGCTAAAATACGACTATTGTAAGTTATTAAAAATGAACATTTGTGACGATTGTAGCATTTGCCTGAAAAGTTTAAAATATAAATTAATATAATCTTCATTTAAAAATAAATTTATAATAAAAATAAGATATTACAGCGCTACAGTAACGCACGTGGTAACCTTACATTTTACGCATGTTTGAACAAAAAGCATTGTCAAATTTGACAGAAATTTACAGAAAAAAATCTGATTTTCGATTCTAATTCCAATTGTCTTCCCTACTGCTGTTGTTTGAATCATCAATGTCCATTAATGTTAGCTCCTCCTTTTTCTACTTCTGCTTCTTAGCCAGAGTTTCAAAAAATTGACGACTGGTTGGTCTTAGTAAATCAAAGCTTTTTAGAGCTTATATTTTAGGTTCATTGTACATGCGAGGAAAAGATAGAATCTTGAGGGATTGCTGACCTACTACGTATATTAATTGATCTTCATGGACCTGTATAGGAGTCCCTTACCCCGATGAATGGTGATTCTCGATCTAAACATCCTAAGACCCTTAAGCTTCATTGCATTAATTCCAGAAGATTTACTAAAGTATGTCTGCACTGTCTCTTTAGCATTATGAATGTCTTGGTGATACATTGTCATGACTTTAAATGGACTTGGATGTGATCAACAGGAAGATATAATTTAATTCCATTCTTTAGGAATGGACACAGACACAGACACAGACACACACACACACACAGACACAGACACAGACACAGACACACACACACCTTTCTTTTAAAATTAAAATTACAGTAAAATTAATCTACTGTTTATCTACAATCAACAGCAATAGTTTTTCTTTCCACATGCTACCCAACATGGTACTACTTTTAATCTTGCTTCTTCTCCACGTGTTTTCTATTTTGCAACGGAAAACTAGCATGCTTTTGTGAAGAAGTCATTATTCATATTGGTTACAAATACAAAACAGTGTTTTCATGAAGTGAACAACAAACCGATCCTGAAAACTGCACTGTTCCATATTTGGCAATTTGGATTGAATTAATATAAATAACCAATTAAAATTTGGCCAAAATGAAGCAACCATTTGAATAAAATAGCCCATGTCAATTGACATGGAAAGTTTTAGTCTAAACCACGAATGACATAGGTTATTTTAATAAAACCACCATATTTTTGACTAGCCCTCACACTTAACATAGGTTGATTTTGATGTAAATTATACATCCAGGCTGTAGAAGAATTCAATACCTACAGGATGGCATGGAAATCTCATTTTTTAAAAAAGTGACAAGGACTGTTTTTATATATAAAGAAACCCCCTCATATATGTGGGTTCAATACCCAATTTGGTGTTTATATTTAGCATCTTCCAAGGATGCGTCACGAAGATTTGAAAGAAAATTCTCCCAAACCAAATTTTCGTTATATTTTAATATGGCTGTAACGATTTTGATTAAAAAATACCTGCCATATGTTTAAGATATCTGCATAAGAATACCGTATGTATCTTGAATTTTCTGCGAATAGTCTGTGATGTCCTCTTTATCGTGAAGGACCTTGTATAACTGGTAGACCGTAAGAGATAGACAAAATATTTCGTAAAGAAAGATAAAAAAGATGCTGTAGATATCTTCAAAGCAAACAAACATGCCATTTCAAAACTATCACATGAGTATGGCTATGACCAGAAAACGAAGGGGACACCTTCGGCCTTAACGATTCCAAGCTTGATGACCCGGCCACACCGGGGCCTGCTCTGAGAAGGCTTCCTTCTGGCGGAAACGGGGAGAATTCGATCTTAGAGATTGCCATCTGGAGGACTGAGAAGAACTTACTAAAGAGCAAACATCTGCCCGACATGACCGACACTGCATAGCTCCTAAACCCCCCTGAAGCATGAAAGGGGAAGCGAAATAATAGGAAATGAGGGAAAGGAAATTCTTGGTAGATGACAAACCACCACAGCATTCGTTTTGCAAAACAGAAAAAAGCACGAAAACCTATAGTCAGTGTAGCCAACCGCAAGAATCGAACCCAGGACCTTCCGAATGCGAGCTTCATAGGTTACTGCGAAGCCTCTCGTTTGGTGAGTCATCACAGTTACCGTTTTTTAAACATCTGACTATCATTTTAGTCTATCGTATACTTCTTATCCGGCTAAGGATCCGAGACAACATAAGAGTGACGTGAAGTTTACTGTCCATCGAGTAGGGTGGAGTGAGGTGGCGCATTGGGGTTTTGTTTACCTGTAAGGCCGTGTACAATATAATACACTTCTGCCTCTCATTCTGAAGTGTTGTCCGCTTCATTTTCCACCATCACTATACTGTACTGTCGTCCTCCGGGGTTACCTTCTAGCCTCTACTTCCCAAGGTCGCGGGTTCAAACCCGGCGGAGAGCGATGGATTTTTTTCGGAAGTAAAAATCCCTAGCATGGCTTCCTTCGGAAGGGAAGTAAAGCCGGTGGTCCCGTCTTGTAGATTTACTGCACGTAAAAGAACCTCAAGCCTGATAAAGAGGCCTCTGAGCAGAATTTCCGGTCTTTAACGATCAATATAGAATGGGACACTAAGTTAAAGAGCGTTCATAAATAAAACACTCAACTCAACAACTAGAGTGTTCTTTTACAATAGAAAATAAGGCAGCGCGTTGGAGTCTTTGTTTACATCAGCAGTACTATATCTACGAAACTCTATATCAAGATTGCACATGCATTGGTTGATTACTTGTCTCGGATTCTTAACCTGCTTCTTATGCTTACAAGGAAATATGTAATGAAAATTTATCTGGATTAACAAGAAGTAGACAGAAGAATAAGGGTTTTTAAGAATAGTTTGTAAAAGAACGGGTAGAGAAAGCCATGTGAATGCAAAACGTCAGAGTTTTAATTGCTGTCTTTAAAGGAAGAACAAATAAGTTGAATATTACGTAAATTCAAACAGCCTACGACAGAGTTTATGGTTAACAGAGGTTTTATTTTATTTGTTCAATGTTACATTAACAGCTTAGAGTTAATAAAACATTGGCAGACACACGTTTGCGGTTACAACATTGAAAACCCATTAATGATTAATATGACTGTCGGAAGCCATTAAGAAAACTTGCACTTACAGCATTCAAGGCCGCTATTCAGCGGAAATTCTTACAAATTAAACAAATAACGTCTTTTAAACATTTACTTTTGCTGACTTCGAGGCCAGCCGCACAGTGTGCTTCTGTTTGATAGTTCAACAGAGGTGGTGTGAAGAGACAAATGAGCTTAAAATGATAAGTTACTGAAAGTGATGATCTCAAACGTGTATGCGCCATGTTCAAACAATACCAACAAGAAGATTTAATGTGAAGGTCTCTCTCACAGAAGTGTAAAATACAGTAGTTCAAAAAACAAAAATTAAAAAGTGTTTATGACGCTGCTTTAAACCTGTAGTGACCTCACCAATCTATGTTCTTCCTTGTCATCATAGAGCAATTTGTCATGTTTTAGCTTTTTGCGCTGACTTAGAACTTAAACATTTATTATTATGAATTAAATGCTATGCTACGCTTCAACATGTAAGCATACTGCTGATCTGTATTAATGTATAAACGTTTTTGAAGCACTTAACGACTGAATTAAACAAAATTCAGCTATTCAAAAAGTAAGGGTATAATCTCTTATTTTAGGATGTGATCCGTTATACATAGAACAAATAAAAGGTTTCATATAAATTTTCTATAGATAAAACTAAGTCTTAAGCACTTTTCTTGACACAATAATTCAATTATAGTACGTTTAAGATAAGCTTTAGATATTGTTACATGCTGGGTAGAGGCCTAAAGGTTCACATGAGAAATTAAATTAATTTTTAGTATCCAGCACGTACATTGAGGGGATGTGTATTCACTTGGCTGCGGAGGACTAAAACCTGTGTGGAGGTTAAGAGGAAGGCGTGGGTTTTCGCTGTACAAAATCCGTAACTCAAATCTACTTACACATTCCTAGGTTTATTTGCCAACCGTTTGGAGTTCCTACATTATTAAATATGAAAGGTGAGAGGAGATGTTCACCGATCCAAAGGCCGGCTTGGACGCGCGATCTGCATCACTCGGAATCCACAGCAAGACAGACGCTATATCCCCCACCACTTGTGGCTAGCAAAGCTACCAGCCAGGAGTAACAACAACAACAACGTGTCTGGTAACGACAATTTAGAACAATAATATGTCGGCAATGACAATGTAACCCCCAAAATTATCAATACGCCACAATATATCATAGCAAAATAGCTGGTCTACATTTTAATATCTCTTCAGTTCCTTCCTTTAGTGTCTAATTCGCCACAGTTTTGTAAAACTTGTAATTCTCTGCTAGCGTAAAATGCCGCAACAACGCACGCGGGTTCATGCTGTCAACTTACATCACTCTCCAGACAGTTCAGGTGTCATGCATCAAAGACAAATTTAAGTACCTGAAATCGTAATTATTGATGGGAGATATAAATAATTAAATAAAGAAATAACAGTTAGACAGAGAAAAAATTGCAATGAATAATTTTCGTATATTAAATCAGCATATAATGTAATAAGCTTGAGTAGAAATGTTTGTCCGCAAAAACGAAGGTAATTTAGGAAGTCAGGTTAGCGAAAGTCATTAATATCAGCCGAAATAGCGAACGCATTAGCTTAAAGATTCCGGGAATTCAGTTAGGTTATAAGTTTAGTACCATTGCAGGGTCACGTAGGTAACAAAGTTAAGACGCTCTCTTAGAATTTTAAGCATTAGCTGCACGTGAAAAACAACGTTGGTGAGGAATAATGAAGTAGGCAGAGCTAAAGCTAATAAAGGCGCGCAATTTTGGATCAGATTGTTTCTCTCTCTCTCTCTCTCTCTCTCTCTCTGATACCATCACCGTTACGTGCTGCTCCTGTGATATTTTAAACGCTCCTTGACGCACTTGTGTGTAATATTTCGCGGCTATTGCGAGAGGTCTTGCCGATAAGCATTTTAGCGACTCACGGCAAGTTACACTAGTAGTTTCTTTTATTGCGGAAACAGTTATTGATACTGCAGAAGTTAGCAGGTCAGTTGTTACAATTTCGAATGCAAGGATTCAAAATCAGTTTCATTCTTTATCGTCAAACGGTTGGCAACTCGCTTCAATAGCCCACGTGTCAGATCAATTAAACGTTCTCAGGTAATTTAAACTTGTGTTGTCTTTTCACAATACATCCATGCATACCCTGAGAGAAAGATCTCATAGCTTACCACTGGAGCAGTTGGCATACGCGCCAACAGAACGAGCTACGAGATCACTGGAGCAGAATCAACACCGAAGCAGGGAAAGTAAACGGCTTTAGAATCCACAACCATCTTTATTGCTTCATACTATATGTCCTTTATTATCGAATACTTAAATTAAAATAGGATAGTCTAGAGCAATATCAGACAGGTCCCAGGACAGCAACCACTGCCGCCGCTGTCTTAGTGACAAAACCCTTGCACGTGTCCTTGAGTCCACATGAAAGCATGCTCAGAAATGAAAACATCAAGTGCGCTCAATGATTGCCGAAGCCCACAAACTCCAAAAGAAGCAGGTTTACGAGGAAGTCTATGCTGTCGCAGATAATGAATGAGTCGACTTCATAGCAATTCAACCTGGCTCCTGTAGGAAGCCATTGTAGGTCCTACTGTCAGATGGGACAAAGGCGAACACCAGGCGGCTGAACTTCAGAGAGAAAATATTGAGATTTACGAGCTAACAGTATCCTACTTCTGTAATAAATATCATCTTAGAGCCAGGGGCGCTATTCCATGTTCTTTTACATTTTCCAGAAAAAGTTAAACAATTCATTTATTAAAGCTGTGGCATTCAGTGTTATTAAAGGGTCACGAACGAGATAGATTCACGGTAACGTCAGGCTCGCATTCGGGTTCCATTCCCGTCAATCGTTCACTCTGACCTTGGGTTTTTCGTGGTTTTCCCTGATCGATAGGCGAATGCTGGGGTGGTTTCTCTCTATCACGATTTTCTTTCCTATCCATTCTGTTTCTTTCTTATCTTTCAGGTGTGCTTGTAGGTTTCGTGGTATGGCAGTGCCGGACAGATGGTGCGGATGTTTGCTAACAGGAAAGAGTACTGTTGGACAACGAGAAGGCAAGCGGGGCCTGAGGGGCGAGCGGGGTTCTGTAACTGTTTATCTGCTCACGTACTATCGATTGTTTACTACGTTTACTACGAAATGTGTTTATGTGTGCAAATGAACCATCCATGCTGCCCGATCTGATACTAGTAGAATAGCAACCGCCGTAATAGGTGTTAACGCATTGGCTCTTGCCATGGGTGAGTACTTGACAACACCGTGTAGTACTTTACAACCTCCTTAACATGCTTATCGTATCCACACGACGAGCGTCAATATGATACGGACGCAGGAAAGTGTTGATGTTACACATTGCTCTCGCTTGCCTTCTTCTCGTGGTCTATCAGTATTCCTAATGGGCACTAGAGAGCTGCTTGGTCGACGGGTCGTTCATCGGCCTCTCTAGCCAGCTCCAGCAGTGGGACGGGTCTTCGATCCTGGAATTGTTATGGACTTCGGTGCGTCTCTGTGGTCCGTCTGTGGCCTATACCTCCTGTGTCTCTTTCACTTCATCCTTTCCTCCTGGGGGGTGTTAGCCACAGCAGACTATGCAGGTCGCAGTGTGCGAGGTATCCTCCTGCGGTATATAACCTATAAGTACCTAAAGTTTTATAAAGAATCAGTAGGTATATTGAAAAACCATGTGTATGATATGTAAACTAACGTATTCTTGTATACAAATTTATTTGTTTTAAATAAGGATCATTTCCATGTATATTTGCAGAGTTAAGTATTTTCAATAGTGTTTTGTATAGTTGCAACTTTCTTAGCAGTTATTTGTGTTGTTTACAATTTAAATTATGTATTTATGTCCCTTTGTCGTTTAGTATGCTTTGTTTATGCTAGTCTCCAAATTGGAGGAAGTTAAACGTTTTAATAAATTCTGTATATACATACCCAGCGGGATGGCTCAGGCAATAACGTCTGTGGTCCGCATTCGGGAGGGCATGGGTTCGATTCCTGCGGCTGACCTTCCTGACCCATGGGTTTTTTCGAGGGTTTCCCCCGATCGCTAGGTGAATGCTGGGGAGGTTCGTTACATCGCCCGAATTTCCTGTTCCTCCATTTCATCTCCATACTCATTTC
The DNA here is from genome assembly GCA_030765065.1 of Deroplatys truncata. NCBI lineage: Eukaryota > Metazoa > Arthropoda > Insecta > Mantodea > Mantidae > Deroplatys > Deroplatys truncata. The sequence continues at coordinate 173,907,384 of CM060983.1, read as the reverse complement.
ACTTCACCTTTCATCTGTTTGTTCTGTTTCAGGGTTGAAAGTGTCGACGAGAGGAGGCCTTGCATGACAGGGGAAAAGGATGCTCTATGTAACCCTTCGTCCCCCGGAACGGGGGGAGGGAGCCGGTTGCTTCAGCTGCCATCCAGAGATTTACAGTCTGTAAAATGGTAGGGATCCTGCCCTCTGCCCTGTCGTGCCTCCTGGTCTTCCCTCTGTCTCCTCTCACCTCGCCCCTCCCTCCCGGGGGCACCCCTTCAGGTGCTTCAGGCACAAAATATATTGTAGGTCGAGGTGCTAACTCACCCTCCGTACCTAGTCCTACTCCTATTACATACACATACATACATACTTACACAGGCGGGGGGCTAGCCGTAAACATCTGCAACATATTTAGATCTTTCTACCTATCGATTCTGGTTCAGCGATTGTGCCCGAAAAGACTAAAGCTTTATTAAAATTGTTTACATAATAAATTGATAAAGATAATTGGGTATATATCTAATAGCATAATAATTAAATACAGTGTCTTTCTTTCACACTGTGGCCACTACACGGTGATTCGCGTCGCCCGCTGCAGCTCGGACTCTCACCGAAACAGTTATAAATCTTTGCAACCGCCTCACCTTCTCATACAGTTACAACTAGAATGAATTAAGCACATACCTTATAAAGGAATGTTAGAAATGTCCTCTACCCACACATTTCTGACATCCCAGGAAATTTTAATTTACACTCGAAAGTTCAAAATCTGAAATTGAGTGAATTTCTCGCCTGATGTTTGTTTTAGTTCTTCCAAAATATGGAGGTTTGTTACGTACACTTTATTTTTCAAGTTCCCCCATAGAGGAAAATTGCATATAGTTAATTCAGGGGATCCCGAGGGCAATAATCGTTTACAAATGTTCCTATCTTTAAATATTTCCGGAACTGAATTTAATGACTCAGCTGTATACGCGGTAGCAGAGTTTTGTGTAAAAACCCACAATGACAGTCAACGTCGTTAAGATGCTGAAAAAATCTGATGTGTTACACTCACAGGACTTTCTCTACCCTTGTACAAACTATTTTACAAACGCTTATTCTCTATATGCTTCATGTTAATCGAGATGTCAATCTTATTGGTAATTTTCTTGTAGATGCAAGGGGAATATGGTAGGCTTTAAGCGATAGTTAAATATTTTAAGAGCTGGTTGCTATGTGGAGTATTCCATTCTCTTTGCATTACCATGACAAAAATATTGAATAACGAATTTGAGAAAAAGTATATTGGAAAATCTAAGGGTTCACTCAACAACAAAAATGTATATGACATAAATTGTGTATTTTAACGCGATCTACATTTTTTATGGGGTAACATTTTGTCTATCTCTTATGGTTTACCAGTTATGCAAAAGTCGTTCACAATAAAGAATATTTTTGGAGACATTCCCAGAAAATTCGAGATATACATTTCATTTGCATTAAAAATATCTTAAATATATAATATTTTAATCAAAATCCTTAGAGCCGTTTTTGACAAAATTAAAATTTTCGAAAAATGTTCCATATAAAGGGTAATCTGGGGTGGGGGGATTTTCTTCAAAACCTTCGGGTCGTATCTCTGGAAGATACTGAACCTAAATACCATGTTTGCTGTTTATCCGACTGTTCGTTTCTGGGTTATGCTGTTCACAGACAGACACACACACATACACACACAAACACACACACACACACACACTCACGAACATGTTTCCAAAAATGCATTTTTTGAATTCAGGGAGTCTCAAAACATAAATTTCCGATGAAATCTCGGTATCGAATTTTTGGGTGGAATACAATACGTAGTACTACGTAGTAGAGAAAGTAAACACAGTGTAAGTCATTCCTGTACCTCTCTGTATTTATTGTTTGCTCAAAAAATATAGATCTTATTGCTCTGTATGCATTTACTGCAAGCAATTTTCGCGCCATGCAAGCGAGTCTCGTGTGTAAAATCGAGTTTCTCTGTGCTTCAGTATCTATTATTTTACGACGGAGTATAACCATGTAAATGATACGAACCATACTTTGTCAGAAGAATATTAAGCGTGGATCAGTTACCCTATCATTGACATTTCGTAAAACCCAATTACAGAAATTTACCCGAGTGATGATTACGCGATCCAAGTTGCCGTGGCTTATAGGGAGAAGATGAAACCATTTTCTGATAGATATTATTTTTCCTGATCAAGGAAGATGAAAAAACCTAAGTATATTACTAAATGTAGAATAATTAAGATTTCTATTTATAGTTGCTCACCATGCTGTGCACATTGCAGTTCGTAACATCTGCTTATTTCTCTCCCTGGAAGAGAATACATGCAAGTGGCTTATCGGTTCAACACGCCGGGTAATAACAAACAGAATGCATAACATATGAAGATGCTCTCACTTACGGCAACTATAGATGTCGAATTACTTGTTGATTTATTTCCTAAGATACACTCCTATCTTTTGTTGTATAAAATGTAGTATCCAGCTCGTGGTTAATCTTAACAAGACTCTCGCAAAAGACAAACATTTATTCGTATCATATCGTATCGTAACTACTTGTGGCATAAATTACAATTATGGTGAAACAAACTTGGTTTTTACTCCCCTAAAAATTAAGAAATGGAGAATAGTCAACTTATAGCTATTACCAACTTTTGCACACACTGTCATATCTTCATTCTCATCCCCATTATCACTCTCTCATACATCGTGGTGTTGCCCGCAGACAAATTCTGGAATTAAATGTGGTGTGTTTTTATTTCGGGCTAGTAGTTGGGCTTTAGACATATCCACGACCACCATGTTTCGGAAACCAGTGAACCAGTTACCTTCTGCAGAAACAAGTAGAACTAGGAAGTTCATACCAAGGTTGAGACTTTGGCAACGACTCTCGGGCTGCCGATTGTAAGCTATTTAAATGTGTGTTTACGTTAAGACCCACAGGGCCAAATGCCAACTGCATTCAACCGGAACTGGAGTGTTAGCTCTGTGGTTCTACTTAGATCTTAAAAGTTGCTTGCTGCACCGCACTAAAATATTCAAGGAGAGGGGGTAGTCCCTGATTTAGGAAATGAATTATTATTACCTGTTCTGCGCGTGTTGCAACATCTGTTCCAAAGATGCTGGGAGAAAAGTGTTCCTGTCACAGCTGTGGTGCTGCTTGCATGACAGGCCCGCTCGAGAAAGCGTTTTGTGCGCCTTCCGAAAGATAAACAAAGTAAATGAGAAATGTTTTTAAAACTCAGGTGGTGGAAAAGAGAAGGAAGATGGAATGTTAAGTATTCCATTAATATACAGCCGTCCAGAAGAGTATAGATTAGATAGGTTACAATTATTTACACAACTGGCAAAGAACGGTGGAGAGGAGTGCGTGTTGAGAACTCCTAACAGTTTTTAAGGACACACAAACTGAAATGTGAGGAAGAATAATTTCATAAGTTGCAACCAAAACGTGCATATGAGAAATTTTACGGTGGAATTCGTATTTAGATATTTCATCTGGAAGCTCTTTCTGTCGTTATACAATAACGATGGACTATGACAAAGTTTCAGGGTTAACATAATGTAAATGTATCACGGAGGGGCCCCGGAACTGGGGCAGAGCACAGCAAGTAAGGCAGTCGGCCCTGTTTCCTTCCACGTGACCTCTGGGAGGGAAGGATGAGGGGAAAGACCTTGAACGGTAACCAGATCCGGATACTGACGGGCGCAAGCATCGACGGGATCCTTAATGTTTCCAGATAGAACGCATCCAATGCCGCACGCTCCCTGCCCACAAGTCACCAACCTCCAGGAAAGCTTTACAGAGTGCAAGCCACCGCCCAGCCGCAGACTGCCGAACACCGTTCGCTTGGTCCTACAACTCTAAAACACAAGGAAAGTGATTGGTACAGGAAATCAGATGAAGGAGAGTCGTGGTAGAATATGAACCATCCCAGCATTCGCCTGGAGACCCGGGGAAACGCCGAAAAACCCACAGGTAAGATTGGGCGGTCCCGGTGATCGACCTTCCGAATGCAGGCCACAGACCTGAGCGCCTGGGCTATCCCGCTTGGTAGGATTATATAATACAGTTGTCTAACTCCATTTTTAAGTTCAGCTTTTTGTGTCATGTTTTGTGTATTTAATGTATAATTTCAGTAAATGAAATGTGCGCCTAAAATGCCTAGTTTTCTAAATTACGGCATATTTATATTATTATAGTCACCTAAAACTGCAATTTTAGTGCCTAAAATCCAATGCCCAAAATCTCAATTACCACTGAACACCTTAACTATTGAACTTTTAAATGTGTGCACGAATACAGCTAAAGTAAACAAAATCTAAAATTTTGCATTCACGTGACTTTCTCTAGCTAAAATCGTTTCTTTTCATGCAGCTTCTACAACCTATGCTTGCCAAGGCTTATATTTTGTATTTTGCCTCATTATTGGAGATAAACGTTTGAATTAATAGTTGTTTTACACACTTTCATATAGTTACAGTGGCTCCCAAAAGGTAAAAGCGTAAAAATGAGCTGTTCAGTGGTTAAAACCTGTTTTTCCCGTTGTCGACATACTCAAATAAACTGCATTCAGTCTTAGGTTGATCCACGTCAAAACAACCCCAGGTGACCAGTGCACCGTTATAATGTATCCTTCCGCCATTCGCACTAGAAATACTGTCATACTTTCAGACCATGTGGCCAGTACAAGCAGCACGTAGCGCAAAAAAGAACAGTCCTTATTTCGACAACTGAAACGATGACTAGCATATTCTGTTAAGGCTTAAAGGTGATAAAATTGATAGTAATTATTAGTATAATTAATTTTACTTATTTTTGTAATAATAGTAGTTACTTTTTTGCATTATTGGAACGAAAATAAACGTTTGCACATATAATAATAGTTAATTCTAAAATAAATGAGCGAAAAATAAAGTAACAGGTATGCGATAACTTAATTTATTCGCTCTCTGAAAGTGGCACTTTATTAACTGTTGGTGGCTCACTTTAAAAAAAAATTGTGCACTCTTATGCGAATTGCATTCTTCTCAAAATCACTACATTCTTGCATCGCGAATTTTATATGCTTTTTTTTTGGGTGTAACCACTTTTCTCGTTTCAGATTTTTCTGCACAAGCACTGTTAATACTTGTACTCGAAACATCAGTGAACTCAGAAGTTAATTTCAGCATTCTTTCGTGCAAAGTGTTGGATATTTCTCACATAACTTATAATAAAGATTCAACACTATTGTTTTTTCAACTTGTAAATGGTTTGCGCGGCTAATGCTTTACGTAATTCGACGAAAACACAAGAGCAAATTCACCGTCCGCCATGATACTAAAAACACAACTGCTGGTTTCTGGCTGTAAACAATATTCTGCGCCTACCCAGATGTCAGGTGACTAATACGAATTGCACCATGGGACTTGTAGCTCTGTTTTACGGTATAAATCAGCGTTAAATAAAACCTTGGGTATTTGTATAGAATATTATACTATTTAAGAATAAATTCATTCTAAAATTCAGAGCTTAGCATGAGACTACTTTCCTGGGCGTATTGCTACGGTGTTGCAACACGGTGCACTGACCACGTGGCTTTGTTTTTCCGCGGATCAACCTAAGGGTGAATATAGTTTAGACACTACGGCCTTTTGTTGTTAGTGGCCTTCGTGAAAGACAAATACTCTACCTCCCCATTCCTCCCTTCGCTATCTTATCTGAAAGGGTTCTGAAATGTCGACAATGGGCAAAATAGGCATAGGTCTAACTACTGAACACCTCTTTTTTTTCGCTTTTACCTATTGCGGTTACTGTACAAGGGGGATATAAGAGTTTAAAGCGATAGTTAATTCAACGTTCCCCATATGACACCTTCAGGGAAATCTCGTACCACCTTGTGATAGCTGGACCCATTTATTGATTGCAGGCAGTGGGCAGTGTCCGTCACCTGCCGTTGGTAGGGTGATAATGGGGATGAAACGAAAGGGTTTACAGGTTTTACCGCCGACACTGAATCCCGTTGGTCCTTGGGGATATTTCACATTATTTCAGTCAGATGTGACGACTTAGATAGGGTCGACTTAAAATCGCCACACCAGAGTTGGAAATCCAACCACGGACCCTGAGCAAGAAAGCCGCGAAGGAAATCACCTAGCTACCCCGGTGACCTTGTTGAAGTGACGGTCAATGTTTAAAAAGCGGGTCGCTATATGATGACTTTAGAACTCCAGACTCTTTTCATGACATAATAAGAAACAACTAAATGGTGACGGCACCAGTATTAAACATTTCAAATCAATAGCAACGAATATTTTAAAAATGGCTGATGCCAAAGATATTTGAAATCTCTTATAAAGATATCCATATTTTTTTACGGAGTAAGCTTTTATCTATCATTTACAGTTTAGCAGTTACACTAAACTGATATAAAATTCATTCCGAATGAAAAGGAGATGTTAAACTTGTTGCTAATTTTCTTGTAGATGCAAAGGGAATTGGTCAAATATTTTAAGAGCTGGTTGCTATGTGGAGTATTCCATTCTCTTTGCATTACCAGGACAAAAAATGAATAACGAATTTGAGAAAAAAGTATTAAGTATTGGAACATTTAAGGGAATAACAAACAATATCTCGAAAATGGTTCACTCAACAAAAAAATGAATATGACATAATTTGTGTATTTTAAAGCGATCTACATCTTTTGTGTAGTAAAATGTTGTCTATCTCTTATGGTTTACCAGTTATGCAAAAGTCGTTCATAATGAAAACTTTTGGAGACATTCCCAGAAAATTAAAGATATACATTTTATTTGTCATGAAAATATCTTAAACATATGATATTTTAATCAAAATCGTAAAGCCATTTTTGAGAAAATTAAACTTTTCGAAAAATGTTCCATGTAAAGGGTAGTCTGGGGTGGGAGGATTTCCTTGAAAACCTTCGTGTCGCATCCCTGGAAGATACTGAACCTAAATACCAAGTTAGGTGCTTATCCGACTGTTCATTTCCGAGTTATGTTGTTCACAGACACACACACACACACACACACAAAAACAGGAAATGTTTCCAAAAATTCTTTTTTTGGATTCAGGGTGTCTCTAAACATGTATTTCCGGTGAAATCTCGGTATCGAATTTTTGGGTGGAATACAATACTTCCCCTACTTACTATACGTAGTAGAGAAAGTAAAAATTTCCATATAAGGAGTATTTAAGTGATGGAATTTTCTTGAAAATCTTCGTGGCGCATCCTTGGTCGATGCTAAACTTAAATATGAAGGTTAGTATTTATCCAAGTTTTCGTTTTTGAGCTACATTGTTCACAGCAGAGAAATACGCGTGCACTCGTACGCACACACAAATGCAGGACCTTTTTCCAAAATGCTTTTTTGCATTACGGGACCTCAAAACGGGTATATCCAGTGAAATTTCTATATCGATGTTTGGGTGGAATGCAATATTTCCTTTGTCTGCCGTAAATATAGTAGAGAAAGTTAAAGGTGTTAAGTGTAGGTCAGCATACTTCGCTCTATTCCTAAAATTTCTATTATTGGTACATATCTGTTTGTTAAAAATCTGCACAATATTATTTTTCCACACTAAGTGAATTTTGGAACTTCTATTTGCTATTGCCACATCAGCACACGTATTATTTTTCACTTTTATCTTTCGCCATTATTCGCTTCACTACCCTACCACTTAAAACCTCGGATAACAAATGAGTTGGGAAAGATGAAAAGCTAGCAACATTCAAACTGCCATTATACAGCATTGTTATTTAAATTTTATTTCATGAAAACACTATGCTGTCTATTCAATATTTCCTGGTAATTTTTTTTAAATTTATTTTAAATCACTTGAACTTGCTGGCCAAATCGCGACTCCATAAGGATACAAACCACCATATAAGAAATTACATTGTAAATATACATTAGTCAGACAACATTATAATTAGACATATAGATTAGTTTGCTTAATATACTTCCTGGTATTCTGAATCCATGCAAAAACCGGTTTTATTACTGCTTACGCGTATGATCGGGTGAATAAATAATGAGCATAGTTATACTGATTTGAGCAGTTTAGGCAGAATATTAACAAAATAGACCCTAAAGATCATTCTAGGACCCTTAAAAACCCATGTTTGAGGCAGTATTTTTAACACTTAAATGATTTCAGTCTAGTATTATAATATATAAATTCAATAACAGCCCGCCTTGAAGCAATATGTGTATGTACTAATTTGTAAAATGTATGTAGCAGTCATTGCGTATGCTTATATTATTGTATCCATGTGTAATATTGTTATGTGAATATATTACGTAATTTAATAATGTAGGAGCCGTGAGAATAATAAGTTAATGGTTGCTAACAATGAGGTAACATTGAGTCAATAATGAGTAAGATAGGTTAACAATACTACTTCTGATTCTTGGAGTAACAATAATGTAATTTTAGTGATAGTGTAAAAAAACAGCCAATCAACAACCAGCAAAAGCTTTAGCTAAATGAAGGTATTCTATTGGACTAGGATTAGCCAATCAGAAACTGAAATATAGCAAAATTTACAAATCCAGAAGTCAGTTGCCTGCAAACAGTGTTACTAATCAGACGCGGGACACATCCTCGAGAGATTTAATACGTATTTTCGTGTGAGACGAAAAATACGTTTACGTGTTAAAAAGTGTAATTAATTAATAAAAAAATCTCATAGATCTCTATATCAGTGAAGTATTATTTTAATCGTATCAAGTATTAATAAAAGGAGTGAAGTAAAATTATAATCTGTGTAAGCCTACATTCTTCAGTCACACCACAACCCTGCTAAGAGAAACGTGTCTCTAAAATAAATACTGACGCAACCAAGGCAAACATAAATATATAATACTTAAAGAAACAGTTTAAATTACAAAGTTAATATTTTTAAACTTGTGGCAAAGGCCACCTGAAAGTACATTTGGGGCGAAGGCTACCGGAAACCGGATACCATACGTGCGGTTGCAAACAAACTTCAAGTTCGGCTCCCCAATAGTTGAAATATAATACAACTACTACAATACAACACCTACTTCATGTACTTTCTTAATAATATTAGTACAAATGAGGACATATTTCATTCAGAAACAAAATATATGATAAAAATATGACAGTAAACCACTCTTTCTTCTGTATAGATTTAAAATAAATTAACTTGATACTTGTAAGCCTAATTTGTATTTTTCCTCTAACTTCAATATATTTGGGGAGATATTAACGTCAGGAGCAAGTCTTAATGCTCATTTGAGTGACCATTCACACCAGGGATTTGAAGGGTGGAACTGCCGATTAGTTAAGCAGAATAATCAACCATGTTCGTTGGTTTGCATAAAAAAAATCTCATGCGTTACACTCACATGACTTTCTGTACTCTTGTACAAACTATTTATACAAACGCTTATTCCCCATATGCTTCATGTTAATCGAGATATCGAGATGTTAATCTTGTTGTTAATTTTCTTGTAGATGCAAGGGGAATTGCTAGGCTTTAAGCGATAGTCAAATATTTTAAGCGTTGGTTGCTATGTGGAGTATTCCACTCTCTTTGCATTACCAGGACAAGAAAAAAATCTGATGTGTTACACTCACATGACTTTCTCTACTCTTGTACAATCTATTTTTACAAACGCCTATTCTCCATATGCTTCATGTTAATCGAGATATCGAGATGTCAATCTTATTGGTAATTTTCTTGTAGATGCAAGGGGAATATGGTAGGTTATAAGCGATAGTCAAATATTTTAACGCTGGTTGCTATGTGGCGCATTTCATTCTCTTTGCATGTCCAGGACATAAAAAAAATGAATAACGAATTTGAGAAAAAGTATAAGTATTGGAAAATTTAAGGAAATAACAAGCAATATCTCGAAAACGGTTCACTGAACAAAAGAAATATATATGACATAAGTTGTGTATTTTAACGCGATCTACATTTTTTGTGTAGTAAAATTCTGTCTATCTCTTACGGTTTACCAGTTATGCAAAAGTCGTTCACAATGAAGAATACTTTTGGAGACATTCCCAGAAAATTCGAGATATACATTTCATTTCTCATGACATTATCTTAAACATATGATATTTTAATCAAAATCGTTAGAGCCATTTTTGAGAAAATTAAAATTTTCGAAAAATCTTCCATGTAAAGGGTAGTCTGGGGTGGGGGGATTTTCTTGAAAACCTTCGTGTCGCATCTCTGGAAGATACTGAACCTAAATACCAAGTTTGGTGTTTATCCGACTGTTCGTTTTTGAGTTATGCTGTTCACAGACACACACACAGACACACACACACACACACACACACAGACACACACACACAGACACACACACGGACATGTTTCCAAAAATGCTTTTTTTGGATTCAGTGGGTCTCAAAACATATATATCCGGCGAAATCTCGGTATCGAATTTTTGGGTGGAATGCAATACTTCCCCTACTTACTATACGTAGTAGAGAAAGTAAAATGAATAACGAATTTGAGAAAAAGTGCAAATATTGGGAAATTTAAGGGAATAACAAGCAATATCTCGAAAATGGTTCACTCAACAAAAACAATGTATATGACCTAAATTGTGTACTTTAACGCGATCTACATTTATTGTGTAGTAAAAGTTTGTCTATCCTTTATGGTTTACCAGTTATGGAAAAGTCGTTCACAATGAAGAATACTTTTGGAGACATTCCCAGAAAATTCGAGATATACACTTCATTTGTCATGAAAATATCTTAAACATATGATATTTTAATCAAAATCGTTATAGCCATTTTTGAGAAAATTAAAATTTTCGAAAAATGTTCCATGTAAAAGGTAACCTGGGTTGGGGGATTTTCTTGAAAACATTTGTGTCGCATCTCTGGAAGATACTGAACCTGCATACCAAGTTTGGTGTTTATCCGACTGTTCGTTTCTGATTTATGCTGTTCACAGACACACACAGACACGGACATGTTTCCAAAAATGATTTTTACTTTCTCTACTACGTATAGTAAGTAGGGGAAGTATTGAATTCCACCCAAAAATCCGATACCGAGATTTCACCGGAAATACATGTTTTGAGACCCCCTGAATCCAAAAAAAAACATTTTTGGAAACATGTCTGTGTGTGTGTGTGCCTGTGAACAGCATAACTCAAAAACGAACAGTCGGATAAACACCAAACGTAGTATTTAGATTCAGTATCTTCCAGAGATGCGACACGAAGGTTTTCATGAAAATCCCCCCACCCCAGACTACCCTTTACATGGAAGATTTTTCGAAATTTTTAATTTTCTCAAAAATGGCTCTAACGATTTTGATTAAAATATCATATGTTTAAGATAATGTCATGAGAAATGAAATGTATATCTTGAATTTTCTGGGAATGTCGCCAAAAGTATTCTTCATTGTGAACGACTTTTGCCTAACTGGTAAACCATAAGACATAGACAAAATTTTACTACACAAAAAATGTAGACCGCGTTAAAATACACAATTTTTGTCATATACATTTCCTTTGTTGAGTGAACCGTTTTCGAGATATTGCTTGTTATTCCCTTAAATTTTCCAATACTTATACTTTTTCTCAAATTCGTTATTCATTTGTTTTATGTCCTGGACATGCAAAGAGAATGGAATGCACCACATAGCAACCAGCGTTAAAATATTTGACTATCGCTTAAAACCTACCATATTCCCTTTGCATCTACAAGAAAATTACCAATAAGATTGACATCTCGATATCTCGATTAACATGAAGCATATGGAGAATAGGCGTTTGCAAAAATAGATTGTACAAGAGTAGAGAAAGTCATGTGAGTGTAACATATCAGATTTTTTTATGTCCTGGACATGCAAGAGAATGGAATGCGCCACATAGCAACCAGCGTTAAAATATTTGACTATCGCGTAAAACCTACCATATTCCCCTTGCATCTACATGAAAATTACCAATAAGATTTACATCTCGATATCTCGATTAACATGATGCATATGGAGAATAAGCGTTTGTAAAAATAGTTTGTACAGGAGTAGAGAAAGTCATGTGAGTGTAACACATCAGATTTTTTTGGCTTCAGGGCGTCTCAAAACATGTATTTTCGTTGAAATCTCGGTATCGACTTTTTGGGTGGAATACAATACTTCCCCTACTTACTATACGTAGTAGAGAAAGTAATTAATTAAAGGCATAGACAGGTCGTTCGGGGATTCCTCTTTCTTAGGAAGAAATAACATTTATTTTCTAAAGTTTAACACATTCAAAAACTAAACTCGCTTCTCTCATCAGTGTTTCCCGAACCGAATTTAATGGCCACTACCATTCGAACGCATGATGAACTATCGGAGGATATTCCTAACATTTTTCTTATTCAGTAATTCCCCCACGTTGATTAAAAGTATTACAATCCTTTTCTCCTTCCCTAATCCATGGTGTTCCTTAGTGCTCATAACTCACAAATGCCGGGGAGATACCCTAAACTTATGCCTGGAACGCTTCCATCTCAAATTTCCTTTTCCAATTATCATTCCAGTTCATGTATCGGTGTCACCGTACGTTGTAAAGACGGGTGTTCAACACTATTTAAACAACTATGATGTGTTACACTCACATGACTTTCTCTACTCTTGTAAAACTATTTTTACAAACGCTTATTCTCCATCGACTTCATGTTAATCGAGATAAACATTTGCAGATTCTATCTTATTGCTAAGTTTCTTGTAGATGTAAGGGGAATATATATTTACAAGGGCAATATAGAAATACAGTAGCGTTTAAGCATATACATATGTCGTAATAGCTGGTTGCTAGGTGCAGCACCATTCTCTTTGCCACGGATTAATACTCTTTGAATATACAAGACAAGAAAATCTGATGTGTTACACTCACATGACTTTCTCTACTGTTGTACAAACTACGTTTACAAACGCTTACTCTCCATATGCTTCATGTTAATCGAGATATCGAGATGTCAATATTATTGCTAATTTTCTTGTAGATGCAAGGGGAATATGGTAGGTTTTAAGCGATAGTCAAATATTTAAGCGCTGTTTGCTATGTGGCGCATTCCATTCTCTTTGCATGTCCAGGACATAAAAAAATGAGTAACGAATTTGAGAAAAAGTAAAGTATTGGAAAATTTAAGGGAATAACAAGCAATATCTCGAAAACGGTTCACTCAACAAAAAAAAATGTATATGACATAAATTGTGTATTGTAACGCGATCTACATTTTTTGTGCAGTAAAAGTTTGTCTATCTCTTATGGTTTACCAGTTATGCAAAAGTCGTTCACAATGAAGAACACTTTTGGAGACATTCCCAGAAAATTCGAGATATACATTTCATTTTTCATGAAAATATGATATTTTAATCAAAATCGTTAGAGCCATTTTTGAGAAAATTAAAATTTTCGAAAAATGTTCCGTGTAAAGAGTAATCTGGGGTGGGGGGATTTTCTTGAAAACCTTCGTGTCGCATCTCTGGAAGATACTGAACCTAAATACTAATTTTGGTGTTTATCCGACTGTTCGTTTCCGAGTTATGCTGTTCACAGACACACACACAAACACACACACGGACATGTTTCCAAAAATGCTTTTTTTGGATTCAGGGTGTCTCAAAACATGTATTTCCGATGAAATCTGGGTATCGAATTTTTTGGTGGAATACAATACTTCCCCTACTTACTATACGTAGTAGAGAAAGTAACAATCCCGTAACCGTGGCATACGCTTTGCTTACCCGTTTGGTGTAACATTCCTTTTTACTTTCCCTACAACATATAGCAAGTAGGGAAGTATTGCATTCCCCCAAAATTTCGATGCTGAGATTTCACCGGAAATACATGTTTTGAGCCACCCCGAATCCAAAAAAGGCCGTGTATGTCTGTGAAAAGTTGGATAAATACCAAACTTGGTATTTAGGTTCAGTATCTTTTAAAGATGCGACACGAAGATTTTAAAAAAATATCCCCCCACCGCAGACTTTACATGGAACATTTTTTTAAAATGTTAATTTTCTCAAAAATGTCTCAAAACGATTTTGATTAAAATATCATATGTTTAAGATATTTTCATAACAAATGAAATGTATATCTTGGATTTTATGGGAATGTCCTAAAAGTCCTCTTCTGCATAACTGGTAAACCGTAAGAGATAGAGAAAAGTTTTGTACACAAAAATGTAGATCTCGTTAAAACACACAATTTATGTCCTATACATTTTTTTGTCGAGTGTACCATTTCGGAGATATTCCCTGTTATTTGTTTGAGTTTTCGAATACTTTACCTTTTTCTCAAATGGGAATTGTTATTCGTTTTCCTTTTTCGTTTTTTGTTTTGTTTTTTTTGTTTGCTTCCGATACATGTAAACAGAATGTAATGCCACATAGCAACCAGCTCTTAAAATATTTTACTATCGCTTAAAGGCTATCATATTCCCCTTGCATCTACAAGAAAATTAGCAATAAGATTAACATCTCGATTAACATGAAGCATATGGGGAATAAGCGTTTGTAAAAATAGTTTGTACAAGAGTAGAGAAAGTCTTTAAGTGCAACACATCAGTTTTTTTTTCTTTTAGTATAGCGCTCAGGTTTAGTTCAGCACCAATGGGCTTTCTTTGACGTGCTTACTCAGGCGTATGGAGGCAGCTGATCCGATTTACTCTTACTTACCCTTAAAAGCGATAGATGTGATATTTTATAACCCTGTGTGTCTGTCCGCTCAATAGTTACACATAGGAAATAAGGACAAAGAACCGAGCGGGATGGCTCAGGCGGTTGGGTCTATGGCCCGCATTTCGGAGATCGTGGGTTCGATTCCGGCAGCCGACCTTCCTGACCCATGGGTTTGTTCAGGGTTTTCTCCAGGTCACCAGCCTAAAGCTGGGAAGGAATATCCCTGCATTGCATTCCATTAATCATTTAAATTATCCTTCATCCCGTTTGGTCTGTTTCAGGGTTGGAAGTGTTGGCAATGGAGTTTCGGTGCAGCGTGGCAGGGAAGAGAATGTTCCCTGTGAACCTGTGGACCCCATGTAGGACGGGTTCCTCGGTCTGCCTGTCCGTATGCTGGGGCGTTTATATCTGGAAACTTTAGGGACCCTTTGCGGTCACTCCTGGTTCTGGCCGCCCTGTGTCTCCCTTCACCTCATGCCTTTCTCCCGAAGGCGCCCCCCTCGTGGGCGTACGGTATAATGTCCGGGCTCCCTGGATCTGCCGCATTTCATTCCATTCCATAACAAAGAACGAAAACAAGTTTCGATAGTAAACAGTGAGGCAGTCTGTGTAACACAAATGATTTGCAGTCAAATTATATAATATATAAATTCAATTACAGCCCGCCTTAAAGCAATATATGCATGTAATAATTTGTAAAATGTATATAACAGTCATTGTATTAATATTTATATTATTGTATACATGTTCAATAATGTTACATGAATGTATTACGTAATTTAATAATGTAGGAGCTGTGAGAATAATAGGTTGAGTGCTAATAATGAGGTAACAATGAGGTAACCTTGAGGCAATAATGAATTTGAAAGTTTAATAATAATACTTGTGATTCTTGGAAGCAATAATGTAATTATACTGACAGTTTATAAAATAGCCAATCAGCAACCAGAAAAAGCTTTAGTTAAATGAAGGTATTCTATTGGACTAGGATTAGCCAATCAGAAACCGAAATATAGCAAAATTTACAAATTTAGAGTTCAGTTGCTTGTAGACAGTGCTCATAACGGACGCGTTGCTTGCAGACAGTGTTTGTAACCGGATGCGAGATGCGTCCTCGAGAAATTTAATACGTATTTGTGTGAGACGAAAATAGTTTACGTGTTATAAAGTGGAAGTAATTAATAAAAGAATCTCACAGCTCCCTATTTCAGTGAAGTGTAATTTAAATTGTGTCAAGAATTAATAAAAAAAAGGAGTGAATTAAAAAATTATAATCTGTGTAAGCCTACATTCTTCAGCCGCATCAAGCCCTGTTAAGAAATTCATGTCTCTAAAATTAATACTGACGCAGCCGAGGCAAACATAAATATATAATATAACAGTCAAATTACAAAGCTAATATTTTTAAATTTGGGGCAAAGGCTACCGGAAACTTTTTACCATACGTGCGGTTGCAGTGTTCGGCTCCCCAACAGTTGAACTACAATACAACTCCTTCAAACTGACTTTCCATACGTAGCAGCAACAAATCTTCTTCAAATTTGGCTCCCAAGGCGTTGGGCAAATAATAAATAAATATCTTCAACAGCTCTGAAGGTCTTTAATCGATGTCAAATCATCTGAGTGAATCAATAACGATAAAATAAGAGATGTATGTATAGAATAAAGAAAGTCAAAATGATTACAGCGAGTTGGATTTTTCATGTAAGAAGAATGAGAGATGAGTGTTACTGGAAATGCTAATAATGATCTTTGACCACAGCTTTACGAATAAGTTCAACTCTTTTAAAACTAGCAGGTCTGCTAGTTGCTAGTTAACCGAATGTCTTGAAGATCACTTAATTTCACAAACGCTGTATGAAGGTGCTATTGCTTCTAATTTTCATCAAATTTAAGACCATGAAAGTATCCCCATTACATGGTATTTAAGCCAATGTTAAGGACAAGAACTAGGACTAGGGGCGGAGAGGCACTTATCACCTCGACTATGAAGATCTTTTGTGCCTAAACCCCGGGAGGGAAGAGTGAGGTGAGAGGTGACAGAGGGCGGCAACACAGTACAGAGGGCACGATCCCTACTTTTTTCTAGATTGAAACTTCCCGGATAACAGCTGGTATAACTAGCTCCCCTCCCCGTCTGCGAGCTTATACATACCACTGGGAGGGGGGACGACATTCGGAGACCGCCTCCATTTCGGGGAGGGGACGAAGTGTTAGATAGAGCATCCTTTTCCCATGCAATGCAACGCCAAGACTTCCGCAGACACATACAACCCTGAAATAGCCAGCAGATGAGAGGTGAAGTGAAATGAAGGCACAGGAAATTCGGGGAATGTAATAAACCTTCCCAGCTTTCGCCTAGCGACCCAGGGAAAAAGCCTATAGGTCAAGAAGTTCGGCCGCGGGGATCGAACCCATTGATCTCCTGAATGCGGACCACATGCCGCCTGAGCCATCACGCTTGGTAACCAATGTTAAATTGCAGACCTATGGGAAAAGATATTTGGGAAGACCTAGAATGAGGTCTAAGAATTATTGAAACCTACACCTTTATTATTATTATATTATCATTATTATTATTATTTCAAATTCCCAAGGGCAGTTTTGGGATGTTTACATCATATGCATGCTGTCAATAACATCGACTCCCCACGATTTGCCACGGAAGTGTTTGCCGAAATGCCTTAGGAGCAGGAGTTTATGCACAACAAGTGCTTTCCAGAAAATAGGTTCAAGGGTCAATGTCAAGGACCAACCCTGGAGCCACTATCTTCTCTCGTCCAAGCCTGGCCTTGCGTTCTACGAAACAATTGCGCGTTACAAATCTGAAATATCTGTGGGAATATGGCCTTGTTCTTTCATTGTGAATTATTCTCTGCAGCGTCTGGTGTAGTTTGGCTTATGTTCAATTGCCAAAACAATATAACAATTTAATTATAGTCACTATCTTCGACGCTAAGAACGTGTATTTTAGTTTTAAATTGATGTATTCGTTGTTAGAGAAATATAGTGTGATTCTTTTGCTCACAAAATGAAAACGTAAAATGAAAATCGCTCTCTACCGCTTACCAATGGTAGGGAGGGAAGTGCTGTAATTCACCCAAAAATATAAATAGGGATTTCATCAAATATAAATGTTGACCTCCTTGATGCCGAAAAATCTCTGCGCATTTATCTGTGTATAGCATAACTAAAAAAAAAAGTTGGATAAATGCGAAACTGGTATTTAGCAGCAGCATCTCCCAAGTGTGCAATATGAAGAAACGTCTCCGATCTATACCACTCTTTAGTTGGAAAATTTATCATATTATAAACACACTTTATTTATCCACTAGGCCCTCAAACTAGCACGAAAGCTACACTTGAATCACTTTTGGCACAAACTCGGAACATAACACAACTGATCCGACGAATCACAACTCACAACTGAACTGCACTTGTACTATCCACTTTACACTTCGTAACTTCTAAACTAACAGAACTGACTGTCCGAACAGCTCCTCATATAGGACCCGCATACAAAGCAGAACGTTCTAGAATGGGAGGCTACTAGAACCGGCACAAAGGAATTTTCTCGAACAATAATTACCCAAACTGCAGTTAAGTGGCAGATACTGAGTTATTATTCCGCACTGGCTATGGTTTCGACGCTCGAAGGCCCCATCTAGGTGCCGGACCGAGAGCATGTGAAGTCTGATTGTATTTTGTATAATTACGGCCTGACTCGAAACACGGAACTTCGAATCGCCATGCAAATGCTCTAAACGCTTAAACTATGGCTCTATAGTTAAACCGCTATTGATGTTAATTCTGTTTTTATATTCAAAGAAGCATTCTCGTAGCATACGGCGGTCCATGTACATGATGTACAGGTTCAGATCACCATTTTCATTTTAAATTTAATTTGAATTTCTACTCACTCCCAACATTTATGTCCTAGCTTCTTCTGTTCTGTTTCTATCTCTCTCCCTCCCCCATAAAGACATTCTCTAAGCTTTTTTGGTTCAGAGAATCTCAGAATGTGCATTTCAGGTAAAATCTCTATTTGGGTTAAATATAGTGGTTTCTCTATCATAGGTAAGCAGTGGAGAAATTAAAAACGCACTTTAGAATAAAAACGGCTGAGTGTGAACAACATAACCCTAAAATGAAAAGTCAGATGAATACGAGGTTCATATGTAACTACAGTATCTATGTAGAATGCAAGATGAAGATTTTCACGAAATGTCGCACTCTAAAAAACATTTAAATAGAAAACTTGTTCATACATTTTTAAAAGAAAGTTTTAAAAGTTTGTATTAAAACGCCATATACGTTTGAGATATTGGTATGACAAATAAATTATGTATTTGAGTTTTCCGTAAAAGGTTTTTTATCAAGTTATCTTAATTTTTATTGAATGTTATGTACTTTTAAATAACTATAAAACCATAAGAGATGAACCAAATAATACTGCTGAAAAATGTAGAACTCATTAAAATATATAGTTGTGGCAAATAATTCTTTTTCGCAACATTGTTTTCGAAATATTCTTGTATATTTTCATGTTCCCATGTTAAGGTACATTAAATGATGCAACGTTTTGAAAATTTCTATTATATTTGCTCTTTAAAAACTAAACCGATTTGTGATATAAGCACCTGAATGCTGTTTCCGCATCCTGTATGTAACTAGTTGTTATGCGTAATTGGAAAATATTTTTAGGATGGACAGAAGATGCGCGTTTTTACAGTAATGCAAGGAGATATATGTGAAGTTGTGATCGGTAGCGAAAGTTATTTGAGTGTTGCACATTAGATTTCTAAGAAACAAACATCCAAGAAATTAATGTAGCACAAGGTTATCGACTGCTTCACTGTACTTGGTGCTACCAGAGCAGTCGCAACATGCCGGTCACAGACAGAATGTATGAAGATGAGACGCAATCTTCCTGTTTTGCTGATATTCTCCTTGCCGGGTCTGATGTAAACAACTTACAGATCAAACATTTAACACCATTTGTTAATAACAGTTGATATTTCACAACTACTTATCCTTTAAAAAGGTTCTCTTGAACAGTTATAATCGGCATATTAGCTCATGGTTTCTTACCAAAATGTGAAAATGGAAAGGCGTATCTGCTATATTTCTTACGAAGGCAAAGTAGTTTTAGTAAACAATACCACAACTTGTGTTAAAACCACATAGTTTTGATAGTTTCTATCTAATAATTGTGATAAATGTTATAGTAAATCCTTAACAAGGGTGCGACACTGTAACATTTTCGAAAATAAAACAAGGATTAGTTTTAAAAAATTTAAATGGTTTTATTGTTTTTCAAAATATTCCCCTTTAACATCAATACATTTTTACATTCGATGAAACCAGTCCTTAAAGCAATGATGCCACTCTTCCTGAGGCACTTCAGAAACCAGGTTTTTATAATGTTCCACTGCTTCATCTGATAACGAAAAAGTGATTCTTCGCATTTTATCCTTAATTTTTGGAAACCAAAATAAATCACAAGGGGCTAGGTCAGGGCTGTATGGTGGAGGGTCCATGGTGCTGACTTTAGGACGTCCAGATGCCCAGTTGTTAGTTTTGTTGTAGGCAACGATGCATTGTCATGATGTAACGTTTTTTGGGCGTTTTTCACGGACTTTTCCACAATTTTGCGATAAACAGACATTTGTATACCAATCGACAGTAATGGTACGTCTAATCTTCTAATGCTATAGTAGCAACCATCTTCTTACCAGCACTGCGAATTCGTCGGACTTTTGTAGGCTTAGGTTCTGTTCGAAAAACCGATTGAGGCGAATTGATTGTTCATTTCAGGATCATAGCAATAAGTCAAAGTTCATCACCAGTAACGATATTCCAAACCAAATTTGAATTTTTCAGAATTTTTCTACACCAATCATGCGTTGCTGTTTTTGATCGGGAGTGAGTTTATGTGGAACCTATCGACAACAGAGTTTTCTCACGTGTAACTGTTGATGAAAAATATTTTGAATTTAACTCATACAATGCCCATTGTCGCCCGAATAAATTAATAAGATGTCCGTCGATCTTCTTCAAGTATTGCTCAAACAGCGGCAATATTTTCATCAGTAACAGCAGTTCTGGGGCGTACTTCACGAAATTCATCACTGAGAAAAAACCGTTCTCTTTGGAATTCGCTGCTCCAATTATAAATGTTGCTTTAAATGGGGCTTCTTCGCCAAATGCGTTTCTAAGCCTATCCTCGCAATGTTTAGGCGTTAATTACGATTTAAAACCGTAAACAATGATAGCCCGAAAATGTTCTCTAGTCAAATTCATTTTTGGGTGAACGTGTGAATCTTTAAATGATGATAATTAACTAAGCATTAGAGCAAATCGAACAACTGCACGGCAATCAACTCGCAAAACATTAGAAAGTAGCTGTCAAATATAAACAAACTTGATTTGTTTTTAGAAAAATGGTACTCGAAACATTTTCGGTATTACCCTCGCATATATCACCCTATAGTATTTCAATGTGCTCTTTTAAATGCACTTTTTACTTTCTCTACTACGTATAATAAGTAGGGGAAGTATTGTATTTCACCCAAAAATTTGATACCGAGATTTCACTGGAAATATATGTTTTGAGGCCCCCTGAATCCAAAAAAGCATTTTTGTAAACATATCCGTGTGTGTGTCTGTTTGTAAACAACATAACTCAGAAACGAACAGTCGGATAAACACCAAACTTGGTATTTAGGTTCAGTATCTTCCAGAGATGCGACACGAAAGTTTTCAAGAAAATCCCCCTATCCCAGATTACCCTTTACATGGAACATTTTTCGAAAATATTAATTTTCTCAAAAACGGTTCCAACGATTTTGATTAAAATATTATATGTTTAAGATATTTTCATGACAAATGAAAAGTATATCTCGAATTTTCTGGGAATGTCTCCAAAAGTATTCTTCATTGTGAACGCCTTTTGCATAACTGGTAAACCATAAGAGATAGACAAAATTTTACTACACAAAAAATGTAGATCGCGTTAAAATATACAATTTGTCATATATTTTTTTTGTTGAGTGAACCATTTTCGAGATATTGCTTGTTATTCCATTACATTTTGCGGCGATCTTAAAGTTTGTTAGCCCCACGTTTGGGAGCCAGTTTGCGGCGATCACCTCCTCATCCGTTGCTGTAGCTTACCTTGATGCTTCTCCCGTTGCTTCCAGAAGTTCTCAGCGTGTTGGTTCTTCAATTTATCCTCGGCTAGCTGCAGTAATTTTCCTTAAATTATATGGGAGCATGGACTTATCCTCGGTAAAGGAAAACGTAGATCTCGGGTGGTGATATAGGAAGACATAGACTTGCTTTGTTTATGAAAAGATGACACTGCCGTTTCTTTTTATTTAATTTAACACTCGTAGTATACAAAACTGGTATTGCCGCTGTAAAATACTGTCCACCGCTGTTAGACTATGGCGTGGATATGTCACGAAATATAACTATTCTTATTGTCGCTTTCAGAGTAGCGGATCTTAGGTGTGTTGCTAAAACTATTTTGATTCCCTGTTTTGGCGCGATATCTCACACATCCTGCAGCATCTCTCCCTGACCACACATTACGAAAACTCTCGAATAAAATGCAATACTAAGCTGACATGACAAATTTGACTTGATTCCCTTTTTGGCGCGATATCTCACACATCCTGCAGCATCTCTCCCTGACCACACATGACATAAACTGCCCCGAATTTTCCCCAAACAGATCCATTTATAGTCTCAGGCTCCTGAGGCTGCTTCCTTTCCTATTGGTCCATTTTTAGCGCGACTCGACGCGTCTAACTATTTCGAATAAACTTTCAGGGATCTCATTGGTCCAATTTTAATATAAATCGCGGCTTTTCCTACATTTACCGTTAAGGTTGTCTTTCTCACTCACTTGGTCACGGCGAATTATCAAATAATGGGACAAAGGCTCTACACCCTCGCTGTAGGAATAATAGCACAGCGACCGGAGAGAGGTAATAAAACTAGGTTTTCTGCCTTCGAAAGCACTATTCCTGTAGCTAAAACTTTCCCTCGTGGACAGTATTTTAACATAGCGCTTAAATTATTTCCATTAAACCATTTATAACTCTACTAATATTAATAACCTAGATAGATACATAATGTTAAATCACCCTTCTTAAAATATACAAGCAGTATGAGAAAAAGATATTTACATAATACGATTTAACATCACTAAAAGTTAATTAATAAGTTATCTGTAATTATAGTTCTTGGGCTCGGCCTAGAGTTGCCGTTTCAAATTGCCCTGTTCTGGAAAAGAATAAATTTTTCAACACTTGATACAATTTTCTTTTACAGAATAATTCCTCTGATTATGGCCTTTGTTCGTTTGTTTTGTTGACAGAGACCCTTCGCTATACCTGCTCCTTCACAAGGGCTCTGACAAACCGGTGATGTTTATATTTGGGTCATTCACTCTACACTCTCCCTTTAAAAACAGGTTTCCGAGAGACATTCTTATACACAATACATTTCCCGCACACGAATAACTTGTGACGCATACAAATACTCTAATACCCAATTTAAGTTCTAAAATTAAATCTATTTACATACATATTGGTACATAATTATTATGCCTTTATTTATTTCTTTACATCCTTATTTATCGGGTGTATTACCTTTACTATTTGTTCACAGGGTTGCTACCTCATTTCGAGTAAAACTAACCTGACTATTTTCATTACATTCTTCACCCTTCTCATTCTCTAAACATTTGTATGGTTTGAGCAACTGTTTATGGTATCTCCCTACGATCTTGGAATTCTTTATTTCTTGTAACTCAAATGTATCCGAGCCAAAAATGTTAATCACCCGGTATGGACCTTTAAATAAATTTTCCTTTCTTTGATACCTCTTTTTTTTTTTATAATTAACAAAACTAATTTATATGTTTAAAGAAAACTGTCAGCATATTGCTAGCATACCAACCAATTAATAATTTACAAATATTGCTAAATATAAAAAAAATAATAAATATTCTGACAATAAAAGCTGTTTCAACCTTAAGACAAACTTATTCAAACAGAAAGAAACTGAAACATATTAATGGCAAAGGTGTTTCTTGTTCTTCTTCACTATCACTAATGATCATTTAATACTCAAGTCTCTTTATTAATGCAAAAAAAAATGTTCTGCACAACTGCTTAAGATAATTCATTAATTCACCTGTGAAAGCTCTCCTTTCCAGGCACTGTAGAATCAGGATCAATGATATTCTGTCTTTCTTTTTTTTTTTTTTTTTTTTTTTATACCCATACTAATTCTCCAAGTTCGATCAACCATTTCTTTCGCTTCCTTGTTTTAAATTCCTGCTTTCTTTTCTGCGCCCTCTTTGACATTCTTTCAAAAGCTTTCTTTAACGTCTCTTCTCCCGTTAGTGTTTTCGGATCTTTAGTTTCTAGTGTCTGTGGTAATTTCCCTTCAAGTGTTTCTATTAACTTCCCCTTCATCAGCTCAACTAATTTCCCCTCTACATTCTTATCTTGTTCACTTAAGTTTCTTTCTAAGTCCTTATTCTGCTTACTTAATTTCCCTTCGAAATCCTTTTTCTGTTCACTCAATTTTCTTTCTAAGTCCTTACTCTGCTCATTTACGATTCTTTCTAAGTTCCTACTCTGCTCATTTGATTTCCCTTCTACATTCTTATCTTGTTCCCTTACGATTCTTTCAAAGCCCTTACTCTGCTTATTTACGAGTCTTTCTAAGTCTTTACTCTGCTTATTTACGCTTCTTTCTAAGTCCTTATTATGCTCATTTGATTCACCTTTTACATTCTTATCTTGTTCCCTTACGATTCTTTCTACGTCCTTACTCTGCTTACTTACGATTCTTTCTACGTCCTTATTATGCCCATTTGATTCCCCTTCTAGATTCTTATCTTGTTCACCTACGATTCTTTCTAAGTCTTTACTATATTCACTTAAGATCTTACCCCGCTCATCTACTATGCTTTCTGACTTTTTACTATGTTCATTGAATATGCTTTCTAAGTTCTTACTATGCTCATCTACTATACTCTCTAACTTTTTACTATGTTCATTTAAGATCTTACCCCGCTCATCTAAGATTCTTTCTAAGTTTTTATTTTGTTCACTTAAATTTTTTAAGTTTTTACTCTGCTCATCTAATTTCCCCTCTAAATTTTTATTTTGTTCACGTGAGTCCTTCCTCTGCTCATTTAAGTCCTTACCCATCTCGTCTATCTTTGTGCTCAAATGTTGAAGCAATATTAGCAGCTGGTTTTGACCTGCGTCAATGACCTGCTCCATCGGTGATTGCCTTTCTAGCCTAACTTCTACTTCTGCTGCACCCATATTTTTTCCATCTGTTGTTATGCTGACAATAGCCTCCCCATCCAGTTCTTCTGAACCTTCCCTTGACCTACTCATGGTTCCGTTAGCAAGTTCTACCTCCCTAGTAATGACTTTACCCCCTCTCAATAGCATGTGTTCACCAAAACTGAGTCACTACTCTGCATGCCTTTTTGTTTGTTTTTGAATAAATGTTCTAACCTGTATTTTTTTTTATGTTAACTGATGCGTTCCGGGTTCGAATCCTGGTGAAGTTCTAGAAGCGATGCTCTCAGCTGTTTTGTTGTCCCACGTAGGTAGACTAGAAGTTCGCGTTGTAATTTTGTTCTGCTGTGCCCCTTTCCTCTGAAGATTCTTCGTCTGTTCGTTGTTTCCTAGTCCTCCGTTTGTGTCGTTCTTCCCTTCGAGCTCCACGTTATGGCGCCAGTTTGCGGCGATCACCTCCTCCTCCGTTGCTGTAGCTTACCTTGATGCTTCTCCCGTTGCTTCCAGAAGTTCTCAGCGTGTTGGTTCTTCAATTTATCCTCGGCTAGCTGCAGTAATTTTCCTTAAATTATATGGGAGCATGGACTTATCCTCGGTAAAGGAAAACGTAGATCTCGGGTGGTGATATAGGAAGACATAGACTTGCTTTGTTTATGAAAAGATGACACTGCCGTTTCTTTTTATTTAATTTAACACTCGTAGTATACAAAACTGGTATTGCCGCTGTAAAATACTGTCCACCGCTGTTAGACTATGGCGTGGATATGTCACGAAATATAACTATTCTTATTGTCGCTTTCAGAGTAGCGGATCTTAGGTGTGTTGCTAAAACTATTTTGATTCCCTGTTTTGGCGCGATATCTCACACATCCTGCAGCATCTCTCCCTGACCACACATTACGAAAACTCTCGAATAAAATGCAATACTAAGCTGACATGACAAATTTGACTTGATTCCCTTTTTGGCGCGATATCTCACACATCCTGCAGCATCTCTCCCTGACCACACATGACATAAACTGCCCCGAATTTTCCCCAAACAGATCCATTTATAGTCTCAGGCTCCTGAGGCTGCTTCCTTTCCTATTGGTCCATTTTTAGCGCGACTCGACGCGTCTAACTATTTCGAATAAACTTTCAGGGATCTCATTGGTCCAATTTTAATATAAATCGCGGCTTTTCCTACATTTACCGTTAAGGTTGTCTTTCTCACTCACTTGGTCACGGCGAATTATCAAATAATGGGACAAAGGCTCTACACCCTCGCTGTAGGAATAATAGCACAGCGACCGGAGAGAGGTAATAAAACTAGGTTTTCTGCCTTCGAAAGCACTATTCCTGTAGCTAAAACTTTCCCTCGTGGACAGTATTTTAACATAGCGCTTAAATTATTTCCATTAAACCATTTATAACTCTACTAATATTAATAACCTAGATAGATACATAATGTTAAATCACCCTTCTTAAAATATACAAGCAGTATGAGAAAAAGATATTTACATAATACGATTTAACATCACTAAAAGTTAATTAATAAGTTATCTGTAATTATAGTTCTTGGGCTCGGCCTAGAGTTGCCGTTTCAAATTGCCCTGTTCTGGAAAAGAATAAATTTTTCAACACTTGATACAATTTTCTTTTACAGAATAATTCCTCTGATTATGGCCTTTGTTCGTTTGTTTTGTTGACAGAGACCCTTCGCTATACCTGCTCCTTCACAAGGGCTCTGACAAACCGGTGATGTTTATATTTGGGTCATTCACTCTACACTCTCCCTTTAAAAACAGGTTTCCGAGAGACATTCTTATACACAATACATTTCCCGCACACGAATAACTTGTGACGCATACAAATACTCTAATACCCAATTTAAGTTCTAAAATTAAATCTATTTACATACATATTGGTACATAATTATTATGCCTTTATTTATTTCTTTACATCCTTATTTATCGGGTGTATTACCTTTACTATTTGTTCACAGGGTTGCTACCTCATTTCGAGTAAAACTAACCTGACTATTTTCATTACATTCTTCACCCTTCTCATTCTCTAAACATTTGTATGGTTTGAGCAACTGTTTATGGTATCTCCCTACGATCTTGGAATTCTTTATTTCTTGTAACTCAAATGTATCCGAGCCAAAAATGTTAATCACCCGGTATGGACCTTTAAATAAATTTTCCTTTCTTTGATACCTCTTTTTTTTTTATAATTAACAAAACTAATTTATATGTTTAAAGAAAACTGTCAGCATATTGCTAGCATACCAACCAATTAATAATTTACAAATATTGCTAAATATAAAAAAAATAATAAATATTCTGACAATAAAAGCTGTTTCAACCTTAAGACAAACTTATTCAAACAGAAAGAAACTGAAACATATTAATGGCAAAGGTGTTTCTTGTTCTTCTTCACTATCACTAATGATCATTTAATACTCAAGTCTCTTTATTAATGCAAAAAAAAATGTTCTGCACAACTGCTTAAGATAATTCATTAATTCACCTGTGAAAGCTCTCCTTTCCAGGCACTGTAGAATCAGGATCAATGATATTCTGTCTTTCTTTTTTTTTTTTTTTTTTTTTATACCCATACTAATTCTCCAAGTTCGATCAACCATTTCTTTCGCTTCCTTGTTTTAAATTCCTGCTTTCTTTTCTGCGCCCTCTTTGACATTCTTTCAAAAGCTTTCTTTAACGTCTCTTCTCCCGTTAGTGTTTTCGGATCTTTAGTTTCTAGTGTCTGTGGTAATTTCCCTTCAAGTGTTTCTATTAACTTCCCCTTCATCAGCTCAACTAATTTCCCCTCTACATTCTTATCTTGTTCACTTAAGTTTCTTTCTAAGTCCTTATTCTGCTTACTTAATTTCCCTTCGAAATCCTTTTTCTGTTCACTCAATTTTCTTTCTAAGTCCTTACTCTGCTCATTTACGATTCTTTCTAAGTTCCTACTCTGCTCATTTGATTTCCCTTCTACATTCTTATCTTGTTCCCTTACGATTCTTTCAAAGCCCTTACTCTGCTTATTTACGAGTCTTTCTAAGTCTTTACTCTGCTTATTTACGCTTCTTTCTAAGTCCTTATTATGCTCATTTGATTCACCTTTTACATTCTTATCTTGTTCCCTTACGATTCTTTCTACGTCCTTACTCTGCTTACTTACGATTCTTTCTACGTCCTTATTATGCCCATTTGATTCCCCTTCTAGATTCTTATCTTGTTCACCTACGATTCTTTCTAAGTCTTTACTATATTCACTTAAGATCTTACCCCGCTCATCTACTATGCTTTCTGACTTTTTACTATGTTCATTGAATATGCTTTCTAAGTTCTTACTATGCTCATCTACTATACTCTCTAACTTTTTACTATGTTCATTTAAGATCTTACCCCGCTCATCTAAGATTCTTTCTAAGTTTTTATTTTGTTCACTTAAATTTTTTAAGTTTTTACTCTGCTCATCTAATTTCCCCTCTAAATTTTTATTTTGTTCACGTGAGTCCTTCCTCTGCTCATTTAAGTCCTTACCCATCTCGTCTATCTTTGTGCTCAAATGTTGAAGCAATATTAGCAGCTGGTTTTGACCTGCGTCAATGACCTGCTCCATCGGTGATTGCCTTTCTAGCCTAACTTCTACTTCTGCTGCACCCATATTTTTTCCATCTGTTGTTATGCTGACAATAGCCTCCCCATCCAGTTCTTCTGAACCTTCCCTTGACCTACTCATGGTTCCGTTAGCAAGTTCTACCTCCCTAGTAATGACTTTACCCCCTCTCAATAGCATGTGTTCACCAAAACTGAGTCACTACTCTGCATGCCTTTTTGTTTGTTTTTGAATAAATGTTCTAACCTGTATTTTTTTTTATGTTAACTGATGCGTTCCGGGTTCGAATCCTGGTGAAGTTCTAGAAGCGATGCTCTCAGCTGTTTTGTTGTCCCACGTAGGTAGACTAGAAGTTCGCGTTGTAATTTTGTTCTGCTGTGCCCCTTTCCTCTGAAGATTCTTCGTCTGTTCGTTGTTTCCTAGTCCTCCGTTTGTGTCGTTCTTCCCTTCGAGCTCCACGTTATGGCGCCAGTTTGCGGCGATCACCTCCTCCTCCGTTGCTGTAGCTTACCTTGATGCTTCTCCCGTTGCTTCCAGAAGTTCTCAGCGTGTTGGTTCTTCAATTTATCCTCGGCTAGCTGCAGTAATTTTCCTTAAATTATATGGGAGCATGGACTTATCCTCGGTAAAGGAAAACGTAGATCTCGGGTGGTGATATAGGAAGACATAGACTTGCTTTGTTTATGAAAAGATGACACTGCCGTTTCTTTTTATTTAATTTAACACTCGTAGTATACAAAACTGGTATTGCCGCTGTAAAATACTGTCCACCGCTGTTAGACTATGGCGTGGATATGTCACGAAATATAACTATTCTTATTGTCGCTTTCAGAGTAGCGGATCTTAGGTGTGTTGCTAAAACTATTTTGATTCCCTGTTTTGGCGCGATATCTCACACATCCTGCAGCATCTCTCCCTGACCACACATTACGAAAACTCTCGAATAAAATGCAATACTAAGCTGACATGACAAATTTGACTTGATTCCCTTTTTGGCGCGATATCTCACACATCCTGCAGCATCTCTCCCTGACCACACATGACATAAACTGCCCCGAATTTTCCCCAAACAGATCCATTTATAGTCTCAGGCTCCTGAGGCTGCTTCCTTTCCTATTGGTCCATTTTTAGCGCGACTCGACGCGTCTAACTATTTCGAATAAACTTTCAGGGATCTCATTGGTCCAATTTTAATATAAATCGCGGCTTTTCCTACATTTACCGTTAAGGTTGTCTTTCTCACTCACTTGGTCACGGCGAATTATCAAATAATGGGACAAAGGCTCTACACCCTCGCTGTAGGAATAATAGCACAGCGACCGGAGAGAGGTAATAAAACTAGGTTTTCTGCCTTCGAAAGCACTATTCCTGTAGCTAAAACTTTCCCTCGTGGACAGTATTTTAACATAGCGCT
Organism: Deroplatys truncata; assembly: GCA_030765065.1. Classification (NCBI taxonomy): domain Eukaryota; kingdom Metazoa; phylum Arthropoda; class Insecta; order Mantodea; family Mantidae; genus Deroplatys; species Deroplatys truncata. The sequence goes on along the minus strand of CM060983.1, from coordinate 173,877,334 downwards.
TAAATTATTTCCATTAAACCATTTATAACTCTACTAATATTAATAACCTAGATAGATACATAATGTTAAATCACCCTTCTTAAAATATACAAGCAGTATGAGAAAAAGATATTTACATAATACGATTTAACATCACTAAAAGTTAATTAATAAGTTATCTGTAATTATAGTTCTTGGGCTCGGCCTAGAGTTGCCGTTTCAATTTTCCAATACTTTTTCTCAAATGGCAATTCGTTATTCATTTTTTTTATGTCCTGTACATACATGCTCCACATAGCAACCAGCTCTTAAAAGATTTGACTATCGCTTAAATACTACCATATTCCCCTTGCACCTACAAGAAGTGGATGGAGAATAAGCGTTTGTAAAAATAGTTTGTACAAGAGTAGAGAAAGTCATGTGAGTGTAACACATCGGATTGTTTCTTTCTTATGCAGACTTTCATCATAGTAAATTTTCATTGAGGTGGCAATTGTGCTCGCTATTATGAGTTCGTCACAGACGCTGCGTATGACTGTGATTTGCAAGCAATAAACGACACATAACTTGGGTTGAGAGAATCCAAACCTCCCAGGAGTTGGCACTCCCCCGCGCTATATGCGAGTGGGTGGCCGTCAGTAAATGCTGTTACCCTGGTCGCCTCATCCTACTCATCATGCAACCTTGGGAACGCCCTTGAAAATAAAGTGGAGCTAGCATGATTCTTTTCATGCGTGGGAGCTCAAGAGTGGGTGCACTCAAACGGTGAGCTGGAGAAACAGTTGTGCGATTTGGGTGGGAACAATTTATTTGCAAATGTTGAAACAACCGAGACAAAAACCTATCATCTAGTGATTTTCTTTGTCATATAACCGTGCAACATAACATTAGAAAGGAGATAACTTCTTCGGGATAGTCCTTCCCATTGTTTAAAATATTATAGTCGTCACTTTTTGTCGTGTCCCTTCATTAAATTTCAAAATCTCTTACATATTCAATGAGTAATTTTGATGTTATACAGAATATAAGTTACTCGAATTCAGCAGTTTTATTAGTTTTTATGAAGATATAGTAACAATAACCCGCTACCTACCTCCTGAGGCATCGAATGGACTTAGTGCTATGGAAATGTTCGAAGTGTCAGCGGTACCCAAAACTGATATTTTTGGCTTATGTATAAGGAAAAGCTTCAAGTGTTCCATTAAGCAGGCATCACCTACGTTTATTTTTAAGCATGTCACAGCGAAAACAGAGGTTAAAATAATGCAATGCCAAATTTAAAGAAGAAAGTTTGAAAGTTTGCAGGTCTCTATCCTGTTTTCATCAACTGGGTATATCACGAAATCATTACAATTATTGTTTGTCGCCAATAGAGAATGCAGACGTATTTCAGCAGCGAAAAGAGATATAGATATAATTGCTATAGAATATTAGCATCTTTGAAAGTTTAGTACATTGTGTAAGTTTGTACAGCTGCAGAGATTTCATTCGCGGTTTACAGTGTGAGGTGGCTAATATACGAGAGGTTGGCTCTTCCGTTTCTTTTCTTCTTCTTCTTGAAATGAATACCTTGGATGTGTTGCACTGCTTACACCATATGTGTCCTTTTCGTCGTGACTAAGGAACTGATTTAGAATTAAAAGTAGGGACATGTCTACTGAAGACAAATGAATAGGATAGCACTAGAAGCGGAGGAGGACTTAGTACTTCGACCTACGTAGAACTTTTGTGCCTATGCTCCTCACGGGGCTACCCTTGGAGGGAGAGATGAGGTGAGGTGAGAGGACACACAGGGTGGTCGGACCAGGAGGCATGACAGACAGAGGGTAGATTCCCCATCATTTGCAGATTTGAACTCCCAGGGTGCTGACTGGTGCAGCCGGCCCCTCCCCCTTTAGGCGTACACATTCCAGGGGGGTTCGGGACGCGGAGATCGCTTGCAGTTCGGGAGACGAAGGTTTCCTCGAGCATTCCTTTTCCCCTGTCATGCACATGCCGAGACCTCCCGCCGACACTTGCAACTCTGAAAGAGATCAAGCAGATGAAGGGTGAAGTGAAATGAGAATGGAGATGAAATGGAAAGACAGAAAATTCGGGAGATGTAATGATCCTTCCCAGCATTCGCCTGGCGACCCGGGGAAACCCATGGGTTAGGAGGGTCAGCCACGGGAATCGAACCCACGACCTCCCGAATGTGGACACAGACGTAGCCACCTGAGCTATCTCGCTCGCGAAGACATACATAGCTTGCAGAGGAACAATTGCTGCCGCCAGCCTATGGTGGCTAATTTTACTTACCTTTGTTTCGTTGCTTTTAACTGCACCTCATACCGTTTGAAACCTACGCTTTTAAAGATTGCCTTTATGCAAAGGTGCTTCTTGAATTCTCAACAGTTGAGAAAGTGTTATTGTTTGTTTATTTATTTACGTAATTTATTAGCCTCACGCTTGGGAAGCCAACTTGTGAAAGTTATTATGTTTAACTGTCCCACGTATGGGAGCCAATTTGAGAATGTAGATGCTTTAGTTTATGTTTTGATGTTGTTCTTGGAGTTGTTTATTAGCCTCACGCTTGGGAAGCCAATTTGAAGATGTATTGTTCTTTACGTTGTTTATGCTGCTACGTATGTAAAGCCGATTTGAAGATGTATTTTTGTTGTTACGCTCCAAGTTTTAAAAAAAATATTCACTTTGTTATTAAACTGCTTCTATAGATATTATTTATGCTTTTATTTTACACAAAAATTATAGATCTCTTTAAAACACAATTTATTTCAAATAAATTTTTTGTGGTATCAGCCATTTCGGAGATATCCATTATTAATGGTTCAAATTGTTCAATACTTAGTCATTCTTTTCAAGTCCTATCGATTTTAAGTTGATTCTCGGATATCATGGAAAGCAAATGGAATTTTATAGCCAGCATATAGCATCCAGTCCTTAAACGTTTGGTTATCACTGTTCTCTTTGTATGTTTAAGGAAATGTGTAATGCAGCTATTTCCGGAAAGGCTTATCTTGATTAAAATGAAGTAGATAGGAAAATAAACTTTCGTAAGAAAAAATGTATACTCACTTATAAGCGATAGGGGGTGGAGAAAGTCATGTGAATGTAACACATCAGATTTTTTAAATGCTTATTTCACGTTTTTCCTTTTTGTATGTAGACCTTTCTTTTAACAGTTTATCTAAAGCCTTATACATATTTCCATATTCAACTCCATATGGTATATGACAAATGAAAAGCAACACAACCCTGCAGCTGGTACTTTACTGCAGTCTCCCCAAAGGGATGTTAAACATCCGGCCATGTTTCACCCTTGTTAGCATAGACATATTATGAAACAGACTGCCACTAAAGAACAATCGACCGCGGTGACTTCAATGCATGTATAGAAAAGGAACGTTGTGTTCGAACGAAACTCTATTGTTCAGATACGCCGTGTAGCGTCTATGACAGGTGAGGACAGGGAACACAGTATGTCAGGATACAATGCATGTTGATTAGTGATATGTTCATTTATCTTCTGCTTGTATGCAGCGGAAACTCCATTTAGAGGATCGTCTGTATGTTAAGTGGAATATAAAATCTACAGAAATGTAGCTATAAAATATTCTGTGGTAATAGCTTCAAAAAGTAATAGCCAAAGCCATGTTAGACATGCTTCAGATGTGCTGCAGCATCGATTATGAAGATATAGAGTAAATAAAATAGTTAAAGATGGCACGAACAAGGGATTCGTTGATATCAAGAACCTTCTTCACTAAATTCCCCACTTGTATTATGACTAGTATTACATCATGTGTGTGGATAAAAAATTAAAGTGTTTTTACTTTCTCTACTATTGTAGTAAGTAGGGGAATTATTGTATTCCACCTAAAAATTCGATACCGTGATTTCACCGGAAATATATGTTTTGAGACCCACTTAATCCAAAAAAAGCATTTTTTGGAAACATGCCCGTGTGTGTGTCTGTGTGTCTGTGAACAGCATAACTCAGAAACGAACAGTCGGATAAACACCAAACTTGGTATTTAGGTTCAGTATCTTCCAGAGTTGCGACACGAAGGTTTTCAAGAAAATCCCTGTACCCCAGGTTACCCTTTACATGGAAGATTTTTCGAAAAGTTTAATTTTCTCAAAAATGGCTCTAACGATTTTGATTAAAATATCATATGTTTAAGATATTTTCATGACAAATAAAATGTATATCTTGAATTTTCTGGGAATTTCACCAAAAGTATTCTTTATTGTGAACGACTTTTGTATAACTGGTAAACCATAAGAGATAGACAAAATTTTACAACACAAAAACTGTAGATCGCGTTAAAATACATAAGTTATGTCATATACATTTTTTGTTGAGTGAACCATTTTAGAGATATTGCTTGTTATTCCCTAAAATTTTTCAATAATTATTTTCTCAAATGGGAATTCGTTATTCATTTTTTTTGTCTTGGATATGCAAAGAGTATTAATCTATGCACCTACCAACCAGCTATTAAGAGATATGTATGTGCTTAAAGGCTACTGTATTTCTATATTGCCCTTGTAAATATATATTCCCCTTACATCTGCAAGAAAATTAGCAATAAGATAGAGTCTGCAAATGTTTATCTCGATTAACATGAAGTAGATGGAGAATAAGCGTTTGTAAAAATAGTTTGTACTACAGTAGAGAAAGTCACGTGAGTGTAACACATCAGATTTTTTTTAAATATCAGCAGCATGAAAGCTGCAAGCACTTAATCTTTATTTGCACCTGCATCAGTTTTCTTAACCTATGATAGTTTTGAGCGCATCCTCTGGAAGTAGATTTTATGAATTCTATAGAATACACAGGGTTGCCAATTTACGGCTATAATATCAATATTTCACTGTGTTGTAAACAAATTTGCTGCCCTCTGTGTATACCATCACGGCGTTTGAAATGAATCCATTACATTATTATGAAAGTGCGCTGGTAAATAGTCTTTATCGCAACTCGGACGTTCCTTAAGCCAGTCTGTCTGTGCATAGACGTTTTCAAACTGTTTTTCAGTACAGGTTTATAAAGTGCCTTATGGAATCTAAAAGTATACTTTATATAACATTTCCCGAAAGGACTTTGGAATGTACTATTATATTTCACTGAGGAAAAGCGTTGTTAGGACTAATCGCCAAGTTAAAGAATCTGTTGGTGCAACTAATTCTTCTTCCACACAAACCGTGTGTTGGACGAGGTTGGAAAGGTAGAATCAGACGACTGAAAAATTCAATGCCATAGCCGGGATTTGAACCACGGATCTCCCGGTCTCCTTCCGGCTCAGTGGTTAGAGGAACCGGACAGCGACCGGGAGATCCGTGGTTCAAATCCCGGCTATGGCATTGAATTTTTCAGTAGTCTGATTCTACCTTTCCAATCTATTGGCGTTTTATCTGACCCCTCAAAAGGGAAATACAACATAGCTTTGTTCATCGCGGTGGCAAAGGATAATAATTGAATCTACGATACGTGTATGAATTAAATAATAGTAGTAAATTGTACAATATGAGAATTTCAAGTAAAAAACTAAGGTATGGGCATTCAACGGCAAATTTCCAGTAAGAATAAAAATCTTAATTGAAAATAATATCATTGAACAAATGTCGCATTTTAAACATATTGAATGTGATTTAAGTTAAGAAATACATCAAGATATAAATCAGAAAATAACTAAATTTCAAGCAGCATGTGGCACAACTAAAAGAACATTGAAAGGGAAGACAAGAACAGATACACAATTAAAATTTTACTCCGTTATGGCGCTTCGTGTATTACTGCATGTAGTGAGACATGGACGCTAAGAGGTAAAGGCTTTAGTAATTAAGCAGTCGAAATGTGTTTCCTAATATCTGTTAAAGGTTGTACAAGAAAAGACCGATTTAGAAACGAAGACACTAGAAAGGAATTAAACAATGAATGCGTTATAAAAAAACTAATGAAATGTAGGGGGAAAAATGAATTTTATATATGGACGCTCCTTAACTGCTGTGATCCTTAGCGTCCCATTCTATATTGGGCGTGAAAGGCCGGGAATTTTGCTCAGAGGTCTCTTTATCAGATTTGAGGTTCTTTTATGTGCCATAAATCTACGACACGGCACCACCGGCTTTACTTCGCTTCCAAACGAAGCCATGCTAAGGGTTTTTACGCCCGAAACAAATCCATCGCACTCCGCAGGGTTTGAACCCACGACCTCGGGAACTAGAGGCTAGCATGGTAACCACTACACCGCTAATGAAATATAGAGAAAACAGGCTTCGACGTTTAGAAATAGTGACACCTTAAAGAATTCCCAAACCAATAATGGAATATAAACCACGAGGACGGAGGCCAATGGGAAGACCTAGGAAACCCTGGAATGATGCGAGGCCTAACAGGCAGTAGTCTAATCCTTGATTCAAGAAGAAGAAAAACGTAGTTAGAACTAAGCGGCAAATAAAGGCATCTGTTTGCGTTTTATCTTAACCCTCAAAAATGAAATACAACATAGCTTCGCTCACCGCGGTGGTATAGGGATAATGTGCTTGCATCTTTTGACGCCTGTCCAAGTTAAAATATTTTTGGTACTAAAAGAGTTTTATATGGATTTATCGCTCATTAGATGAATATCAGCTAGTTTCATTGCCTTTTAATCTCCTATATTAATGTGCACGTCTATTCATCCTCTTAAGATCTAACATGTTAAGAGACATTAATGCTGCCTCATTTTATTTATTGCATCCACTGTTTAATAGTTGATGCGACGCTGGAAAGTGGTGAAAATCGGAAGTTCAAATCACGTATGCAAATAAATGATGTTTTTACTTTCTCTACTACGTTTAGTAAGTAGGGAAAGTGTTGTATTCCACCCAAAAATACGATACCGCGATTTCACCGGAAATACATATTTTGAGATCCCCTGAATCCAAAAAAAAAGCATTTTTGGAAACATGTCCGTGTGTGTGTCTGTGTGTCTGTCTGTGAACAGCATAACTCAGAAACGAACAGTATGATAAACACCAAACTTGGTATTTAGGTTAGTATCTTCCAGAGATGCGACACGAAGGTTTTCAAGAAAATCCCCCCACCCCAGACTACCCTTTACATGGAACATTTTTCGAAAATTTTAATTTTCTCAAAAATGGCTGTAACGATTTTGATTAAAATATTATACGATTAAGATATTTTCATGACAAATAAAATGTATATCTTGAATTTTCTGAGAATGTCTCCAAAAGATTTCTTCATTGTCAACGAGTTTTGCATAACTGGTAAACCATAAGAGATAGACAACATTTTACTACAAAAAATCTGATGTGTTACACTCACATGACTTTCTCTACTCTTGTACAATCTGATTTTACAAACGCTTATTCTCCATATGCTTCATGTTAATCGAGATATCGAGATGTCAATCTTATTGATAATATTCATGTAGATGCAAGGGGAATATGGTAGCTTTTAAGCGATAGTCAAATATTTTAACGCTGGTTGCTATGTGGCGCATTCCATTCTCTTTGCATGTCCAGGACATAAAAAAAATGAATAACGAATTTGAGAAAAAGTACAAGTATTGGAAAATTTAAGGAAATAACAAGCAATAACTCGAAAACGGTTCACTCTACAAAAGAAATGTATACGACATGTATATGAAATGTATGTGTATTTTAACGCGATCTACATTTGTAGTGTAGTAACATTTTGTCTATCTCTTATGGTTTACCAGTTATGCAAAAGTCGTTCACAGTGAAGAATACTTTTGGAGACATTCCCAGAAAATTCGAGATATACATTTCATTTCTCATGACATTATCTTAAACATATGATATTTTCATCAAAATCGTTAGAGCCATTTTTGAGAAAATTAAAATTTTCGAAAAATCTTCCATGTAAAGGGTAGTCTGGGGTGGGGGGATTTTCTTGAAAACCTTCGTGTCGCATCTCTGGAAGATACTGAACCTAAATACCAAGTTTGGTGCTTATCCGACTGTTCGTTTTTGAGTTATGCTGTTCACAGACACACAGACACACACACACACAGACACACACACAGACACACACACACACACAGACACACACACGGACATGTTTCCAAAAATGCTTTTTTTGGATTCAGGAGGTCTCAAAACATGTATTTCCGGTGAAATCTCGGTATCGAATTTTTGGGTGGAATGCAATACTTCCCCTACTTACTATACGTAGTAGAGAAAGTAAAAAGATGTAGATCGCGTTAAAATACACAATTTATGTCATATACATTTTTGTTGTTGAGTGAACCATTTTCGAGATATTGCTAGCTATTCCCTTAAATTTTTCAATACTTATTTTCTCAAATGGGAATTCGTTATTCAATTTTTTGTCTTGGATATGCAAAGAGTATTGATCTGTGGCAAAGGGAATAGTGCTGCACCTAGCAACCAGCTATTAACAGATATGTATGTGCTTAAAGGCTAGTGTATTTCTATATTGCCCTTGTAAATATATATTCCCCTTACATCTACAAGGAAATTAGCAATAAGATAGAGTCTGCAAATGTTTATCTCGATTAACATGAAGTAGATGGAGAATAAGCGTTTGTAAAACTAGTTTGTACAAGAGTAGAGAAAGTCATGTGAGTGTAACACATCAGATTTTTTTATTAATTTCTTGCATTTATTTACGATGTTCATTAAAGCATATTCTAACAATTAACAATTTGCGTTTTAATGAAATTCACATAATTAAACTAATTAAGTGAAACCACACTTCCATGACAAACTATCAGTTCTCGTTTATTTTTGCTAAACATGAAAAGTGGCAGTATTTGAACCTCGGACATTCATCACTACGATGTTGCGCTACGAGTGCAAGTCACTGCACGGACAGCGGTACAAAGCAGTGTAATCAATCGGCCGAAACTGATACGACGCGATGCAGCGGACAGTGTTTACGGCATAGCCTGTACAACGTCGGGACTACATAACTTCTCAATCCGTAGACTGAGAAGATTCACCCGGTATATGTGCGTAGTCTCGATATGAGGTTGGAACATTCTTAGTTAATAACGTCTAGTGCTCGTATATAAATAAATGTTTCCATACGGAACAGATTGGTTCTGTAATCTAGATCCATGTTTCTGCTATTTGTTTAGAATTATTACTCTCGTTAACTGTGGGCTGTACAGTTAAGGCTTGCATTTGGAAAGTTTTTTGTTCACTTCTGCGGAAAGCTTACTATGAATTATATTCTAAGTTCCATCATCCAGGACCAATACATGTCCATATAAAGGAATTAAAATAATCACAATGGAGACTATTGCAACCAAAAAATGTAAAAAACCATAAAACGTTTTCACCGAAATGGAGAAGCAGTTACTAATAGTCTTGCATAGCAACTTCAAAGGAAAAGCTGTTAACAGAAGACCGAATGGATCATTCGTTAAAGAAAGGGACAAGGCAATTTTGGTGCCTATACAAAAAAATTTGCTTGTCGTCTCATGTGTGATCTATTTGCAAGACTACACTGTGATGAGTCACTTTCATGAATATGTGGCAGGCTGTTGCTTTGTGTACACCGAGGGAATCCTCAAAATGTAATTGAAAGGTAAAAACAGCCTAAACACTATCACTATACCAATTGTAATGTTTCTTTGCGTTATATTTCCAACTGTGGCACAGTTTGTTCTGTTGTAGCCATTGTAAACAGCTTTCCCCAGATAATTTATTTTATTACTTTCTCTACGACGTAGGGAAGTATTGCATTCCAACAAAAAAAATCTGAAGTGTTACACTCACATGACTCTCTCTACTCCTGTACAAACTATTTTTACAAACGCTTATTCTCCATCTACTTCATGTTAATCGAGATAAACATTTGCAGACTCTATCTTATTCTAATTTTCTTGTAGATGTAAGGGGAATATATATTTACAAGGGCAATATAGAAGTACAGTAGCCTTTAAGCACATATATATCTCTTAAGAGCTGGTTGCTAGGTGCAGCACCATTCCCTTTGCCACAGATTAATACTCTTTGCATATCATAGACAAAAAAATCTGATGTGTTACACTCACATGACTTTCTCTACTCTTGTACAATCTAATTTTACAAACGCCTATTCTCCATATGCTTCATGTTAATCGAGATATCGAGATGTCAATCTTATTGGTAATTTTCTTGTAGATGCAAGGGGAATATGGTAGCTTTTAAGCGATAGTCAAATATTTTAACGCTGGTTGCTATGTGGCGAATTCCATTCTCTTTGCATGTTCAGGACATAAAAAAATCTGATGTGTTACACTCACATGACTTTCTCTACTCTTGTACAATCTATTTTTACAAACGCCTATTCTCCATATGCTTCATGTTAATCGAGATATCGAGTTGTCAATCTTATTGGTAATTTTCTTGTAGATGCAAGGGGAATATGGTAGCTTTTAAGCGATAGTCAAATATTTTAACGCTGGTTGCTATGTGGCGCATTCCATTCTCTTTGCATGTCCAGGACAAAAAACAAAATGAATAACGAATTTGAGAAAAAGTATAAGTATTGGAAAATTTAAGGAAATAACAAGCAATATCTCGAAAACGGTTCACTCTACAAAAGAAATGTATATGACATAAGTTGTGTATTTTAACGCGATCTACATGTTTTGTGTAGTAAAATTTTGTCTATCTCTTATGGTTTACCAGTTATGCAAAAGTCGTTCACAATGAAGAATACTTTTGGAGACATTCCCAGAAAATTCGAGATATACATTTCATTTCTCATGACATTATCTTAAACATATGATATTTTCATCAAAATCGTTAGAGCCATTTTTGAGGAAATTAAAATTTTCGAAAAATGTTCCATGTAAAGGGTAGTCTGGGGTGGGGGGATTTTCTTGAAAACCTTCGTGTCGCATCTCTGGAAGATACTGAACCTAAATACCAAGTTTGGTGTTTATCCGACTGTTAGTTTTTGAGTTATGCTGTTCACAGACACACAGACACACACACAGACACACAGACACACACACACACAGACACACACACGGACATGTTTCCAAAAATGCTTTTTTTGGATTCAGGAGGTCTCAAAACATGTATTTCCGGTGAAATCTCGGTATCGAATTTTTGGGTGGAATGCAATACTTCCCCTACTTACTATACGTAGTAGAGAAAGTAAAAATGAATAACGAATGTGAGAAAAAGTATAAGTATTGGAAAATTTAAGGAAATAACAAGCAATATCTCGAAAACGGTTCACTCTACAAAAGAAATGTATGACATAAGTTGTGTATTTTAACGCGATCTACATGTTTTGTGTAGTAAAATTTTGTCTATCTCTTATGGTTTACCAGTTATGCAAAAGTCGTTCACAATGAAGAATACTTTTGGAGACATTCCCAGAACATTCGAGATATACATTTCATTTCTCATGACATTATCTTAAACATATGATATTTTCATCAAAATCGTTAGAGCCATTTTTGAGGAAATTAAAATTTTCGAAAAATGTTCCATGTAAAGGGTAGTCTGGGGTGGGGGGATTTTCTTGAAAACCTTCGTGTCGCATCTCTGGAAGATACTGAACCTAAATACCAAGTTTGGTGTTTATCCGACTGTTCGTTTTTGAGTTATGCTGTTCACAGACACACAGACACACAGACACACAGACAGACAGACACACAGACACACAGACACACAGACAGACACACACACGGACATGTTTCCAAAAATGCTTTTTTTGGATTCAGTGATTCTCAAAACATGTATTTCCGGTGAAATCTCGGTATCGAATTTTTGGGTGGAATGCAATACTTCCCCTACTTACTATACGTAGTAGAGAAAGTAAAAATGAATAACGAGTTCCCATTTGAGAAAATAAGTATTGAAAAATTTAAGGGAATAACAAGCAATATCTCGAAAATGGTTCACTCAACAAAACAAATGTATATGACATAAATTGTGTATTTTAACGCGATCTACATTTTTTGTGGAGTAAAATTTTGTCTATCTCTTATGGTTTACCAGTTATGCAAAAGTCGTTCACAATGAAGAATAGTTTTGGAAACATTACCAGAAAATTCAAGATATACATTTTATTTGTCATGAAAATATCTTAAACATGATATTTTAATCAAAATCGTTAAGAGCCATTTTTGAGAAAATTAAAATTTTCGAAAAATGTTCCATGTAAATGGTAATCGGGGGTGGGGGGATTTTCCTGAAAACCTTCGTGTCGCATCTCTGGAAGATACTGAACCTTAATACAAGTTTGGTGTTTATCCGACTATTTGTTTCTGAGTTATGCTGTTCACAGACACACACACAGACAGACACACAGACACACACACACGGACTTGTTTCCAAAAATGCTTTTTTTGGATTCAAGGGGTCTCAAAGCATGTATTTCCGGTGAAATCTCGGTATCGAATTTTTTGGTGGAATACAATACCTCCCCTACTTACTATACGTAGCAGAGAAAGTAATTATGTATTCGAATTTCAGCGCAAATACATGTTTTGAGGCCCATGAGTACAAAAAAAAGCTTTTTAGATAAAGGTCCGCGTGTGTGTCTGTGAACAGCATAACTGAAAAAAGAAAAGTCGGATGAATACCAAACTTGGTATTTAGGTTCAGTATCTTTCAAAGATGCGACACGAAGATTTTCAATAAAATCGCCCCACCCCAAACTACCCTTTACATGGAACATTTTTAAAAAATTTTGATTTTCTCAAAAATGACTCTAATGAGTTTAATTAAAGCATCATATGTTTAAAATACTTTCATGGCAAATGAAATGTATATCTTGAAATTTCGAGAATGTCTCCAAAAGTCTTCTTCATTCTGAATGAATTTTTCATAATGGTGAACCATAAGAGATAGACAAAATTTTACTATACAAAAAATGTAGATCTCTTTAAAATACACAATTTATGTTATATACATTTTTTTATCGAGTGAACCATTTCAAATATATTCCTCGTTATTTATCTGAATTTTCCAATGTTTATACTTTTTTTCAAATAGGAATTCGTTATTCTTTTTTTTATGTCCTCTACATACAAAGAGAATGGAATGCTCCACACAGCCTACCATATTCCCTTCGCACCTTCAAGAAAATTAGTAATAAGTTTCTGCAAACATTTACCTCGATTAACATGAAGTCGATGGAGAATAAGCGTTTGTAAAAATAGTTTGTACAAGAGTAAAGAAAGTCATGTGAGTGTGACACATCAGGTTGTTTTTTAAATCTCATTTATCAAACATTTGAAATTACTTATTAGGTCCCGAAAACCTAGTCCATTGTAAACGACATCAAATAACGAACGAATTTATGTTACACTTATGGAGCACCATATGCTTTTGCTTACTGAACTACTTTAGAGGCGCCAAGAAATTTTTTTTGTCAAGAATTGGAAAATTCTTCGGTTTTGTTTATCTTCTCAAAAATAACACTATGGATTTTGATTAAAATACCTATATTTAAGATACATGGTTTATAGAATACGTACCTACCTTAAATATTTTACAAATAACTATAAAAAATTTGATTAAAATAATTTTAACAAAATTTTGTAACAAAACCTATATTTTGTATTATGTGCGAATAACATCTGAAGTCGTCTTCATTCTGAATGAATTTTGTGTAACGCTTAACTGTAGAAGATAGACAAGAATTTGCTAGATATTGTAGATCTCCCTGAAGTACGCAATTTATGTCAACCTTTTTGTAGCGTTAACCATTTCCGAGAAATGATTTGCTATTTATTTGAACTTTCCACTACTTATCATACACGTATTAAAGTGCTATTTATTGGTTTCTCGTGATTTCATGCAAAAGAATGTGGCATTTCAAAGCCACCACATAGCGACGCCTTTTTATTTGTTGCCTAGTGCATTGTAGGAAAAGGTATTGTATTTCAACCAAAAATTCGATATTGATATTTCACCCGAAATACATGTTTTTAGGCCCCCTGAGAACAAAACAGAATTTTTAGAAAATGTCCAGGAGTGTGTGTGTGTGTGTGTGTGTGTGTGTGTGTGTGTGTGTGTGTTTGTGTGTTACATGAAAAACTATGCATATCTTGAATTTTCTGGGAATAGCTTATGAAGTCCTTTTCATTCAGAAGGAATTTTGTATAATCTTGCATAACTGGTAAACATTAAGCGATAGGCGATCACGTACTACACAAGAAATGTAGATGTCTTTAAAACATACAATTTATGTAAAATAACATTTTTGTGGCATAAGCCATTTCTGAGATATCCGTTATTAAAGGTTCGAATTCTTAATTTCTTGGTAATTATAACTGGAAATTATTTCCGGGCTGTTTTGTCGTGGTCTGCTGGAGATAGATGTTCCAGACGTTTCGTCTGCAACTACGGTAGACATCTTCAGTGGCGCTGTCTTCTAGGAGAAGGTATGCCCCCAGAAGAAGATCCTTCTCCTAGAAGACTTCAACAGCGCCACTGAAGATGTCTACCGTAGTTGTAATCTAAACTTCTGGAACATCTATCTCCAGCAGACCACGGCAAAACAGCCCGGAAATAACCTTCAGTTATACTGACTCCATTCTCTGCCTACATTCTCTCATTCTTGGTGATTCTCTTAAACTCCTGTCAGCATTCAGTTGTTTCTCGCGATTGCATGGAAACAGCATGGAATTTTAAGGTTGGCATATAGCGTCCAGTTCTAAAACGTTTGACTACGCTGTTCTCTGTGTTCTATAACGAAACGTGTAATATAGGTAGTTCTGCAAAGCTTTATTTGGATCAAAAAGAAATAGATAGAGAAATAAGCTTTAGTAAGTAAAGCTTTTATACTCACTAATAAACGATAGAGAGTAAAGAAAATCATGTGAATGTAACACATCAGATATACTTTTAAAGATGTGATCATTACTTCAGCTTTGAGGCAGTATTTTTAACACTTAAATGATTTCAGTCTAATTGTGTAAGTGCAAATTCAATAACAGCCCGCCTTAAAACAATATGTGTATGTAACAATATATGAAAAGTGTATATTACAGTCATTATATATGTTTATATTATTGTATACTATTGTATACATGTTCAATAATGTTATATGAATGTATTACGTAATTTAATAATGTAGGAGCTGTGAGAATAATAGGTTAAAAAGTTGCTAACAATGAGGTAACAGTGAGGTAACCTTGAAGCAATAAAAATTTTAAAGTTTAAATGCTACTAGTCATTATTGGAGCAACTATAATGTAAATTTTGAGACAGTTTAAAATAGCCAATCAACAACCAGAAAAAGCTATAGTTAAATGCAGGTATTCTATTGGAGTAGGATTAGCCAATCAGAGACTTGAAATACAGAAATTTACAGTTTAGGCGGTTGAAATCAATTCAGTTGGTTGCAGACAGCGTTACTAACCAGACGCAAAAATTGTCCTTAAGAGATTTAATACGTATTTGTGTGAGACGAAAAATAAGTTTACGTGTTAAAAAGTGTAATTAATTAATAAAAAGAATCTCACAGCTCTCTATATCAGTGAAGTGTTATTTAAAATCCTGTCAAGCATTAATAAAAGGAGTGAAGTAAAATTATAATCTGTGTAAGCCTACATTCTTAGTCGTACCACAACCCTGCTAAGAGAAACGTGTCTCTAACAATTATACTGACGCAGGCGAGGCAAACATAAATATTTAATATGTAAAGAAACAGTCAAATTACAAAGCTAATATTTTTAAACTTAGGGCGAAGGCTACCGGAAACTGTTTACTATATGTGCGGTTGCAACTACTACAAGTTCGGCTACCCAACAGTTGAACTACAATACAACTCCTTCAATACAAACTACTTCAAATTGACACCCAAAGCGTGGTGCAAATAAAGTAACAAACAATATTTTCAAATTGGCGTCCATACGTGGGGCAGAAACTATATCATCTCAGCCTCCCGTGTCCTCTTTGTGCCTACTCGGAATGTGTACTAAAACCATTTCTGCAAACATTTATCTCGATTAGCATTAAGTGGACCCTGTTCTTATATCCTCCAGGAAAGAGAGACCTAACCCTTCATTCACCTAGTTTCATTTGCTAAGTGCGTGAAAAGTACTTCCCGTCTGATGTGTCACGTGGATTTCCATTACGTTGATTACTTCCTCTTCACGGTCAGCTGGTGACATCTGCTCAACCTCACTCCATTAAGTGCTTCGTTTAACGGCGGCGCTTTATGGTTGGGCATTACTCCACTTATGTGGGTAACGGTCCTGGTCGCTCCAGACTGAACTGTTTTGGTAGCTGTGTTTACTTCAGCTGATCATTTTCTATGCTGCTGGTGTGCCCTAAGAAAGAAGTACGAAAATTCGATTTTTAAATAGAGGACCAAGCGTGCGTTTTGGTAAATGCTATTCGTCTGAAGACATGTACTAAAAGCCATATGCTGCATTCACATGACCTTCTCTACTCACTCTTCTACAAACTATTCGTACAAATGCTTACTCTTCTTTCTCCGTTTCAACAGGCAACTAATTCAACACATTACGAGCAAGATTGGGCTGGCAGCATTCTTCTACGATCAGCTTAAAAGCTATCAGGAGGCTTGTCAGGGAGGAACTAGCAGCCCTCCCGATGGAACTCCTGACCAGTCGTCCGACTGGGGGCATACTGCGGAGGCTTGTATCGAATTGAGGCCGAAGGAGACCTAAACAACCACCAAACTTCCTTTATCCTTAACACCTAATAACTCCTTTAATTATACTCCGAATTCCCCAGGTCGTAAGTAGCACTCCGGTCATGCTGACGTCCTGGCTCCCATTTCACCTGGCTTAGGCCCAGTGGGCGGCCAATATATCGTTTCCTGAATGCGCAGGTGCAATAGCGGTACTGCTGCATATCCTCTCTGAATTCCTCTTTTTCCTTCTTTTCTTTCCGGTGGAGGGGTTTTTAGTGGGTATACAAACTATTGGCGAGTCCCACACTCTCAGTCCCGACTCCCATCGGGCTGGGGTATTGATTAAATCATTTTCTCCCCCACTCGAAAAAGAAAAGAGGAAAAAAAGCCGTTTCCGCACTCCGTTGTTAGTGCTTACCCTCCAGGACTTGCAAGCAGGTACTTGGGGTTAGACGCCTGTCGGGGAGCACAGATTATGGATCAGAGAACATCCAGGATGGGTGATCAGTCTGAAGCCTGGTATGAGAGCGAGGAATGAGATGATATGAAATGACGGTGAGATGAATGAAAGGAAAGGAGATCATGGATCAATTGGTTTGAATGAATGGCGGGGGAAACCGGAGAAAACCCTCCCAGACGCCACTTTGTCCACCACAAATCCCACATTTGGTTCCTTAGAATTAAACCCGTGTCGCCTTGGTAAGAGGCGAGCGGTCTAACTACTCGCCAACGGTTCTGCCATTATTTTTCTATCTATTTCTATGTAGTGAGATAGTTATTCTTTACGTAATTAGCACCACGTTTAAGTGCCAATTTGAAGGAGTTGTATTGTATTGTATTGTAGCTCCACTGTTGTGGAGCCAAACTTGAAGTAACTGCCCCACGTATGGTACAAAGTTTTCGGTGGCCTTCGTCCCAACGTTCACTTTCCAGTAGCCTTCGCCCCCACGTTTAAAAATCAACTTTGCATTTGAATGATTCTTTAAATATATATATTTATGTTTGCCTCGGCTGCGTCAGTAATAATTTGTAGAAACATGTATTTCTTAGCAGGGGGTGATGTGGCTAAAGAATGTAGGCTTACACAAATTATGATTTTTACTTCACTCCTTTTATTAATCTTTCACACGATTAATTAACACTTCACTGATTTTATTTTTTCTGTGAGATTATTTATTAAATACTTGCAATTTTTAACACATAAACTTTATAATATTCTCGCCGTAATGAATTTTACATGTCTCACACTGAATACCTACCGAGCGAATGAACTGCTCAGGTACGTTGCCTTCTAGCGACTGGCGTTTACCGCTTAAATTTGTAAATTTCTCTATTTCAAGTCTCTGATTGGCTAATTTTACTCCAATAGAATACTTTTATTTAACTTTCAGCTTTTCTGGTTGTTGATTGGCTGTTTATGAACTGTTTTAAATATTACATTATTGTTCCAAGAATTACTAGTAGCATTATTAAACTTTCCAATTCATTATTTCCTCAAGGTTACCTCATTGTTAGCAACTTTCGGCTTCTATTCTCACAGCTCCTAAATTATTAAATTACGCAATACATTCACGTAACATTATTATACATGTGCACAATAATATAAACATACTACAATAACTGTTACATACATTTTATATATTATATTATACACGTATTGCTTTAAGGTGGGCTGTTATTATATTTTTATATTATATAATTAGACTGAAATTATTTAAATGTTAAAAATACTGACTCAGTAGTTAATTGAAATAATCTTCCACTATACATTTCGTTATAGGGACTAGGGGAATAGAGGAAACCGAATCGATAGTCAGATGTTTAAAAGCGGATCGGTAATTGCATTTATGTTGATTTACTTTAAATTTTTTATTAAAATTTTATTACTTCTATACATATTCAACACTATATCACCATACTATTATGTAATCTTTTTTAATCCCATTCAAATTGTTTAATTTAGTGATTTTATTATTACTGTGTGATTTTATTTTATTTATGCATTATTTAAGTATTAAATACAGCTACAATATTGTTTCACTTAATTATCTTCTCTAATAATTCCACCAAATAACTTTACTTATACGTATTATTATAACTTTAACCACTTCATCATGTTGTTTGTTATTGTTTTTACGAGAAACAGCTGAATAGCGACAGAACTTTAAGAAAAGACAAAGTATTGAAGAATTCAAGCCAATAATAACAGAAATGTCGGAAATGGCTGATGGCACAAAAAAGTTATTTTAAATCAACCCTGCATTTTAAAGAATTCTTTATTTTTTTGTCTAGTAACTTTGCCAATATTTTATGTTTTACTCATTATAGAAATTTATACAATAATAATTTATTTCAAATGAAGAGGACTTCACAGGCTATTCTCAGGAAATGCCAGATATACATTTTGTTAGTGATGTAAATATCTTAAATGCTATTTTAATCAAAAGCGTTGCAACAATTTTTGAGATAATCAAAAACAAAAGAATTGTTCCATGTAAAGGTTAGTTTGGTTTGGGAGATTTATTTGAAAACCTTCGTGTCGCATAAATGGAAGATGCTGAACTTAAATACCAACTGTCTATTTATCCGAGTTGTCGATTTTGAGTTACCTATGCTGTTCGTAGAGACACACGTAAAAACACTTTTTTCTAAAGATGCTATTTTGGATTCTAGGGATCTCAACACATTAATTTCTGTAGCGAACTACTACTAAATAGGTGCTAGAAAAAGCAACAACAATGTTTCGCTCATTTTACCTTACTTTTACTTTCAAAAACTACATATTTTGTATGGTAGAGGTGTTGGTTACGGCGATACCATGGGTGGTGCTGTGCGCCAATTTGGCAGCACGGGATTTGTAGGAATGGTCCCGGGTTCGATGCTAGCTCAGGGACTTACATAGATCTTGGATCTAGGGTTGGTGGTTAATACAAGGTTCATTTTCCTGCCCGTTTATTTCCCGTTTTAAAATCTAACTCTTGATATTAATTCGCCTCACATACACACACACACACACACACACATTTCTTTACTACTGTGCTTCATATAATCGCTCCCATCCACCGGCACCCACACTTGTTTTCAGAACAACGTCCAAGGAAATACCACGAACAAGTGTTTTCTAAACTCTCCTGTTTCTTTATTTCAAATTTCCTATCTCGCCATTTCACTATCACATGATTTCCACCTTCTTTCTTATTGCATGCCTGGGGCTACGGGAGCATTTTCAGGCGATCTAACGGTACACTAACAAAGCGTATTCTGCTCTCACTTGGATACAATTGAGGTAAAAACCAACCCCGTTTCCTGCCTGTTGCTGGCACTGTCTTTTCAACCCATTATTCACCTTTACAATAACACTGGCTTTTCCGTATTATTTAATAATACCATTCCTGCTGTTATTAATATTTATTTTCCCTAAGGTTATCATTTTGTATTTAGATACACAGAACATACAGTCTCAAGGTGTACGTAATGCAGTAGGACACCTCGGGCACCGCGACCTATTGTGGCTACCACTCCCCAGGAGTAAGGGATGAAGTGAAGGAATCACAGGAGGCTACAGGCCGTAGGCAGGCAGGCAGGTCACAGAGACGCGTGAAAGATGCAAACATTTCCAAGCTCGCGACTGGAGCCGCCGAGAGAGGGTGATGAATGGCCAATTAAGCAGCCCTCGGGGATATCTTTTCCATTGAGTATGCATTCGCGCCATCTATCCGGCACCGGAATTTGGAACGAATTTGGAACCTCCTGAATGCAAGTCGCACACATTACTGCGCCGTCAGCTTGTACGGTTAATACTTTGTATATATAGTATGTCATACCTCATTTGCGTTCACACTTTTTAATTTACTACTTATTTATAGTAATTAGCACCCAAAAGCTTGATACAGACATTTCACAGGAAATACACGTTTTGAGGCAAAAGGAATAAAAAAGAAGCTATTTTAGAAAAATCTCCATGTGTGTGTGTGTGTGTGTGTGGGTGGGTGTGTGGGTGGGTGTGTATGCGCGCGTCTGAGAACAGCATAATTAAAAAACGAAAGTCGCATACATACTAAACTTGGTATTTAAGTTCAGTGTCCTCTAAGAATGTGACACGAAGATTATCAAGAAAATCCTCCACCCCAAACTACTCTTTACATGGAAACATTTTTTCATTTTTCATTTTCTCAAAAATGCCTCTACCGATTTTAATTAAAATGGCATATATTTATAATATTTACATGAAAAATATACTTCTTGACTTTTCTGGGAATAGCCTCTGAAGTCTTCCTCATCGTAAAGAGATAGTTGTTTAATTATATATTAAGTGAAGACCAAAAGAGATACATAAAAAATATAGGTCGCCTTAAAACACACAATTTACTTGAAATAACTTTTACCAGTGGGATGGCTCGGGCGGTTACGTCTGTGGCCAACATTCGGGAGGTCCTGGGATCGATCCGCGGCCACCGCTCACTCTGGCCCATGAGTTTATCGTGGTTTCCCCGAGTCGCCAGGCGAATGCTGGTGTGATTCATTTTCTACCACAACTCTCCTCCCTCACATTTCCTGTAACCATCATCTTCCTTGTCATCTGTTTCAGGGTTGTAGGACCAGGCGACGGATTGCGGCTAGGCGGTGGCTTGTGTCTGCAAAGGTTTCTTCCCTGGCGACGCTGCGGTACTGCTGTTAGGTCTCTCCGAAGCGTGGGGCTCCTCTCCGGGGGACCCTGGAGGTTCGTGGCTTGTGGGCAGGGACTGTGCGGTGTCGGATGCATCCTATCTGCAAACGTTAGGGATCGCGTCCATACTTGCGCCCGGATTTGATCGCCCTTCAGGTTTCTTCCCTCATCCTTCACTCCCAGGGATCACGTTGGAAGCATAAAGCGCCGGCTGTTCGCGTGCAGTGCTCTGGCCCTGGTTTCGGGGGCGCCTCCGTGATACGTTCCTAAAGTAACTTTTATTGTGGCATCAGCCATTTCAGAGATATTCGCTGTTATTGGTTTGTACAAGTTCAATACTTTGTCCTTTTTTGAATAGTT
This sequence comes from Deroplatys truncata, assembly GCA_030765065.1. Classification (NCBI taxonomy): domain Eukaryota; kingdom Metazoa; phylum Arthropoda; class Insecta; order Mantodea; family Mantidae; genus Deroplatys; species Deroplatys truncata. Next base: position 173,855,714 of record CM060983.1, on the reverse strand, counting down.
ATCAGCATTCAGCTGTTTCTCGCAATGTTGTGAAAAGAAAATTGTTTGAACATTTGACTATCTTCTGAATTTCTTGAACCCCCTTTGCACCTAGGACGAAATGTGTAATGAAACTAGTTACTTCTGCAAACGTTTAACTCGATAACATGAAGCAGAGAGTAAAATACGGTTTTGCTACAATAGTGTATAGAAACTATATCAAAATAAGCGATAGTGTGTAGGGAAAGTCATGTAAAAGATAAAGGTAAAGGAACTGACGAACGAAATGGGACCACGAAACCGAAGCAGAGCACCGCACGCAGGCCATTCTGCCTCTTGTGCTTCTATCATGACCCTAGGGAGGAAGGAATGAGGAAAGAGACCCGAAGGGCGATCAAATCCGGATGGCGACGGCGCAAGCATGGACGGGGTCTCTAATGTTTCCAAATTGAACGCTTCAACGCTATCCGAGCCCACTCATTGGTCCCCGAGCCTCCAAATGGAGTCTCTGAAGGAGCACCTACCTGAAAGCACCCGCAGGCGGGTTCCAACCGAGCGGTCCTGCTCGACGTTGGGGATAAACCTTCACAGGTCGCATAACCACCATCCAGCCACAACCCGCGAACACCGTCGCCTAGTCCTACAACCCTGAAACAGATGATGGGTACAGGAAATGAGGGGCAGGGAGTCGCGGTGGAAGATGACCCCCCCAGCATTCCCCTGTCGACCTGGGGCAACCATCGTACCGTTTTCTCCCCGCTTCTTCGTTGTGAGTATCTTACGTGCGTCGTTATCGTCTCAGGACTCGAGATCGCCGATGCCAGTAAGGAAGCACTCATTGTCGCATCTCATGGTCAATTGTCGGCGAATCGGTCTGAAATTTCCTACTGTTATTGTCAGAGTAGAATTGCGGGAGTGCTGACACTAGGATATTGTTCATCAAGAAAACACGTTTTAACTTCCTCACTAAAATGCGTATTCCTGCAAGAAATCCTGCACGATTCTTGTTTTTTCTACCTCGTACGGTTCTTATATAAGAATATATTCCCTCTTTGGTCCACTAACGTTTTGCTCCGGTTAATTATTTAGTATCTAAGGCGCTCTGTCACCGTTATTTTGTTTCCGCGAATTTGAGGTAATCACTTGCGGTGTGTTAAGTTATTTATAATCTTGGATAACACAATTCCAACGAACAGTGTAACACGTTATATAATTATTCCACACACGCATTACTTTATGATTACACCGTAGTGTGGCACGGAACTTATTAACCATTTCTTTTGACTCAACGTGATGCGTGTTTCCTTAACGGAGACTGTTCGAACCCCACGCTCGCGTTCACATATAACAATCCCTGCTCGCCTCCAAATTTTGTACATGTAACTACATCTTCCTATCTCTTCATTGGTTCTAATACTTATCCTCTGCGTTTATTGGTTCCCTGGTTGAAAATTCAAAGACTAACTGTAAGAAAAGTCCGTTGCCTCATAGCGTCTGTTTACTCTTAAAACTTGCTTCATTCCATCGAAGTACAAAAGAAGCTTTCGATTGTTATGGCCCCACGCTCGGAAAATATAATGGACAGTCTGAAACGAAGCTACTCTTATTTTGCCTAAATCTTGCAGTTTTTATTAGGCAATTACGCCCTATTTATTTGACAATGGTATTGAAACTTAAAACACATTTACAACTTCAGAATGGCTTTCGGTCGATGCAATTTTGAATCTCATTTCTTTAAAATTATGGAAAATTACCAAATTGCGGATTAATTAATTATTAATAATTCCTAAATTATAATTACTACAGAGTTCCTTTTTGTGTAGCGTTATCAGGCGGAAATATGCTACACCATGGATCGTACACGGGACCTCCCTGAATGCGAGTTGCACGTTACCGTGGTGCCATCTCGCTCGGTAGAAAGTCATGTGAATGTGACAGATCAGATTTTTATTACTTTCCCTACTACGTATAGTAAGTAGGGGAGATATTGTATTCCACCCAAAATTCGATACCGAGATTTCACCGGAAATATATGTTTTGAGAGCCCCTGAATCCAAAAAAAAAGCATTTTTGGAAACATGTCCGTGTGTGTGTGTGTGTGTGTGTGGGGGGGGGGTCTGTGAACAGCATCACTCAGAAACGAACAGTCGGATAAACACTAAACTTGGTATTTAGGTTTAGTATCTTCCAGAGATGCGACACGAGGTTTTCAAGAAAATCCCTCCACCCCAGATTACTCTTCATGGAAGATTTTTCGAAAATTTTAATTTTCTCAAAAATGGCTCTAACGATTTTGATTAAAATATCATATGTTTAAGGTATTTTTATGACAAATAAAATGTATATCTTGAATTTTCTGGAAATGTCTCCAAAAGTATTCTTCATTGTCAACGACTTTTGCATAACTGGTAAACCATAAGAGATAGACAAAATTTTACTACACAAAAAATGTAGATTGCGTTAAAATACACAATTTATGTCATATACATTTGTTTTGTTGAGTGAACCATTTTCGAGACATTGCTGTTATTCCCTTGAATTCTTCAATACTTATTTTCTCAAATGGGAATTCGTTATTCATTTTTTTGTCTTGGATGTGCAAAGAGTATTAATCTGTGGCAAAGGGAATGGTGCTACATCTAGCAACCAGCTATTAAGAGATATGTATATGCTTAAAGGCTACTGTATTTCTATATTGCCCTTGTAAATATATATTCCCCTTACATCTACAAGAAAATTAGCAATAAGTTAGTCTGCAAATGTTTATCTCGATTAACATGAAGCATATGGAGAATAAGCGTTTGTAAAAATAGTTTGTACAAGAGTAGAGAAAGCCATGTGAGTGTAACACATCAGATTTTTTAAGCATCACAATGAGCGTATTAGCTGGAGTGGTTCGGTTATACCGGGCGGCACACATGAAGGAGGGCGCACACGTGGCTTCTAAAACCCAAAGCAACATACCCAGATGGCGTCAGGTCTGTGTTAGCAACAGTTACCTAAGTTTACAAGACTGGTTAAAAGGAAAGTATATTTTCTAATTACATTTGGCAGACGAGGTCCCGTGGGAGTGAAGACCTGGTTTACATAATGGTGGTGGTTGTTACGGTTCTCAAGGTCTTGACTTCCCTGCTGGACAGTTTGAAGCGTGGGCAGCACAGAGACAAGACACATAGGGCTGTCGAACGGTCTGCACGAGGAGAGCTTATCGTGATTCAGGACCCCGTCTTTTCCTTTCCTGGATTCATGTTCTTTATCTTCTGCTAGTACACCGAGCACGAACAGTTGGCGAGGGGTTCCGATTTACATAAACTGTGTACATGATGAAGTATTAGCGCATGAAACTATATTTACTCTGGATCAACCCAGTGTAAGTACATACCCTTGAATAGGTCGTTTAACCCTGAACTTGGTTTAAGTGGAAAACTCAGAAAGGCGATGTGAGGGTGTTGATTCCTCCAAGTGCAGCAATACCATTACATTTAACTCTTATTGCTTCATTCATTTGTTTAAGGTTATTCCACTTAAGGCCACTGGGGCAGGTAAATAGCGAACAAAAATCTGATGTGTTACACTCACATGATTTTCTCTACTCTTGTACAAACTATTTTTACAAACGCTTATTCTCCATATGCTCCATGTTAATCGAGATATCGAGATGCCAATCCTATTGCTAATCCTCTTGTAGATGTGAGGGGAATTGGTAGGTTTTAAGCGATAGTCAAATATTTTAACGCATTCCATTCTCTTTGACGTCCAGGACATAAAAAATGAATAATGAATTTGAGAAAAAGTATAAGTATTGGAAAATTTAAGGGAATAACAAGCAATATCTCGAAAATGTTTCACTCAACAACAAAATGTATATCACATAAATTTTGTATTTTAACGCGATCTACATTTTTTATGTAGTAAAATTTTGTCTATCTCTTATGGTTTACCAGTTATGCAAAAGTCGTTCACATTGAAGAATACTTTTGGAGACATTTCCAGAAAATTCAAGATATACATTTTGTCATTAAATTATCTTAAATATATGATATTTTAATCAAAATCGTTAGAGCCATTTCTGAGAAAATTAAAATTTACGAAAAATGTTCCATGTAAAGGGTAATGTGGGGTGAGGGGATTTTCTTGAAAACCTTCGTGTCGCATCTCTAGAAGATACTGAACCTAAATGCCAAGTTTGGTGTTTATCCGACTGTTCGTTTCTGAGTTATGCTGTTCACAGACAGACACACAGACAGACACACAGACACACACACACGGACATGTTTCCAAAATGTTTTTTTTGGATTCAGGCGGCCTCAAAACATGTATTTCCGGTGAAATCTCGGTATCGAATTTTTGGGTGGAATACAATACTTCCCCTACTTACTATACATGGTAGGGAAAGTAAAAACGATTTTTTTTGTTTTGTATTTTATAAAATCTACGAATTATGTATCATACTGTAGGTATTCTCGATGTTTAAGCCATTTAAACGATGATTTAAACATAACGTCACCTGGGCCACATCTCTACAGTGCTTTAGTTTTTGCATTTCCGCAACTTTAAACTTTAGAAATTTAGGTGGACTCAAAAGCTACTAAAGTTAGAGGGCTGAAATGTTTTTGTGATGCTACAAACCAAGCAGTTTAACTGAGTGGATTATACGAGTATTTTCCAGATGCAAAATATTGAATTTTTACTTTCTCTACTACGTACATAGTAGGTAGAGAAGGTATTGCATTCCACCCAAAAATTGCATACTGCGATTTCTCCAGAGGTGCACGGTTTGAGGCTTCCTGGATCCAAAAAAAAGCATTTTTAGAAAAATGTTCGTGTGTCTGTGTCTGTGAACAGCATAACCCAAAAATGAAAAGTCGGATAAATACCAAACTTGGTATTTACAAACAGTATCTTTTAAAGATGTGACACTTTTCGAAATTTTTGGCTTTTTAAAAAATGACTAACGATTTTGATTAAAATATCATATATTGAGGATATTTACCTTAGAAATAAAATATATATCTTGAATTTTCTGGGAATAGCCTTTGAAGTCCTCTTCATTGTGAAGGAATTTTGTATAATTGTATAACTGGTAAACGTTAAACAATATACGAAAACGTACCACACAAAAAATGTAGATCTCCTTAAAGCGCACAATTTATTATAAATAAGCTTTTTTTGGCACAAACCATTTGTGAGATATCCGTTGTTCATGGTACGAGTTGTTCGATACTTGACCATTCTCTTGAACTTCTGTCAACATGCAGTAGTTTCTCGCGATTGCATGGAAACAGTATGGGATTTTAAGGCCGGTGTATAGCGTCCAGTTCTAAACACTTGACTGTCGCTGTTCCCTTTGTATCTACAACGAAATATGTAATGTAGCTATTTTAGCAAAGGTTTATTTTGATTAAAATGCAGTAGATATAAAAATAAGCTTTAGTAAGAATAGTTTGTACACTTAATAATAAACAATAGAGGGTAGAGAATCTCATGTGAATGTATCAATCAGATGTTTTTTCAGATACAATATAATGAATTTTTAACATTCAAAATTATGTATTTTATGAATAGTAGTATGTTATCTCTATTGCCAACATTTTTATAACTCATGTTCCACTATATCAAACAAATGATGTATTGATTTTGTACATCGTTAAGTCCTTTATCTCTCAAGAAAAAAATCTGATGTGTTACACTCACATGACTTTCTCTACTCTTGTACAAACTATTTTTACAAACGCTTATTCTCCATATGCTTCGTGTTAATCGAGATATTAACCTTTTGCTAATTTTCTTGTAGATGCAAGGGGAATTGGTAGGATTTAAGCTATAGTCAAATATTTTAAGAGCTGGTTGCTATGTGGAGTATTCCATTCTCTTTGCATTACCAGGACAAAAAAATTAATAACGAATTTGAGAAAAAGTATAAGTATTAGAAAAGGGAATAACAAGCAATATCTCGAAAATGGTTCACTCAACCAAAAAAAAATGTATATGACATAAATTGTGTTTTTTAACGTGATCTACATTTTTTGTGTAGTAACATTTTGTCTATCTCTATGGTTTACCAGTTATGCAAAAGTCGTTCACAATGAAGAACACTTTTGGAAACATTCCCAGAAAATTCGAGATATACATTTCATTTTCATGAAAATATCTTAAACATATGATATTTTAATCAAAATCGTTAGAGCCATTTTTGAGAAAATTAAAATTTTCGAAAAATGTTCCATGTAAAGTGTAATCTGGGGTGGCGGAATTTTCTTGAAAACGTTGGTGTCGCATCTCTGGAAGATACTGGACCTAAATACCAAGTTTGGTGTTTATCCGACTGTTCGTTTCTGAGTTATGCTGTTCACAGACACACACGGACATGTTTCCAAAAATGCTTTTTTTTGGATTCAGGGGGTCTCAAAACATATATTTCCGGTGAAATGTCGGTATCGAATTTTTGAGTGGAATACAATACTTCCACTACTTACTATACGGAGTAGAGAAAGTAAAAATGAAAGATCTATCAACAGAGAGAAGGTGAATGGGTGTGTGTGTGTGTGTGTGTGTGTGTGTGTGTGTGTGTGTGTGTGTGAGAGAGAGAGAGAGAGAGAGAGAGAGAGAGAGAGTGAGAGAATGTTTTAAACTTTAAAATCAGAAAGTAAAGACCCAACAATTAAACCAAACGTGAAACGAGCGAACTTCACTACTAAATGTGATCAGCCTATGTTTTCGAAAGTCAAAGCTCCCTTTAGAATCGTCCATCAAAACAAACTATTTTTAGAAAGTATGATATGTTACATTCACATGACTTTCTCTACACACTATCATTTCGTTTTTACATCTATTATAAATACTAATCTTATACAAACGCGTATATTCACTATTTACTTATTATTTCACTTAGGGGTTTTCAAAATAGTTTAATTATTACCGAGCGAGATTGCTCCGCGTAACTACGAGGCTCGAATTCCAGAGGTCCTGGGTTCGATTCCTGGGGCCATCCAGTTTGACTATAGTGTTCCTGGTTGGGAAGGCGAATACTAGGGTGGTTTCTCTTCTACCACTAATTTCTTTTTTCTCATTTCCTCTCATGTCGCTTACACTTTCGTGTTTCAGGTAGGTTTAGGGGCTATACAGTGTCGGTCGGTGTCGGACGGATGGCGCAGATGCCTGCACTTTGGAAAGTTGTTCTCGGCCCTGCCAGATGGTAGCCTTCTCTGAGCAACTCGCCGATTTGCAGGGTCATCAAGCTCTGCACGTCTCTGTCGGCCGGCTGCCTACATCCTATAGCCTCCTGCGGTTTCTTCACTTCTGGGGCAGTAACCACAAAAGCTCCGCATTGGGTCGAGTTGCGAGGTGTACTGTCCGTTCCCTAGTCATACTCGGTATAAAGTAGTAGCAGTACAAGAGGACAAGGCGATAATCAGGTCCTATAAAAGTTGTCACTATAAGCTCGCTTTCAAATTTCATGATGCTGAGCTATTGCACTAGGAGCTTGTAAATGCCGTTCCTAATCGAAAAACAGCTGAAAGCCTGCGAAAAAAGGGGAGTTCAGAGAGTTGTGAGCAGTGTTGTAGACTAAATACGACACTACCAACAGAACCATACAACTAGAGCTGTTAACAACACTATTGGCACTTTTCATTTGATGTTAGCGGATAGTTCTGAAATTTCAAAAGCCATTATTGTAGGTTTCAGAAGCAATTCCTTCAAGAAGAGAGCTGTGTATAACCTTTCCTTCAGCACAGGACATTAGAAGATTGAGCAGAGAACGTCATGTGTCTTTTATTGCACTCTCATTACGCTTCTGTACTTAGTAACCATTTTCACCTAAAGAAGATCGAGGAGAAATTGAAAATTGGGGAATATAAACCTAAAATAAAAGAGGAGTCAAGTCCAGTTTTGGAAATAATATAACGTTTTTATGAGCAGGTATCGAATAATAAGAGACCTCACACAATACTTCTGTCACGCTTTTCCGGGCGCGAACTTTGAAGTTCGAATGTATTTAAAAAGTTAGCTACTTAACTCAATCTTCAGTTAAAATATTTATCATTCTTTACTATGTGTCGTTCCTTCTAATTCCGTGGAAGAAGAAGAAATACGTAATTTAGATTAGCCTAGGCTAACCATGGCCGGTTAGGGTTTATGTCCCTCTTCAGCCAAATGGTTGTTGTTATTTGGAGTGGCTTCGATGTTCCGCAATTACTCGGCAACAGCAGTTTGATGGTAAGTGATGGTTTATGTGTGGGGGAGGGGCGAAGGGGAAGGTGAAGAAGCACGCAGATGCTGAGTGTCCAGTCTTGAGGTTTTGTGTGTCTATTTATTTATTTTTTAATTTTTTTATGCTATCATAGTTTTTGTCGTCATTGTGGTTTAATGCCTTTTTAAATTTTTTTTTAATTTTTTAATTATAATTTGTTAATATTGTCTTTTCTTTTGTCTTTGTTTTTTTTTACTTTCTCTACTACGTACAGTAAGTAGGGGAAGTATTGTATTCCACCCAAAAATTCGATACCGAGATTTCACCGGAAATACATGTTTTGAGACTCACTGACTCCAAAAAAAGCATTTTTGGAAACATGTCCGTGTGTATGTCTGTCTGTGTGTGTCTGTGTGTCTGTGAACAGCATAACTCAGAAACGAACAGTCCTATAAACACCAAACTTGGTATTTAGGTTCAGTATCTTCCAGAGATGCAACACGAAGGTTTTCAAGAAAATCCCCCCAGACTACCCTTTACATGGAACATTTTTCGAAAATTTTAATTTTCTCAAAAATGGCTCTAACGATTTTGATTAAAATATCATATGTTTAAGATATTTTCATGACAAATGAAATCTATATCTCGAATTTTCTGGGAATGTCTCCAAAAGTATTCTTCATTGTGAACAACTTTTGCATAACTGGTAAACCATAAGAGATAGACAAAATTTTACTACACAAAAAATGTAGATCGCGTTAAAATACACAATTATGTCATACACATTTCTTTTGTTGAGTGAACCGTTTTCGAGATATTGCTTGTTATTCCCTTAAATTTTCCAATACTTATACTTTTTCTCAAATTCGTTATTCACTGTTTTTATTTCCTGGACATGCAAAGACAATGGAATGCGCCACATAGCAACCAGCGTTAAAATATTTGACTTTCGCATGACTTTTGCATCTACATGAAAATTATCAATAAGATTGACATCTCGATATCTCGATTAACATGAAGCATATGGAGTATAAGCGTTTGTAAGAATAGTTTGTACAAGAGTAGAGAAAGTCATGTGAGTGTAACACATCAGATTTTCTTAATAGAACACACTTCTCGGTCTGGTGTTTTGTATTTGTGTTGGGACTAGGATGAGAGATATTTTGTCTGTGGTTGTTCGTTTTTAATTGGTGGCGTGGTAACCATGGCCAGTCATGTTAATGGTTGTAGTTTGGTATTCTTCTTGTTCCATTGTAGGAGATTCTGGAGGTAGAGCGCTGCTTCCGTTTGGTCCTGTTTCTCTCTCTCTCTCTTCGACTAGTGCCCTTATGTATGCTAGGGTTGGGGTCGTGTTTTTCTTGCACTGGTTTGGTGCGTCTTTTTTGTAAGTTTCAGGTTTTTGCAGTAGTTGCTGCCTGTGTGGGAGTTTGCTCGCTTTTGCTGCATAATTTAGGAGCCCTCTCTCAATGAAGTCTTCTAATTCCGTGGAATAATTACACTGTTTATAATCATCTTTACATGTGTTGGAATCATACTCGTGTGCTGTAGCGGGTGTCGCTGGGTCACGTTTGATGTCTGTCGTCTGCTCGTCCTCTCATTCTCGGAGATACTGAAAAACCTAGCCCTATCGTTGCGATCTATGGGTGTGGGTGAAGGCAAGTCATGACCACGTGTATAGCTTTAAAACTGAACTTTATTCCAGAAATGACAAATGACAATTACGACGGTACTGAACATTTTTAGAATGCCTGTTTCTAAAAACAAATGAAATTTGTTTATTTTTGAAAGCTACCTTCTAATGTTTTGCGAGTTGATTATCGCGTAGTTAGTTCGATTTGCTCTAATAGTGTCTTTAATTATCATTTAAAGATTTTGTGTTCACTCAAAGATGAATTTGACTGGGGAACATCTCCGGGCTATTATGTTTTACGATTTTATATCGTCATTAAAGCCTAAAGCATGAAAGGTCTGCTTAGAAATGCATTTGGCGAAGACGCTCCATCTAAGGCAACAGATCGGTTTTTTCTTAGTGACGAATATTGTGAAAGGCGCACAAGAACTACTGTTTTATTGCCGCTGTTCGAGCAATCAACAGACATCTTATTGACTTATTCGGGCGACATTGGGCATTCGTGCATTCGTACATTATTGTAACGTGCCTTTTGATTGACAACTGCTTAGCGTAGTATGATAATTAAATTATCCAATTTTTAGGAGTCAGGCTGCACTTAACGTTTGCTGAATTTCCCCCTTATCTCTATCTCTTTCACCCGACGACTTTCTCTCTCATACAGACTCTCATTTTACCCAACTCCCTGTTCTGCTACTGACGCTTTTAAAGCCCTTTGTACACCATCAAACTTTTGTTTTTCAATTCAAGAGTTTGCAAGAAATATTGTCAAATATTTTTCAATGCGTGACAAGATTGGACAAGAGTTGACAATGTTATACATGTGTATTGAGAAGTTGTCTGTTTTTCAAACTGAAACCATTCAGAACACACTGATAATTTATTACGCACAAAGCAATTCATTATTTGCTCACGGTATAACTAACATCGCTGTTTTCAACTGGCTACACATGCATTTTGTTTAATGAAACTCTTAGTTTTTATTTCATTTTTACTTTCTCTACTACGTATAGTAAGTAGGGGAAGTATTGTATTTGAACTTGTTTTGTTTCACTAAGAAACTTGAAAATGGGGCCGAAAACAAATTAAAATGGCCTCATAATTAAACACAAAAATATCCTATAACGGTACACTGCTGAAATATGGAGCTATAATAAAAGATATCTGAAGTACGAGAATTATTTTAACACTCACAGCTGTATTTCTTCCTTGTCACTTTCTCTAATTAAAAACCAGCAGCAGTTGCCCAAAATTTGTGGATCCCATCTACCCTGGCACGTCTGATCCATCTTCTGAATATCCTGATGGAATATTTCTCCATGTTCGCCACTCACAGCTTCCAAACTCTCAGGGAAAAGATCCAGGTGTATGCAGATAGTGAATTCTCAGGGACATCGTACAACCTAGCTTTTGATAACAATACAGCAGTTCTTGAACTATCTGTCGATAATTTTCTACTTTATTATTTCCCAGGAATCCTTTCACTACTTCACGAAAGGCTTTTCAGGCCACTAGCTTCTTAGCTCTTTAACTTTCTTCCAAGGTTCTTGTCTTCCAAAAGCCTCCAAATTTGGGGCCAACAAATATCCCTTTTTCTCTACTACGCATAGTAAGCAGGAGAAGTATTGCATTCCACTAAAAAATTCGATATCGATATTTCACCAGAAGTACATATTTTGAGGCCCCCTGAATAAAAAAAAAGCATTTCTGTGAACAGCATAACTCAAAAAGATAAGTCGTATAAAGACCAAACTTGGTACTTAGGTTCAGTATCTTTCAAAGGTGCAACAAGAAGATTTTCAAGAAAATCCCCCCACACCAGAAGACCCTTTACTTGGAAAAATTTTTCGAAAATTTTCATTTTCTCAAAAATGGTTCTTACGATTTTCATTAAAATACAATATGTTTAAGATACTTTTATGTATATCTTGAATTTTCTGGGAATGTCACCAAAAGTAGTTTTCATTCTGATTGAATTTTGCATAACTGGTAAACCGTAAGAGATAGACAAAGGTTTACTACACAAAAATGTAGATCTTATTAAAACACATAATTTATGATATATACATGTTTTTTGTCGAGTGAACCATTTCCAAGATATTTCTTGTTATTTGTTTGAATTTTCCAATAATTGAATATTTTCTGAAATGGGAATTGTTATTCGTTTTTTTTTATGTCCTCAACATGCAAAGATAATGGAATGCTCCACATAGCAACCAGCTGTTAAAAGATTTGACTATCGCTTAAAGCAAGGGTGGCGAAAACACCTTCCTTCCGTCACCAAATATGCAACATGCACTGCATCACTCAGCAGCATGTGAAAAGCAAAGGACAGTGGGCAGGGAGAGAACGGCGCCTAAGAGCCAAAATGACTCGCGAGTCCCGTTTTCGCCACCTCTGGCTTATAGTTTACCATGTTCCCTTTGCACCTACAAGAAAATTAGCAATACGATAATTTCTGCAAATTTTCATATCGATTAACGTGAAGTAGATGGAGAATAAGGGTTTGTAAAAATAGTTTGTACAAGAGTAGAGAAAGTCATGTGAGTATAACACATCATATTTTTTATTTCTGCATCGTTGAGTTTTGGAAACTGGCTTCTGAAGTAAAAAAAAAGGCTTCTCTATTTTGGTTCTTTATTAGGCCTAATTTTATATGCAAAGAGGTAGCAATACTTTGTTTGGATTTACTAAGGGAACATACTTGACATTGTGTTGTCTTAGCACTTAGAGGTCACTCTTTTACAGTGCAGTGTGATCCAATATCCGTACTATCCCACAAGCATAGAAAGGAACAATACGTCGTAAATCCCCCTTGTAGTCCTAATAAAATGGCTATCACCTTCACATCTCCGCAAGTTTGTCAGCTGTACTTGTAATTAATCACGTCTAACAGAACTGTCATGCATTCCTATGTTTTCTTCGTTTCCACTGAAAGTATCACTGGTATTGATGGTTTAGTATTGCCGTTGTTGAGTAATACTGCTTTGAAGCTTAGCCTAGAAGAGTAAATAAACACCTCCATTCTTCTGGGGTATGTTGAATTCCTAGTTCATTCGTTAAACCATCTATATATGTGAATGCATAGGGAATGTTTTATAGCATAGTAACTGGAAAATTGTGCATGTCACTTTCTGAAAACTGAAATTCTGGTATTGCGAGCTAGTAAATTCCATTGTTCCTCGTGATATCAACACCTCAGACCTGTTTCACGAGATTCATATTCCTAAGTTATTTAATCTGGACTGATTGATCAGAAGGGGTTTATTTTCATATTCTGGGCTGCATTCTGCATCAAAGGTAGCGGACAATTCGGGCTCATGAACTTGTTCATTTACTGAAGCGGTTTCTTCTAAATGCGAAGGTGGACTAGGAACTGGGAGCTGAAGTCCATGTAGAACAAGTTTCATTGAGGATGGAACATTCCAATACTCAATATTGAATTAGGTTTCTTTTGAATGTCTTCAATATTTGAAGGCAGAAATAACAGTTTTCTGCATAGCTAGTTGGTTCGAGCCAGACCAGTGGCACTGTGAAAGACATAGTGCTAGTTTTGTCACCACTCATCCAGTTAATGTGATTGTAATAACACCTTATGCAGGAACATGAGGAGCCTTTCATCACTAAAATGAATGAAATATACTCGTTTAAAAGTTTTTTCAAAGATCGACGCTGGCTTTTTATAATAAAATGTCGACTGACGTAATAAAAAAATTTGACACATTTATACAAGCACGATGAGATTTCCTCATTGTAGAGAAAAGAAATTACAGATCACAAATACAACCTGAAATCACTTTTTACTAGCAAGACAAAATTTGAACTGAACCTAAAATGTGGTTGTTCATGTAGGGACCCCAACCTCTCTGTCATTTCCTTCTAGTCTGGCGCAGAGAACACTAAAGCAATAAATCACTCATCCCTCTCACCTCAGCAAGCCACGCATACTGTAAACAAGTTGTTATTATTAAAGGTTGGAAAACATAAGATCTATTTGTGAAGTCTGGTTTACAAACCATCTGGAACATTTATAGGTCCATGGTTCACTAACTTGGATTTTTGCCGATTTTACTTGTTTTTAAATATATTTTAATGATTTACAAGAAAATGGAAGGTGATGGAATATTTTGAAGTTCGTATTCGTTAATAGCTCATAAAACTTGACTCAATGTGCCTATTTTCACCTGTGTAGCAAAAAGCTTGTCAACCAGTGAATGGAACTCCTACGCTGTGTAGCACAGTAGGACAAAATCAAGGAGGGAAGCCAAGATTCCCATAGCTTGCCCAAGTCGTGCTGTGCCCGACTTGAACGGGAGTGAGACAACCTGCCTTAAATGCGTTAATGTGCTACTGGCCTGTCAGGCAGGCTGGTAAGTTAAAATTGTCATTTATACCTTTAAGTGCAGTACGGAAATCACAGCGCAGACCGTGGCAGACGTAAAGCAAGTCAATCATTGAAGAGTTAAATGTCAGTTCCTATATACTAAGATGGCGATTTTTAGCGGCGTTTATCGCTCATTCTTACTACATACGGCACCACAGGCGGTGGACACTGATGATTAAGGGTCGTCCTCCGTGGTGTAGTGGTTACCATGCTAGCCTCTAGTTTCCGAGTTCGCGGGTTCAAAACCGGCGGAGGGCGATGCATTTTTTTCGGGCGTAAAAATCCTTAGCATGGCTTCCTTCGGAAGGGAAGTAAAGCCGGTGATACCGTGTCGTATATTTACAGCACGTAAGAGAACCTCAAGCCTGATAAAGAATCCTCTGAGCAAAATTTCCGGTCTTTCACGCCCAATATAGAATGGGACGCTAAGGACCACAGCAGTTAAAGAGCGTCCAAAATAAAACTCACTTTCTTTGATGATTAGGGCTCGGAACTTGGGATTCGGTGTGTACTGCGGTTAACTGAGAATACAGGTATGACGTAAACAAAGATAACACAACGTGTACCTATTCAGTGACAGTACGAGTACCTCTGTGTTGGTATCAAGTCTTTGTTGACATTGATTACCGGTAGTTTAGGCACACGAGGTCCTAACTTCTGAGCTTTACTGATATACGTGAAATGAGATGATAGTTGGGAAAGCAAATTTTGGAAGGAAACGTTCCTCCCCTAAGTTTAGGGTACCTCCCCAGCAGTTGCCAATTATGAAAACGGGGAAACCTGGGAAAAAATCTGATGTGTTACACTCACATGACTTTCTCTACTCTTGTACAATCTATTTTTACAAACGCCTATTCTCCATGTGCTTGATATTAATCGAGATATCAAGATGTCAATCTTATTTGTAATTTTCTTGTAGATGCAAGGGGAATATGGTAGCTTTTAAGCGATAGTCAAATATTTTATCGCTGGTTGTTATGTGGCGCATTCCATTCTCTTTGCATGTCCAGGACATAAAAAAATCTGATGTGTTACACTCACATAACTTTCTCTACTCTTGTACAATCTAATTTTACAAACGCCTATTCTCCATATGCTTCATGTTAATCGAGATATCGAGATGTCCATCTTATTGGTAATTTTCTTGTAGATGCAAGGGGAATATGGTAGCTTTTAAGCGATAGTCAAATATTTTAACGCTGGTTGCTATGTGGCGAATTCCATTCTCTTTGCATGTTCAGGACATAAAAAATGAATAACGAATTTGAGAAAAAGTATAAGTATTGGAAAATTTAAGGAAATAACAAACAATATCTCGAAAACGGTTCACTCAACAAAAGAAACGTATATGACATAAGTTGTGTATTTTAACGCGATCTACATTTTTTGTGTAGTAAAATTTTGTCTATCTCTTATGGTTTACGAGTTATGCAAAAGTCGTTCACAATAAAGAATACTTTTGGAGACATTCCCAGGAAATTCAAGATATACATTTTATTTGTCATAAAAATATCTTAAACATATGATATTTTAATCAAAATCGTTAGAGCCATTTTTGAGAAAATTAAAATTTTCGAAAAATCTTCCATGTAAAGGGTAGTCTGGGGTGGGGGGATTTTCTTGAAAACCTTCGTGTCGCATCGCTGGAGGATACTGAACCTAAATACCAAGTTTGGTGCTTATCCGACTGTTCGTTTTTGAGTTATGCTGTTCACAGACACACAGACACACACACAGACACACACACAGACACACACACACACAGACACACACACACACAGACACACACACGGACATGTTTCCAAAAATGCTTTTTTTGGATTCAGGAGGTCTCAAAACATGTATTTCCGGTGAAATCTCGGTATCGAATTTTTGGGTGGAATGCAATACTTCCCCTACTTACTATACGTAGTAGAGAAAGTAAAAATGAATAACGAATTTGAGAAAAAGTATAAGTATTGGAAAATTTAAGGAAATAACAAGCAATATCTCGAAAACGGTTCACTCAACAAAAAAAATGTATATGATATAAGTTGTGTATTTTAACGCGATCTACATTTTTTGTGATGTAAAATTTTGTCTATCTCTTATGGTTTACCAGTTATGCAAAAGTCGTTCATAATGGAGAATACTTTTGGAGACATTCCCAGAAATTTCGAGATATACATTTCATTTCTCATGACATTATCTTAAACATATGATATTTTCATCAAAATCGTTAGAGCCATTTTTGAGAAAATTAAAATTTTCGAAAAATGATCCATGTAAAGGGTAGTCTGGGGTGGGGGGATTTTCTTGAAAATCTTCGTGCCGCATCTCTGGAAGATATTGAACGTAAATACCAAGTTTGGTGTTTATCCGACTGTTAGTTTTTGAGTTATGCTGTTCACAGACACACACACACACAGACACACAGACACACACACACACACACACACACACACACACACACAGACACACACACGGACATGTTTCCAAAAATGCTTTTTTTGGATTCAGGAGGTCTCAAAACATGTATTTCCGGTGAAATCTCGGTATCGAATTTTTGGGTGGAATGCAATACTTCCCCTACTTACTATGCGTACTAGAGAAAGTAAAAACTAGTATCGCGATGGAGTGCTGTGTCATATTATATATCCTCTATGTAAAGCCTGTAATTTTAAAATGCAATGTCGATTGGATGTACAGACCGTATTCAGAGAAGATAGGTTTATTCAAATATGCCATTTAAAGTGTAACAGTATCATATAATTAATATAATGCAGTAATTTTTATGCAGTAGTTTTTGCTCGTATACTTCCAAGTGAATATTTTCTGTCTCTGCTTACTTCTTTACATATTCGGTAGTTTGTGTTACTTTGCAAATTGCATATATCTATGAATATTAAACACTATAACAAACACGTAAATATATAATATTAAAATAAAAAAAATGTACCGAAAATAACCTGTTTGCAGTTCTTAAAAAGCATCCTCCTTTGAGAACTCTCTAACCTTATCTGTATATCACGTAATAACTATCAGGAAACATAACAAGATACAATTGCACTTACCTACCATTTCTCTGATGTCCTGTTAGCATTTTCTTTTATTTGAGTTGATGCCGCTCGATGTCCACGGCATAGAGCGCATGGTTATCTCTCCATGCCTAAGGAGGAAAGTTCAATATGCATTACGCCTAAGCAAATTCCATGTTGACAGAAAACTACCATCTTTCTCTTTCATGAATGGAAGAGACCAAATGGTAGCTACAGTATCATAGCTAAGCATTCAGATTCTTCTTCACAAATAGTAGACCTCCGAGTGTTAAAGATACAAATTCAGACCACCCTAAAGTATCTTATTTGTGAATGCCATGCTTTCCATCATTGTCTGATTAATAAATAATTGTCCAGTTCATTAACGACTCTATCAAATACCAAAGTCATATCTTCGTCACCAGTGTGCCGGAATTTTATCCTGGTTAATTTGCATGCCATTAAATCTGATGACATGAGGCTGTCATATTAAGGGATGCCGAACTCAGCACTCTCCCTCAGTCCTTGCGTAGATAACTACTACTTTTCCACATGCTGCAAGAACTCGGCGAAGAAACAACAGAACTGAATCGAACCCAGAGTCAGCTGTTAGCCTTCTTATATGCCCGAGCGGTGTCTTATGAAAGTTTCACACGAAGGGAGGGGATTCTGGAAGTTTCTACCCGCGTCCCGATAGAAGTTTTGAACAGTTCATAAGCTGAGAATACCTCCCCTCTTCCTCTCTCCAGCCAATCAAATGCCATCTGGCACCCAAAATCACGCCCTCATAAAAGCAGGACAAAGCCAGAGGCGCCCACTACAATGTATATGTTGGTAACCTTGAGCTTTCTATAGCGTCTTTAAAATTCACCTCCTCATGCCATGTAAGGCCAAGAATACGCACAATTGTATACAAGTATAACCAGGAATAGCAGGAAAAAGACTTCAGAGAAGTGCAGTAATAAATAAATAATAAACAAATAAACAATTGAATGATATTAAATAGCCCAGGGGTATTAAGGAAATATTCTAAATTGCTGTGAGATATAGTTTGCAATCTTGAGGATGAAAGTTTGCAAACAGCAAACGTTGAACCAAAAAGAAGGGAAATATGTTTTAAAATGTTTATCTGGAGAAATAGGTCACTCTAAGAAGCCTTAAAGCCGTATAAATTTGATCACCAATCACTTCAGAAGTCAGTAAGAACGTTCAATTCTCTAAGGATTGATTGCAAAATGTAGTAAAACTAGCAAGGAAAATTGGTTCCATAACTATCTATACTTTCACTTCTTAACCGTTGCAGGTTTTCATTATTATTTCTTTTCAAGTTAGCCTATTTTGCAGTTCCATCAAGTTGTTAGCAAAATTACTGCACAAATACCCCCTATTCAAGCTCCTTAGTATTCTAAGCTACTTCATATGCGTGCAGTCATTCTGTTATGCTACCTGTTGATTTGAAGATTACCTTCAATTTGCTAACTCCTCTGTACACTAAGGTCATGCCGCAAAATTGCGGCTATGTACTCACGTCTTTTTCTTACCTGATTTATGAACAAGCCATTCTGAATGTCCAAGGTTTCTTTTTCTTTTCTTTTTTAAGGATAAAGCTTTATTCCGTTTTTGTCCAAGTGTCATTTTTCTTTAGTGTTAAAGACAATTCCTGGTGAGACTGGTCATTAGTAAGGACATAGTTGCAAGATTACATAGCAACAAAACAATAATTTATTTTCAGTGTTTAGAAAACCGCAGCTCCTCCTCCTGGTGAAGGTCCTTATGTACAGCTTCAATCAATCAACCGCTTTTTCTCATTTGTAATACACTTCCATAGCCGAAAAAGAGTTACTTTAGCATCACGATTTGGTCAGACCGTCTGTTTTTACTTTCTCTACTACGTATAGTAAGTAGGGGAAGTATTGTATTCCACCCAAAAATTCGATACCGAGATTTCACCGGAAATATATGTTTTGAGACCCCCTGAATCCAAAAAAAGCATTTTTGGAAACATGTCTGTGTGTGTGTGAACAGCATAACTCAGAAACGAACAGTCGGGTCAACACCAAGCTTGGTATTTAGGTTTAGTATCTTCCAGAGATGCGACACGAAGGTTTTCAAGAAAATCCTTTCACCCCAGACTACCCTTTACATAGAGCATTCTTCGAAAATTTTAATTTTCTCATAAACGGCTCTAAAGATTTTAATTAAAATATCATATGTTTAAAATGTTTTTATGACAAATAAAATGTATATTTTGAATTTTCTAGGAATGTGTCCAAAAGTATTCTTCATTGTGAACGGCTTTTGCATAACTGCTAAACCATAAGAGATAGACAAAATTTTACTACACAAAAAATGTAGATTCCGTTAAAATACACAATTTATGTCATATACATTTGTTTTGTTGAGTGAACCATTTTCGAGATATTGCTTTTTATTCCCTTAAATTTTCCAATACTTATTCTTTTTCTCAAATGGGAATTCGTTTTTCATTTTTTTCTCTTGGATATGCAAAGAGTATTAATCTGTGGGAAAGGGAATGGTGCTGCACCTAGCAACCAGCTATTAAGAGATATGTCGATGCTTAAAGGCTACTGTATTTCTATATTGCCCTTGCAAATACAAAACAAGGGAACATAGTACGCCTTAAGCGATAGTCAAATATTTTTAGAACTGGTCGCTATGTGTAAAATGTAATTCTCTTTGCATGTCAAAAGATCGTTTCTGCAAATGTTTATCTCGATTAATATGAAATAAATGGAGAATAAGAGTTTGTAAAAAAGTTTGTGCAAGAGTAGAGAAAGTCATGTGAGTGTAACACACAAATTTTTTTAACAACAATATCTTGGAGTTCGGAAAATCAGTTTGAAGTTCATAGGCACTATAGAGATTTTAAACACACACAACTCTTTAATCAAAACTAATTTTTTTTTAGATTACATCCTTTGTGCGGTATCTGACATGCAGCCATGTAAGAATGCTCCAAGAATCTAACAATTATTCAAAAGAATGGTGACTTAATACTTGAGAGGGAAATGCTTAAAAGACTAAATTCAAAAGAATAAGAGGATACCTGTATGCCAGGGACACTTTTCATAATTGTAACGAAACCTACGCTTCCCTGGTTTCTTAGTTATAAAATAATCTGATGTGGCACATTTACATTACATACCATTAAATCCGATGGCTTGAGGCTGTCATATTAAGGGATGCCGAACTCAGCACTCCCCTTCTCTAACTACTACTTTTCCACATGCTGCAAGAACTCACTGAGGAAACAACAGAACTGAATCGAACCCAGAGTCAGATGCTAGCCTTCTTATGTGCCGAGCGGCGTTTTATGGAAGGTTCACATGAAGGGAGGGGATTCCGGGAGTTTCTACCCGCGTCCCGATAGGAGTTTCGAACGGTTCGATAAGCTGAGAACACCTCTCCTCTTCCTCTCTCCAACCAATCAAATGCCACCTGGCGCCGAAATCACACCCTCACAAAAGTGGGACGAGTAGCCAGAGGCGATATTTCAGTGCTTCATTTAAAGTGATTCTTCTTTCGGAGCTGCGTTATTGACGATATATTTTTTTTCCTGTGATTATTTCAAATTAATCCGTTTCCGTGTACTTGTGTAGTTCAACACAAGTACACGGAAACAGCATTCAAATGTTTATTCCGTAACAGGCTCTTCCAATACAAGGAAAAGGCAAACAAATGAATAAAAGAATTTACAAATTTTCGGCCATGTCCTTTAGATGAAACTCGCACTTGGGAAGAGTACATAACATGTAGAATATTTCGAAAACGGCTAACACAAGAAAAAAGTTACTTGACACAACTTGTATATTTTAATGAGCTCTACGCTTTTCTTGCAGTTAGATTTTGTCTACCTCTTATGGTTTCCTAGTTATACAAAATTATAAAAATTCAATCAAACAGGCTATTCAAGATATACTGGGCGAGTCTTCTCAGCCTGCGGATTGAGAAGTTATGCAGTCTCTGTCCATTGCATCACGTCGTATCAATTTCGGCCGAAATGACTGCTTTGCACCGCTGTGCGTGCAGCGACTTGCACTCGTCGCAACAGTGTATGGTTGGTCTTCAGTGGTTCCAGATTCAAACATCGTAGTAAATTTAACGAGAACTGATAGTTTTGCGTGGAAGTGTCGTTTTACTTAATTAGTTTAATTATGTGAATTTCATTAAAACACAAATTGTTACTTGTTAGAATACGCAAATCCACTTTCTAGTGCATTCGGAAAGAAATCATGATTTGTTGGAACGTTCTCGAAACATGAACAGAAATGAATAAAAGTATTCACAGGTGTGATTTGAACTTCCGACCTTCACCATGACTTTCCAGCATGTTAACTATTGTGCTACTAGAGCACGTTAACACCGAGCACCACCGCAGCCCTAATTAGCGGCTGGTGAATGCGGTGTCAGCACCTGCATTTCACATCGTCTGTAAAATGCAGGGTTGTCTAGTTACCAATCCGTAGGATGAGAAGACTCACGCGGTATATTTTATTTCTAATATCAACATAGCGAACATACGATCTTTTAATCAAAATCGTTACAGCCATTTTTGAGAAAATAAAAGATAACGACTAAGGGCAGTTTGAGGTAGGGACATTTCTTAGATATCTTCTTTCCGTATCTTAGGTAGAAGATGAACTTAAATATAAAGTTTAGTATTTATTAGACCTTTGTTTTTCAATTATGCTTACCTCTCTTTCTCCCTCTTGCACATGCGCGCGCGCGCGCACACACACACACACACACACACACACACAAGCCCTCTTGTAAAAATATTGTTCTCAGGTGTAGGAGACCTCATATCGGTGAAATTCCGAAATTAAATTTTTGGGTGGAACACAGCAGGACTTCCTCTGCAACCATGCGCAAATGGTATAGAAAGTCAAGATCTGTGGGCGTGATAAAAATTTCATTGGGTTTTAAAAATAATTCAATATACTGATCTCTACTTGTTGCAAACCAATCTCCTAAACATGCGCTATGAATGGTGGTGAAGAGTTTTAGCGAGATTGAGTCTTTCCGCTATTTACTTCTGTGAAATTTGGATGTTTGACGCTAACTTTTCATTATAGTACGATTTTTTCGACCTCACCCTTGTCATCCCAGTATCTCAAGCTTATATTTTCATAAAAATCGTTTGAGCTGTAATAAAAAAAAAATCACAACATTTTTATCATTTACTAAATGGTCATTTGAGTGGGAGAAATGCCTAGTCGCCTTGCATCCTTAGAAAGCGCTTGATTAATTTGAAACTTGGTATTTGTCCGAGTTTTCGGTTTTTGAATTATGCTACACATAGATACGTGACAGACATATAATACCATATTTTCCTAAAATAACCCTTTTGGACTTGGAGTGCTTCAAAATGAGTATTTTCGTTGTAATCTCGATATTCGTTTCCTCTACTTGCCGTAGGTAAGCGGGAGAGAATGTAAAGTTTAATCTAGTAAAGGTACTTATCACGGAGGGCCCCCGGAAAAGCAGCACAGCACTGCAAGGAGGTAGTTGACCCTTTTTGCTTCCAATGTGACCCTTGGGAGAGACCCGAAGAGCGACCACATCCGAATGCGGACAGAAGCAAGCATGGACAGGATCCCTAACGTTTCCGGATAGAACGCATCCGACGCCACACGGTCTGGCCCACAAGCCACTAACCTCCAGGGTCCCCCGGGGCAGAGTCCCACACTGAGGAGAGACCTGAGCGGTACCGCAGCGACGCCAGGGAAGAAACCTTTACAGAGTGCAAATCACCGCCCAGCCGCAACCCGTCGCCTATTCCTACAACCCTGAAACAGATGACAAGGAAGATGATGGGTACAGGGAACGAGAGGAAGTAGAGTCGTGTCGACCCGGGAAAGCTACGAAAAACCCATGGGCCAGAGTGAGCGGTTGCCGGGTATCGATCTCGGGACCTCCCGAATGCGGGTCACAAACGCAACCGCCTTAGCCATCCCGCTCCGTGCCACATCTCGTACGTTCATACGACTTTCTCTACGCATTAGCATTTTAAACGTATTTCAAATGTATTAATCATACAGGATGCGAAAAAACTGAGTACACAAAATTTAAGAATGAAAACTATGTTCAAAATGAAGTATTTTAAGTATAGAAACCAGGGGTTGTGGAAGCTTAGTTAAGCGGTATATGTGTCAACCTGAAAATAACATTTTGTTTATAAAATTAGAAGAAATCGATGTTATTGCTGTTAAATGGGTGTGCAAATTAATATACACCGTGTCCCTAACAAATGTTCAAACAGAGCAGCGTTGACACTGACAAGCAACAAGACGGCACAGCAAAGATTGGCGCGTTTTGAAAGATCACAGGATTATCATAGTTCAAATGACTTCTGCTTCAGCCACAATGTGTTGCATTATCAGGCGTTTATGTTCAATAACGTATCTTAAGCTGCTTCCTTCATGGCACCCCAGAAGAAAAAAATCTGATGTGTTACACTCACATGACTTTCTCTACTCTTGTAAAAACTATTTTTACAAACGCTTATTCTCCATATGCTTCATGTTAATCGAGATATCTAAATGTCAATCTTATTGCTAATTTTCTTGTAGATGCAAGGGGAATTGTGAGGCAGTGTTTTAATACTTAAATGATTTCAGTCTAATTATATAATATAAAATATAATAACATCCCACCTTAAAGCAATATGTGTATGTAACAATATATACAAAGTGTACATTACAGTCATTGTATATGTTTACATTATTATATACATGTTCAATAATGTTATGTGAATGCATTACGTAATTTAATAATGTGGGAGCTAGTTAAAAGTTGCTAACCATGAGGTAACCTTGAGGCAATAATGAATTTGAAAGTTTAATAATACTACTTGTAATTCTTGGAAGCAATAATGTAATTTTTGTGACAGTTTATAAAATAGCCAATCAACAACCAAAAAAAGTTTTAGTTAACTGAAGGTATTCTATGGATTAGGAATAGTCAATCACAGACTTGAAATACAGAAATTTACAAATTTAGGCGGTAGAAATCAAGTCAGTTGCTTGTAGACATTGCTCATAACTGGACGCGTTGGTTGTAGACAGTGTTCCTAACTGGACGCGAGATGTGTCCTCGAGAAATTTAATATGTATTCAGCGTGAGACGAAAAAGCGTGTTAAAAAGTGCAAGTAATTAATAAAAGAACCTCACATCTCTCTATATCAGTGAAGTGTTATTTAATTCGCATCAAGCATAAAAGGAGTGAAGTAAAATTATAATCTGTGTAAGCCTACATTCTTAGTCCCACCACGCCCTGCTAAGGCATTCATGTCTCTAAAAAAATATAAACACTGACGCAGCCGAGGCAAACATAAATATATAATATTTAAAGAAGGAGTAAAAAATTACAAAGTTAATATTTTTAAAAAATTTTGGGGGCAAAGGCCACCGGAAAGTACATTTAGGGCGAAGGCTACCGGAAACTTTTTTACCATACGTGCGGTTGCAACTACTTCAAGTTTAGCTCCCCAACATAAGAACTACTATACAACTCCTACTTCAAATTGGCTCCCAAAGCGTGGTGCTAAAAATAACGTAATAAATAACTACTTCAATTGTTAGGCTTTAAGCGATAGTCAAATATTTTAAGAGGTGGTTGCTATGTGGAGTATTCCATTCTCTTTGCATTACCAGGACAAAAAAATGAATAACGAATTTCCATTTGAGGAAAAGTATAAGTATTGGAAAATTTAAGGGAATAACAAGCAATATCTTGAAAATCGTTCACTCAACAAAAAAGAAGGTATATGCCATAAATTGTGTATTTTAACGCGACCTACATATTTTGTGTAGTAAAATTTTGTCTATCTCTTATGGTTTACCAGTTATACAAAAGTCGTTCACAATGAAGAATACTTTTGGAGACATTCCCAGAAAATTCGAGATATACAATTCATTTGCCATAAAAATGTCTTAAACTTATGGGATTTTATTCAAAATCGTTAGAACCATTTTTGAGAAAATTAAAATCTTCGAAAAAGTTTCCATTAAAGGGTAATCTGGGGTGGAGGGATTTTCTTGAAAACCTTCGTGTCGCATCTCTGAAAGATACTGAACCTAAATACCAAGTTTGGTGTTTATCCGACTGTTCGTTTCTGAGTTATGCTGTTCACAGACACAGACACACACACACACACACACACACACACACACGGACGTTTCCAAAAATGCTGTATATGCATTCAGTGCACCTCAAAACATGTATTTCCTGTGAAATCTCGTTATCGAATTTTTGGGTGGAATGCAATACTTCCCTTACTTACTATACGTAATAGAGAAAGTAAAAATCACAGGTTATGAGACCAGTTAAACGCAGAAGTCATGCTACCGGTACACCGCGCCCAATTCTCCATGTGCCAAATGCTTTGTTTGTAAACAATACCCTAAAGTATGGATGTAAAGGGAGCATCTCTGTTTCTATCTAACCCATACATGCTGTCATTAACTTCGTCCATTTCAACTGCCTGCTGTACTGAAGTTGCTAATAACATAGTGTAAATATTTAATTGTTATAATTTTCATCTATGAGCATTTTGCTATGTAGAATATTTTTCTCTAACAGGGTGTATAATTTTTCGAGCCTTTGTAGATTTCTGTGGTTCAAAATTTCTAAAGGAAAAGAGTATTTATCATAAAAGTCCGATATTTGCTGTTTCTAAGTTTATTACGCAGTAACCAATAAACTAAAAAGTAGAACGCAACAATAAAATGTTTTTCTTAGCTAGAGTATACTAGAGTGCAGTCTAGTTTTAATTCTCTATCTTTAATAATACAAATGTTATACTTTTTTAAATTAAATATTTTCTGACAAATGATACATTATACAGTAGAAAAGTCAGCCAGGAGAAACCTCTTTTGTTATTGGGTTTACAACGCGGACCAAGCTAGCGAAAATGTTGAGGAGGGATGGAGACAGTTTTTAAACGAAGCCGGAATCCTGTAACTTCTTGCATTCATTTTGTATCACAAACAGAAGTCATCCGTGTATTCAGCTAACAGGCACCAGACACGAGATAGAAGGCAGTAAAGGTTAACATCAGTTGTACGTTCTTTGCGTGTAGCATGTGGAATACTGTCAAGTGTTATGTAGCTTATTTATTTTACATAAATATTTATAGTTATGAAGGGAGAAGCTAGAAAGAGATAAAGGTTGGTAAACTAAGAAGAAACCCAAAATAATAATGAAGGGTTAGATTATTCAAGAAGAATGAGTGTTAATACTCCAGTAAAAGAAACGGATAAGGCTAACGGGTGTTCAAAAACAGTAGTGTATAGGATAAAAAGGGAAAGAATGAACGGAACTCTAAGGACGCTATCAAAAAAGAGAAAAATGTGATGTGCTGACAAGGGTAGCCGGTTCACGGACCCGTGAAGGTACTCTAAACTTAGCCTGGAACGTTTCCTTCCCAAATTTCCTTTCCAAGTATCATTATTGTCCATTGTGAGACCTGTATGTAGTACGAAAGGATGTTCAACACTACTCAGCAGGACTGGTTCCAACTTGTCTACGGTATTTTGTTAATTCCGTTAATGTAATAATGAAACCAAAAAATCGCTTGAAAAAGGTACATGTGTGCTGTAACATGAAACTCACAGAATTAAAAAAATCTGATGTGTTGTACTCGTATGACTTTCTCTATTCATGTTCGAACTATTTTTACCAGCGCTTATTCTCCATCTACTTCATGTTAATCGAGATAAACATTTGTAGAAACTATCTTATTCCTAATATTTCTTAATAGTTAGGTGCTTTGTGCTGCCACCTACTGCCTGGTACTCATTATCCACGACCTCAGTAGTCATTAGACATCGTGAAACAGCAGAATGGGACGCTCCGTGGAACTCACGGACTTCGAATGTGGCCAGGTGATTGGGTGTCACTTGTGTCAGAAGTCTGTACGCGAGATTTCCACACTTCTAAACATCCCTAGGTCCACTGTTTCTAATGTGATAGTGAAGTGGAAATGTGAAGGGACATGTACAGCACAAAAGTGTACAGGCCGACCTCGTCTGTTGACTGACAGAGACCGCGGACATTTGAAGAGGGTCGTAAAGAGCAATAGGCAGACATCTATCCAGACCATCACACAGGAATTCCAAACTGCATCAGGATCCACTCCAAGTACTATGACAGTTAAGGGTGGGGTGAGAAACCTTGGATTCCATGGTCGAGCGGCTGCTCATAAGCCACACATCACGCAGGAAAATGCCAAACGACGCCTCGCTTGGTGTAAGGAGCGTCAACATTACACGATTGAACAGTGGCAAAACGTTGTGTTGTGTGGAGTGACGAATCACGGTACACAATGTGGCGATCCGATGGCAGAGTGTGGGTATGGCGAATGCCCGGTGAACGTCATCTGCCAGCGTGTGTAGTGCCAACAGTGAAATTCGGAGGTAGTGGTGTTATGGTGTGGTCGTGTTTTTCCTGGAGGGGCTTGCACCCCTTGTTGTTTTGCGTGGCACGATCACAGCGCAGACCTACATTGATATTTTAAGCACCTTCTTGCTTCCCACTGTTGAAGAGCAATTCGGGGATGGCGATTGCATCTTTAAACACGATCGATCACCTGTTCATACTGCACAGGCTGTGGCGGAGTGGTTACACGACAATAACATTTCTGTAATTGCCTGGCCTGCACAGAGTCCTGACTGGAATCCTATAGAACACCTTTGGGATGTTTTGGAACGCCGACTTCGTGCCAGGCCTCGCCGACCTACATCGATACCTCTCCTAGTTCCGCACTCCGTGAAGAATGGGCTGCCATTCCCCAAGAAACCTTCCAGCACCTGATTGAAAGTATGCCTGCGAGAGTGAACGCTGTCATCAAGGCTAAGGGTGGGCCAACACCATATTGACTTCCAGCATTACCGATGGAGGGTGTCACGAACTTGTACGTCATTTTCAGCCAGGTGTCCGAATACTTTTGACCACGTAGTGTATGTGGCAACAGTGCACTCCATTTAACTTGTGCTGTCTTTTAAGCATAGGACGTAGAAGCAAACTAGTTGAAGCAAACTTTCAATGATATAAAATAAGAGGTGTCAGTAACTGAACGATTCGCTTTCGTTCTATTAGACTATATCAAATTTTACACATACCTCAGTAAATGAGCTTCTGGAAACCCTAGTTTCTATCCTTAAAATACTTCATTTTGAACATCATTTTCATCCTTACATCTTGTGCAGGTTGTTTTTCGGCATCCTGTATAAAAATAGATTTTCGTTACTATTTTATCTTAAACACGAGCGATACGGACTCAAATTTATTCCTCCGTTGTCAGATGTAAGATTTGGAAACGAGTCAGCTGTTTATAACAGTAGCTAGGTTTTCATTTAATATGAGGTCTTGTGGAAAAAGGAGAATTGTTAAATTTCAAAATTTCATAGGTCACTACTGTCTAGGCTTCAGCTGAGAAAAGTTAAATGTAAAATAATGAAACCTTGGAAACCGCCAATGTTATGAAGAATGAGTTCTACATTTTTGCTGTAATACATTCTTGTCGATGACTTATGGTTTCCCAGTTACGTAAACTTCAACAAAAATAGAGATATCTTAAGAGGCTATTCACTAAAATTCATGATATGCATTTGATCTATCAAGCCAATATTTCAGTTATACGTTATTTTAATAAAAAACGTTTCAGTCATTTTTGAGAAAATAAAATATAAGGGAACATTTTTCTATGAAAAGCGTTGTGTGAACATTGTCCGCTCAAGTATGGAACTCGATATGTATCCGGTTGTATTTCTAGTTAAAACCCAATATCCAACATTTGAGTGGAATACAACACTTCTACCCACGTAAGCGGTAGAGAAAGTCCAACAACGCACACACTAGAAATCCTGTTTGACTGTACATGATTAGAAAGGAAGAAGAAAGTTCGAGGGAGTAAAGTATTTTTACCGTGCAATAACTGTGTCTTGGTTTTAGCTTCATATTCAGAAAACATCCTAGAATTAGGCGCAAAAAACGCATTGAAGCGTGAGGCAGTATTTTTAACACTTAAATGATTTCAGTCTAATTATATAATATAAAATATAATAACAGCCGCCTTAAAGCAATATGTGTATAAATAACATACAAAATGCATGTAACAGTGGTTGTATTAATGTTTATATTATTATGTACATGTTCAATAATGTTATGTGAATGTATTAGAAAATTTAATAATGTAGGAGCTGTGAGAATAATAGGCCAAAAGTTGCAAACAATGAGGCAATAATGGATTAGAAATTTTAATGATGCTACTGGTAATTCTTGGAAACAATAATGCAATTTTTTGAAACAGTTTATAAAATAGCCAATCAACAACCAGAAAAAAGCTTAAGTTAAATGAAATTATTGTATTGGAGTAGGTTTAGCCAATCAGAAACTGAAATAGGGCAAATTGTACAAATTCAGAAGTCAGTTGCTTGCTAGCGTTCCTAACAGGACGCGAGACGCATCCTCGGGAAGTTTAATACGTATTCAGTGTGAGACAAAAAATAGTTTACGTGTTAAAAAGTGCAAGCGATTAATAAAAGAATCTCATAGCTCTCGATATTAGTGAAGTGTTATTTAATCGTGTGAGGGATTAATAAATGGAGTGAAGTAAAAATTATAATCTGTGTAACCCTAAATTCTTCAGCCGCACCACACCTTGTTAAGAAATTCATGTTTCTAAAAATAATACTGACGCAGCCGAGGCAAACGTAAATATATATTTAAAGAAACAGTCAAATTACAAAGTTAATATGTTTTAAACTTGGGGCAAAGTCTACCGGAAACTTTTTACCATACGTGCAGTTGCAACTACTTCAAGTTCGGCTTCCCAATAGAACTAAAATACAACTCCTTCCTCAAATTTGGCTTCAATACGTGGGGCAGAAACTAGCCTTCCTCAAGCGACAGTACTGTATAGTTAGTACTTGTGATTGTTTACTTATCAAACATGCAACACCACTAAAATTGACATCATCCGACGTAACAGCTGCTGGAGCAAAAGTAAGCACATCTCCTTCGGGTTCATCCAAAATCGGCTGTATACAGAACGTTCATATATGTTACATTAGGGTGACTAAAAAACCCAGAAATCCGGGATTGTCCCGATTTTTTACTCTCAATTGTGGTGTCACCCGAAAAGTAAGTAGAGGAAGTATTGCATTCGACCCAAAAGATTGATACCGAGATTTCACCGAAAATACACGTTTGGAAAATCCCTGGAAAAAACATTTTTATAAAAATGTCCGTGTGTTTGTCTCTGAACAGTATAACTGTAAAATGGAATGTCGGTTAAACACCAAATTTGGTATTTAAAGTTCAGCATCTTGAGAAAGTTTGTATTGTAGTCCAACTGTTGGGGAGCCGAACACTTGAAGTTGTTGCAACCGCACGTATGGTACAAAGTTCCGGTAGCCTTCGCCCCAGTTTAAAAATATTAACTTTGTAATTTGTATTGTTTCTTTAAATATCATATATTTATGTACGCCTCGGCTGTGTCAGTATTTATTTTTAGAGACATGAATGTCTTAGCAGGGAGCGGTGCGAATAAAGAATGTGGGCTTACCAGATTTTAAGTTTTTCTTCAGTCCATTTATTAATGCTTGACACGATTTAAGTAACACTTCACTGATATAGAGAGCTGTGAGATTCTTTTGTTAATTGCTTGCACTTTTTAACACGTAAACTATTTCTCACACAAAATACGTATTAAATTTCTGGAGGACACATCTCGCGTCCAGTTATGAGCACTGTCTACAAGCAACGCGTCCAGTTATGAGCACTATCTGCAAGCAACTGACTTCATTTTAACCGCCTAAATTTGTAAATGTCTGTATTTCAAGTCTCAGATTGGCTATTCCTAATCCAATAAAATATTTTTATTTAACTTAAGCTTTTTTCTGGTTGTTGATTGGTTATTTTATAAACTGTCACAAAAATTACATTATTGTCTTACTCCAATAATGACTAGTAGCATTATAAAACATTCTTACTCATTATTGCCTCAAGGTTACCTCATTGTTAGCAACTTTTAACCTATTATTCTCACAGCTGCTACATTATTAAATTACGAATTACATTCACATAACATTATTACATGTATACAATAAAATAAAAATATACAATGACTGTAATATATACTTTTTATATATTGTTACATATACATATTGCTTTAAGGCCGCTGTTATTATTTTTTTATTATATAATTTGACTAAAATCATTTAAGTGTTAGAACTACTGCCTCAATCTTCCAAGGATACGACATGAAAGATTTCAAGATTATCCCGTAACTCCAAACTACCCTTTACTGGAAACATTTTAAATGATTTTCTCAAAAAGGGCTCTAACGATTTCGATTAAAATGTCACACGTTTAGGGTATTTGCATGATAAATGAAATGTTTATCTTGAGTTTTTTGGGAATAGCCTCTCAAGGACTCCTCTTTCTGAATGATTTCTGCATAATTGGTGAACTGTAAGAGATAGACAAACTTTTACTTTTAAAAAATGTAAACCTTGTGAAAGCACACCGTTTATGTAAAATTGTTTTATGGAGTAAACATTTCCGAAGTATTCCTTGTTATTCGTTTGAATTTTCAAATACTTACACTTTTCTCAAATACGAAGTCGTTATTCATTTTGTTTCCTCGTGCTCATGTAAAGAGCTTGGAATTTCAAAGCCGCCGCATAGTGACATACTACAATAAACGAAACTAAAATGTCGCTAAAATGTTGCTCGGAAAGATCCCTCGCGATAACCGCGAAATCTTACTCTCACAAGCGCGTCACTAGTAGCTTAAGGTCAAACACGTAAGTACCGCTGACGGTGCCAGCGAGAGAGTAACTGATTTAGATGCCCGCCTTTACATTACTTAAGCCACGCCTGCATTAGAATTACTCCCACGAAACTTTTTTCACGCCCTGGTCAATATTCACCTCTCTTCATGTGCATGTGACTTTGGTTACTAGGGGGCCTGGTTAAAATCTCGGAAATACTTTTCACTTCCCTTTTTCAGAATTTATACCTACGTGACTGTGCAAGCGTATTGGAATCATAAACTTGCTGCATTCCTGAAATCCTTAACCTAATGACGTGTTCTCTATTCGACTGATACTAATGACTTTCCTTACATGGCCGGCTAATTACCTTCTCGTGACACATATTTTCAACTCAAGCTTGTTACATTAAATAATTGATTTAATATACTTACGGAATTTATTTATTTCAATTATTTATTTATCATTTCTTTAAGTATTTATATATTCCTGTCAATAATTACGGTCAACCGTATGTATCTGTCTCGAAAATAAAACATACCCTGGCTTCTTTTTTTTGGAACAAGTCCGGAATACCAATACATGAAATTTGTACTGCAACTGTAAAAAACACACACACACATACACACATCTTAGGGTTAAATCTAGGAACTACAAGACGGCTACGTTCACTACCTAGTCATTTTAAAGAGAGAAAATAATTATTATAGTCTATACCGTGGTATTCTAGACGGGCGTATTCTTTGTAAGATATTATTTCATGTACATTTGAATCTCATCTTAACCTTAAAGGTCTTTGCAACAATGATTAAGCATCCGTACCACTCCCATATAATTATGGGAATGAACGTTTTACATAAAAAGACACAAGATCCAGAACAGAGCGCATTCACAGTAATCCAGCATGAAAAATCTGATGTGTTACACTCACATGACTTTCTCTACTCTTGTACAAACTATTTTTATAAACGCTTATTCTCCATATGCTTCATGTTAATCGAGCTATCGAGATGTTAATCTTATTGCTAATTTTCTTGTAGATGCAAGGGGAATTGCTAGGCTTTAAGCGACAGTCAAATGTTTTAAGAGCTGGTTGCTATGTGGAGTATTCCATTCTCTTTGTATTACCAGGACAAAAAAAATGAATAACGAATTTGAGAAAAAGTATAAGTATTGGAAAATTTAAGGCAATAACAAGCAATATCTCGAAAATGGTTCACCCAACAAAAAAATAATGTATATGACATAAACTGTGTATTTTAACGGATCTACATTTTTTGTGTAGTAAAATTTTGTCTATCTCCTATGGTTTACCAGTTATGCAAAAGTCGTTCACAATGAAGAATACTTTTGGAGACATTCCCATAAAATTCGAGATATACATTTCATTTGGCATGAAAATATCTTAAACATATGATATTTTAATCAAAATTGTTAGAGCCATTTTTGAGAAAATTAAAGTTTTTGAAAAATGTTCCATGTAAAGGGTAATCTGGGGTGGGGGGATTTTCTTGAAAACCTTCGGTCGCATCTCTGGAAGATATTGAACCTAAATACCATGGTCGGTGTTTATCCGACTGTTCGTTTCTGAGTTATGCTGTTCACAGACAGACAGAGACACACACACACACACACACAGAGAGAGAGGGAGACACACACACACAGAGACAGACACACACACACAAACACACACACACACAGAGACACACACACACAGACACACACACACAGAGACAGACACACACACACGCACAGAGAGAGAGAGAGAGAGAGAGAGAGAGAGACAGACAGACAGACAGACACACACACACGGGCATGTTACCAAAAATGTTTTTTTTTATTCAGGGGATCTCAAAACATATAGTTCCGCTGAAATCTCGGTATCGAATTTTTGGGTGGAATACAATACTTCCACTACTTACTATACGTAGTAGAGAAAGTAAAAAGGAATGATGTTGCCCGAACGAAATCATATCTAACCGTACGACCACCCTTTCTAATGACGACGCTTATGTATATAGGAGAAACTGGTGCCATTTTGAAATGGAAGCTGGCAAGAGGTCGCTAAATCAATGTCGCCAACATTTGAAAACGTTGCGAAAGTAATGGTTTAGTTTCACGCTACGCTCTATCGTCGTTCCGCAGTTGCGCCTTAACTGCCTCACTCCTCTACTTATAAAAAACATCTCTCAGTTACGTTTTGCGGCTTAAGGCCCTCAACCCTGGGTTATGTTGGTAGCGGAAGCAAGGTTTCCGTAATGCTTCGGGTGGAATGCACGTGTGTAACTTTAGTTAAAATGAACAGAGACATAAATAATTGTGATAAATACCTTGAAATATGATATCTACAGTATTCATTTGTGTTGTAAAGTACATTAAAATATACATATTTGTGATATACAATCAAATAATTATGGATATGCGTGTGTGTTGTGAGTACCAGGTGGCCCACACAAGCTGTCCTTAGTTGAAGTTAGTTTATACCGGATAGCGCGGATGCCAGAAGGTTTGCCTAAGCAGAACTGCAAAGCGGACTCCATATCGACAGAGAGGAGACCCCTAAATGAAAGACCAACGCTTGAAAACGAACATTTTACTACTATTACTGGTCCCAGAGCTCATTCGGTAGAGAAACTGCCTACTTTATGAGATGTTCCGGCTTCGATTCCAGGCTGGGCTCCAGAAAGTTGTCTTTAAACAAAAACATTTCAGGGTATGCCCAGAGTGTGGTGTTTGAATGTAAGGGAACCTATGTGTGTGAGTGTGTGGGTGATGTTATCGGTTATTTAATAAGCAATTCTATCATTAACAACAATTCAGGATTGCCGCCTGACGCAATGTGTTAAGTCATTTAGTTCCAGGGCATTTAGACTACAATCAGTACATCTATATGGTATCAATCAGTGCCGCAAAATTAACAAGATTAAACAGAATTTTATTTTTATTGCATTTATGTACCCCAAAGGTGCGTTAAATTAAATTGTTTCCTATTAGTGCATTATTTATAAGTATGTGTAAAAACATACCCGCCTTGATGGCGAATTGATTTAAGGGCCTCTGAGGCCCATGTTCTACCTGAAATGATCCACAATTTGTTAATATTATTTCTGTACGTCCAAAAAAAAAAGTGCGCAGAAGACAGATGCCACGTCTGAAAATGCTCAGAATATAGCCTTCGAGCCTCAGCTGCATTTTGGTATGTTTCTGCACAGATCGTCCCCGTATCTGCGTGTTCTTATTGGTGAACGTTACCTTTCTGTCTGAATGACCTGGCTCGAACTGCATTCGGGAGCCACGAGACGCTTATGGATATGAAACTACCACATAAACACCTGCAGATAACAGCACTACCTCAGTGACCTTTCGCTTTGTACATGCACTGTCCCTTTGAACAGCAGTAATGAGGCAGCTTCTTTTATATCTATATATGCGGGAAACATAAAACTGCAAAGAACGGCTTGTTTGGGCCACGTGGTATAGCGAGTCGAGTGATTATCATATACGGGAGTAATGATGTTATTTTTTTTCAAAACCTTAGACATTATTTCCGTTTCCTATAGTTCTGCTGTCTTGTATATTGTATAATGGTGATTAGCCTGATCAACTTTCGGATTTTTATTTTTTAAATCTGGTCACTCCATGTTACATGCTGTCTCACGGTTCAGGAAATTGGCCTTAGAGGATGTGACAGCACTAAGATGTTTACCTTATCCAGGAAATGCTGTACTTATGTGGTGCTGATGTTACAAGAGCAAGGGGCTTTAATGAACATAAGCAAGTGATTTATTTTAGTGACATCAGAAAACCTGTCCTGTAAACCTTTTATTGCTTCTGAAAGCGTTTCTACAATGTTGTAATAACTTTCGGTGAGCTGCTGTTAAGGGTGTTATTTTACTTTTAGCAAAAATGTGTGATACTTTAAATATTACGCGTGCATTAGCGTTAACGATATTGAGTTTCCAATAGAAGCTTTATGTGAACTGAATAATTCAGCAGTAGAGAAGCAGGTAAGGGCAGCAGTGATATATAACAGAACTTGCAGTAACAACTGGGTCTGGGCATATAATTGGAGTTTATCACTTGCACTCGAATAGTGAAACGTCATGTATCCACGAAAGTAAGGTAGAAACCTGTTCGGGACTCGAACGTTCAGTCACGACAAAGTGCAAAGGTGGGCAGTAGACGTCCATGAACACTTGCAACAAAGTTGGGCGATGGTTCTCCTTTTGGAAAGTAACTAACGGGTATTTCGCAATACATCTGCTTCTACTTGCCATAAAGTGTCATAAAATGTTCATACAAATCTAATTTGTATACTGATCTTGTCTCAACATGCGTTCTATTATACATGTGGTGAGATACAGACTCTCTTGCTTACTATGTGTCAGTTACCTTGTTATTTGCTTACACAGACCGAGACCACTACCTAGGCTTTACATTGCATTAATGGGTACGTTGCTTCAATGAAGCCTCATAAAAGTAAACTTGCAAATCAGAGAGTGGTCATTAGTGCAACCTAGGCAAGATCTTAAGAGAAATGTCCCTCAAGCTCCATGACTTGTGGCCTTATTAAGGGGACAAGGTAGTCTGAACACATGGAAATTACACCTTAATGTGTTAAATTACCAATACTCTTAAACTTCTCAATGGCTTTTCCTGAAAGTTTTATGAATTATTCTATAAATCATTATCATTATTTGAAGTATTTGTTTGTATTGATAGCTTATCTTGTTGAGTCCATAAAACGTATTTCATTCAGCAGAAAAATAATAAAATTTATTTTTAAAGCCTGTGAATTCATGTACATTTTTCTCTAATACTACTTGCAATATAGAATCACACTTTTGCATACTTGTTCTTGTATAATCAGCTATATTCTGAACCTCAATTATTTAGTTATGTGCATCAGTTCACTAGAAATTGAAGAAAACAATTATTTGCAAAGTAAAAAAATCCGATGTGTTACATTCACATGACTTTATCTACTCTTGTACAAACTATTTTTACAAACGCTTATTCTCCATATGCTTCATGTTAATCGAGATATCCAGATGTTAATCTTATTGCTAATTTTCTTGTAGATGCAAGGGGAATTTCTAGGCTTTAAGCGATAGTCAAACATTTTAAGAGCTGGTTGCTATGTGGAGTATTCCATTCTCTTTGCATTGCCAGGACAAAAAAAAATGAATAATGAATTTGAGAAAAAGTATAAGTATTGGAAAATTTAAGGGAATAACAAACAACATCTCGAAAATGGTTCAATCAACAAAAAAAGATGTATATGACATAAATTGTGTATTTTAGCGCGATCTACATTTTTGTGTAGTAAAATTTTGTCTTATGGTTTACCAGTTATGCAAAAATCGTTCACAATGAAGAATAATTTTGGAGACATCCCCAGAAAATTCAAGATATACATTTTATTTGTAATGAAAGTATCTTAAATATATGATGTTTTAATCAAAATCGTTAGCCATTTTTGAGAAAATTAAAATTTTCAAAAAATGTTCCATGAAAAGGGTAATCTGGGGTGGGGGGATTTTCTTGAAAACCTTCGTGTTTTATCTCTGGAAGATACTGAACCTAAATACCAAGTTTGATGTTTATCCGACTGTTCGTTTCTGAGTTATACTGTTCACAGACACACACGGACATGTTTCCAAAAATGCTTTTTTGGGGTTCAGGCGGTCTCAAAACATGTGTTTCCGGTGAAATCTCGGTATCGAATTTTTGTTGCTGTATTGATATGACTAATATACCTACAGTATAAAATTATGATTGTGGTTCAGAAAGTTTAACTATGTGTTGTACACATGAACTGAAGATTTCAGCTCTACCTCTCATACTTCCTGAGAAAAGGGGACATAAGTATCCAAAAATGCTGTTTTGAGAAAACTGAACTTAAAGTTTGAACATAAAATTCTGACACACTTCTGTATAATCCAGGGTCATAATCATTTCCACCTTCATTCCTGGATTGCTTCAGCTTTTTTGATTGCCTTCTCTTGGTCCTGGTCTCTTTTGTTAATTGCTGAACTGCTCGCTGGGCATGGTATAGTGTTCATTGTTGAAAGATATAAAAATCTTCTAAAAAGGGGCGATGCATCAAAGTTTTAAAGGAATACAGACTAGCATTTAAATGGTACTTAAATGTCTTAAAAACCTCTTAACCCCCAAAAAGTATATATTTTCTGCAACTGGAAATAATAGAGATTTTATTAGTGCCTGAAACAAAAAATGTGATTTTTTACCATTTTAGAGTACCTTGTTCCCTTAAACCGGACACACACCAACATAGAAAAACTACCTTTCACTTTCTCTACCACGTATATAGTGGGTAGAGAAGGCATTGCATTCCATCCAAAAATTCGATATCGAGATTTCCCAAGAAATACATGTTTGAGGCCTCCTCAATAAAAAGCATTTTTAGAAAATGGTCCGTGTGTGTATACGTCTGTGAAAAGCATAACTCAAAAACGAAAAGTCGAATAAATATCAAACTCGGTGTTTAGGTTCAGTCGCTTCTAAAGATGCGAGACGAAGATTTTCAAGAAAATCCCCTTAAGCCAAACTAGCCTTTACATGCAATATTTTTCGAAATGTTTTATTTTCTAAAAAAAAATGGCTCTAACGATTTTGATGAATGAATGCTTTATTGTCTACTTTGTACTTACATGCAATTTATGTAATGTTTACAATACAATGGAGTGCTTATTATTTCTATTGTACATATACTGGGGCACTATAATTTTCAAATTTACTTTTCTGCTTTGTTAGCCTTTTCCGCATTTTCTCCAATTTTCTTCACGTCTCTTTTAACCACTTTAACCTAATTTTTCCTAAATATTTTCGTGCTTTCTCCATATATTCATTTGATCTTATATTAAAAATCTTACTAACTTTTAGCTCTGTTGATAAATTTTTCCATTTCTCTTATTAAATTCTCTCTTCCTTTATCCGTGTCCACGCATTCCAGAATATAATGACAATTGTCATGTAATCCATTACATTTAGTACATCTCTCCCCCCTTCTCCCTGTTAGACCACTTAAATTCATTACATCTGTCCTCGCCCATGCATACCCCATTCTGGCCTCAACGGTTTTGATTCAAACGCCACGGATTAAATATTTACATGAAAATAAAATGTGTATCTTGAATTTTCTGGGAATCCTGTGAAGTCCGCTTCAATCGGAAGGAATTTTGTATAATCTTGTAAACATTACGCGACAGACGAAAATGTACTATACAAATAATGTGGATCACCTTAAAACATACAATTTATTTAGAATAATTTTGTTGTGGCATCAAACAATTCGAGATATCTATTATTAATGGTTCGAATTGTTCAATACAGGCTTCTTTTAGTGCTGTCGATTTGCAGTTGCTTCCTGCGATGTCATGGAAACAGTATGGAATTTTAAGGCCAGCATATAGCTCCAGTTGTTAAACATTTGACTATCGCCGTTCCCTTTGTATCTATAACGAAATGTGTAATGCAGTTAAGTCCAGAAAGGTTTATCTCGATCAAAATGAAGTAGATAGGAAATTAAACTTTCGTAAGAATAATTTGTTTAACCACTAATAAGAAATAAGGGCTAGAGAAAGTCATATGAATGTAACACATCAGATTTTTACAAAAGGTTTCTCATGAAATGTACTAACGTCTACTTTCGCAGATGTTAGATCGAGTGCTGTTTAACCTTCAAAGTAAGCTGAGGGCAACCAACGCTAGCGTAAAACATGCAAACGCAAATAACCACCTCTCGATTGTATATTGTCAGGGACACGGCGGTGCACAACCAAAAATAAAATAAAAATCGGATGTGTTATATTTACATGACTTTCTCTACCTACTGTGTTGTCCTCCGTGGTGTAGTGGTTACCATGCCAGCCTCTAGTTCCCGAGGTCCCGAGCGTAAAAATCCTTAGCATTACTTCCTTCGGAAGGGAAGTAAAGCTGGTAGTCCCGTGTCGTAGATTTACGGCACGTAAAAGAACCTCAAGCCTGATAAAGAGGCCTCTGAGCAAAATTTCCGGACTTTCACGCCCATATAGAATGAGATGCTAAGGACCACAGTAGTTAAAGAGCGTTCAGAAATAAAATTCAGTTTAATTTTTACCTACAGTCATTTATTTTATAGCTTCTAAAAACTATTCTTACAAAAGCTAGTTTTTCAGTCTTCTTCATGTTAACTGAGATAAACATTTACAGAAATAGTATACATTTCTTTATAGGTACAAGGGGTGAGGACACCAAATCGATAGCTAGTTGTTTAAAACCCGGGTCGCTATATCCTGGCCTAGAAATTCCATACTCGTTACATGACATCACGAAAAACAGCTGAATATCGTCAGCACTTCAAAAAATCTGTTGTGTTACTTTCAGATGACTTTCTCTAACCACTATCGTTTTATTTTTATATAGATACTACAATCTATTCCTAGGAAAACTCACTTTTCTACCTACCACATGATCATCGAAATAAACCTTGGCAGAAATAGCTTTATTACGCATTTCGCTGGTACAAGAGTGATACAGAAAGCAGAAATGATAGTCACATGTGTCTATATCAGAGGTGGGCAAAGCTTGTCGCGACTCAGAGAATAGTCATAACGTAATAACGTGACTGAAAGTGCATACAGCCTGGGTGAGTGTTGCTAGCTAGAGGCGAGAGGGTGGTTGGAAGTAAACAGTTCAGTGGTAGAGTTGGTGATGGCATTGTGTACTATACCATCGTTCTCTAGAAAATGTAAATTTCGAGTAGAATGGCAAAATGAGTTTTTTACTGTGCAGAAGGAGAGAATGTGAAATGTTTAATTTGCTCAAAAACATTACATGGCGCATTTAGAGGCAACATCCACAGATAATATGTTAGATGTCATGCTTCATATGGTGAAGTTAAAGATATGTGTTGCACAGTGAATGTAACATATTATTGCAATTTATTATTATTATTATTATTATTATTATTATTATTATTATTATTATTATTATTTTACTTGTTTTAGGAATTGAACGTGCGAAACTACTGCAGGAGTTAACTGCAAAGAACACTCTACAGAAAGTCCCGAAAATTGATGACTGTAAGTACAACACAATTAATCATAAGGTCAATTTAAACACAATATAATAGTGATCTAAACTGCTATTAACCATCACTGCAGGAGCTGTACAACCTGAAGCCGAAATTATGAAGTCAATAATTATCATAATAATCTGAGGGTAGTGATATAAAATAAATAATAAGGTATTTAATTTCAGTGTATGTATAAAAAGGAGAAGCATTGTGAAAATTGTTGACTGTTAAAAGCGACAGAAAGACCAGACAGGCACAGTTTAGCTAATTAGGGACCAGCCCCAGGTATAAAGGGTAAAATAGCTGAAGCCAGTTTTTCTTGGAATTAGTGGGTGCAGTTGCACTGGCCGGGATGTGAAGGTCATTAGAGGCTTCATGACGCTAAGTTTGAGGAGAGTTTTGAGGGGAGAGAGGGGAAGTTAGGAGTTTTTCCTCTTTGTAGCGCGGTGGTGAAATTCATTCTGTCCTGAGCGATTGGTGAGAACGGGACGACATTCTCGTCGAGTTGTGAACATTGGCGGTGAACATGCAAGAGGGTAGAACGTTCAGCTGTAGTTAATAATCTTCGGTCTTGGTAAAGACACAGTAGCATCGTATGCATTTAAAAGTGATTGGCAAACCTTAAGTTTTATTTTAAATGGTGAAAATAAAAGTGTTCCAAGAAAGCGTTCGTGTTTCTCTATACACATCCACGCATACCCAGAGATTAAGATCTCATGCTCGAGCAACCGTGGCAAAGAATAAAAAAAAAAAAAAACAAATAGGAGGGAAACGCAGCAATCGTGAGGCAAAGATAGTGCTTCATTGTTGGAGGACGTAACGTGGCTGCATCAAACCGTAATGGCCCCTTCCCTCGCAGCAATGCCTTACTTTTGTGTTTCTTGTGAAGGTTGGGTTGTGTTGTGTTGTCAGCGCAAAACTGACTTCTGTTCTAAATGCTGGCCTTGAAATTGCATACTCGTTCTATGAAACCGCGGAAACAACTGAATAGAGGCAGCACTTTAAAGTATGATGTGTTACATTAACATGACATTTTTCCCAACTCTTCTGCAAACTATTCTTATAAAATTTCTACTTCTATCTAATTCTTTTCCTCTAGATGAACCTTCATTACACACTTACTCATTTCATTATGTGTAGGTATAAGAAGAATACAGTTAAAAGTCATAGTCGCATTTTAAAAAAGTAGATTTTTTTATGGCTTTATAATTCCATACTCCCTACATGACCGAGAGAGAGGGAGAAGATGAATAGCTATTTACATTTGAAAAAAATATAAATATTTGAAAATCCAAATAAATAATAAATATTTCGAAAATGGTTAACGCAACAAAAAATGTATTTGGCATGAATTGTGTGCTTTAATGAGATCTATAATTTTTTTGTAGTAAGATGGTGTCCATCTCTTACGATTTACCAATTATTAAAAGTC
This sequence comes from Deroplatys truncata, assembly GCA_030765065.1. Lineage (NCBI taxonomy): Eukaryota > Metazoa > Arthropoda > Insecta > Mantodea > Mantidae > Deroplatys > Deroplatys truncata. Next base: position 173,813,200 of record CM060983.1, on the reverse strand, counting down.
ATCCAGAATGAAGAAGACTTCACAGACTATTGCCAGAAAGTTCAAGATATGCATTTTATTTGTCATGAACATGTATTAAACATTAGGTGTTTTGATCAAAATCGTTAGAGCTATATTTGAGAAAATTAAAAATAACGAAAACTTTTCCATGCAAATTTAATTTGAGGTAGGGGGGTTTTCTTGAAAACCTTCCTGTCGTCGCATGGAAGTTAATAAACTTAATGATGTACCACGTTTGGGTTGGAAAAACCAAAATTTACGACATTTGGGATACTTCGTGGATTGCGTTTGGGCCTGTGTTGGTCAACCTTTTACCTACCGTTTGAACTTATTACAGAAACATTTTCTCTCTCATTTCGACTTAAGACAGTTAGGAGGAAGAATTTATCCGAGGTTATGAGAAGATTAGTGTTTATATACGAACTGGATTCAAATAATGAGCATGCTATCAGCAAATGGGATTTGCAACTTTTATATCTTTATTCTCGCTGATTGCACTAATATGGTTGTGTTGACAGTTTTCCCTGCGTATGCCCACTATTAACAAAATTGGGTAATTTGCTAACATACCTCGATGGTTTTACTATTTAAGAAAGTGTCTTAAAATGGACGCGTGTACGTTAGAAGGTTTCTAAAGTATTCGTATCTCCTCTTAAGGCCTTTATTGTGTGTATTTTCCTTCCCTAAATTACGTTTTTTTACCAAATTAATCAGAAGATAAGTATGGAAGTTTTTCCTAAAATTGTTCACTGAAATATTGTGGAAAGACTCTGGACGCTTGGTAGTACGAGGGTTTTCACAAGGTTCATATCCACAGGTTTGGTGGAAATGAATCTTCGGAGATGTGGGTGTCAAATACGTAATCTAAAAGCCGTGTTAGTGGTTAATGCGATTGATACAATATTGTAAAATCTACTTCATAAGAAAATAATAGTGGCAGTCCAAACACACAAGGAAGTATTTATCTACCTCTGAATGGGAATTTGCACATTCCTTCTTTTAAGATTAACCACAGCTTTCTAAAAATTCAAAAATTAATTTTATGTAAAAAAAACTCTGAGTCCTTTAAGGCTTCCACACGTGACCATTTAAATGCACAAGTGCGCAAGGCATAATGACTCTATTTACTTCCAATGCCTTACACTCGATTTTGACTTCTGTTACACTTCTGTGTATTAAACTGCGATGAATTTTGTAACCAATCTTGTTCAAACTTTCACAGAAGTACACAGAGAGAATATGACTTTTGCTACACATTTAAATTACATCGATATAACATAATTATTTCGACCAATGACGATCAAATTATTACAAAAACTATATTTATAATTAAAACTTTTGGAACGCTTCCATAAACAATCGCTAATGGAAATGCCATAAAATGATGATTTAGGGAATGAAAATGCAGGTATTACACAATTTAAAATGAGATGTGAACAGTCTGGAAGCCACACACACCCCAAGCAATTTTAAGACAGTTTCTTATATACGAAATAAGTCGCAAAATTGTCAACAAAGCGAAAATAACTGTTTTTTTTCTTCTTCTTCCAAAACAACTCTATAAACGAAAATTTGCGGGATGCTAATTAATCTATTAAACGAAACCTAACCTTATATAAATAGTGAATCATGCGAGCGTGCTTTAGTGTAACCACTGATTGCTAATTAACCTAAAGTTATATAAAAAGATAAACTTAACCTAACCTAACTTTCCGTAAATCTGAAATCTAAGCTTATATAGTGAATCACAAACATCGTTGGTGTAACCTCCACTGTGTTTTTCTTTCAGAATGTTGGCGGCTTTCCCGTATGAACAACAGACACAAAGTGCCTAGTACCGGTCAAAGTGCGAATTTTGCCGATTAGATGGGGAACAAAGTCCAAGTTTTTTTCCGAAACAACCAGAAGAGTTAACAATTTCTATGTCAGTTTTGTGTATTGGTATTTAATTAACGTGTTAGTATTTTTTTTAAATCACTATTACTGCATCGTGTACAACACCTGATTAAGTAATATAATAAAAGTAAAATAAACCCTTTTTATGTAAAAAAATATTAAAGAAATGTGCATGAAATTTAAAATACATTTATAGCTGTGGTAAAGTAGTATGTGAAAAAAATGTTGAGAGCATTTAGATAAAAACTATAAGATTTAGAAGTTTCACCTATTGGGTACCCTTAATTCGAGAATATAGACAGTTCTGCACAAGGTGATATTTACTACTTCAATGCCGCATGTGGTGCCTTTCAAAACCAACATAGACTGTTAGAAGCAACAAATGTTCGCAAAGTTGTTTTAGTTCCTCTCAAAGTTCAACATAACTTTCCATTGTTTTAGAAATTAGAAAAGTGAATGTTACGCTACGTAGTATCTAAGTGTATCTACGTGAATATGAAAATATTCCATTCCCAAAGCATGACTTTACGCTGCACAATAACTTCAAATTTTCGAAATAAGTAAAAATCAACTACCTTTTTGCTGAATCAACAAAAACGTTGTTCACTTTCAAACAGCATTGAATTCTGTCCAACTAATTGAGCAATGACCACGTCTAGGCTTTTCGGAAGAGGTTTATGGCGAATTGGATACACAGAACGTCAAAATTAACCATATGCCTTTGTGTACTAAATTACCAGTTACCTCGTGTGTTGTTGTTTGAATGCTTGATCGTATCAACTTTTTGGGTCGCAAAAATAGTTCCTCCTCTGATTTCCTTTTAGAATCAGCCCATAAACTTTGATAGGTTTCTCCAGATATACTGATCACTTTTCAATACTATATATCTGTATAAATCGCAACTTCACTCTTTCAGTTGGTTCAGGGAAATTTCACTTGTCCACACTTTACTTCGTCACTTTGCTAGTTTAACATTTTCACATACAATGTGCACGTTGCCCCGTTTTGTATTTAAAATGCGGTCTATGCGCAAGTCCATCTAAACAAAAACAAAAACACCTTCGTCTATTATAGCATGTACCCGTTTTACTTTCCTGTTTGTGAAGGGGTGTTGTCAAACTCGTCACAGTCACATCCAGCCGACAACAAAACATTGTCGGAAAGTGGTACCAACTTAGTTTCACAACAGCCCAACAGTGTAATGCGTTTGCGACAGATTTGTTGCTTGTTAATAATAATCGACGAACCTTCTTCTTTTGCTTAACATGAATTAGACCTTTAGAGCTATACCAAGGCTAATCCAACTGTTCTGCCCATCTCATACGGGTCTCCAATATACTCTCTTCGTCCCAACAGCGCTTACCGTGGTAATCTCGAAGGTTGCATCCTTTGAACGTTCTCTTCCCACTTGCCCTGATACCTTTAAATTTCTTCTAATTCTTCTCTCATGTCCGCATTCCGGAGTCGAGTTTTTCTGGTTATACCAATAAATACCTTAAAAATCTGATGTGTTGCACTCACATGACTTTCTCTACTCTTGCAGAAACTGTTTTCACAAACGCTTATTCTCCATATGCTTCATGTTAATCGAGATGTTAATCTTATTTCTAATTTTCTTGTAGGTGCAAGGGGAATATGGTAGACTTTAAGCGATAGTCAAATCTTTTAAGAGCTGGTTGCTATGTGGAGTATTCCATTCTCTTTGCATGTCACGGACACACACATATATAACGAATAAGGAATCCCCTTTTGAGAAAAAATTTAAGTATTGGAAAAATAACAAGGAATATCTCGGAAATGGTTCACAAAAAATATATATATGACAAATTGTGTGTTTCAACGAGATATACATTTTTTGTGTGCACAAATTTTATCTCTCTCTTACGGTTTACCAGCTATGCAAAAGTCATTCAGAATGAAGAGTTTTGAGGATATTCCCAGAAAATTCAAGAAATACATTTCATTTGTCGTGAAAATATCTTAAACATATGATACTTTAATTAAAATCGTTAGAGTCATTTTTGATAAAATCAAAATTTTCGAAAAATATTCCATGTAAAGGATAGTCGGGTCGCATCTTTGAAAGATACTGAACCTAAATACCACGTTTGGTATCTATCCGACTTTTCGTTTTTGAGTTATGCTGTTCAAAGACACACAGACACACACACACGGAACTTTTTCTAAAAATGGTTTTTTTTATTCAGGGACCTTAAAACATTATTTCCGGTGAAATTTTGGTATCGAAGTTTTGGGCGGAATGCAATACTTCCCCTAATTACTATACGTAGTAGAGAAAGCAAAAATCTCATTTGAGATGCCTCCAATCTTGATTTGTTGTCGTTTTTATTACCCATGTCTCACATGCATATTTTAATATGGAGTTAGATACTATTCTATACAGTCTTAATTTAAGATTCATCCTCATATTTCAACCGAAATGTATTTTAATAATCCATTGATTTTGTTATGTGCTTTAATACTTACTTCCATTTCTGCCTTTCTTTCAACTACTGATATTGTTGATCACAAATATATTTATTATCTGTCCTCAGATTAAAATCTTGACCCGAAATTTTTCTTTACCCATCATGGCTATTGCTATTTTTTCTCCCGATTTCCATATTGCATTCTTTTAGTACCTCATTCCGGTTAAACACTGTATAGTTGAGCAATACGCTTTTATGTTAGGGAATGGATTTTTGCTAACGACATTCTGTCTAAATATCTTTTTGGTTGAAGTTGGTAGTGCAGTACCCTTCTATCTACTAATGTATGTACCATTTCTAGGTGACGCATTTGCATTGAGTTGGGAGGCATAAATATTATGAGCCGAAACTCGTAACGATTGTCTTGAATGTGGTTCTAGAAGGCAGTAAATTTTACAGAGTTATTTAAATTACATTCCGGCAGTATTTTGTTTACTACCAAATAACAGAGATATATATTCCTTGGCGGTTTACTTCGTAAAGGAAAAGTGTGTGTTTAGGGTTGAAACTTCAGTCTAAGAAAACCATAATAGATTTCGAGTCAACATGGAATGAGGAACTCAACTCTTGGGCTGTCTGTCGGTTTGATCTGAGTCAAAACTCGGTGGCGTAAACTTTAGGTACACTTACTATTGGCCTAGCAAGGGTATTCGACACAATTCGCCTCACGCTGTATGTAACTTATACTTCGTTTTAGTTTTTCCTATTTACCTAACTCCACAGGTAGGCAATTTTTTTTCATTTATATGCCACCTTGAACTATTCGGCACTTTGCCTTTGGAACAATTGCTCATCAACAATGACGTTCACTTGTTTTACTATCAATAGTAGTAGCACTACTAGTTACTAGCAAATGAAGTTAGGGAATATATTTAATAAAAATCTGATGCGTTACACTCACATGAAGTATATCTCACATACATATATCTTAATAGCTAGTTGCTAGGTGCAGCACCATTCCCTTTGCCACAGATTAATTCTCTTTGCATATCAAAGAGAAAAAAATATATAACGAATTCCCATTTGAGAAAATAAGTATTGAAACATTCAAGAGAATAACAAGCAATATCTCGAAAATGGTTCACTCAACAAAAAAAAATGTATGACATAAATTGTGTATTTTAACGCGATCTAGATTTTTTGTGTATTAAAATTTTGTCTATCTCTTACGGTTTACCAGTTATGCAACAGTCGTTCACAATGAAGAATAATTTTGGAGACATTCCCAGAAAATTCGAGATATACATTTCATTTCTAATGGCAATATCTTAAACATATGATATTTTAATCAAAATCGTTAGAGCCATTTTTGAGAAAATTAAAATTTTCGAAAAATCCTCCATGTAAACGGTAATCTGGGTTGGGGGGAATTTCTTGAAAACCTTCGTGTCGCATTTCTGGAAGATACTGAACCTAAATACCAAGTTTGGTGTTTATCCGACTGTTCGTTTCTGAGTTATGCTGTTCACAGACAGACACACACACACACACACACACACACACACACACAGACACACACACGGACATGTTTCCAAAAATGCTTTTTTTTTGGATTCAGGGGGTCTCAAAACATATATTTCCGGTGAAATCTCGGTATCGAAGTTTTGGGTGGAATACAATACTTCCCCTACTTACTATACGTAGTAGAGAAAGTAAAAATCTGATGTGTTACACTCACATGACTTTCTCTACTCTTGTGCAAAGTATTTTTACAAACGCTTATTCTCCATCTAGTTCATGTTAATCGAGATAAACATTTGCAAACTCTATCTTATTGCTAATTTTCTTGTAGATGTAGGGGAAAATACATTTACAAGGGCAAGATAGAAAAACAGTAGCCTTTAAGCACATACATATCTCTTAATAGCTGGTTGCTAGGTGCAGCACCATTCCCTTTGCCACAGATTATAAGTCTTTGCATATCCAAGACAAAAAAATGAATAACGAATTCCCATTTGAGAAAATAAGTATTGAAAAATTTAAGGGAATAACAAGCAATATCTCGAAAATGGTTCATTCAACAAAACAGATGTATATGACATAAATTGTGTATTTTAACGCGATTTACATTTTTGTGTAGTAAAATATGTCTATCTCTTATGGTTTACCAGTTATGCAAAAGTCGTTCACAATGAAGAATACTTTTGGAGACATTCCCAGGAAATTCAAGATATACATTTTATTTGCCATAAAAATAACTTAAACATATGATATTTTAATCAAAATCGTTAGAGCCATTTTTGAGAAAATTAAAATTTTCGAACAATCTTCCATGTAAAGGGTACTCTGGGGTGGGTTGATTTTCTTGAAAACCTTCGTATCGCATCCTTGGAAGATACTGAACCCAAATACCAAGTTTGGTGTTTATCCGACTGTTCGTTTCTGAGTTATGCTGTTCACAGACACACAGACACACACAGGACATGTTTCCAAAAATGCTTTTTTTGGATTCAGGGCGTCTCAAAACATGTATTTCCGGTGAAATCTCGGTATCGAAATTTTGGGTGGAATACAATACTTCCCCTACTTACTGTACGTAGTAGAGAAAGTAAAAATGAATTACGAATTTGAGAAAAAGTACAAGTATTGGAAAATTTAAGGGAATAACAAGCAATATCTCGAAAACGGTTCACTCAACAAAAGAAATGTATGCGACATAAATTGTGTATTTTAACGCGTTCTACATTTTTTGTGTAGTAAAATTTTGTCTATCTCTTATGGTTTACCAGTTATGCAAAAGTCGTTCACAATGAAAAATAATTTTGGAGACATTCCCAGGAAATTCGAGGTATACTTTTCATTTCTAATGGCAATATCTTAAACATGATATTTTAATCAAAATCGTTAGAGCCATTTTTGAGAAAATTAAAATTTTCGAAAAATGTTGCATGTAAAGGGTAATCTGTGTTGGGGGGAATTTCTTGAAAACCTTCCTGTCGCATTTCTGGAAGATACTGAACCTAAATACCAAGTTTGGTGTTTATCCGACTGTTCGTTTCTGAGTTATGCTGTTCACATACACACAGACACACACACACACACACACACACACACACACGGACATGTTTCCATAAATGCTTTTTTTGGATTCAGGGTGTCTCAAAACATGTATTTCCGGTGAAATCTCGGTATCTAATTTTTGGGTGGAATACAATACTTCCTCTACTTACTATACGTAGTAGAGAAAGTAAAAATAACAGTAGTGAAAAGTTGAAACCATCTTGGATATGGCTGATGGGACAGAAAACATTATTTGGAATAAATTGTGTTTTTAAGAAATCTACGTTGTTTCGTTTTAGTTATACGCTATCGTTTATGCTTTATACGAAATGATACACTGCACATGTAATTTCAAATGAAGAGGACTTCACAGACTATTCCCAGAAAATTCAAGATATACCTACACTTTTTAATGCATGTTAAATGAATGTAAATTTAATTAAAATCGTTAAAACCATTATTCAGAAAATAAATGGTTTCAAAAGGTTTTCCATTTGGGGTGCGGGAACATTTCCTAAAATCTTCATAGTACATCTTTTAGTATTTATCCGGGATTTCGCTTTAGAGTTGTGCTGTGCAAAGACACACACACACACACACACACACACACACACACACACACACACACACACACACACACACATATACACACACAATGGACCTTGCTCTAACTCTTTTGTCCAAGAGACCTCAAAACATGCACTTCCTGTAAAATCTTGGCATCGAATATTTTGGTAGAATACAATATTTCCTCTTACATATTATAGGTAGGTGGCAGACAAAGTAAAAATACAGAGAAGGCAAAATTTCTCGAATTGCTTTTGTGAAGAACATTTAATACTCAGATCCCGCTATGACAGACTATAGTTAAAAATAACTTCATTTGTTTTATTATGTAGTTTAAGCTTACTGCTATATGTATTCTTCTTATAGCTACAACGAAACGTGTAAACGTGTAATGAAGGTTTATCTCAATTATTAAGAGGTAGATAAAATAAGCTTTTTAAGAAGAGAAGGCCATTTGAATGCAAACATCAGCATTTTTGCACATAGGTAAAAGGAACGCTTTTGTTTTGTACACCCGGACTTAAAAAGCATGTGCTGAATTCAGATTAAGCCTATAGTTTTAGCATGTCGTTTTTAAGCTTTTTTCGTTGTAGCAGCTTGACCCAACCGTCAATGGAACCTGGACAGCAACGTGATGGTTGTTTCAACCCTAAAGCTAGTAGTTCCGCATGCATACAGATATAGGATGAATATCAAAAGCCGTCTAGGAAGACTAGGCCATGATAGAGAATACTGTGGTGATGAAATTCGTTATAGTAATTTCCATGGTGCCATGGTCAATTATGGGAGTAGATGTACGAGGTGTGATCAGAAAGTTTTCGGAATGGCTTCACAACAATGCTGACGCTGAGATTTCTTTAATTGTTACCCAGACTGTACATGCAGCGTTCCTTCCCGATAAAAATGAGAGGTCACGTGATTTCCTATGACCATAAAGTGACGTGGTAGATGCTCTGAAGTGAACACGTGTTTTGCACGTGCTACGATTTTTTCGCGTAGCAAAAATGTCAGATTACGAAGAACAAAGAACGAACATCAAATTTTGCTTTAAACTCGGTAAAGCTGTAATATAAGCCTATGAGATGTTAAGAACAGCTTATGGGGAGGAAGTTATGGCCAAAATTCAAGTATTTGAGTTGTTTTCGAAATTTAAAAGTGGTGTGACATCAGTTAAAGATGCAGATCGTTCGGGGCGACCCTGTTCCAGCAAAACTGATGAAAATATCAATCAGGTGAGGGAAATGGTCTTAAATGATAGGCGCATTACAATAAGAGAACTTTCTGACTCATTAGGACTCTCCTTTGGAAGTGTTCAAAGCATTTTGAAAGACAATTTGGACACGAGAAGAATTGCCGCCAAGTTCGTGCACCGCCTGCTTTCAAATGACCAAAAGAAAAGCCGTGTGACTGCCTGCACAGATCTTAAAGAACAGCTACAAAATGACCTACAGTTTATGGAGAAAATTATTAATGGTGATGAAACATGGATTTATGGGTACGATCCAGAAATGAGGCAACAATCTTCACAATGGAAAAGTCCTTCATCTCCACGCCCGAGAAAGGCCAGAAATGTTCGATCCAAAGTGAAGTCAATGACGATTGTGTTTTTGACATTAAAGGCATTGTACATAAGGAATTCGTGCCAGGGTCAAAGAGTGAATCAAGTGTACTACAAACAAGTGCTGCAAAGATTAAGGGAGAATGTGCGACGCAAACGGCCGGAGAATGAAGGAGTGGTGACTGGTTCCTGCATCATGATAATGCACCCGCGCACAAAGCCCTCTCTGTTCGCCAATTTTTGGATAAAAATAGGATGGATACTGTTCCCCATCCCGCCTATTCTCCAGATTTGGCACCAGCGGACTTTTTTCTTTTCCCGCGGCTTAAAATGCGGCTCCGAGGACACTGTTTTGAGGACATTGATGTCATCCATCGTGAATCGAGAAGGCTCTGAACAAGTTGAAAGAAGACGACTTCCAGAGGTGCTTCCAACAGTGGCAGAAGCGCTAGACAAGTGTATCAACTCCCAAGAAGACTACTTCAAGGGTGACAGTGCAGATTAGACAAAACAAACTCTTGTGTAGTATTTATGACGTCATTCTGGAAAGTTTTTGATCACACCTCGTAATAATTATATAAAATGGGATCGTTGGAGAACATGTGGTTCAGGATGATGGCGTTGTGGATGATGTTCCTTGTACAATGACGATACAAGGACAATTTCCTTCAACACCAAGTGCCTTCCAGTACTCAGCGGTACTGTAATCTATTGCTGATTTATCTTCCATGGCTGTAAGCTTGCTACAGGATCGAGAGTTCCAACTGAAGTCAGAATGTAAATCGTTTCGAACAAGATCCAATGTAAGCGAGCGCCTATTTTCAAACCGTGCAGTGCTCCCTTTGTCCGGCTTGGCAAAAGAACCATTTATAAGCGTGGGATAATTGATGTGGACATTAAACTCGTTTACACAGAAAGGCTACTCACGAAAATAATGTGAACATTTGACATTTGGAAAATCTTGTAAGATAGAATATTGCATGCTTTAATGAGATCTATTATGCCTTGGTCTTCAAATACTTCTTTTGGTGAAGAAGCTAATGGAATTTTGGAACTGCTGCGTTTCTTTTGGGAAAATGGACCTGAGAGAGAGAGAGAGAGACAGAGGGGGGGCATTTGGATAGATAGGACATAGCCAATAGAACCAAGTGCATCAAACTGGTTTGGGTGATCCAGTGATGGAGATCTAAGCGTTGCATTGAAAATAAGCTTTCTTAGGAACAGCATGTGCTGTAAACAATGGGCTATATCTACCTTATAAGAAGATAGCCGATACTACCAGCAGTGAATTGTGAACATATGGGTTTGAAAGGAAATAATTTCTGATCAAGTCCATAAATGTGAGAAATACATCGACGCAATGGCAATATTTATATAAGAGCATTGAAGCATATGCTAATATTTATTTTACAGAATCCAGAGGAAACTTCACATTTCAGTATTTCAGGCGTACGGAATTAATTATGTGTTATTTTAAAACTTCCATTTATACCCCACCTTTAACTACAATGGTCTTATAGGCGGCTTTTCCTTGGAACATATTGCCTATATGGAATTTATTTTCCATTAGCTTGTTCACAGTAGTTACATTAGACGAACTTCCTGAATTGACCAAATTACTGTGAACAAGCTAATGGAATATAACGTTTAGATACGGTACCTTATTTTTAATGCGAATCCTCTTCTCTTTCTTTAGAACACATTTTTAAAATTCTAAATAACAAATATTATGTTACAGTCAACTGAGTTTTATTTTTTAGCGCTTTTGCAACGAAACACCTGAGCTTCAATTTTTATTCCCGTACAAGGTGAAATCATCAAATTAAACAATATTTTGGAACAAAACAATGCAGCAGATACTAAAGCGACGTAAACAAAACGTTTTTAACTCCAAGCATCTTCTGTTTACGAAGAGAGGATACTATAGAACAAGGTGCATATAATTGATTGATCGGTAGATCAGACATGCGAACTAAAACACAAATTGTGTTCTATGCCAAAAGCAGCCGACATCATGTAGCCTTCCCAAGCGCCATAGTCATAATCTGCGCTTAACTGTGGAAGGAGAGCTAATCTTCCCTTGTATCGTCCCCTCTTTCACTGTTCTACACTCCTGCGGTCAATAACAACATACGAGGGGCACAATTTATTTTTGAGCCTAATAATTAAAACAAAGTATTTTCTGATTGAAAACTGCTTTATTGTTTTTAAAAATATTCTCCTTTATGATCAATACACTTTTGCATCCGTTTGAAACATTTGTCAAAGCATTTATTCCAGTCTTCTTGAGACACCTCCAAAGCATTATTTTTGAAGGCATCAACGGCTTCTTCTGACAACGAAAATCGTTGCCCACGCAATTTATTCTTGATGTTCGGGAACAAAAAGAAGTCATTGGGTGCCAAATCAGAACTGTATAGCGGATGACCTATCAGTTCGATTTTTGAGCCTTCAAATACTCTGTTAGACAAGATGTGTGTGCGCTCCATTGTCTTGATGAAGAACGATCCTACGGTTCTTGTTGGTTTTCCTTACTTCACCGAAGACTTCCGGCAAACAAATGGTTGTGTACCATTCGGCATTGACCGTTTTACGTTTCTCTAAAGACACTGTTGCCACATGTACAGTTTTTTGAAAACGCAGGCGACCATTTGCTTCGAAGTGCTACGAGTGCGAACAACTTTTGTTGGATTTGCTTCATCTTGAAACACCCATACAGTCGACTGCTGTTTACGTTCCGGCTCATACGCCTAGATCCATGATTTGTCACCTGCTACAATCTTATATACGTCTTTTGAGGCACCGCCATTGTATTTCTTGAGCATTTTTGTACACCAATCGACACGAGCATCTTTTTGAGATTGCGTCAAATTATGTGGGATCGAATGAGAGCAAACCTTTTTCACGGCTAAATAATCATGCAATATTTTATATATGCTGATGGAACTAATGCCTAGGGTTGCCTCAATCTCACAATATGTCGCTAGACGATCTTTCATTATTAGTTTTTGCACTGCATCAATGTTTACTGGCACAACAACTGATTTTGGACCACCTTCACAAACGTCATCATTCGAACGGCGACCACGATTAAATTCGTTATACCAGCGTTTCACAGTGAAAAAGGATGGAGCTTCGTCGCCAAATGTGGAAGTTAGTTGATCGATGCACTCTTGTCTTGATAATCCACGTCGAAGGTTGTAATAAATCATTGCACGAGCATTTTCACGAGTTAATTCCATGTTTTTGTTGACACACAATTTTCAAGTTAGTGTAAACAAAACAAATGACGCTCTATTGACAAAATGTTTGAAGTGGATTATGGTAAAAAATGACAAACTTTCCAATGGAAACGTCAGATGGCACCTACAACATTCAGGGTTGCCAAGGCTCAAAATATAAATAGTGCCCCTCGTATAATAATTAGTTGGCCCAGTAGCTCAGTCGTTAGAGCGCTTGCCTACTGTACGAGGGGTACCGGATTCAATCCGGTTAGGGAGAAGCTTTCTCTAGATAAGATTATGCTCCATCCTCCCCAGAGTGTGGGAGTATGCGTGAAGAGTGAATGTGTGTGTGTATGATCTAATGAATAAAACCCAAAGTATACCAGAAATCCAACGACAAGCGAACACGAGTTAACACCATTGCCTGTATGCCATATGTTCCAAAGGAAAAGTCGCCGGTAAGACCATTGTAGTTAAAGGCGGGACATAAAATGGAACATTAAAAATATACATAATTAATTGCATACGCCTGAAATACTGAAATGTGAAATTTGGCTCCGGATTTGTAAAATAAATATTAACAGATGCTTCAATTCCCTTATATGAACGTTGCCATTGCGTCGATGTATTCCCACATCTATGGGCCTGATCAGAAATTATGTCCTTTCAAACCCATTTGTTCATAATTTACTGCTGATAGTATCGGCTATTCTCTATTATGGTAGATATAGCCACATTGTTTACAGCACGTGCTGTTCCTAAGAAAGTTTATCTTCCATGCAACGCTTAGATCTCCATCACTGGATCACCTAAACCAGTTTGATGCAGCTCGGTTTTATTGGCTATTGTCCTATCTATTCAAATGGCCTTTCTCTCTCTCTCACTCTCTCTCGTGTCCTTTTTTCTCAAAAGAAACGCAGCAGTTCCAAAATTACGGTTATATCAATATTCAATGCATATATTAACTGAAGTTAATACGCTCTATGCATCTATATGAATGCACTTTTACATGTATGTCTATAGCAGAGGAAACATTATAATAAAATCAAATTTTACAATAAATAGCTTTTTTCCTAGGAACTAAGAGTAAAATAAAAACATCTTACGAGACTACCAATAAATACGTGCAACAAAATAATTGTTTTGGAAACATCACTGAATGAATATTTTATCCTCCCTGGATGTTTAGGTAGGATAAAACAGGACTAGTTAACGAAGGGGACCCCTAGCATCTCAACCTACGTTGGTGTTTTGTGCACACGCCCCCGGGAGGAACGAATAACCCGCAGGAGACGTATGGGCTGCATAGCTGGCCGGCGCAAGTCGACAGAGTTCCAGGCTTGACCACCCGGCCACAAAAGGGTGGCTTAGAGACGTTCCTCTAGTGGAACTGAGGAAACAAGGCCTAGCAGTGGAGTCTCAACAGACTCCCTATAGCGGGGACGAGAACACGTTCCAAATCGCAAGTCTCAGCGCCGCCTGCCCGATGCCAACCGAACCACAGCCTCAGAGTCAACCCGAAACATGAAAAGGAAATGGAATAGAGGAAATAGAAATGGGGGAGAGAGGAAATCCGGGTAGAATACACCACTCTCAATCAAGCCTATATCTATCAGGAAAAAACACGTAAAACCCATAGTCAGAGTGGGCGGCCACCGGGGATCGACCCAGCACCTCCCGAATGCGAGTCGCACACATTACCCCGGCGCCACCTCGTTCAATGATGTATAGATAACAGCGTTCTGTTATTTTCTTTAAGGGGTACAATATGAGTCAGCATTTTAAGTACTCAAGTCCCTTAATAAAATGTTTCAGAAAGTTGGGAAAAAGTTGATTTGAAATGAGAAAGGAGTTTTCGAACACTATATATCATAACTTCCTTCTAGAATTTGTGCAAATCGTTTTTGGGAAATTCTCTTGTTTACAAGGCCGGTACAGCTGAAGGTGACTGACTACCTTGGACAAACGCACCAAGACGACTTTGAAAAGTGGATTCGAGAAAAATTAGCTTCTTCTTCTGATGTGGCCTTAGATAATGATACATATAAAAATTCCCTTCTAGGAGTTACGTGAAATCTACTATGATATCGTGGTTGCAAAGTAGATAATGCAAGGGCGGTTGGAGAGTATTATACCTGTTGAGACCACTTCAAAATTCCCCACTCAGAGGCAAACTTAATGGTAGTAAGAACGAGCTCATGTACAAGCATTAGCACATATTTCAACTCAGAATGTAATGCACTGGACATCATAGCACACAGTATCTCTATAATATAAAACATAATTATAATTGTTGCAGGTGACTTCAAATGCAGAATACCAAATCTGATAGGAAGACAAAGCAGTTCTTACATTTCTGAGTGAAGAGGCCTGACTAACAAGGAGAGCATGCACGCATATATTTTCCATAACTACGCAAATGCAATTGACATCATCCTATCCAGAGGTCTTGAAAAAGCACAGCCAAATTATCTGTGGAGACCGGACGCAGCCCTAATACGAAAATATATCCCCATCTTAACAGTAGTGAACATATGCACTAAAACAGCGCGAACTTCAGCCAGAGCAAGAACACAACTGAAAGACAATTTCATACTGACAAACTATAGGAGATGGATGACAACCTAACAGACATCCATACAGACGTCTATACAGACTGCTGCCTCTCAGATGTAACAGAGTAATTAGAAACAAATTGTCAAAGAGCGTTCTACTAAGCCTAAAAGTGAAGGTGATTTGATAAAGAGTCATCAAGAAAGAAGAGATACGCTCGGAATCCTACACAAAGCCAAGAAAACTCTGCAGGACAGGACAGGACAGCACGAGAAAATGACAAAAAACTCCTCAGTACAAAGGAAATCGTTTGTGAAGAAAAGGATAATATCCCCTTACATAAGAAGAAATAGAAAATTACCTTCTTCACGCACTAAAACCTAAGCAACCACGCTTTACAGTAGATATCCCGATGGATGTATGGGAAGAAAATGTGAGCAAAGTATTATGCCACAAAGAAGCCAGACTTGCACCAATTAAGGTTGAGATTGGGAACCTGATATTCTTTTTACATAGTCAAAGCACATGAAAGCATCAGGACCTGATGGTTGTTCTATGAACACCTAAAACCGTCTATGCCAATTTTAGGAAAAAACGGGGGCTAGATTGATAAACAAATCCATCCAAGTAGGGGACACACCAGACAACTGAAGAAGCTTATCACTAAAACCACTTTAAAAAGGGAAAGGAAACATCAGCTCGCCAGAAACTTGTATTAGAGTCAGTCATTCTCAAGTTACTAACGAAAGCCATCACACAAAGTCTATGGAAACTTATTGTTCATGCCCTCCCGGAGGAACAGTGCGGATTCAGAAGACCCTAACAATAGTAAGAAATATATTACAGAACATATGCACACGGAAATAGACAAACCAGAGGGAAAACTATGTTGTATTTGTGGATTACTCTATAGTTTTTGACAATGTAAACAGGAACACCCTACTCCGTAAACTGAGAAAGCTCACGGGGACCACAGAACTATACAGACAACATTCTAGCACAAAACCACATCCAGATAAATGACAACCTGACTATATCATCATGGATCAGCCAAATGAATTGTGTACTATAGGGGGATCCTTTATGTTCACTGTTAATGTACTAACCCACGATATAGCGCAGGCAATACAGAACGAAGTAACCAGTGTATACACACCTATGTCGATAATATGGCGCTAGCCACAACTGACAGGGTACAACTGCAAAGAGCAATAAATAATCTAACGGTTCTAACCAAATGGACAGAAACTATTAAAGTATAAATCAACAAGAAAAGACACAGCAATCAATCTTCCGCAAAGGAGGAAGAGTGGCAAAGGAAGAGTGCTTGTTGAAAGAAAACTACAACTCATTTCGATATCTAGAAATTAGCCTTCAGACCATCGGAAAGAGCTTCACAACTCGCATAAAAGAGAGAACAGCAGCAATAAGATCCTTAAATTACATCCAAAATCTCCTCCGGAAAATGACTCTCACAAAGTACTCCTAGTGCTAACTTATGGACTGGAGCACATAAGAGAACATCTAACAAGAAAGCACTGGGCAGACATTGAAAACATGAAAGCAAGATTCTTAAAAATGTGTCTCTTCAAATTCAGAGCTTCCAGATTAGTCTACGTCCTAGCTAGGGAACCTTCCTACTGGAAAACCTAAGATTCAATATAGCACTACCACACACAGCCCAGCTGGAGGCAGCCATCAATGAGAAAAGACAGAAAGAGATATGGGCAGAATTCTATGCTACGGATGCTATGACCAATGATGTCTGAATGGGAGCGGGCTTGATTTGCGCCACCTAGTGACGAGGATGTGTTACACTGCTTCCACAGCAAGATCTGTCACAATAAACGGTATCACGACCCTCGTGAGGATTGCGTGTGCTTGCTCTGTGAAAGACACTGTGAACATCAAATTTTTACTGCGAGAAAAAGAAGAAGTTACTGATTGAATACAACAACGAATGATAACATACGTAATGTCCATTGGGCGCAATTTCTACATTATACAAACTAGATAATGAACAATATCACAAAACTCTCTTCTAAGAACTACGTGAAATTTGCTATGATATCTTCTTCTTTCCTAGTTTGCCCTCCTCGTATGTAGGGCTTGCATCACACAGGACTGACGAGTGGGTGCCTAGGGTCAGAGGCCTGCTCGAGGAGCAGACACTTTGGATCAGATAGAATGACCAGGATGGGTGATCAGTCCGACGCCTGATATGAGAGCGAGGAAATCATATGAAATTATGGTGAAATGGATAAAAGGAAAAGTGATGACAGCGCAGTTGCTGAAATAAATGACGAAGGAACCCGAAGACAACGCGCCCAGATGCCGCTTTTACTACAAATCCCACATGCGAATCCCGGGATCGAAACCGGGCTGCCTTGACAAGAGGCGAGCGGTTTGACCAGTCGGCCACGGCGCCGCCTGCTATGATATCATGGTTGCAAAATAGATAATGCACAGTATCACAAGTCTCCCTTCTACGCCTTACGTGAAATCTTCTTCGATGTCATGGTTCAGAGTAGATAATGCACAATATCACAAAACTCCCTTCTACTACTTACGTGAAATCTTCTTCGATGTCATGGTTCACAGTAGATAATGCACAATATCACAAAACTCCCTTCTACTACTTACGTGAAATCTTCTTAGATGTCATGGTTCAGAGTAGATAATGCACAATATCACAAAACTCCCTTCTACTACTTACGTGAAGTCTTCTTCGATGTCATGGTTCACAGTAGATAATGCACAATATCACAAAACTCCCTTCTACGCCTTACGTGAAGTCTTCTTCGATGTCATGGTTCACAGTAGATAATGCACAATATCACAAAACTCCCTTCTACGCCTTACGTGAAGTCTTCTTCGATGTCATGGTTCAGAGTAGATAATGCACAATATCACAAAACTCCCTTCTACTACTTACGTGAAATCTTCTTAGATGTCATGGTTCACAGTAGATAATGCACAATATCACAAAACTCCCTTCTACTACTTACGTGAAATCTTCTTAGATGTCATGGTTCACAGCAGATAATGCACAATATCACAAGTCTCCCTTCTACTACTTACGTGAAATCTTCTTAGATGTCATGGTACACAGTAGATAATGCACAATATCACAAAACTCCCTTCTACTACTTACGTGAAGTCTTCTTAGATGTCATGGTTCAGAGTAGATAATGCACAATATCACAAAACTCCCTTCTACTACTTACGTGAAATCTTCTTAGATGTCATGGTTCACAGTAGATAATGCACAATATCACAAGACTCCCTTCTACTACTTACGTGAAGTCTTCTTAGATGTCATGGTTCACAGTAGATAATGCACAATATCACAAAATCCCTTCTACTACTTACGTGAAGTCTTCTTAGATGTCATGGTTCACAGTAGATAATGCACAATTTTACAAAACTTCCTTCAACGCCCTACATGAAGTCTACACGACATCATGGTTGCACCTTATATAATGCACAATTTTACAAAACTCCCTTCAACGCCCTACATGAAGTCTACACGACATCATGGTTGCACCTTATATAATGCACAATTTTATAAAACTCCCTTCAACGACCTACATGAAGTCTACACGATATCATGGTTGCACCTGAGATAACGCACAATTTTACAAAACTCCCTTCAACGCCCTACATGAAGTCTACACGATATCATGGTTGCACCTTATATAATGCACAATTTTACAAAACTTCCTTCAACGACTTACATGAAGTCTACACGACATCATGGTTGCAACTTATATAATGCACAATTTTACAAAACTCTCTTCAACGACCTACATGAAGTCTACACGATATCATGGTTCACAGTAGATAATGCACAATTTTACAAAACTTCCTTCAACGCCCTACATGAAGTCTACATGACATCATGGTTGCACCTTATATAATGCACAATTTTACAAAACTCCCTTCAACAACCTACATGAAGTCTACACGATATCATGGTTGCACCTTATATAATGCACAATTTTACAAAACTCCCTTCAACGACCTACATGAAGTCTACACGATATCATTGTTGCACCTGAGATAATGCACAATTTTACAAAACTCCCTTCAACGACCTACATGAAGTCTACAAGACATCATTGTTGCACCTGAGATAATGCACAATTTTACAAAACTCCCTTCAACGACTTACATGAAGTCTACACGACATCATTGTTGCACCTGAGATAATGCACAATTTTACAAAACTCCCTTCAACGACTTACATGAAGTCACAAAACATCATTGTTGCACCTGAGATAATGCACAATTTTACAAAACTCCCTTCAACGACTTACATGAAGTCTACACGACATCATTGTTGCACCTGAGATAATGCACAATTTTACAAAACTCCCTTCAACGACTTACATGAAGTCTACAAGACATCATTGTTGCACCTGAGATAATGCACAATTTTACAAAACTCCCTTCAACGACTTACATGAAGTCTACACGACATCATTGTTGCACCTGAGATAATGCACAATATTACAAGACGCCCTTCAACGACTTACATGAAGTCTACACGACATCATGGTTGCACCTGAGATAATGCACAATTTTACAAAACTCCCTTCAACGACTTACATGAAGTCTACACGACATCATGGTTGCACCTGAGATAATGCACAATTTTACAAAACTCCCTTCAACGACTTACATGAAGTCTACACGACATCATTGTTGCACCTGAGATAATGCACAATATTACAAAACTCCCTTCAACGTCTTACGTGAAGTCTGCTACTAATTTATGGTTACACAATAGATTATGCACAATTTTACATAACTCCCTTCTAATAAGGCTACTAGGATATGATGGTTTCAAAACAAGCAGCTTCAATGCAATATTTATATGCATAAATTAGAACTGTACAAGCAGAAAAAAACCTAAAGAGTTGTTAGGGCTGGACGCATTTTGCTTCTATAATAGATATATGATCCAAATCTACAGAACATCTTGAGCCAAGGTGAAACGAATGGTTAGGAAAAGAAAAATAACAGCTTGCAGAAATCTTATAGTTGCAGAAATTGCGCGGTATCTCACCTGTGACCGAAACAGGCCGGTACAATTTTTGCAAACATATAAAGAAGTTAGAAAACGGCTATTGGCGGAAAACTACGATGTGTTACATTCACATGACTTTCTCTACCCACTGTCATTTTTTTCTACTTCCTTTTAATCGATATATCCTTTACAGTAATAGCTACATTACACATTTCGTTATAAATACAAAGAGAACAGCGACAGTCAAATGTTTAAGAAGTGGACGCTATATACTAGCCTTAAAATTCCATACTCTTTCCTTGCAATCGCAAGAAAATTTTATATAAGTGCACGGAAATATTTTATATTTTAGGAATACAGATTTAATTTGCTTAATTTTTTTCTTCTGAATATAAAAATGTATTAATAACTTAATTAAGATTGAAATGCATTTCATAATAATACAATTTAATTTCAAATTTAAGTGTAAATAGCATTCGAGATTGACATGTAAGTAATAATGTAGTTCCAATAATTAGCTACATATGAATATCGACAAAAGTTTAAAAGAATGGCAAAGTATTGAACAATTCAAAACCAATAATAGCGGATACCTCTGAAATGGCTAACGCTACAAAAACGTTATTGGAAATAAATTATGTTTTAAAGAGATCTACGTTTTTTGAGTAGTACGTTTTCGTCTATCGCTTAGAGTTTACTAATTATACAAGATTGCACAAAATTCCTTCCTAATGAGAGGAACTTCACAGGCTATTCTCAGAATATTCGTCATGTAAATATCTTTAATATGTGGTCTTTTAATCAAATTCGTTATCATTTTTGAGAAAATATAAGAATTCGAATAATGTTTTATATACGGAGTAGTTAGGAGTTGAGGAATTTTCTTGAAAATCTTTATTTCGTGTCTGGAAGATACAAACTGAAATACCAGGTTTGATATTTGTCGAACATTTCGTTTAGGATTCACGCACACATCTAAAAATCTGATGTCTTGTTCATCTTGTTAATATAGATGAATTTTCATTACTTATTTATACACCTCTTGCAGATATAAGAATAATACAGTAAGCTATGGCGTTAGATGTCCCCCTCTGTGGCGTGGCTGTCTCACATTCAAGAGATCCCAAGTTCGAATCTCGGTTAGGGCGAGTTACCCGGGTAAGGTTTTTTCCAAGTTTTTCCTTGTCCTGAACACAGAATGTCGGTTAACTTCAAGTTCTATGGACCGGGGCATATTTGAGTATCATTTCGCCCATTTCATTCATAGTTCTCTTTGCATGAACACGGAAAAGAAAGAAAACAAAAACCATTTCTGATGTGTTGCGTTCACATGACCTTCTCTTCTCACTGTTCTACAAGGCGTTCTTACCAAAGCTTATTCTTTTGTCTACTTCTTGTCAGTACAGATGAACTTTTATTATTACTTTACAAATTTCGTTGTAGATGTAAGAGGAATACAGTAGGTTAAAATGATCTTTTCAAAGCTGGTTATTATGTGGTGGCTTTGAAATTCTGTTCTCTTTACATGAACACGAAAAAGAAAGAAAGAAGAAAATACGTAATAGCGATTTGCAGATTTGCATTTGAGAAAAGTATAAACTATCTAAAAATTCAGACTAATAACAAAGAATGCATCTGAAATCATTAACGCCACAAAAATTCCATTTGACATAAATTGTATGCTTCGACGAATCTGCATTTTATGTGTAGTAAGATTTTGTCCATCTCGTACGCTTCATAAATTATATTAAACTCATTCAGAAGAGAACTTCAAGGATATTCCTAGAAACTTCAAAATGTAGGTTTTATTTGTCATGAAATATTTTAAACATGTGATATTTTAGCTAAAATCGTTAGAAAATAAAAAAGCGCAACATTTTCCATCTAAAGGGTAGTTTGCGTGGGGAAAGTTTCTTGAAAAAGTTCGTGTAATATTCTTGGAGGGTCCTTAACTTAAATACCAAGTTTCGTATTTAACCGAATTTTCGTTTATGCTATTCAAAGGCACACACACACATCTTTTTCTAAAATTATTTTTATTTTCTTTCAGGGACCTTAAAACATATATTTCCCGTAAAAGCTCGAGATAGAATTTTTTGATGGAATACAATACTTCCTGTACTTACTGTACGTACATAGTAGAGAAAGTAAAAATGCCTTTTCTTGGATTCAGGGGTCTCAAAACATATATTTCTGTTTTTTTAAGTTTTATTTATGAACGCTCTTTAACTACTATGGTTCTTAGCGTCCCATTCTATATTGGGAGTGAAAGACCGACAATTTTGCTCAGAGGCCTCTTTATCAGGCTTGAGGTTCTTTTACGTGTCGTAAATCTACGATACGGGACCATCGGCTTTACTTTCCTTCCGAAGGAAGCCATGCTAAAGAATTTTACGCCCGAAAATATTCATCGCCCTCCGCTAGGTTTGGACCCGAGATCTCGGGAACTAGAGGCTAGCATGGTACTCCTAGACCACGGAGAACGACTATTTTGTCTTTCGTGTGTTTTCTTAGTAGTTTTGTGAATGTTGGTTACTGAGAATAAACAAGGTTATGTTGCTGTTATTTAAATGCTATTATTTCTTCCTAGGCGAGATTTTCTCTACAAATAACGACGAGACATTCCAAATGTGACAGCGTGGAACCGTCACTCAGCTGCATTCACGAGAAATAGTCATTAAAATTGTTGTATTTGTGGTTGTTCAGCATTGCTTTTGCTTAGTGTTTTCCCCAGAATTTTTATTACTGTGCTTTGTAGAGTCCTGAGAGTCTTAACTGTTTAAGTATCTCGTGTAACAATTTTTAAATGCCTTCAAATAAACGCAAGGCTATTGAGTAAGTGCAAACTAAGGATAAATTTTGTAGGAGTAAACCGTCAAACCACAGGCAATGCCTTTAATCTTACTAATCATCTTCGACTGGTTATCCAGCTTGGTTATCAAACCCCATTAGAGGAGTTATCCGAGACCATTTAATGACGTCTACTTATCCATCGCCCATGGTAATGAACTAATATACTTACATGTCATGCTTAATGTTCATACTTTGCCCTCTATTTATGTACTCAGTAATAGCGATGCCAAAAGCGATTGGTTCTTCAGAATCACTCATTATTCAGAGCTAATTAGCCGATTTTTCTTTATTCCAGGTTCTCTGTATCATTCCATTATTATTGTAAAGAAATTAATATCGTTTAATTAGTTATTTTGTAGACCAACTTTACTATGACCAATTGAATCACAGATTATATGTATATTGGAAGAGGATGCTGTGATTTATAAATCCAAGTGTTCTTATCGTGAATACAGATAAGGTAAATAGCCATTATTAAACAGTCGCGGATTAATTAGTATGCAACTAGTGAGATGAGCATAATTACCGCTCTCATGTAATTACAGAACACGCTTACGCCTCGTTCTTGCAAAGCACATTCGAGAGGTAATGATTTTCATGTCCCATTACTTGCATAAATAACTACTATTTGTTTATTTTGTATCTGTGATGGATATAAGACTTAGAGATCTTACCTTTCAACATATGTACACATATACCGGGGGTTTCAGAAACACTTTTACAAACTTCGAGTATGGGTTCTTCACACCAAAAGAAGGAAAAAAGTTCATATGAACATATGTCCCATAATGCTTGGTTTTCGCGTTATTCCTGTCACAATGAAAGTGTGAGTTCAACGACCTTCGGGGTCCAACCTCAATACTTCATTTCTCTATGCATTCATAGAAGACGTTGACCCACTGTACTACATACGGTAGATGGCGAAGTGTTGCCATGGAGACTTGTTACGTTTGTCATTTGTCATTAGTCTTTCTTCAACGTTTCAATTGTGTACATGTAGTGAGTTAACTGCACGTGTTTCGTTCCATCATAGCTGGATATTCATTTCGTGAACAGGCAGACATGATTTTTATGTATGGTCGCGCGAATGGTAATGGACGCGAGGCTATATCAGATGGAGTTTCCAGACCGAAGACAAGCGAGTCATCCAACCTTTGTCGCTGTTTATCGTCGCCTAGCTGATAAATGTGATAAATGCCTGGCTCCAGCACATTTTAGTCGCATTGTTCGAGATGCACTGACTAGTATCTACCATGACCGATGGATAGGCAGAGGAGGACCAGTTTCATGGTCTACACGTTCTCCCGACCTCAATTCTGTGGATTTTTACCTCTGGGGGTATCTTAAATTATTGGTTTATGAGCAGCCATTCCGATGCAGAAACGCTTCATCGACGTGTCATGGAAGGCTGCGAAACCATTCGACAGCATACCGGAGTTTTTGACAGGGTGCGACATTCCATGATTCGACGAGTACAGGCATGCATAGAAGCAAGAGGAGGACATTTCGAGCATTTATTATGAGTTTTGTGTGTTATAAGTGTACCACTGTGTTGAGCACCTCCTAACGAGAAAACAAAGGATTATGGGACATATGTTCATATGAACTTTTTTCCTTATTTTGGTGTAAGGAACCCATACCCGAAGTTTGTAAAAGTATTTCTGAAACATGCTGTATAAACACAGAGCTATGGTTACTTATGTCCGAAATTGTAAGTATAAAAGAATTAAACGGAAGTTAGAAAAATAATTATAATAACTGATAAGTAAGCATTAATAAGTGTTTCATCTGATACTTGTTCAACTGTATAAAGCTACAGCAAGCATCAATGTATGTCACGTATTGAATGAGTAACTTCTGTTGATGAATTCAACAATTTTGGTTTTGAATTTATAGAAACGTTTATGACGTACGTTCTGTTTTGTTTGTTGCTGAACTAAAGAGGATGCTTCTAAAATAGGCATGTCGTTCTTAATGAAAATGTTCCAAAGCTGTGTGTAGGATATGACCCAGCTGTACTATGTGAGAATGTGTCGGCAAGTGGAAATTGCAAGCATTAAGAATCCAGTCTTCCGACCTTGGCCTGTGTTTCTAATTAAGGATGCGAATCCTGGCACTGCTTGGTACAATCTGAGATGTATATAGTACATACTTCGTGATGTGGAAGATACGCGTGCTTGCACTTGGCACGTCCTCACTGGGGAATTCTCCAACGGTCGTGCACTGTTTTCAATAGCGACACCGGAAATTGCTGTCTAAGTGCGAATACACATATCTAAATTTACATATATCGACCGACATTAACAGGTATTTTTATTCTACATATATACAAATCTGATGTGTTACACTCACATGACTTTCTCTACTCTTGTACAAACTATTTTTTAAACGCTTATTCTCCATATGCTTCGTGTTAATCGAGATATCGAGATGTTAATCTTATTGCTAATTTTCTTGTATATGCAAGGGGAATATGGTAGTGTTTAAGCGATAGTCAAATATTTTAAGAGCTGGTTGCTATGTGGAGCATTCCTTTCTCTTTGCATTACCAGGACAAAAAAATGAATAACGAATTCTCATTTGAGAAAAAGAATAAGTATTGAAAAAATTAAGGGAATAACAAGCAATATCTCGAAAATGGTTCACTCAACAAAAAAATGTATATAACATAAGTTGTGTATTTTAAGGCAATCTACATTTTTGTGTAGTAAAATTTTGTCTATCTCTAATGGTTTACCAGTTATGCAAAAGTCGTTCACAATGAAGAATACTTTTGGAGACATTCCCAGAAAATTCGAGATATACATTTCATTTGTCATGAAAATATCTTAAGCATATGATATTTTAAACAAAATCGTTAGAGCCGTTTTTGAGAAAAATAAAATTTTCGAAAAATGTTCCATGTAAAGGGTAACCTGGGGGGGAGGTTTTTCTTGGAAACTTTCGTGTCGCATCTCTGGAAGTTACTGATCCTAAATACCAAGTTTGGTGTTTATCCGACTGTTCGTTTCTGAGTTATGCTGTTCACAGACACACAGACAGACACACAGATACTTCTATACGTAGTGGAGAAAGTAAAAATATTATCGGAAGTTAATACTCGAGAAACGTCTATTATTAAAATCATTATGGCACATCATAACTTTTGCAGAAGCCCAAGCAGTATGTGCATGTCAACTGCAACACTTGCTAGGCTTTTGAATGTTAAGTGCTCTGTTTTCTATCCGCTCCCCAGTAGCATTGCGTCCCCCGAATTTCCTGTCTTTCCATTTCCATGGCTCCCTTCGGAAGGGAAGTATAGCCGGTGGCTCCATGTCGTTGATTTACGGCACGTAAAAGAACCTCAAGCCAGATTAAGAGGCCTCTGAGCAAAATTTCCGATCTTTCACGCCCAATATAGAATGCGACGCTAAGGACCACAGCAGTTAAGGAGCGTCCAGAAATCATTTCACTTCACCTTTCATCTGCTTGGTCTGTTTCAGTGTCTGCGGGGATCTCGGCGTTGCATGCCAGGGAAAAGAATACTCTATGTACCAGTTCGTCGACCGGAATGTGTGGGGTCTCCAACTCCCGCCCCCAGTGGGATGTGCAAGCCTGCAGGGGGAGAGGAGCCCTTGTACCAGCTGCCATCCGGGGAGTTTCAATCTGTTATATGTAGGGACCCTGCCCTCTGCCCTGCCATGCCTCTGGTCCGGACGCCTCTGTCTCCTCTCATCCCTCCCATCAGGGGGCGCCCCCTCAGGGGCTAAGGTACAAAAGATCTTCGTAGGTCGAGGTACTAAGTCCCCCTCCCCATCCCTCCTAGTCCTACATCACACTTGAGAAAGCTACAAGGACTTATCCTGAAAATAGAAATGCATTAATAGTAATACTTCTGTTCCATCCTATTTCAAGTAGGCATCTGAATTTGGCTAATCACCCAGAACAAGGTTGTAACCCTAATTTCTTCAAAGTTTACTTTTACATGGAAGCAGGTTGTTAATAGTGTTTGGGACAACGCACAGATATTGGAAATTCTAGAGGGCATTGGTAGAACACATCCAATATCTCTGCCTTACATCACAGAGAGCCGAAGATCTGAATCCGTTAACCTGCGTTTCTCGCGTCATCCCTGCTTCTTGAGATTTCCAGAAGCACAATAGGCCTTCGTGAGCGCTTAAGTGCCAAAATCTTCCTTTGCTTCCTTCGATCTTACCATGGTAGTTTAAGAGGTAAGAGCGTTGGATTGGAGACCCGGAGACTGTGGTTCTAGTTCCGGCCGGGGATTGCATTTTTCAAATCTGTTTCTACTTTTAAGTTAAGATTAATATTCCTCCTGGAAGTCTCACGATCAATGCCTACACACGACTTGTGTGCAAGATCCGATATCAAATGGCAAAGAAAGCTTTCAGGAGAAAAGCAACAAGTAAAGAAGAGGTTGGGGAGTGTAACATTAGGTAGTGTGCGGAAACTTTGCCATTGCAAGGATGTCAAGAAAAACAATTGGAAGCGTTTAATAAGGAAGAAGGGACTTTACAAAATAGACAGAAAATACGCAGTGAAACTGTATTCAGAAGGAGTGAGATAACAGAAGTGATGAAACTGAATGAGAAAAATATATTGGCTGAACAGGGATGAAAATAAATCGCATCCTAAGAGATGCACTGAGAGGAATGGCGATCGGGAAAAAGGTTCGGGGCAGAGTAATATATCACAAGATAAATCGTCCGTATGCATAGACAAAGAGAAAAGCGGAAGATGGGTATGGAAGAGGTTGGATTTGTAGTGAAGTACCAAACATTAGACAGAAATTTTTGATTAATGATTATTACAACTCTTTGTCGTCATAAAAGGTGTAAGCATAGTTATTTAGGTAATGAGAGAAGTGGATGATAAAAACAGCACAAGACGGAGACGAGAGTTTAATTTTGGAGTGTCAAAGGTAATGAAAATGTGTTATGCCTTCTAATTCTGTCATTACATTGTACATCAACACCACCACCACCACGTTGCACTTTTATACGCAGATCTATAATAGTATTGATATATTGCAACGGTAGTGTGTTTTATATAGCTGTATTTCCATTTAATGTATGCAATTTATACATGTAATGTTATGTGAAAATAACTGCATTCAGCAAAGCAACGAAATAAAGCTAACACATTGACGTTGTAATATGGCATTACTGCTGTAGATTTGCGTATAACAAAAGAGTGTAGTGGTGATGGTATAATGGAAGTAAAATATTCATAGTGAGGCAATGATAATCAAACGCATTAATAACATGTTTTAATTGCCTTTAACGCTCCAAAATTAAACTGTTTTCTATTTTTATGATTCACTTTTCTCTTTGCCTAAATGTTTGTTCTTACACCCAAAATTACATGACGATGAATAGTTTCAATAATGAAGCAAAAGAAGGAAATTTTCGCTCTCCCATATGAAGATGTACCTTGGAGGAGAAATTTATTTTAGGAGGAGCTGTATTGTATTGCTGAGGTTGGAGAGCCAAACTTGATGTAGTAACTGTCCCACGTATGGTACAAAGTTTCCGGTGGGCTTCACCCAATGCTCACTTTCCGGTGGCCTTCGCCCCAACTTTACATTCAACTTTGTACTTTAATGTTTCTTTAAATATTATATATATTTATGTTTGGTTCGGCTGCGTCAGTATTAATTTGTAGAAACATGTGTCTCTTTGGAGGGGGTGATGCGGCTAAAGAATGTAGGCTTACACAAATTATAATTTTTACTTTACTCCTTTTATTAATCCTTGACACGATTAAATAACACTTCACTGACATAGAGAGCTGTGAGATTATTTATTACTTGCACTTTTTTAAAACCCTGAACTTTATAATATCCTCGCCATAATGAATTTTTGTCACACACTGGATACGTATCAAAATTCTCGAGGACGCGTCTCGCGTCCAGTTAGGAACACTGTCTACAAGCAATTGGCGCCTGAATTTGTACAATTTGCTCTATTTCAGTTTCTGATTGGCTAATCCTACTCCAATAGAATACTTTCATTAACTTAAGCTTTTTCTGGTTGTTGATTGACTACTTATAAGCTGTCTCAAAAATTACATTATTGTTTCCAAGAATTAGTAGTAGCATTATTAAACTTTCCAATTCATTATTGCCTCAAGGTTACCTCATTGTTACCTCTTTGTTAGCAACTTTTGACCTATATTCTCACAGCTCCTACATTATTAAATTACGTAATACATTCACATAACATTATTAAACATGTACACAATAATATAAACATTAATACAATGACTGTTCCATACATTTTATATGTTATTTCATACACATATTGCTTTAAGGCGGACTTTTATTGAATTTATATATTATATAATTAGACTGAAATCATTTAAGTGTTAAAAATACTGCCTCACATATTGCGTTAACAAAAAACTGATCAATACTAAAACACTTACATGCAGATAGTTTTGCGAGAGTAACTTTACTTACTATTTTACTATGGCCATAAGTTTCGAGCTCCAAGTAAAGTGATCAATAATTTCCTTTAATCTTTTGAATGCTGCCTTCTTGAACAACATTTTGCAGTTCTTGTTAATATTTAAGACGTGTTGTCCGAGTCCTGATTTTACTTTTAGAGTATGTACAGACTTAATAACATATTCAAGGCATGTAGAGTGTTCTTGGAAGCTTTTAGGAACGGTGTCCAACTTTGTGTCACATAGCAGTCCTCAAGAATATTTAGTAAGCAGTATCTATTAAACCAAAAGAGAGTGCTGCAACTGTTAATTATGAAGCGAGGACAACACGTGACCAGCATTTTGTTATGCCGTAGGCTAAACAAATACAATCGACCTTCAGCATTGCAGGAGGAGGAGAGGGTGGTGGACGCAGGAGGAGGTGCAAGGACGTCGCTGCGGATGAGGCATTCCTCGTGGTGTTCATCATCTCTGTGGTGCAAGTTCCTCCATTAGGAAATGGGAAGGTCCCGTATGAATGTGGTAACTTGACGCTAACTGCCACATTAAGAACTATCTCCCTTGCAACATTTGTTTAAACTGCGCACACGCCCTACCTGTTGGATGCTACGGCGGCAATGGTTTATTGATTTGCTATGGTGCTAAACCTGACATGCTATTCCTGATAGAGTTGTCACACGTTTCATATATTTCAGTCACGATGAGTTGAAAAGATACATTCAAATACTAGGTAAGTGGGTAACCGCTGCATTACAGATGGATTTTAAGAGCAAAACCCCGCCAGGTATATTTTAATTAGGCGTTCTTAAGATCTTAATTTACAGCGTTCTACTGTGGTCTATTTTGAAAAGGTTTTTCATTTAGATTGTCCAAAACAAGTATAGTAATAATAATAATAATAATAATAAACATTAAGTTACGAGGGCAGTCAGAAGTACCCGACCTGACGTGTCGATAGTGGTGGTTGTTTCAAACAAATGACTGCGATAGAAAGTACCACCCCTATAAAGCTTAAGTTTGAAGATGGACGATGCTACGTTGTTTAGTAGTTGTTTGGCAGCCATTAATAGTGAACGCTCATAGTGAATTTGTAAACACAGATAAAACTGGCTCGTTATGTGGTACAATACTTTAATCTGAAAGGTCTTAGTCCAACTAATATTAAAGCTGAGCTAGATTCTACTTTGGGGGAGTCAGATCCTTCGTTTACAACAGTAAAGTATTGGGTGGCAGAGTTTAAGCGAGGCCGTACGAGCTGCCAAGACGAACATCACAGTGGTCGACCAAATGAGGTGACCACGCCAGAAATTGTGAAGAAAATCCACAAGATGGTATTGGATGACTGTCGACTGAAAGTGCGCGAGCTACCAGACATCGTAGGCATTTCAAAAAGTGCTGTACATCGCATATTGACTGAAAAAACTGTGCGCAAGATGGGTGCCGATTTACTCACAATGGAACAAAAGTAGCGTCGTGAGGATGTTTCAGTCGAGTGTTTGCGATGTTTCGCTGCAATAAAGCCGAGTTTTTGCGTCGATTCATAACAATGGATGAAACATGGGTCCATCACTTCACACCTGAGACAAAGGAACAGCCAAAACAGAGGATTGAAAGGGGAGAATCGGCTCCAAAGGAGACTAAGACAGTTCCATCTACAGGCAAGGTCATGGCGTCAGTTTTTTGGGATGCGCGTGGGATAATTTTCCTTGATTATCTTCAAAAAGATAAAGCAATCAATGCGAGTATTCTACAAACTTATTGCAGCGCTTAAATGATGAAATCAAGCAAAAACGGCAGCATTTGGCGAAAAAGAAAGTCTTGTTTTATCAAGACAATGCACCAGTTCAGACACGCATTATCGCCATGGTCAAATTCAATAAGTTAAAAGTTCGAATTGCTTCCTCGTGCACCCTATTCGCCAGGTTTAGCCCCCTATGATTATTTTTTGTTTCCAAAGTTGAAGAAACGGTTGTTGGTAAAAGATTTGCCAAAAATGAAGAGGTGGAGTCTGCAGTTGATGGCTACTTTACAGAACTTGACGGTTCTCACTATAAACAGGGTATCGAAACTATTGAACATCGCTGGGAAAAGTGTATCGAGCCGAAATTGGACTATGTAGAGAAGTGAACATGTTTTCTTTGTTAGGTCGAGTACTTCTGGGACAGCCCTCGTATATCCATTTAAGGTATTAGTATCGATCTAAATGTTTGGATAATTTGCGAAGTGTTCCAAAATTTGATTAACCCAATGTTTTCGAATCGACGCCAAAGGCTAAAAGACGACTAAAAGGAAGCAACAAATAGCAAAACTATGAGCTTTTATTGTTTAAATTTGCTAAACTATCTTGAAATAGCCTATAGCGTCAAATAGCTGTATACATATAAAGTGATTCCCGTAGTGGAGGGTTACCAAGCGCCGTAGCTGCCGTGGTGCGGGCTCTGCGTATCGCACTCGTGGCACTACTTACGTTATAGAACTATATCGGGCAGAAGGTGTGAACCCCTTCAAAAAGGGAATTATTCGGATTGGGTTCGACTCGGCGTGGCAGTGATTCCCGATAACTGCGGAAGGTATGTCTCGTTACAACGGGGGTTGTGACACTGTACAATACCCTCTGGTACTGGCCCGGGGAGCTGGGGGAAGGCCAGCTAGAACGCTGTCGCCCTACAGAGGTTTTCGGTAGTCTTCCCCTTTGCCAAGGTCTGACTTTCAATTATGGAAGCATTATAAAGGTAAGTTCAAACGCAACGATTGTGTGCTCTACCTCCACTGCCAGTGAGTACAAAGATTAAACATGGATGAATAAAAGCTTAAGTTTATTTTTCATGTCTATACATAAACAGTGTGCAATTTATTATTTATAAATTATAGTCTCAATGTTCAAAATATAAAACTTGTCTTTAAGGTTCATATAAATATTATATTTGGGACTGTGTATTCTGTTACGCCCAGTCAGGGAGTCCAGGATTTAGCATGAGTGAATGACCAAATATAAGCTTTCTATCCTTTTGTTAAATTTGCGCGATTTATTCACATATATCATTTAGTTGTTTCTTCGGTTATAGAACTTAAACCATTTCATTTCTTAGGAAGTTAATTAGATTTAGCAAAAATTAATCATTGATACAGCTTTCTTTTTGATCTCTGCGTTTTTATTCGAAGTATTATAAATTATACATTATAACAGAATAGTGATGGGACGATATCAGTATTTTTCGATACTTGATACTAATATTGGTTTATGAGCACCGATACTCGATATTCACTGCATTAAAAAACCTATAAAGGCGATAGCTTGTCCACTGAATTATGTTCTTATCAATAATTTTCTGTGTATAAACGCATGTAACCAATTTTGTATAGTATGCCAATTGCGAATTTGTTCCTGTTTGACATTCTCCGATTTGCAGCAATTTTTCCATTTTGATAATGTACAGTTTATATACCCCTATTGTTATTCAAGACTAATAATGGTTATTGTTGTTATTACTATACTTTATTTGCTTCCATTTTTATAACTTTCTCTACTACGTATAGTAAGTAGGGGAAGTATTGCATTCCACCCAAAACTTCGATACGAGATTTCACCGGAAATACATGTTTTGAGACCCCTGTGTGTGCGTGTATCTGTCTGTCTGTCTGTGAATAGAATCACTCAAAAACGAAAAGTCGGATAAATACCAAACTTGGTATTTAGGTTCAATACCTTTCAAAGATGCAACACGAAGATATTCAAGAAAGTTCCCCCAACCCCGGACTACCCTTTACATGGTACATTTTTCGAGCATTTTCTCAAAAAATGGCTCTAACGACTTTGATTAAAATATATGTTTAAGATCTTTTCATGGCAAATGAAATGTATATCTTGAATTTTAGGGCAATGTTCCCAAAAGATCTCTTCATTCCGAATGACATTTGCATAACTGGTACACCTAAGGGCTAGACAAAATGTCACCTACAACACAAAAAATGTAGATTTCGTTAAAACACACAATGTATGTCACATACCTTTTTTTGGGCTGAACGTTTCCGAGATATTCCTTGTTATTTGTTTGAATTTTCCAATACTTATACTTTTTCTCAAATGGGATTTTTTTTTTGTCCTGGACATGCTAAGAGAGTGGAATGCTCCACATAGCAACCAGCTCTTAAGAGAGTTGACTATCGCTTAAAGCCTACCAATTTCGCCTTATAGCTACAAGAAAATTAGCAATAAGATTTGAATTTCAATAAGCATTTGAAAAAAAAATTATTTAAGAGTAGAGAAAGTCATATGAGTGCAACATACAAGATTTTTTAAAGTATATCTTGTGCTGAAAACTTTCTTTTAAAGGATTTTCTATCCATATTATGGAAATTAGTCGTAAGTCGTGACTCGAGCTTGACTTACAAATGGAATGAAAGAACAATTAATAACTCCATGCGCTCTAGTATCTCACGTCTTAATCCAATTTGTTTCTACTGGATTCACGGATGTTTTTAACAGAGTAGATAAATATAACGGCTGAGAGCGAGTCAACAAGCAGGCTATTGCGGTAACGTTTCATTCACAACTCAGTTAACGCTGCATGTTACATGAGTACCTCTACTTCTTCCTCCATTGTTTTGCATGTTTTCATTTAGACACAAGAAACTATGATGGCATTCATTCACCCACAGGAAACGCAGTCAAAGTCTATCAAGAACTATAGTCTAGTAACTCTTTGGGGACACGTGCAAGGCAATAACGTTAAGTCTTCACTCCTTTCATTCATTATCTAGCATAAAGTTAAACGCAACAACCTTCAGTAATGCAAAACTTAAACATTTAAAAGTATCGAAGGTTTATTCAAAGTATTTGACATACTTCGATACCACTGAGTATCGAGATATCGAGGTCCCGACGGTATCGAGGTCCCATCAATAAATACTATTTCTTGCAAAAGTCTGTTAACAAGGGTTTGATCCAAGA
The DNA here is from genome assembly GCA_030765065.1 of Deroplatys truncata. NCBI lineage: Eukaryota > Metazoa > Arthropoda > Insecta > Mantodea > Mantidae > Deroplatys > Deroplatys truncata. The sequence goes on along the minus strand of CM060983.1, from coordinate 173,778,630 downwards.
GTTTAGTTGACGACTATATTAGCGAAGTCGTCATCCGTTCACAAGTCATACAACAGAGATGCACGAGAAATATGTTTCCAGCGTTTAGCTTCATCAACCTGCCAACTCTTCCTTCAAGTAAAACAAAAAATCAATGACAAATACCAGCTTTTACCTTGATGTTCTGTAAAACATTACATGTAAAAGTAATTTAATCTCCATATTGCCAATGTTTTTAAAGATAATAATTGGCACCTTTAGGGTTTTTAAGATTTCTTCCATATGAAATACTCAAAGATTTATTTTGTAAAATTGGTACCGAAATTAGAGAAAATACACGCCAAAGAATTTGCAAACATGTTAAATAAAATGTAAGTCCAATGAGAATTTAAATTTTATTCACAGTTGCGGAATCTTAATGAAATTGTTTGCTGATGAAGACCATGACCCGTTTAGATTGCGTTTTAGGACTGCTTTTGATATATTATTCTCACTTTTAGTTCATCTCTCGTCTACTGGTTTGAGATCAACAGGAGTCACCGCTTTTATTATTAGTTTGTTGGACAAGTTTTATTAATTGCTAACTGCTTGTGGAAGTTTTTTAAAAGTTTATTTCAATTTCCGAATTATTCACAGGAATTTTTCAGCTCATATCAAAATTCTCACAATGATTTATGTAAACGTGCTTTTACATACTATTAAGTAAAAAAGTGGTATGGCGTGGCTAAGATTGGGCGCCTGGTAAGGCAACAAAGTAACTGATGACACCGGAGTGAGAATATGTTCCACTCTGTGGTGAAAGGGAAACATGGAATTATATTCTGGCTCAGTGCAGGGAAACGGAATTACTAAGAACACAATATTTGCCACCAGAGGAGGAGGCCTGCTTCAGTGTAATATTGGACGCGGGGTGTCATAAAATAGATTCTTTTTTGTCTAAGGTTCGGTAAAGATTAATACTCTGGAAAACGATAGGGGAGACGGTATATAAAAACGAGATCTTAAGGGTCGGGGCACTGAGTATATTTGTAATATAATTCTAACCCATGCTTATTACAGTGTCATTATTATTTTGTTTATTCTTCTTTCATTTCGTTAGTATGTATTATAGCACATATAGTACAGACTTTATATATACAGTATATATTTAGTATTATAAACACAGTGTTAGATTATAGGACAGAAAAAGCATGTACGGCGATGAGGCCCATGCGAGTGTTGTACAAGAGTAGACTGAAACTGCTCACTATAAAAGAACTACCACTACCACTCTTTTGTGTAGCTTTGCAGTGATGTTTCTATGCGAACATATTTCATTGGTGTTAAAAGCCTTGCCACTCTTTCAGGGCCTTTAAACCAAAGTGTGATTTTTAAAAAAGTTCTGTCCAAGAGGAGCCTTTCACTACAAACTTATTCTTCTCCATTCCTCCCTTTTTTCACCTCCTGTTCTTCAGCGCATACGAAAGAAGATTTATCATAATATTGTGATCTCGTTAAATTTTCAACTGTCATTTCACTACGTTTTCACTGTCACTTCGTTAACGTGATCTAGTTTCAACTATTCACTGTCACTTCACTAAGTTCTCGCTGTCATTTCGTTAATGTGATCCAGTTCAGCTATTCACTATCACTTCACTTAGTTTCCACCATCACTTTACTTTCTTGTGACGTAGTGGCGTAATGACGCACGACGTAGCCACCTCTTCCGGATAGTGCACTCGCCGGGGACTCGAATACAAGACTTCTGCAATATCTCGCGGAAACAGCATTCACTGTACGTCACTGCTGTCGTCACGAACAGCACTTTTCAACGCACCAAAAACGTACTCGCTAATTCGCTCACTGACTGACTGCCGAGATCACGCTAGAACGCTCGCTTATATACCCGTTGGAAATTTTCATAGTTCTCGGACTGTGTTCGAGAAGAGGGAACATCCGGAAGATTCCGATTATCTGACGATAGCACTTTCGGTGTTTATGGTGGAGAGAGCGCTACCTACTTATCTTTGTTTATCTCCAACTTTCCGGCGCCTACCTTCCGATAAACTTGGGCCTTAGCCGCTGCGTCCAATACTGATAATTATCATATCTTATATATCTTCTGTCCCAAAACCATTTTTCCACTCTCTGCATCTCTTGGACGACAATTTCTTCTCGTCCAAAGTACCAACCAACTTGTTTTCCTATTCCTGATTAATATTTGTTCCTTCGTTAACTCTAATACAGCTTCATTGCTTATTTTCTTTGTCTTTTTCACTGTCTCGATGCTTTTCCAAATGCATGTTTCAAATGTTTCCAATCTTTATCTTAACTCTCTTACAACGTCAAAGTGTCCGCAATATACAACGCCACACTCCACACTAAGCACTTCGCTAATCACTCCCTAGTTCCTTCCTCTTGAAGCGTTCAATGAGGGCTCTTCCTTTTCAATGTTATTCTCGTTCGCCGTAACTATTGCTACTTTCAAAATAGTGTTTCGTTAATTCTTTCTCTCTCTTATTTTAACTTATGCTCTTCGTGGTCATTTAGCTCCATCAGTAAGTTTCTTAGGAGCATTTCCTTTTACACTACAGGATTACATGATCTCCATAAGTCTCTTTTAGTCAAAAGATTGTTCGTAGCAGTTAGTTATTCCCTTCCCAACTTTTTGTTATCAGGCTATTTTCATAGCATTGCATTTGTGGGATTTAGCAGCATCAGAGTCTTCGTGAAGTCCTGAGGCCATTTACCACTCCGATATATGTAATCATATAAAGAAAGAATCGAGAATTTCATAATTATATTTGGAGATATATGTACACCCTCGTGCATAAAAATGGCCAATTCCCCTAGATCGCCTTAGTGTTTTTCCTTCCGTAAGGTTTTCAGCTTCAAGTGACAAACTTTTGACTCCACCCAGGCGGTATCACTCCTCTAGGTGATTGGCCTGAAAAACAATCCAGGGCCATAAAAACTAACGAATGAACGATGTTTATATCCATGTAAAATGAAAGGATGATTCGGTTACCACCTCTATGAAAAAGTTTCACTACGATTGTTACACACAGAAAGGCTAAGCCAATTACAAATACTTCGACCTTCTAGAGGAAGAGTGAAAAATTCTTTGCATGTATGGTTAAACTGAACGAAATCTACGACATCTTGAGAGCTTTCATCAATGATGGAGTCGAAGGTTAGTCGAAGGAGTCGAAAATGTTAGGGTAGCATGAAAATGCAGGCTGATTTATAAGAACTGACACATTTCTTTCTTTAATTATTTCGTCCGAAATTCACTCAATGGGCCGGTTTTAGCACCAAATTAAGCGGAATGTTCTGGAGTTTCGATTGCCTGTCACTAGATGCGGAGATGTTCATGTTTTATTCGTAACTGTTAAGTTTTATTGTCGGCAACTGTTTTTGAGATTTTGTTCTAGTCAACGTGAAAATGGAGTACACATTAAATGAGCGACTCTTCCTTGTAAAGCAATACTGGATTGCGAATTCAATTTCAGCTACTCAAAGGGCACACCACCGAGAATTTGGTGTTCGGAATCCTCCCCAAAGAAACACTATACTGGAACTGGTAAACAAATTGGAAACAACTGGATCTCTGGTTAGAGAAAAAGACAAAACTCGTTCATCTAGGCTTCCCACGGTTGTTGTTGAAGTAAGAGCACGACTGGATCAGTCATCCAAAAAACCATTAAGACGTTTGTCGCAGGAGACAGGGTACAGCTACTCAATGTGTCAGCGAGCTGTGAAAAATGCAGGCCTAAAGCCGTATAGGACTACAGTTGTCCAGCAGTTACAGGAACCAAATAAGGATAGATGACTGAATTATTATCGTTGGTTTCAGGAGTTCATTGTGCAAAATCCTGTCATATTGCCCATTACATGGTTCACAGATGAACCATGGTTCCATTTATCAGGCATGTGAACTCAAATAACTCACGGTATTGGGCCAGCGAAAATCCACATGAAGCACCTATGCATCCGGTTAAAATAGGAATTTGGTGTACAATATCCGCACAGAGAATAGTGAGAACAATTTGTTTTTGAAAACAATGTAAACATTGCACAGTACCGACGGATGTTCATGGTGTTTGCTGAGCAACTAGACGATGTAGAGCTGAGTCAAGGATGTTTTCAGCAGGACGGCGCTACATGCCATACATCAAATGAATCCATGGCACTAATTGCACGTTTCTTTGACGACCGGATAATTTCCATGAACCTGTGCCCACCGAGATTTCCGGATTTGACATCGCCGGACTTCTTTCTATGGGGTTACTTAAAAGACAGGGTTTATACCACACGTCCCCAGACATTGGACGATGCGAAGCACAACATTGCACAGGAAATTCAAGATATTGACAACAGTCCTCCAACGAATGGCCAGTAACATGGAACGACGTGTTGAGTTGTGCCTTATGCAGGATGGAGGACATTTTCAACATTTGCTACAGAGGTAAATAATCTCTCAAAATTCCTCTGCATTTCAGGTATAATACTTTGTCGCTAGCATAACTCGTTTTGAAACAATTAAAGAAATAAATGTGTCAGTTCTTCATAAATCACCCTGTATAAAGTTTAAGTTGTAATGTTACCCTTCGGAAGTTCGACTATGCTTTGGGGGAAATAAAGTACCCTGCCAATCCAGTGGCTAGAATTATGGTGGTCTTGCTGGAAGGGAGTGTGGCTAGATTTTGTCTGTACCAACATAAGCAGTTACATTTCATTATGGGCCACACTTTATGCACGCCAATATACAAGCAGGCACTCAAACGGCAGGAATGTGCAAATGTAACTTTCCATGTCATTGAGTGAACTAAATCGAGCACTGCCATCGACTGTGGAGTAGGTATTTTTACTTTTAACACAAGTTGGTGTCGTTCGGGTAGACACTGGAGGAAGGCCAGAGTAAGTCAAAGTCCGAAGCTGGATGACAGCCAATGTTTGACGAAAACAAAGCCATTTGAGCGAATACAAAGAAGTTTCGTGCATGGGGACGCAGACTTGTGGCCCCAGGCCAAGGAGATGTGATGCAAGGATCCGCCCTTTCTCAATGCCGATTTGTCTTCCAACATGTGATACGTCTTCTCTACATAGCAATTTGCAAATTTAGCGCTTTTAGTTGGATTTGCCACCGCCCACCTATATTAATGACGGACATTGTAACGAAGAAAATCCCAGAGATACGCACGTCAGCGAGTTTCTTTAGTCATATTTTGAGATGACTATGTCTGAAATCCCAATCAATAAGATACGATCAGCAGCTGGGTGTGAAACGCTGATTAAATTTCTCAAGGTTCGCATTAGCAATAATTCTCTTATTATCATACAAACGGAAGTAATATACCTGATATGTAAGTGAAATTTCAATTCCTGAAAAGCACAAAGATGTGCCAAATTGACCCTCACCGGAGAAATCTACTTTAGGCGACTGGGCTGTACTAAAGGAAGGCTGACATGTGCGGAAACAGAAGTGAAACGACTATGGTAGTGGTTCTCAAGCAGACGACAACAAGAAGAAGAAAGGGCGCAGCTATTTTGAGTCACGCAGTACGTCAGGCGATTGTCGTCGACTGCGCAGGCGCCAGATCAGTTTCAGCTTTCTTCAATGTCCTGTCCACAAGGCAGAAACAGTCTTTCTTCGACGGCGAGCTAGGTTACGAGGAAAACAACAGGACAACGTTTAGATAGAAGGCATTCTGGACGGTATTTCTAAATTCATTTTTGGCTTAACATATTCAAAATTCTCTTTACTAATTCTTCGCTGAGAAAAGATTGATCGTCTGAACTATAAACTTATTGCTGTTAGTTTAGAAATATATCGGTAAATGTGAGAGCAAGAAGCCATTCTGTAATTATTGTCATTTAATTTAAAGCATTGAAGCCATAAAGAATGGTGAACAAATAAGGGTTTTGTAAATGGTAATTATATATGTTATTGAAGTGTGAGTTCATTAAATGGAAGAAATTCGGCTTGTTAATTAATTTATGGAATATATTTTCAAGTAGGAATCTGCTATTATTCCTAGTTTAATCCACTTCCTCTTGGGTCAAAAGAGCACGTTTCAAAGTTCAAACTGAGGAAAGGATGAAAGCATGACAAAAATGCTGCTATATAGTATCAACTCAGATGGATATTTAGGGAAAACAAGAATGAGGTAGCATATAAGGGCATTTCTAAAAGAGGAGAGCAATATTTACAAGGCAAAACGATGTGCAGAAAATTATAGAGTACAAAGACAATACCAAACTAAGCACTTCGAGATTAGGAACATGGGATTGCAGATACAGTTTAATGACAGGAGTACTGCATGAACATAATATAAATCTGACTTTATGAAGCCAAAATGAAATGTAATCAACGATATATGTGTACGTACTGTCTCAACTAATGAGTACTGGTACACAAGGACAAACTAACCATTACATACGAGTACTGTACTGTACTCGCCATACTGAACAAGACGAGTGTTCAGTACCACCGCACCTCACAACACAAATGCGGCATTGAACATCAGACACATCAAGCAATAGTGACTAGTACTGTACGAACGTACGTTTTGTTTACATCTGACACTCCACAAACAGCTTTCGCAATCGGAGACTAACATAACAGATTTAATGTTGACGGATGTAGCACAGTAAAACGCTTCTGATACCCTTTGTTCCTGTCCTCAAAATGCTTGTTTTGGTACTGCCTTTTCTAATCTACAGTTATTTGCTCATTGTTTTTCCGCATCCAGTATACGAGGCCGACATTGAACATTTTTATAAAATAAAACAAGCATTAGCTCTAAAAACCCTGATGTGTTACACTCACATGACTTTCTCTACTCTTGTACAAACCAGTTTTACAAACACTTATTCTCCATATGCTTCATGTTAATCGAGATATCGAGATGATAATCTTATTGGAATTGGTAGGCTTTAAGTGATAGTCAAATATTTTAAGAGCTGGTTGCTATGTGGAGTATTCCATTCTCTTTGCATTACCAGGACAAAAAAATGAATAACCAATTTGAGAAAAAAGTAAGTATTGAAAAATTTAAGGGAATAGCAAGCAATATCTCGAAAATGGTTCACTTAACAAACAAAAAATGTATGTGACATAAATTGTGTATTTTAACGCAATCTACATGTTTTGTGTAGAAAAATTCTGTTTATCTCTTATGGTTTACCAGTTATGCAAAAGCTGTTCACAATGAAGAATTCTTTTGGAGATATTCCCAGAAAATTCGAGATATACATTTCATTTATCATGAACATATCGTAAACGTATGATATTTTAATCAAAATCGTTAGAGCCATTTTAGAGAAAATTAAAATTTTCGAAAATTCTTCCATGTAAAGGGTAATTTGGGGTGGAGGGATTTTCTTGAAAACCTTCATGTCGCATCTCTGGAAGATACTGAACCTAAATACTAAGGTTGGTGTTTATTCGAATATTCGTTTCTGAGTTATGCTGTTCACGGACACACAGACACACACACGGACGTGTTTCCAAAACTGCTTTTTTATTCAGGGGGTCTCAAAACATGCATTTCCGGTGAAATCTCGGTATCGAATTTTTGGGTGGAATGCAATACTTCCCCTACTTACTCTACGTAGTAGAGAAAGTAAAAATTCAAATGATTTTATTGTTTTTCAAAACATTCTCCTTTAACATCAATACATTTTGCATTCAATAAAACCGGTCCTTAAAGCAACGATGCCACTCTTCCTGAGGAACTTCAAAAGCCAGGTTTTTATAATGTTCCACTGCTTCATCTGATAATGAAAAAGTGATTCCACACATTTTATGATTAATTTGTGGAAACAAAAGGAAATCACAAGATGCTAGGTCAGGGCTGTATGGGATAGTCCACGGAGCTGACCTTTAGGCCATCCAGGTACTCATTTGTTAGTTTTGCTGAGTATGAAAAATAATAACTAAAAATAATGTTACATCATACGTTGTCATGATATCACACTATTTTTACTTTCTCTACTACGTATAATAAGTAGGGGAAGTATTGTATTCCACCCAAAATTTTGATACCGAGATTTCACCAGAAATATATGTTTTGAGACCCCTAGAATCCAAAAAAGCATTTTTGGAAACATGTCCGTGTGCGTGTCTGTGTGTCTGTGAACAGCATAACTCAGAAGCGAACAGTCGGATAAACACCAAACTTGGTATTTAGGTTCAGTATCTTCCAGAGATGCGACACGAAGGTTTTCAAATAAATCCCCCACCCCATATTACCCTTTACATGGAACATTTTCCGAAAATTTTAATTTTCTCAAAAATGGCTCTAACGATTTTGAGTAAAATATCATATGTTTAAGATATTTTCATGACAAATAAAATGTATATCTTGAATTTTCTGGAAATGTCTCCAAAAGTATTCTTCATTGTGAACGACTTTTTCATAACTGGTAAGCTATAAGAGATAGACAAAATTTTACCACACAAAAAATGTAGATCGCGTTAAAATACACAATTTATGTCATATACATTTTTTTGTTGAGTGAACCATTTTCGAGATATTGCTTGTTATTCCCTTAAATTTTTCAATACTTAGTTTCTCAAATGGGAATTCGTTATTCATTTTTTTTTCTTGGATATGCAAAGAGTATTAATCTGTGGCAAAGGGAATGGTGTTGCACCTAGCAACCAGCTATTAAGAGATATGTATATGTTTAAAGGCTACTGTATTTCTATATTGCCCTTGTAAATATATATATATATATTTATATATATATTTCCCTTACATCTATAAGAAAATTAGCAATAAGATAGAGTCTGCAAATGTTTTTCTCGATTAAGATGAAGTAGATGGAGAATAAGCGTTTGTAAAAATAATTTGTACAAGAGCAGAGAAAGTCATGTGAGTGTAACACATCAGGTTTTTCCTTTTGGGTGTCTTTCATGAAGTTTTTCAAAAATTTGCGGTAAACAGACATTTGTGTATCGATGCGCAGTAACGGTACAATCTATATTTTAATGCTGTAGTAGCAATATGGCCCGTTTTAGAAAAAAAAAATCAACCATCTTCTTACCTGCACTGCGAATTCGTCGGACTTTTGTAGGCTTAGGTTCCCCTCGAAAGACCCATTGACCCGATTGCCTTTTCTTTTCAGGATCATAATAATAAATCCAAGATCCATCACCAGTAACGATATTCCAAACCAAATTTGAAGCGCCGCCTTGGAATTTTTCTAGAGTTTTCTGCACCAATCAATGCGTTGTTGTTTTTGATCGGGAGTCAGTTTATGTGGAGTTCATCACAACAAGTTTTCTCACGTATAACTGTTGATGTAAAATGTTTTGGATTTAACTGATACCAATGCCCACTGTCGCTCGAATAAATTCCTAAGATGTCCGTCGATCTTCTTTAAGCATTGCTCGAACAACAGCAATATTTTCATCAGTAACAGCAGTTCTTAGGCTTCCTTCACGAAATGTATCACTAAGAGAAAACTGATCCCTTTTGAGTTTGCTATACCAATTATAAATTGTTGCCTGGATGGGGCATCTTCGCCAAATGCATTTCTAAACCGATCTTTACATTTTTTAATGAGAATTTAAAATCGCAAAAAGTCATAGCCCAGAAATGTTCTCTAGTGAAATCTATTTTTGGGTAAACACAAAATCTTTAAATGATGATAATTAACAAACTATCAGAGCAAATCGAATAAACTACCTGCAATCAACTCGCAAAGCATAAGAAAGTAGCTGAATTAAATTGAGTATTATTTATGGACGCTCTTTAACTACTATGGTCCTTAGCGTCCGATTCTAAATTGGGCGTGAAAGACCGGAAATTTTGTTCAGAGGCCTCTTTATCAGGCTTGAGGTTCTTTTACGTGCCGTAAATCTACGACACGGGACCACCGGCCTTACTTCCCTTCCGAAGGAAGCCGTGCTATGAATTTTTACGCCCGAAAAAAATTCATCGGCCTCCGCCGGGTTTGAACCCGTGACCTTAGGAACTACTGTCCATTCCAAACCAGAGTTCCCTCTGATGTAAAACAGAGTTACGTGCTTCTGATGCTCAGGAACCCAAGAACACACTCTTACGCCAACGTAAATAGTTCCTTAATACATGTATTGTATCCTGAAATATTAGGGAAGGAAAAATATATCACTGCACATTTTATTGCGGTTATCATAAGAACTCATTGTTAAAGGTAATGGATATATACTAGCTGTTAAGAGATTACAAAATATGATTTTCGTCTGCTATTGCGCTAACGCCGAGAGCATCTTGCTTGTTAATACCAACTGTATGCATGACTGCCACTCTCTTACATATACAAGAAATGCAGCAATGAATTCCCAGAGGTGCTATCTGAGTACCGAATAAACACTTTGCTAACACAGGAAATATGATAAGCGAACGGTCATTCATAATACGCTAGTACACGTATGCTCAGCTCAGGCCAAATCTTGTGATTTAGTCAGTTGGTATTAGAGTTCTCATGGCAGAGGAAGGTGCGTGTAGTGCGAACAAACTGTTCAAACACAGAAGCGGGAAATAGTTAAAAAGTGGCGAAAAACAAACAATACTTCATATATTCAACTCATTATTAGAAAAATACGCGACACTTGGATTAGTGCATATTATGAAACTAATATCGGATTTTACAGCCTTTTCAGTAAGAAGTGTAACCAAATCGAGCAGTGAATATAAACAGACATAATAGAGCATAGAATAGGATAAAATGCGGGAACTTGTTTTAAGTGCGACAGTGCTGTGGAATTGTGGATAAGCTTGTTATTATTTTGGAGAGTAGTTCTGATTCCGATATGTCAGCTTAGTCATCTTCGGAGGATTGGATTTGGGTGTTGCACTTTTGCTCGAGGATTGTGATTAACGTAGGTAAAATGTTCATTGCCGCATACTAATAAAATCGATTGTTACCTCAGGTTGCATTTTGAACTATGATTCTCACACAGGGCGCGTTTTTATAGATTTAAGCAGTGTTCAACAAGCACGTGGGAGGAGAACAAGCTGTCATTAGGGGCGGGGATTGCGAACTACTTTCGCGCGGAATACAAAGAGTTTGTTTTCAGTGAAAGGCACTGTGGTTTGGAACGGATAGTAGAGGCTAGCACGGTACCACTAGTCCACGGAGGACGACAGAATGTAGTTGTCAAATATAAACAAATTTCATATGTTTTTAGGATATGGTATTCTAAGCATTTTCAGTAACACCCTTGTATGTAAAATGTGTATTATTATTATTATTATTATTATTATTATTATTATTATTATTATTATTATTATTATTATTATTATTATTATTATTATTATTATAGAATCAAAGTATGGAAGGTTATGAGCTGTTTAACTAATCATATCATTTGGGAAGTATATTGGATTATCTGATAGTTTTATCCAGAGGAACCTATTTCACCAGACACCACGAAGGCATCAGGAACTATTCCACGTAGAAGATATGAAATAAAAGATGTCATTTATAATAATTATACGACTTTCCCGGTGCATAATATTTAATTCCCAAAGCTATCCTGCAGGTTATTCCTAAAAACCTTAAAGAGGTTTTAGGCAATACTAAGTAATAAACAACGTGTAAGCTGAGACACAACGCAACTATAATAATATGCTACCCAGGATATTAAATACTTCTTGAAAGATCTTATGTCATAACCAGGGACAGTATTTTAATGCAAATGCATATTTATTCTGTGCTGTCACAAAGTATGCCCACTTGGTATGTAAGTTAATCACTAAATTTCCTACAATTTAAACGACATATGTTGTATATAAAACATATTTTGCCTATTTTGCTAATAAGCATTTCGGCAGTTTTCAAATTATGCTTCATATTTTCTGGTTTTACGGTTATGCTCTATGAATATATTTTTAAGTTATTCGTTTTATTCTGATATTTAATTTAAAATACGATATTTCCGAATAATATGTGCCGTTAAGTCAATCTTGAAACTTGGCAACACTGAGGTAGCTCACACGCAGTCAATAGGTGACATCACATCAGTGAAGCCCCTCCTCATCTGGTCGTAGCCGTTCCCTCATGGTATAAAGGTGGCTATTGAGTTCTCTGAATTGAATTCAAGTTTAATGTTTATACTTACATTAATATTAATAATATTAAATTTAGTGTAAAATTTATTGTTTAGTGTCTGTTAAGATTTATAAAAATGTAACCTACTAATTTATACAAAGTAAAGCACTTAAAATACTCAAAATTAATAGTTTTAGAACAATTCAATTCCGAAACTATTACTGTAGGTTTGCAATAGTTCTCTAGGTGAAATTTCAGGTCATTCAATTCAATGGTGTGGCGTTTGTAGGTATATGATGAAGGCCTTGTTTTTGTGTAATGTGCCAAAAGTAAAAGGATAGACAGGCTAGCAACCGGGGCATATTCTAACTCTTCAATATTAAAGATAAATTTTGATGAGTTACATAATTCATTGACATATGAAGTCCACAATGTTTTTTTAACGTAAAGATTACATAAATTTGCCTTAAATTTTTATTTGATGTCCTAATACATTTTATATGGGCATATTTATGTGCATATTATGGAAATATTTAGTGTATAAATGCATACATATTAAGGGGATTATTAAAGCATAAAATTCCTGTCCTTAGTCATAATAAATAAAATATGACCACTTAACACTTAAAAGTTTACTCCTTAAATATGCAAAAGCTCAAATGTACAACAGCCAATGTTTCGGAAAGTTCTTCTGCTTCCAGGTCTAAGTTTTAAGTACTCCCCCAGCATTTGCCAGTTATGAGGATTATGGGAACACCTGAAAAAATAACACCAGTCAGGAAGGACGGCTCTGGCAGAACTTGAACCGCGGACCTCCTATTCTCGACTCAATGCTTTAACGAGCTCGGCCACCATGTTAGTATGCGAAAGAGAAAGAGACATACAGAGAATGTCACTCATTTTCATATGTGGTCTTTACCCCGGGAAACTTTCAACATACAACAACGAATATTTCGGAAGCCACTAATTCTACATAAAAGGTATTTTGACAAACTATAATATGAGATATAAATTATAATTTATACAAACTATAATTTATTTTATCATTAAGTTTTATCTTTTTCTTACGGTTTTCCAGTTATTTAAATTGTAGTCAGAAAGGAGTTCACTTCACATACAATTCGCCGAAAATCTGATTTTTTGTTTATAGTTTATGCTATTTATACACACAGGACCCGCATGAGCCTACACATGGACTTTTTCCCAAAAATGCTTTTCTGGTATCAGAGGGCCTCAAAACGACGGTGAAATCTCGACATCGAATTTTGAGTGGATTAGAATATTTCCTTTACCTTGAGGCTGTATTTTTAACACTTAAATAATTTCAGTCTAATTATATAATATGTAAATTCAATAACAGCCCGCCTTGAAGCAATATGTGTATGTAATAATTTGTAAAATGTATGTAACAGTCATTGCATATGCTTATATTATTATATCCATGTGTAATAATGTTATGTGAATACATTACGTAATTTAATAATGTAGGAGCTGTGAGAAATAAGTTTAAATCTGCTAACAATGAGGTAACCTTGAGGCAATAATGAGTTTGAGAGTTTAAATGCTACTAGTCATTATTAGAGCAGCAATAATGTAAATTTTGAGACAGTTTAAAAATAGCCAATCAACAGCCAGAAAAAGCTTTAGTTATATGCAGGTATTCTATTGGACTAGGATTAGCAAATCAGAGACTTGAAATACAGAAATTTACAAGTTTAGACGGTTGAAATCAAGTGAGTTGCCTGAGGACAGTGCTCATAACTGGATGCGTTACTAGTGCGTCCTCCAGAGATTTAATACGTATTCGTGCGAGACGAAAAATAAGTTTACGTGTTAAAAAGTACAAATAATTAATTAAAGAATCTCACAACTCTCTATATCAGTGAAGTTCTATTTAATTTGTGTCAAGGATTAATAAAAAGGTGTGAATTGAAACTTAAAATCTGTGTAAGCCTACATTCTTAGTCGTACCAAGACCCTGCCTAAGAGAAACGGGTCTCTAACAATAATACTGACGCAGGCATAAATATAATATGTAAAGATACGGTCAAATTACAAAGTTAATATTTTTTTAAACTTGGGGCAAAGGCCACCTGAAAGTACATTTGGGTAAAGGCTACCGGAAACTGTTTACTATACGTGCGGTTGTAACTACTACAAGTGTTCGGCTCCTCAACAGTTGAAATATAATACAACTCCTACTTCAAATTGTCTTTTCATACGTAGCAGCAAACAACGTAAAGAACAATTCTACTTCAAATTGGCGTCCATACGTAGAGCTAAATAAATAATACATCTTCTTGAATACAAAAATAACCTACGTCAATCTACCACAACAAAGTGGAAGACAAAGTGACAGATATATGGTTATCGTTATCAGGAAGCGGAGGAGGATTTTGGCACCTAAGCGCACATGAAAACCTATTGTGCTTCTGGAAACTCCCAGGAGAAAGGGATGAAACAAGGATATGGAGGACGAGCAGAGCCGGGGCGGCAGTTTTGGAAGCAGGCTGGGCCTCTAACGTCTGCAGATATTACACCCTACGCCGGCAGATCTCCACAGACCTACCTCTGCACACTGAGATGTCTCTGGGTAGAGGTCCTCACAGCCGAAATTCTTAGGCCCGGCCTGGCTAGGCCCGATCTGAACCGAGTCCGACAATGGGTTATATGATACCACCCGGTCCGGCTCGATCTGAACGAGAATAGGTTATACTTACCCGGCACGGGGTTTGTTTTAAATAAAATTAATTTGCTGTTAATGAATACTATTATAAATTATTATTATTATTATTATTATTATTATTATTATTATTATTATTATTATTATTAATGATGAAACGATACCTCTGTTTCTCGATACTCGAAATTGATTTTTGAGGACCGATACTCACTTTATAAGAAGCTGTCCAGGCTATAGCTTGTTCACTGACTAGTGCCCTTATTATAGTTTTGTGTGTATAAATTTTGTATTGTACGAGAATGCTAATTCTGAAATTGTTCCTGTTTAACATTCTTCAATGGCAGCAATTTTTACTTTCTCTAACATATACTTAGTAGAGAAGGTATTGTATTCCACCTAAAAATTAGACACCGAGTTTCACCGGAAATACATGTTTTGAGGGCCGCTGAATAAAGAAAATAGCATTTTTAGAAAAAAATATTCGGGCGTGTGAGTCTATGGACAGCATAACTCAAAAATGAAAAACCGGGTCAACACCAAACTTGGTATTTAAGTTTAGTACCCTCAAAAGATGCAACACAAAGTTTTTGAAGAAAATCCCGTCACTCCAAACTACTCTTTCCATGGAACATTTTCGATGTTATTTGTCTAAAAAATAATTCTAACATTTTGATTAAAATATCATATATTAAAGATATTTATAAGGCAAATAAACTGTAGTTGGGCGGCGCCGTGGCCGAGTGGTTAGACCGCTCGCCTCTCACCGAGGCGGCCCGGGTTTAATCCCAGGGACCTGCATGTGGGATTTGTGGTGGACGAAGCGGCGTCTGGGCGAGTTTTCCCCGGGTTCTCCGGTTTCCCCCGCCATTCATTCCACCAACTGTTCCATCATCACCTTTCCATTTCACCAACATTTCGTTTCATCTACTTCCTTCATCCCATACCAGGCATCGGGCTGATCACCCATCCTGGATGCTTGTAAGTCTTGGGGGGTGTAAGTCCTACATAAGAGGAGGGTAAACAGATAATGAATGAATAAACTGTAGTTCTTGAATTTTCTGGTAATAGTCTTTTAAATCCTCTTCATTCAGAAGTAATTTTGTATAATCTTGTATAACTGATAAACGTTAAGCGATAAACAAAAACACAATACACAGGAGATGTAGATCTCTTTGAATCACTTTTTTGTGGCAGCAGCTATTTTCAAAATATCCGTTATTAATGGTTCGAATTGTTCAATTCTTAGCCATTCCTTTAAAGTCCTGTCAACATTCAGTTGTTTCTTGTGATTCTATTGAAATAGTATGGAATTTTAAAGCCGGTGCATAGCATCCAGTTCTTCAACATTTCTATCGCTGTTCCCTTTGTATCTAGAACGACATGTATAATGTAGCTATTTCTCCCAAAAAATATATTTGGTTTAAAACGAAGCAGATATAAAAATAAGCTTTAGTAAAACAAGGTTGTATACCCACTAAAAAGCGAAACAGGGTAGAGAAAGTCATGTGAATGTATCACATCAGAATTTTTCATCTCGATAATGCCACAGGTTATATGCCCCTTGTTGTTAGGCAAGGCTAATAATAATTATATTAATGATAATAATAATTTCATTGTTTCTTTTTTTATGTCACTATATAATTGTAAACGTTTTTTTAAAGGATTTTCTATCCACATTGTGGAAATTAGTCGTACGCTATACATGTAAGCTACGCTCGTGACGCGGATTTTACTTATGCAAACACAAACTCACAAATGGAAGGAAAGAACAAATATATCCATGTGCTGTGTTATTTCATATCTTAAGCTCTTATTTGTTTCTGCTGGATTTATAGATTTTGGTCTCCGGAGTAGGTAAATGACATTGCTGAGAGTGAGTCACTAAGCCATGCTATTGCAGAAATGTGAATTAATGAGTCAGTTAAGTCAACTTCATTCACAACTCGGTTAACGCTGTATGTTAAATGAGTAACTCTACTCCTTCCCCCATTGTTTTGCATGTTTTTGTTTAGACACAAGTCTATGGTAAGTTGCATTCATTCACTCTCAGGAAACGCAGTCAAGGTCTATCAATAACTATAGTCCTGCAACTCCTTGGTACACGTGCAAAGCAATAGCGTGAAGTCTCGACTTCTTTCATTCCTTATTTAGCATAAAGTTAAACGCAACAACTTTCAGTAAGTAAAAATTTAAACATTTACAAGTATCGAAATTTTATCTCAAAGTATTAGACCGAGTACCACCGATGTGTCGACGGTATCGAGTCCCATCCATAATTATTATTATTGTTATTGTTAATCCACGGGAACCAATTAAAGAACCGCTTTACACAAACAGTGGTGACTGAGGACCTCAAATCCGCATGCAGTAAGCAACATGTTGATGGTATATTGCCTTAGCATTCTGCTAAGAATGTTTTGGTTGTGAGTAGACGGAGGGAGGCGGAGTTTGCAGCTACCGTGCTGTTATACCTTATTCGAAAATTGCCGAAGCCAGCATTTATTTACTATTACCTACTATTGTTACCACAGCGAACGTTGTGTGTATAAATTAAATTCAGTTTTATTTATGGGCACCCTATAACTACAATGGTTCTTAGCGTCCCATTCTATATTGGGCCTGAAAGACCGAAAATTTTGCTCAGAGGCCTCTTTATCAGGCTTGAGGTGCTTTACGTGCCGTAAATCGACGACACGGGACCATTGAATTTACTTCCCTTCCGAAGGAAGCCGGGCTATGCATTTTTACGCCCTAAAAAATCCATCGCCATCCGCCGGGTTTGAACCCGCGACCTCGGGAACTAGAGGCTAGCATGGTAACCACTACACCACGGAGGAGGACAAGATGTGTGCACGCTGCTATAACGTGCTATTCCAGAGATCTCTACATCGCGGACCATGAATGTGACATTAATTATTTTCTCTTTATACTTATAGAAAATTCTTCGTTTCTTATGATTTCCTCAAAAATGGCGTCAATGATTTTGATTAAGATGCCATACGTTGAGGATATTTACATGACATATAAAATGCTATTTTTGAAGAAACATTTTTCAAATTAAGTCCGAACCTAGCACGCAACCGGCCCGGGGCTAGACCCGAGGGCTTGTCCGAGTCCATGCAGACCTCTTACTATGGGGTCTCATCACACAACGGACGCCAGTTATATTAATATAGGAAAATATGGTGTGACAGAAACCAAACACCAAAATCAGTTATGAGATATAGACTATCATACGCACTGACTGGTGAAAACAACGCTGGGAAGACTATAGATACTACGAAAGCCGCAATACTTAATGCATGAAAAAGAAGGATGTACTCCACTCCTACTCCGTTTCTGAATATGTTTTGTGTTGTTTGTTTTAGCTCTCTTTGTGATTATCGGTACTTTAGTGGGAAATCCAAAGGACTCAGTTACTATAGCCTATATAAGACACTCTATGCCGCAACTCTTGCATGGCTTAAAGAGATTTTCTAAATGATGTTAGCGTATCTACAATAAATACCATTAAGCTGTTAAAGGACAGAACAGAACACCAAGACTCGTAAGTACTCAGTTGAATACATAGCACACATCTCTTAGAGCATCCACAGGGAATTTAAACAAGATCAGCAATTGCTATACTACCACTTGGGCGCCAAGCCGTACTAGGAAACTGGCTGCGAGGGCGTTCTGGTTCCTTAGCCCGAGCGAGATTCATGTTGCCAAGTATTATCATTTCAAGGCCCAATTGTTTTAAACATATGCCATTTTCGCAGCACTGGACAAGATTTATGCAACCTGAACAAAACAATAAGTGCATCAAGGTAAAGCGATAATCAAATACATGTAGCATACATTAAATGCTTATATGTAGTAAACGAACGTGCAATCCATCTGTAGTGCCAACTTACAAACCTCGAAAATCATTACATGGAGTTCGTTGTTATTTTTATGGCCCTACATAAAGTTTCCTGAAGATTATTGGGTATCAAGGCCGGCTCAAGTGAGGGTCAAGCCGTAACAGCGTCCAGGGCGGGGAGTTTCATGAGCATCAAAACCTTAAAACATGAACAAGGTATTTAAAAATAGGACAAAATTACAAATCATGCTTAAATTCTAATGACTTTCTGGAGAGTTTTACTTCCTCAACTGTGTATAATAAGTAGGGGAAGTATTGCATTTCACCTAAAAATTTGATACCAAGGTTTCACCGGAAATACATCTTTTGAGGCCCCGTGAATCCATTTTTGGAAAAATCCGTGTGTCTGTGAACACCATAACTCAAAAACGAAAAGTCGGATAAGCACCAAACTTGCCATTTAGGTTCAATATTTTCCAAAGATGCCACACAAAGATTTCCAACGAAATACCCCCACCCAAAACTACTCTTTACATGGAAGATTTCTCGAAATTTTTGATTTTCTAAAATATGGCTCCAATGATTTGATTGAAATACTATATATGAAAGATATTTACATGACAAATAAAATGTATATTTTGAATTTTCATGGAGTAGCCTATGAACTGCTCTTCATTCGGAAGGAATTTTGTATAATCTTGTATAACTGGTAAACGTCAAGCGAAGGACGAATACGTACTACAAAAAAAAATTAGATATCTTTAAAGCACACCACAATTGATTTAGAATAAGTTTGTTTATAGCATAAGCCGTTTCTGAAATATCTGTTATTAAACGTTAGAAGCGTTGATTTCTTTGTCAGTCCTTCAACAATCAGTTGTTTCTCGCGATTGCATGGAAACAGTATGGAATTTTAAGGCCAGCATATAGCGTCCAGTTCTTAAACATTTGACTAGCGCTGTTCTCTTTGTATCTGTAACGAAATGTTTAATGTAGCTATTTCTACAAAGCTTTATTTGAATTAAAATGTAGTAGACAGCACGTAAGCTTTAGTATTTACAGTTTGTATACCCACTAATAAGGGTAGAGGCTGGAGAAAGCCATGTGAATGTATCACATCAAAATTTTTGTTATGAAATTGGTGGCAAACGAAGCGTCAGGAGTTGGTCACTTTGGATGTCACCTTCGTTGATGTGTACCGTCAAAACATCCCGTATGTGACAAATGTTCAACAGTGAACATCACGTTTATGAACAGGAGTGTTTGAAGTCACTATAGCTTTATCCCTTTCTCCTAGGGGGTAGAGCTCTCGTAAGTCACAATATGAGAGGTATCCCCCCTTCGTTGTATATCCTATGCCCTATTATAAGGATGATTATTAACCAGTGTATTCGACTGTCAAGTATATTTTCATTTTTTGCATATTTTTAATCTTTTAATCTCTTGAATGAAGGAATAAATCCGAAATACTGAACGTTTTTATTTTGTAGCTTTGCGTGTTTTTAATCCTTCGCTCACAACAATCTTGTTCTTTTACATAATATGCAGGGTGAATCACCTAAAACGTGCACCGCAAATACTTCGGCAATAGAAAGTGCTATTGATGTGCAGTTTTCATAGCATTGATTGGTAGTCAGGGGCACGTACATTTAGCCTATAAACAGATTTTAATAATACAGAAAGCGTATTTTTTGAGCAAACATACAATTTTTAAATGGAACAATGCATAGTTATATAAACAGAGTAAAGGTAGGGTAAATTAGAATGTCAATAGTCTTTGTTGCAAGATTCTAGTGCAAGTGGTTTACGACAAATCGTATTTTGAAACTTTTACTCACCGACACTTGTACAACCTGTGGTAGTACAAACTAAAGAAAAACAAAAAGGGAATTACAATACGTCTGTAGATTCTTACAAGTAAAGAGAACATAGTCCTTCAAAGGTTATGTTCAAAATGACCACCGGCAGCTTCAATACGCGCTTCCAGTCTGCTATGGAAAGACTGCTGCAAACGTTCTAGCATTTCAGCGGAAATTTCAGAGCAGGCAGCAGTAATACGTCGTTTCATATCGTCTGGTGTAGTTGGCACATCCTTGTACAGTGTGTAAAGGGGTCAGATACGGTGAACGGGCCGGCCAAGGTACAAGTCCTCTTCGTCCAATCCAACGATTTGGAAACAATCTGTTAAGACAAGCTGTAGTACTTCGTGCATATGGGCTGGACAGCCATCATCTTGGTACCACAAGTTCCTGCTAGTGTGCATCTGTGGCAGATGGTCTATCAGGAGGCTGCGATACTTGTGCGAGTTCATTGTTCCTTCTATGAACAAAGGGCCTATGAGCTGATGGTTCACTATGCCACACCACACTTTTAAATTCCATGGACGCTGACGTTCCAATTGACGAAGACAACGGGGATTGTCAACAGACCAATAGTGCATGTTTCTGCGGTTTAACTGGATATGATCACTAAATGTTGCCTCATCACTAAATAAGATACATGATGAATCTGGAGTATCATGTCTTAATGCCCATGTACAAAAGTTAGCAGGATTCTCAAAGTCGTTTCCATGCAGTTCTTGATGGAGAGAGATGTGATGGGGATGGAACCTATGTCGATGGAGAATGCGCAGTACTAATTTGCGGATCTAGAGCAACGGCAGCCAAAACATTAATTTATGCCTCTTCTCCAGTCACTTGTTTGTTTCTGTTATGTTTTCTAGGTGTTACAGTACCACTTTCACGTAATTGGTTGAAGAGGTTGATAAATAATTGCCGAGTTGACGTCTATTGGGATAAGTTTCTGCATACACCGTACAGGAACGAACTGCATTCTTCCTACACTCTCCATACACCATGAGCATGTCGGCTTTTTCTGCATTAGTAAACCCTTGCACTCACGACGTACTGCTTGAACTGTCGAAACTAACTGACCAGAAAGTCGCAATGCAATCAATGAACAGAAAACACAATGCAAACAAACATAAACACATCGTACCTAGCAACTAAGCGGGTTGAATGGGACATACAATTGTCGGGGTGGAAACTTTTCAAAATACGATTTCTCGTAAACCACTTGCACTAGAATCCTGCAACAAAGACCATTGACATTCTAATTTACCATACCTTTATTCTGTTGGTGTAATTAGGTATTGTTACATTTAAAAATTGTATGTTTGCTCAAAAAATATGCTTTCTCAGTATTATTAAAATCTGTTTATAGGCTAAATGTACGAGCCTCTGACTACCATTCACTGCTGTGAAAACTGCACAGGCGATTCATCCTGTATATATCGTCTTGAGTTTTATTTATTGATTATCCATGCAGATATATATGTTATGCGAGAATAAGTAGTCATGGAGAACTATAATTGAAGATAAAAATTAGGTTATGTGTGAAAGCGTAAGGGGGCAGCCGTAGCGGCAAAACTCCTGGAGCCGGCCTGTTGGGATACTAGGTGGTCCACACAAGCTGTCTTTAGTTGAAGTTAGTTTATACTGGATAGCACAGATACCTAAAGGTTTGCCTACGCAAAACTGCAAAAGGGACTCCATACCGACAAAGAGGAGACCGCTAAATGAAACACCAATGCTTGAAAACTTACACTTTAACTGCTATTACTGGTCCCTTCTCTGCCCCGTCAAATGGCAGCCGTTCGAGCCTCCACTGCTGGGTCGAGCCTTTCCCGGTCTCGGTTGGAGGGGAACCTTTGAGCCGCCTCCAGTGGCTTGGGAGGCCCGCCGCGTCTGCTCTCCGGCCGGGTAGTCAAACCAGCAACTAGTAGGGAACTCTGCGTGTCTCAGTTTTCCTCTGCGGTTCCTTCATCTCATCCGTTCCTTCCGGGGTGTATTCACAACAGATCCCTTTCAGGTCAAGGTGATAGGTGTCCCCTCGTCTACTAATCCTAATCCTACGCAAAAATAAGATTAATTACTAACAACTGTTGAACACGTTGGTTCCAGTAGCAAGGACACCAATATTAGCTAGCCTTACTGGCAAACTGGCGATCAAGTATCCATGCCTGGTTGTTTACCTTAAAAAGAATCAACAATTTGCAGGTCATACGTACCTGCTGCATGAATTAAATCGTAAGTAAATATTAACCAATGAAAGCTAAGTAAAATTTAAATAGTAATATTCAACTATTAAATATGGTTATATTTAATATATGTAATAATAAATATATCAAATGCTAAGGATGTTCATATAGTTTATGCACAGACACGCTAAAATAGGCAGAACACTCAGCTAGGTTAAGTTACTAGCACTGAATGCAGGGAATTTAACCTTCCAACACATCATGAACGAGAACCTGATAAAACACACTACCGTCGAAAAAACATATTCGATGTAGTATCCAACGGATAAGTATTCGGCTATAATAGAAACAATGGCGGTAGTTAGCAGAATATGACGCTGGTGTTTATTTTACCATTGTTTCAAACAGCTTCATTTCGATAACTGTTTCTGACACCTTTAAATCTGACCGAAGATACTTTCCAACTAAGCAGGACTGCGTATTGCAATCTTGCAATCCAAATAACTCCTTATTTCAATAAAGGTTAAAAGTAATGCACAGCATTGTGCCATTATCTTAAATATTATGTTCACATTTTGTCGTGAAGTTACCATTATTCAGAACTATTGTTACTTTTTTAATATTGACCATCACTCTTCAAGAAGAAGAAGAATAAGAAACAGGTCTAGGCTTTTGGTATCGTTAACCATATTTTTTTCCTCTCAACAAGATGATGATGTTACGATGGTCCAGTATATCAAATAGTGCGTAGCAACTGGTTAGCAGCTTGTTAAACTTTAACCAGATGTTACAGAATACCGTCTCTTCAGCGACATTTTAGGTGGGCGAGCCCTTCAAAGCAAATAGGGGTTTAGCTACTGAAAGGGAGTAGTGTTTACTTGGTCTGAGGCAAGTAAGAGGTAAAGATGCGCGAGAGCGAAAGACTGTTGGCCGTTTTCCACTGTACTCGTCACGCGCGGTAGGAGTTCAGCAAACTGTGTACCGCTCCCACCAACTTTACCTGAGAGATAAGTCATCACAGTAGCTAAAATGTCATTGAAGAGACACTGTGTTGCACGTGTGTGTGCGTACATCCCTTCTTTGAACGAAGTGACCTTTCGCACCTTAAGCCAATAAGCCATTGTTGACAACATGCCTGAGGACCGGTCTAACGCCAGCAGCTGCACTGTTTCGTGTTGTGATAGTGGCTACTTAGAACATGTAAGCGTACATTGAATGGTCAACTACAAAAGAATATTGGTTTACGATTGGGAAATCGATCATTTTAGTATTAACACATCGCTTTGTTCATTAATACCGCGACTTTATGTTTTCTACATCCTAAGTGGACGAAAACACAGTCCTAACCTGAAAAGTCTAGACTGAATAAGTAAACGCGATAATAGTCCGTTTAACAATAATACCTAACAACAATAATATTACAAATCAACGCGGGATTGTAAACGTTGACGCAGCCACGCTACGTCCTCCAGCCACAGAAGCGATACCTTTGCCTCACGGTTGCTGCTTGTCTTCTCCTAGATGGTTCTTCTTTTGCCACGGCTGCTCCAGCATGAAACCTTAATTACATGGTCTGCGTGGGTGTGTACAGAGAAACACGAACGCTGTCTTAGAACACATTTATTCACTATTTAAAATAATACTGCGGTTTGCCGATCATTTGTAAATGCATACGATGATACTTTGCCTTTACCAAGACCGAAGAATATTAACTACAGCTAAGCGTTCTACCCTCTAGCATGTTCGCCACCCTTCTTCTCCACACGACGAGAATGTCATCCTGCTCTCACCAATCGCTCAGGACAGACTGACTTTCTGCTCCGCGCTACAAAGAGGAAAAACTCCTAACTTCCCCTACTCTCCCCTCAAACGCTCGTCACAACTCGGCGTCCTGAAGCCTAGAGTGACCTTCACCAGGCTAAGTGCAGCTGTCCTCGGCTTTTACCAGGAAAAACTTGCTTCAATGGTATTTACCGTTTCTACCTGCGGCTGGTCCCTAATTAACAAAATTGTGCCTGTCTGGTCTTTCTGTCGCTTTTACAGTCAACAATTTTCACAGTGCCTCTCCTTTTTATACATACACTGCTTTTAAATATATTATTACTTATTTTATATCGCTATCCTTCTCAGATTATTCGATACCGAAATTTATTGGAAATTCCTATTCCCTGAATAGGAAAAAACAATTTTAGAAAAAGATCCGTGTGTGTGTGCCTGTGAAAATTCGGATAAATACTAAAGTTGGTATTTAAGTTCAGTATCTTCCAAGGATACAAAATGTTCAAGAAAATACCACCACCCCAACTACCCTTTACATGGAACATGTTTAGAAAATTTTGATTTTCTAAAAAATGACTAACGATTTTGATTAACATAGCATATATTAAAGATATTTACGTGACAAATAAAATCTATACCTTGAATTTACTGTAAATGGTCCTCTTCATTCGGAAGGAATTTTGTATAATCTTGTATAATCTTTAAACGTTAAGCCTTAGACGAAAACGTAATACTCGAGAAATGTAGATCTCTTTAAAACACACAATTTATTTCAACTAAGTTTTTTTGTGGCATAAGCCATTTCTGAGATATGCGTTATTAATAGTTCGAATTGATCATTACTTGGTCCTGTCAACATTCAGGTGTTTCTCGCGATTGCATGGAAACAGTATGGAATTTTAAGGCCAGCGTATAGTGTCCAGTTCTTAAACATTTGACTATCCCTCTTCTCTTTGTATCTATAACGAAGTGTGTAATGTAGCTGTTTCTGCAAATGTTTATTTGGATTAAAATGTAGTAGATATAAAAAAAGCTTGTGTAAGAATAGTTTGTATACCCATTGTAAACGATAGATGGTAGAGAAATTCATGTGTATGTATCACATCAGAATCTTTTTTCTGTGATGTGCCTTCACCGTTTTTCTTGATGTCATGGAAAGAGTTTAACTTCTGACTATCGATTCGGTTTTCTCTATCCCCTCTTGTACCTTCAACGAAATACGTAATGAAACTATTCATGCGAAGTTTTATCTCAAATATTAACATGAAATGAAAGAATAACTTTTCCTAAGAATAGTTTGTGCAATCTGTATGAAAATAGACGATAGTGGGTAACAAGGAGAAATGTAACACATACTTTTTATAAATATGTATAAATGGGCACACTACACACGTCTATACTTTGGTAGGTATGTCGTCTCCGCGGGTACTGGTTACTATGGTAGCCGACGTCGCGGGTTCAAACCCAACGGAGGGCGGTGGATTTTTTCGGGTGCAAAAATCCTTAGCATGGTTTCTTTCGGAAGGGAGTAAAGCCGGTGGTCCAGTGTCGTAGATTTACGGCACGTAAGAGAACCTCAAGTCTTATAAAGAGGCCTCTGAGCAAAATTACTGGTACTTCAGGCCCAATATTGGATGGAACGCTAAGGACCACAGCAGTTAAAGAGCGTCAATAAATAAAAATAAATGTATTTATTTCATATTTTTAAGTAGATGAAGTATAGCATTCCACCCAAAAATTCGATATCGAGATTTCACCGGAAGTACATGTTTTGAGGTGCACTGAATGCATATAAAGCATTTTTGGAAACATGTCCGTGTGTGTGTCTATGAACAGCATAACTCAGAAACGAACAGTCGAATAAACACCTAACTTGGTATTTAGGTTCAGTATCTTCCAAAGATGCCACACGAAGGTTTTCAAGAAAATCCCCCCACCCCAGATTACCCTTTACATGGACCATTTTTTGAAAATTTTAATTTTCTCAAAAAATAGCACTAACGATTTTGATTAAAATATCATATATTTAAGATACGTTCATGACAAATAAAACCTATATCTTGAATTTTTTGGGAATGTATCCAAAAGTATTCTTCATTGGGAACGACTTTTGTATAACTGGTAAACCATAAGAGATAGACAAAATTTTACTACACAAAAAATGTAGATCGCGTTAAAATACACAATTTATGTCATATACATTTTTTTTGTTGAGTGAACCATTTTCGAGATATTGCTTGTTATTCCCTTAAATTTTTCTATACTTAAAACTTTTTCTCAAATGGGAATTCGTTATTCATTTTTTTTGTCCTGGTGATGCAAAGAGAATGGAATACTGCACATAGCAACCAGCTCTTAAAAGATTTGACTATCGCTTAAAGCCTACCATATTCCCCTTGCACATACAAGAAAATTAGCAATAAGATTAACCATCTCAACATCTCGATTAACGTGAAGCATATGGAGAATAAGCGTTTGTAAAAATAGTTTGTACAAGAGTAGAGAAAGTCATGCGAGTGTAACACATCAGATTTTTTTATAAATATGCATAAATGGTCATACTACACGCGTCTTTACTTTTGTCCGTTTACTCCTCTTGGTGCAGGCGTGAGAGCAGAGCAACGAGTCTTCCAGTTGGCCATGATACAAAATTAACGAATAAATTTATTCTTCTGTGCTATAAACTGATTGTAATTTGTCTAAAACAAAACGACAGCAGTATTGCTAACTCTTTGACATATAGTTAGTAATGGCGATATCGTAAACAAATGTATATTTACTAACTTCAAAATGCAGCGAACGCCTAATTAAAATTCGTTTAACGTAAAATGTTTGAAAAAAGAGATGGTAACTGTTTCGTTTTTATGGCACTATTCGTCGGAGGAAATGGTCAGACGTTTCGGGTGAAGAAAATAGTGGGAGATGGCAATTGCTTCTTCAGAGCTCTGAGCTTTTTGCTGGAAGGAGATGAGAGTAGACACGTAGAGCTGAGGAAGAGGAGTGTATATTATATCTGCGACAACTGGGACAAATTCAAGTACTTTGTGTCGGGCATGACAAGCACCGTGAAGACCAAAGAGGAATACGCCCGCTACATGGGGACGGAGGGTGTCTACGGAGGAGAACCTGAAGGTACGGCACTCTGCGACATTTACAACGTGGCCATACACGTGTACCGCAAAGACCAGAAGCAGAACAGAGCACCCATCAGTGTCATAAGTCCCCTAAAAGAGCCAATCAAGCGAGTTGTAGCTGTGCTCTACAGCGGCTCATCGGACTCTGGACATTATGATGCGTTGCTGCCCATTAGATCAATTAAGCAAGACATGCCGATCAAAAATGGTGTGTAGTGTAGAGGTTCAAGTGTAAAGAGAATTTCTTAAGATATATACGCGTACCCTGTGATTAAGGCGTAGTTAATTTTCTTACTAGTCTTGTTTAGAAAGTAAATTTGTCGCATTGATTAGAATAACAATCTATTGTGTGCATTTTAATAAACATTTGTCTATGATAAGAATTTGGAAAATATTCTGTGGCGTTTTCGGATTCTGTTCCACCCTACGCTAAAGTACTTTGTAAGTGTTCTATAGTGCAGAGGAAATTGAATAATCACAGCATTTTATCTATCACAAGATCGAATGACAAGTTTGGGACAAATGAGCGACTTACTTCCATACTTACCTTGGCTGATTAGTTTACGGTTCGGCCAGTAGTGGACGCTTTGTGGCTATCGTAATTTATGGAGTTCATCCTAAGAGCCTCCACAGCTTGAGCAAACAATACTGCGAAATGAAAATGGCATATAGAAAGAGCATGAGGCGAGCGTAGTGCGTCAGGCCGTAACGAGCCGCAGTGAAAGCGGTAATTTGGAGGTTAAGTTAAGGTTAGTGTGTGTTATGAATGGGATTCAAATATCGATATAACAGCAATTGAGCATTTGCCACCTGTAACATCGCTATTCTCACGGAATACACTAATATGGTTTGTTTGCAGTTTCCTCCGCGCTAGCTAGTATTAAACAATTGGAGAGATTTGTTGACATATCACACAGATGGGAGGTTAGAGCTTTAACTATTTATATCTGCTCTGAAAAACACTATTATAGGCAATTTCATTCCATAACTTACTATTGTTTTACCAAATGAACAAGAAGGTAAGTATGGAACTTTGCCCAAATTATATTTCCTTCCTGTATATAACGGAAAGTATTACTTGCAAACAACCACAGTAAAAATTGTCTTAGGAACAGACATCAAACAAAACATCACAAAATTCGTAAAGGAATAGATGTGAACAGCTGAAAGTTGTAACCTCACTAACCCCTTTGCAAAATATTAGAAAAATTAGCAATTTGTAAAAGAAGAATTTTTTAAAAGCCAAATAAACCTTGTTCTTCGGTTTTCAAAGAAAAACTAAGCTGCTTAATGCTAATCGGATAAACTGATTCCGTAACACACCAATCATTTTGTTACACGTTTGTATATTGTAATAAATAAACAACTGTAATTTGACACAAGAGTGCTATTTCGCAAGTCCGGAAACTGTTGACAAATGAAGTAGCGGAAAACGGTATGTGAAAACACCGTATACTGCAAAAATAGGGTGAAGTTGGAATAACTAGGAATTAGTTTTCAGTTTATTGACCGACGGGCTTATGCTTAGGAACGCATGCAATATCAGGAAGTGTACTTTGGTGTAATCTATAGTACCTGATGGTATCCAAATCGAGCCTAATCGAACTTAGCGTAATATAACCTAACCTATCCCCATCTAACCTAACTTTGTTCAAACTGAATAAGTGAGTAAAATGTTATTTACGCACGCGACCGCTCGCATGCTTTCGTGCAGTAATTATTCATATTCTTTGGTGCAAGGAATACTTATTAACTGATCATTTTGTCCGCTTAGCATAACCTATCTTTCGTTTTGTAAGGAGTGTACTGCTTTCGAACTTCAGGTCAATTAGTAGTATCTATACGCGCTTCATCTATTACTTTGTGATATGCATATACAAGGTGGACCATTTATGTTGAGACTGTATAGTATCTCCAAAACTCAGTGTTGTAGAAAGAAATATCTTTAATAAATGTTGCTTGATATTATGGGGGAAAGTAAATGCCGTGTTTTGTTTGGAGGACGTTATGATGGCCATTTTAGGGTCATACAAAATGTAGATTCCCATTTAAAAATTAAATTGACCCTAAAATGACCATCATAACGTCCTCCAAATAAAACACGACTAATGACATTTACTTTCCCCCATAATATCAAGCAACTTTTATTAAAGAAATTTCTTTCTGGAACGCTTAGTTTTGGAGATATTGTACAGTCTAAACTTAAATGGTACACCCTATATGTATGTGCACCAAACCATAATAGCAGGATGTTACTGAAATTATTCATTACTATACCAGCGCTAAAAGTTATCCAAAATATTCAGAAGGTGATTTACATTGCAAAAGTGTGTTTGTCTCAAATTCCTTTAAAACCAGGTAATTTAACAATACAGCTTATCGTTAATGCGAACACAGTTGCAGATCGCATTATTTGGAACATATTTTGAATATTTCAGTTTTTTCTGTGACCAGTTTCTGCGGGGATATTTTAGGTTTTTCAAGAACATAAAACGCACACATTTGCAACGCTGCAGCCACAACCGACCGGTATGTGGCACTTTCAGTTCCAAAACCAGAAATAGGTCAGCGCGTAAACAGGCACGTGGTGATTATCCACTTAACACACCTCGTGTTATTTTATCACTAAACCTGTGAGATTCAATGAGTATTGCGAAGTTAAGCTAATAATGACTCAACTTCTAGTCTGGAGCTGACATAAACATAATGTACTTTTCAGCCAGCGACCGCGAAACGCTTGTTGGATGATGAAGGCATTATTTCCATATAATGATGAGACAATACCATTATTTCTCGGTACTTGATACCGATAATGATATTTCAGCACCGATACTAGATACTCACTTTATAAAAAACAGTAAAGACGTCAGTTTGTCCACTAAATTATGTTCTTATTAATAGTTTTCTGTGTATAAATGCATGTAACCAATTCTGTATTGTATGCTAATTCCGAAATTGTTCCTGTTTGGCATTCTCCAACTGGCAGCGTTTTTTTACCTTGGTAATGCCACAATTTATAGTATATCCCCTATTGTTACTCAAGGCTTAATAATAATAATAATAATAATAATAATAATAATTTGTTTGCCTACCTACTTATGTAACTATTTTATGCTGAAAACTTTCCTTTAAAGGATTTTCTATCCATATTATGGAATTAGACTTACAGTATACCGTAAGCTATGCTCGTGACCCGAGTTTGACTTTGCGTAAACACTAACAGATAGAAGGAAAGAACACTTATTTCCATGCGCTGTACTATTTCACATCTTAGGTTGTGATTTATTTTACTGGATTCATAGATTTTGGACAGGGGTAGGTACTTAATGGCTGAGAGTGAGTCACCAAACCAGGCTATTGTAGTGATTTTGGTGCATCAGCTAATTCAGCTTCATTCCCAATTCAGTTAACGCTGCATGTTACATGAACACCTTCACCCCTCCCCCATTGTTTTACATGTTTTCATTAAGATACAAAAATCTATGGACTGTTACATCGATTCGTCCACAGGAAACGTAGGCAAGGTTTATTAAGAACTAGAGTCCAGTACTCTTTAGGGACACGTGCGAGGCAATAACATGAAGTCTTGATTTCTTTCATTCCTTATCTAGCATAAAGTTAAACGCAAAGCTTTCAATAATGCACAATTTAACATTTTAAAAGTATCGAAGGTTTATCTCAAAGTGTTAGACATACTTCGATACCACAGGGTATAAAATATCGAAGTCGCATCGTTACTTCCATACTGTTAGTCTAGGCCAATAGCTACCAAGTTGTACTTGTCATTTCGCCAAAACATTACACCGTCCTTTCTTCGTGTTTATTTAGATTAAGGGTCATGTGGAAAACAAAACCGCTAACCCCCCCCCGCATTTCTCAGTTTAAGTATGCTGTTTTGGTTACGTCCTGGAGCCGGTTCTTACACTGACCTACCTTGACCTAGCAACGTTGCCTATGTTTCTAACCAGATTACGTCTGCAAAATGGTGTATTAATGATTAATAATGATTAATTATTTCAAAACCCTGAGTGATGTCACACAGTTACTATCGAATCTAGGTCATAAATAGGTTACTCTACCCATTTATAAGCAACAGATTATTATCTTCATACATTTTCTTGGAATAAACCATCTAATTTGGAAAAACATTTTTTTTCTCTCAACAACGGCTGGTCACAGAACAAAATGATATTATACTCTTTTGTTTGTAATACCTCTATGAAGTGCATACTAAAAGGAATATAATAAGTTCCCTTCCTCCCTGTATATCGTCAGAAAACTTTCTTAATTCGCGCCATTAAGTTTGCTTTGCTCTTGTCTCGTAGGACATCTGTGTGCTGTGGGATGTACTGTCTGTTCCCTGCGTTTATTTTAACAACCTATACAATTTTGTAGTCATTACGTAATGAAATGACATGTTCATTTTATTCAGGCAATAGTAAATAAAAGTCGATCTCAAATCGCGCGGAAATAATGTAACATGACGAAATAGATCGGCTCGACCGAGTGGTTCGAGTGAGCACAAAGTAGTAGTGAAAGGGTTAGTTACTGCCTCATTTGGTGTATATTCTCTTGTTTGTTGTCACCCCTGAAGAATGCATTCTAAAAAACAATCTTCATCATCAACCTTAAAGGTAGGCCATAGGTCTGTTTCGGCTTAGAAGGGATCTTCCCACGTCTATGTGGTTTTCCAATATCTCTAGTCCCAATTGTTTTATATTGCAAGGCCTGTTTTTTCGATCTTTCCTGACAAATTTTGTGTTACATTCACATGAGTTTCTCTCCGCTATAGTTTTTTTTATTTCTGCTACAATATATTGCCACAAGGCTTTTATTCTTCTACTTACTTGAGGCTAATTAATACAAAAGCTTGCAGAAATAATTATTTAATTACACATTTCCCTGTAGGTACAAAGAGGATACAGGAGACACGAAAGTCAAATGTATTATAACGCCTAGCTATTTATGTTCACCTCGAAAATTCATTGCATGATATTGTGATAAACAACTGCTTAGCGACAGCATTTTGAAAAAACATAACAGAGCATTCATAAATTCAAATCAGATATCTGAAAATGGCTGATGCCCCGAAAAATTAATTTAAAATAAATGATTTGTTTAAAAGAGATGTAAATTTTTTGGTAGTAATTTTTAGTTTCTCTACTACGTATAGTAAGTAGGGGAAGTAATGTATTCCACCCAAAAATTCCATACCGAGATTTCACCGGAAATACATGTTTTGAGACCCCCTGAATCCAAAAAAAGCATTTTGGAAACATGTCCGTGTGTGTGACTGTGAACAGCACAACTCAGAAACGAACAGTCGGATAAACACCAAACTTGGTATTTAGGTTCAGTATCTTCCAGAGATGCGACACGAAGGTTTTCAAGAAAATCCCCCCACCCCAGAGTACCCTTTACATGGAACATTTTTCGAAAATTTTAATTTTCTCAAAAATGGCTATAACGATTTTGATTAAAATATCATATGTTTAAGATATTTTTATGACAAAATGTATATCTTGAATTTTCTGGGAATGTCTCCAAAAGCATCCTTCATTGTGAACGACTTTTGTATAACTGGTAAACCATAAGAGATAAACAAACGTTTACTACACAAAAAATGTAGATCGCATTAAAATACACAATTTATGTCATATGCATTTTTTTGTTGAGTGAACCATTTTCGAGATATTGCTTGTTATTCCCTTAAGTTTTTCAATATTTATTTTCTCAAATGGGAATTCGTTATTCATTTTTTTGTCTTGGATATGCAAAGAGTTATAATATGTGGCAAAGGGAATGGTGCTGCACCTAGCAATCAGCTATTAAGAGATATGTATGTGCTTAAAGGCTACTGTATTTCTATATTGCCCTTGTAAATATATATTCCCCTTACATCTACAACAAAATTAGCAATAAGATAGAGTCTGCAAATTTTTATCTCGAATAACATGAAGTAGATGGAGAATAAGCGTTTGTAAAAATAGCTTGTACAAGAGTAGAGAAAGTCATGTGAGTGTAATACATAAGATTTTTTGTCTATCTCTCGCGGGTTACCCGTTAAATAATTCCTTCCGAATGAAGAGGAATTTACAGGATATACCAAGTAAATTCAAGATATACATATATATATATATATATATATATATATATATTAAACATTTAATACTTGAAACAAAATCCTTTAGAGCAATATTTTATAAAATTAAAAATATCGAAATTTTGTCTATGTGAAGTGTAGTTAAGGATGAGGAAATTTCTTCAAAATCTTCGTTGCATCTTTGGAAGATACTGAACTTAAACACACACACACACACACACACACACACACACACACACGGATCTTTTTCTAAAAATGTTTTTTGGGTTCAGGAGGCCTCTAAACGCGTATTTCCGGTGTAATCTTGGAATGGAATTCAATATCTCCTCTACCTACTATGTACATACATGGTAGAGAAAGTGAAAGAATCTCATGTGTTACATTCACATGACTTTTCTAACCTCTATTGCTTATTAGTGAGTATACAAAATATTCTTACTACTTAATACTTTCTCTAACATGTACATAGTAGGTAGAGAAGGTATTGCTTCCACACAAAAATTCTATACCAAGATTACACCGGAAATACATGTTTTGAGGCCCCCTGAATTCTCTAAAAGCATTTTTAGAAAAACGTCCGAGTGTGTATGTCAACAGCATAACTAAAAAACGAAAAGTCAGACAAGTACTAAACTTATGTATAATATCAGTATTTTCCAAAGATGCGACACGAGTATTTTCAATAAAATCCCCCCACCCCAACTATTCTTTTCACGGAATTTTTTTTAAGAATTTCGATTTCCTACAAATGGCTAACGATTTTGATTAAAATACCACATATTAAAGATATTTATATTAAAACTAAAATGTATAACTTAAATTTTCGGGGAATAACCTATGAGTCCTTTTTATTCGGAAGGTATGTTGTACAATCTTGTATAACTGGTAAACGTTAAACGATAGACGAGAATGTACTACACAAAAAGTGTAGACCTCTTTAAAACATAGAACTTAATTCAAATAATCTGTATTGTGGCGTCAACCATTTCCGAGATATACATTATTAATCATTCGAATTGTTCAATACTTCGTCATTCTTTTCAAGTCCTTTCGATATTCAGTTGTTTCTCGTGATTGAATGCAAAGAACATGGAACTTTAAGCCCAGTACATAATGTCCAATTCTTAAACATTTGACTATCACAATTACCTTTAATGCAGTTGTTTCCGGAAAGTTTTCTTTCGATTAAAATGAAGTAGATAGGATAATATCCATTAATAAGCGATAGAGGGCGGAGAAAGTCATGTGAATGTAACATCAGGTGTTTTTTCTATCTATTTCATTTTAATGCAAGTAAATGTTTACAGAAGTAACTACATTACACATTTCGTTATATATAAGTACAAAGAGCACAGCGATAGTCAAATGCTTAACCTGACGCTATAATAGTATATTATGCAATTAGAATATAATGGTAGTAATTAAAACGCGAGTATTATTATTAACCGAGCGAAGCCAGCTTAATAATTATCATACGAGCGTTTTAATCACCATTATAGTCAAGTTTCATACGACTGTTTATACTCGACCATGTATCTAAATTAAAGGTTTCATAAGTATTCGTTTCTGGTTGAGTGATGTGTTACATCGTTATTCCTTTATCTATGGTTACAATACAACGAACCTTGTAGCACCTGTGTCAAACAAAGTTGCTAGCGTTGTGAGACGTACTACGCAGAATAATTGATGCTTGCGCTTTCACAATATTAGATGGCCACTTCTGATTGGTCGAATACCAATACTTTAATGAACAGGTGTACTTTAATGAGGCCCATTAAAGCACTGCTACCAGTCGTATAAATACTACATTTTGGCATGGTCGAGCATAAACTTCTTTAAAATTCCATAGTTTCCATGCAATCGCGAGAAACAACTGAGTGTTGAAGGAACTAAAGAATGACCAAGTACTAAACAATTAAAATCATTAATAACGGATATCTCGGAAACGTTTTATGCCCCAAAAAGGGTTATTTGTACAAACTTGTGTATTTTAAAGACTTCTACATTTTTTGTGTACTACGTTTTTGTTTATCGCACAACATTTACTATTTATACAAGATTATATAAAATTCTTTCCGAATGAAGAGGACTTCAAAGATTCTTCCCAGAAAATCAAATATACATTTTATTTTTCATGTAAATATCATTAATATATGGCATTTTAATCTAAATCGTTTGAGTCGTTTTTCATAAAATAAAAAATTTCGAAAAATGTTCCATGTAAAATGAAAAATAAAGTATTTTATTTAGGTACGCTGTTTAGCTATGGTCCTTAGCATCCCATTCTGTATTGGGCGTGAAAGGCCGCTAATTTTGCTCAGAGGCCTCTTTATCAGGCTTGAGGTTCTTTTACGTGCCGTAAATTTCCGACAGGAGACACCGGTTTTACTTCCCTTCCGAAGGAAGCGATGCTAGGGATTTTAACTTCCGAAAAAAATCCATCGTCCCCCGCCGGATATGAACGCGCGACTTCTGGAACTAGATGCTATCATGGTTACCCTAGACCACATGTTCCATGTAACGCCAGTTTGGCGTAGGGGATTTTTGTTATTGAAAATGTTCGTATTGCATCTTTAGAAGGTACTGCCCTAAATACCAATTTTGGTGTTTATGTGACGTTTCGTTTTTAGGTTATGTTGTTCGTGGACACGCACACGTGGACCTTTTTTATAGGAATGCTTTTTTGGATTCAGAGGCCTCAAATTATGTATTTCCTGTGAAATCTCGGTATAGAATTTTTGGGTGGAATACAATACTTCCCCTACTTACTGTACGTAGTAGAGAAAGTAAAAATGGTATAAAACTAAAAATTTGTATTTGTGGGGATGAAAGCAAAATTCTGCAGTTAAATTTAACTTCAATGGAATTATTAAGCCCCGGATTTTTAGGTTCTAAAAAGTTAAAATTAGGTTCTATGTATCAGTGTATTACGATTTTATAGGATCTTATATGTTGAATTTAGGAATTTATAGGATCCTTGACATTATATATATATATATATATATATATATATATATATGATGCATGAATATATGTATATTCATGCATCACTGGGCACTTTGTTTAAAACACTAACTTTAAATTGTAAAAAGTTAAATTAACTGTAACTTTAGTATGTATTTGAAAGTACCAAATTCAAAAATGTCGTGTTAGAAACTCCCTATAATGGAAGAAGCAATAATGCATACTACTCAACAGCGCTATTAAAATGTTTGCCTCTAGTTTTCCGCTATTGTTGCGGCATGTAAACATCACAGGTTTCAGAAATGTCGCGTGCCACTGACCACCCCTTTCGACTATAGCTAGAAAATGATAACTGAAGGCGGCTAACGTTTTAATTACCTACTTTATTATTATGGCGGACGGTTTAATTAAAGTTTATTATTGTAAGGTATTGCGCAAGATTGCATAATCTAATTATTTAATAGTTTCCTTATTCGAACGGTCTCCCTTCGTTTTAAAAATACTTTTAAATTCATAAATCTACTCTTATTTGCTTAACTAACCAAAAGGCACTTTTAAGTTCTATCACGAAAAATAGGTTTTATTACGTCCTAACGTAAAATTAGGTCAATTTAGGCTCTATAAAATTAAAGTATATTACTCGTTGGTAACTAAAACATTAAAATAAACCGAAGTTTGGAGTGTAGGAGGTAAGGAATAAAGTAGGTCAGAACCTAAGAATTCGGGGCTTAGTAATTATACATCCTCCACACCGATACCACGATCTGGGACTCCGTATCCATGCCCTACCGCCACCTTAATGGTTAGCCAGGGAACCCATTAATCCTCCTTAAATTAATTTATTAAAAGCTCATCAATCGCCGAAGATCCATGGATACACCGAAGGAGAAGAAGGCGATGACCAGATGACGTCACCATCTTCAATTGTGCAGTAAAGAACCGCTGCAAAACGTAAAAGATAAAAATCACACGGGATTAAATCAGGGAATGAGTAGGCATTGAAACAGAAAGTTTACAAAACAAATCCACACACTTTAGATGACCTTAAATTGCTGCCATTTCTCAGATGGCGTAATGCGCAATATC
The DNA here is from genome assembly GCA_030765065.1 of Deroplatys truncata. Taxonomy (NCBI): domain Eukaryota; kingdom Metazoa; phylum Arthropoda; class Insecta; order Mantodea; family Mantidae; genus Deroplatys; species Deroplatys truncata. The sequence goes on along the minus strand of CM060983.1, from coordinate 173,740,995 downwards.
ATAAGAGGTACGAAAATTGCTTGAACAGTGAAGGTGTGAGTTCCACGTCTCCTTGCTTGATGTAGGTAAGTAATTTACTTTTGTTTATGTTATGTGTGTAGAAATATCTAACTGCGGACTTCCTAACACCCGCACCACCGACACAGCAGCCAGTCTTGCCGGTCGGTCGCAGGCCGCGAAACCGGTCCCGCGAAGGATTGTTCATACCATATTTCAGACATGGGAGAACCTACTACTTAAGAACTTAATTATATTTTATGTTAGACTTGTATGCAGTGCGTTACAATTATAATAAACACAAAAATGCGTGAATATTTTCTAAGGCACTTCGTAAAATTTGAATTAAAATTCCGGTTATAATATATATCATACGCTTACAGTAATTTACAAGAAAGGGAATTTTTCCACCTCTGGCATAGGCATTTTTGGAAGGGAGGCATAAATGATAGGAGCTACTTTGCAGCCAAGAGTGACTCGCCGTGAGATAGGTGGCAGGTTTCCAACATTTCTGAAGTGCCTAAGGACCTCCGTTTTCACCCCTGAACACCAAGGGCTACACAAGCGTCCCTGTGCTGTACCAGATCGCACCATGTTCTTACCGTAAGTCCGTGAGAGACATACAGACTAAGGGAAAGATAAAGCACCAGAAAAGTAAAAAGTACAATTTTCGGAAATTCCAACGCACATTCGCCATGACAGATCGGGGACCAGGTTAGTTGGCACTGGGTGGACTGATTCGGGACATTCCGCATGCGAGCCACTGACGTTATTTCTTGAGCCATTAAGCTCCGTCATACATTTAGAGGCTCTCCAAGACATGCACGATTTAAAATAGCTTTCTTCCCTTGTTCTACTTGATTGTGAATGTCTTTCCGGTTTGGTCCGTCTGCCTATATAATATTTCCAGATATTGATATTCATTACATTCCTGACGTTCCGAATATACAGCTCTAAGTCTTCTTGTCCTTCTTTTTTCAGATATTCTGTTTTCACCATGTTCATGTTGAGGCCCCATTTCTTATAATCCTCCTCCAGTTTCCTCAGCATGCAGTCAACATCATATTCCTCACTAGCTATAATTACGTATCATCCGCATACAAAAGCGTCGTCAAACAAGAATCCTCCATTTGAATCCCCATTCCTAAGATGTTTATTTAAAATACGATATTTCCTTTGTAAAAATTAGTTTCTTCAACTCAAATTAAAATATAACCTTATTGAAATCTGGATGTTTGTCATTTCCAAGTGATAAAATATAATACTGCTACGACTTCCTGAACTTCGGCAATAAATTTTACTAAACAATGTAACGTCCTTGTCGGAGAAGAGCTGGACTAGGATGCAATACCAAGGACAAAGAAACAAGCAAATTTACGTACTTGGTGGAATAATAGCAGGGGTCTTGAGACATACGCAAGAGGCTCAGAAAATGAACAAGGTCGCCAAGAGTCAAGCTCGATTACGATTCTCAGTTTCATAAAAGACGTGCATCCTTGATCCCTAAACATCTGTGATTACACAGCGCCATCAGACAGGGACGCTTTGGAAGATGATTGCTGCTGCTTTTGTAATTATTTCTATGCTTTTATACCAAAATAAACGCAAGGTTTATAAGGTAAACACTGGGAAGTTTCATAAAACTTTATTTAATGGAAGTGTCATCTCTAGTAGCGTTCTCATGGCCACGTTCAAGGGCAAGTAGCGTCGAGGGAGGTCGCTGCCTGGGTGGGTGACTGTGTCTCTTATAAACACAAAGGAAAGGTGCTCTCCACGGCTGATTTCACATTAAAATCGTTATCTTGTTGCCTATTTATTATCCTTAATGTTATATGTAACAACCATTATAACCTTCATTGATTGAAAAATTACTTCCGTTTGGAGAGGCGCAGAAGAATGAACCAAAGGATAGGATTATTCTTTCTTTAACTTAACGTAAATTAACAGAATGTAAAGAAGTGTCGGAGAAAAATTAAATTTAAGAACTTAATGCAAAAATGTATAAACATCCCCTTCAAAACCATTTTAACCCAACGACAATCTATAAAATTTGCTAAAATGCCTTTAATGAAGTAAACATTCAAGGTATTTTAGTATTTTTTAACGCCCGTTCCTTCTACATACGGTACCATGGACTTGACGATACGGAAATTAATGGCATTTAGCAAAGGAAATTTGGGAAGGAAACGTTTAAGGTAACTCCCCGGCATTTGCCAGTTATGAGGACTGAAAAAGCTTCAGTAAGGGAAGCGGAACTGGCGAGATTTGAAATAAAGATCTTCCGTTCATGAGTCTGTGCCTTAATAACCTCGGCTACTCGTGTAGGTACAAAACCTGTTAAGATTTGAGAAGTTGAATTTGCCCCAATTTTTTAAAATAATATATTAACTTTGTAATTTAACTGTTTCTTTAACTATTTAATATTTATGTTTGCCTCGGCTGCGTCAGTATTATTGTTTTACAGACATGGATATCTTGGCAGGGCGTGGTGCAACAAGAATGTAGGCTTACACAGATTTTAAGTTTTAATTCACTCCTTTTTATTAATCCTTGACAAAAATTAAACAGCACTTCACTGATATCGAGAGCTGTGAAATTATTTTACTTAATACTGTATTTAATAGGTAAACCTATTTTTCGTCTCACACGAATACTTAATTAATTTCTTGAGGACACATCCTGCATCCGATTACTATCACTGTCTGCAAGCAACTGAACTGATTTCAACCGCCCAAACTTGTAAATTTCTGTATTTTAAGTCTCTGATTGGCTAATCCTAGTCCAATGGAATAGCTGCATTTAACTAAAGCTTTTCCTGGTTGTTGATTGGCTATTTTTATAAACTGTCACTAAAATCACATTATTGTTACTCCAAGAATGACTAGTAGTATTATTAAACTCTCAAATTCATTATTGCCTCAAGGTTACCTCATTGTTAGCAACTTTTAACTTATTATTTCACAGCTCCTACATTATTAAATTACGTAATGCATTCACATAACATTATTGAACATGTATACAATAATATAAGCATATGCAGTGACTGTTATATACATTTTACAAATTATTACATACACATATTGCTTCAAGGCGGGCTGTTATTGAATTTACATATTATAATTAGACTGAAATCATTTAATTGTTAAAAATACTGCCTCAGATTCTAGACAGGCTGAAAATACAACGGTTTTCCAGGCACTCTAATCATTATCAGTGATTGTTAAACCACTTATCTCAATAAGTACACTGAAAAAATTTATAAACACTTTTTTTCTGTATTTTGCAGATTTGAAATAGAAAGACGATTGGCAACAGCGCACTCTCCCTTGCAGGTGGTTGGAACAGTAGACGGTTAAGGTCAGGCCTGACCCAGAAGGGAATACGCGCGTTTTTGTATACAGCTTTTAAGTTTTTGTTGCATTATGGGAACCATATTACTTTGCAAGACAGTTCTTTCGTGTAAGGTAACTTAAGAGAAGTGTTTGATGTAAGCAACTAAAACCGAAACATGCTTGCCTGAGTTTGAATGAAGCATTAAAGTAAAATAATGCTTTAGTGTAAACGTTTACTTACTATGCACTATGTGTACAAACCAAATAGGCAAAGTAGCTTATAACTGCCAAGTATAAAAAAGTTCACGAGCTTACCCAAGCTTTCATTAAAAGTAAATAAAACGGAAATGAGTACTTTTATTTAAGAATGCAAGGATATGCAATTAAACTAGGTAAATCCTTTTATATAAACATGTAATAAACAACATTAACAAATGTGCTATTTTAGTCTCATTTAAAGATCCAATAAAAGAAAAAGAAATGGCATATAATTTTTCTACGGAAGATACGAGCGCCTGATATCAAGCGGGCGAGAGATGCAGTAGTGAGGCGTGTGTATGTGGTCAGTTATTTAACCGCTGTTGCAACGTGTAAGTCTCCAAAAATTACGATTTGTACAAAATAGAAAAACGAGGCCCTTAAGAAAGAAAGGGAACATAAAAGCGATAAAAAACCCTCATCTGATGCACTCACACAACTTTTTCTACCAATAACAATTTTACATTTATGTATATTATTTAATCTATTCGTATAAAAATGATTCCTCTGTCCTCGCTATGTTATTCGCGATACATTTTTACGTAGAATTTGTTTCAAATTGGGCAAGAGGTTTTCAAGATGCGGAAGCAACATTCAAATGTTTATTCTTAGTTACAACTTGTGATGGAAAGAAAAGAAAGGGAGCAAAAGCAAGAATCGCAAACCTTAAAGCATATCCGTTAGCTGACGCTTAGAAATGACCTAAACTTGCAACAAGGAATATTTCGAAAACGACTATCGCTACGAAAGCGATTTGTACAAATTGTGTATTTAAAAGAACTGTACGTATTTCCTGTAGTAAGTCTTTTACATATCTTTCAATATTTCCTTGTCATACAAAATTGTACAAAATTCAACCAAATATAGGTAATGGAATTAATTGTTCTTGCACACAAGCCGTATGATATACAGGGTTTGGAAAGATAGAATCAAGCGACTGAAAAATTCAATGCCTTTCCAACCTTGTCCAACACAAGGCTTGTGTGGAAGAACAATTAATTCCATTAATTGACCTAATAGTGGTTGAAAGTATGAAGCCAGGGACTTAAAGTGCTTACAATATTGTAAGTCGCCGTTGGAGTATGTCATCTCAATACAATTTGAGATCTCCTTGTGGTTTACTGAAGAAAAAATGCGAATCAGTTGGAGAATTTAATCTTGTGCCGGCATGTTGCCATGCTAACTCAGCGGTAAGAGCAACCGGACGGAGACCTGGGGAGCCGTGGGTCAAATCCTGGCTATGGCATTGAATTGTTCAGTCGTCTGATTCTACCTTTTTAAATACAGGAAGTACACAGGATAAGTTCACAACAATTTCAAGATGTACATTTTATTTCTCATTTAATACATATTTAACATGGAATTTTAAACAAAATCGTTATCAGAGCCGTTTTTGAAAAATTAGAAAGAGCTTTTTCCTGTAAAGTTTAGTTTGAGGTGGGGAATTATCTTCGTGTCAAACCCTTGGAAGATGCTGAACTTAAATACGAAGTTTGGTACTTAACCGTATTTTTGTCTTTAGTTATGCTGCTGTCTCTCTCTCTCTCTCTCTCTCTCTCTCTCTCTCTCTCTGTCTCGCCTTTTTCTAATTGGTAGCAGATGCACCTAGAGCTTTGTGAAATTGTTTTAATAAAAATTATTTTGTAGTTTTAATTATTTCATATTACAATAAAATAAATGGCCCCGAAAGCCAATATTATATTTAATGATTTCAGAAGAAGAAACAATTGTCAGTTTGGTGAAACAGAATCTTGCCAAACCATTGCCACGAGGTATACACTAAATCCTAATGTTACCTCATTTCTGAATTGGCTTGCACGAAGGTCGTCTCAGACAGCCTTGAAAGTTTATCCCATCCCAAAATGTGTGCAGCTGCGGTGTATGCACTTAGAAATTGATTACCAAACATTTGATTGCTTTTAACCTGTCTAACACATACTTTTGATATTACTGTTTGCACAACAATAATAAAGCAATAATAATTAATTATCTTTCCCTACACACAAAAGATAGCCCAAGGTCGTGGCGTCATTAGTGCATCATCGATGATCTCATCGCGGCCCTGTGCAGCGAGTTCAAACTAACGTCATCTTAACAAAGGAAGCACACTATATTTCACCTCTCCTCTGCTTTACGTCTTTCCATAAACATTTGTTCTTAACAAACGTAGTCATTATTGTTTAACTTCCTCTCATACAAAGGAAATACATGTTTCTGACGCGTTGTTTATCCACTGCATCAGCATCGCCTTTTTTTGCGAGAAAATTATTTCTGGCCCCGTAGCCCCGTGTTAGGGGTCCCGGGTTCGATTCCCGGTTCGAGGGTGGGATTTTTTCTCCTTATCCTCCCCAGAGTCTGGAAGTATGGATGAGAGTGTGAATGTGTGTATGATCTAATGGTTAAAAACCAAAGGGGCAAGAAAACCAACGACAAGAGTTACACGAGGCAATAAGTTACTAAAGAAAGGCCGCCGATAAGACCAATGTAGTTAAAGGCAGGGTATAAATGCAACTAATAAAAAAATTATGATGTGTTACACTCACATGACTTTCTCTACTCTTGTACAAACTATTTTTACAAACGCTTATTCTCCACATGCTTCATGTTAATCGAGATATCGAGAATCTTATTGCTAATTTTCTTGTAGATGCAAGGGGAATTGTTAGGCTTTAAGTGATAGTCAAATATTTTAAGAGCTGGTTGCTATGTGGATTATTCCATTCTGTTTGCATAACCAGGACCAAAAAAAATGAGAAGAAGTATGAGTATTGGAAAGTTTAAGGGAATAACAAGTAATATCTCGAAAGTCGTTCACTCAAAAAAAAAATGTATATGACATAAATTGGTATTTTAACGCGATCTACATTTTTTGTGTACTAAATTTCGTCTATCTGTTGTGGTTTATCAGTTATGCCAAAATCGTTTAGTCATTTTTGAGAAAATTAAAATTCTCGAAAAATGTACCATTTAAAAGGTAATCTAGGGTGGGGGGATTTTTTTGAAAACCTTCCGTGTCGCATCTCTGGAAGATACTGAACCTAAATACCAAGTTTGGTGTTTAACCGACTGTTCGTTTCTGAGTTATGCTGTTCACAGACACACAGACTCACACACGGACATGTTTCCTAAAATGCGTTTTTTGGATTCAGGGGGCCTCAAAACATATATTTCCGGTGAAATCTCGGTATCGAGTTTTTGGGTAGAATACAATACTTCCCCTACTTACTGTACGTAGCAGAGAAAGTAACAATGATTTCTGGTTCTACTCAAAGAAGATTTATATATATATACTGATAATTCGTAGTTGTTGGAGAGAAAACAACAGCAAATCATATTACATATGGAAAATTAAAATTAAATTGAGTTTTATTTATGGACGCTCTTTAACTACTATGGTCCTTAGCGTCCCATTCTATATTGGGCGTGAAAGACCGGTAATTTTGCTCAGAGGCCTCTTTATCAGGCTTGAGTTTCTTTTACGCGCCGTTAATCTACGACACGGGACTACCGGCTTTACTTCCCTTCCGAAGGAAGCCATGCTAAGGATTTTTATGCTCGAAAAAAATCCATCGCCCTCCGTCGGGTTTGAAACCGCGACCTTGGGAACTAGAGGCTAGCACGGTACCACTAGTCCACAGAGGACGATTACGTATGGAGGCTGTCTGTTTATATCAAATATCTCAGTTTTTTCAAAATTCATTGATTTATGTTTGACAAATATTAAAGGAAGGAAACGTTTAAGTTATATGTGCATGTATAATGAAAACAAATGAATTGTGTTGGAAAAGGTAGTGTGATTAACTGTTCCAGCTGTTTCCCACTGATGCGAGCGCGCGTACGCACGCACGCACGCACACACACAAACACACACACACACACACACACAAACGGAATAAATTTCAATCTAGGCTTCATATTCATAAATAAGATGTAGAATATACTTTTCGTTTCTTAAAATCTTAGAAACATGCTCTCATAGCATTTACACAAATGCAGTAGACAATTGTAATAAACATAAATGCATCTAGGAATTCTCTCCCATACGTTATAAAATTATACTGTGAATTATAAAAATTTAAATTAAATAGATTTTCTTAATCGCCAAATCACAAAACACATACTATGTAATCCGTTTATTTTTCGACATGATTCGTATTTAAAGAAAGGAGAAACCTACTGTGCCCTTTCGTAGAAGGTAGTAAAGCATTTTGCCAATTTTTCAGTGAATCTTGACACTCATTAATGCGTAAGTAGCACCTTCTGATTGGTTTATATAAGGCAGTGTAGCAAATGACGGATTGAATAGTTATTGCATGCTGGCCCTCGTAAGCCGTGGTCGCTGGAGTGTATAGTTTTGGCGCACCGCCAAGCTGAGGGTCGCAAGTTCGAATCCCGCCATGGACGTGGGTGTTTGTGTGTGTGTGTGTGTCTGTGTGTTGTGTAATTGCGGTAATAAGCGGTAAAGAAACAGTAAAAAAACACACAGTAATTATGAAACTGGGTAAAACAATAGAATTTAGAAAAAAATTGATGTGTACACTCACATGACTTTCTCTACTCTTGTACAAACTATTTTTACAAACGCTTATTCCCCATATGCATCATGTTAATATTATTGCTAATTTCCTTGTAGATGCAAGGGGAATATGGTAGGCTTTAAGCTATAGTCAAATATTTTAAGCGATGGTTGCTATGTGGAGCATTCCATTCTCTTTGCATTACCAGAACAAAAAAAATGGATAACGAATTCCCATTTGAGAAAAAGTGTAAGTATTGGAAAATTTAAGGGAATAACAAGTAATATCTTGAAAATGGTTCACTCAACAAAAAAAAATGTATATGACATAAATTGTGTATTTTAACGCGATCTAAGTTTTTTGTGTAGTAAAATTTTGTCTCTCTCTTATGGTTTACCAGTTATGCAAAAGTCGTTTACAATGAAGAATACTTTTGGAGACATTCCCAGAAAATTCAAGATATACATTTTATTTGTCATGAAAGTATCTTAAATATATGATATTTTAATCAAAATCGTTAGAGCCATTTTAGAGAAAATTAAAATTTTCGAAAAATATTCCATGTAAAGGGTAATCTGGGGTGGGGGGATTTTCTTGGAAACCTTCGTGTGGCATCTCTGGAAGATACTGAACCTAAAAACCAAGTTAGATGTTTATCCGACTGTTCGTTTCTGAGTTATGTTGTTCACAGACACACAGACAGGCAGATACACAGACACACACACACACGGACATGTTTTCAAAATGCTTTTTTTTTGTATTCAGGTGGCTTCAAATCATGTATTTCCGGTTAAATCTCGGTATCGAATTTTTGAGTGGAATGTAATGGTTCCCCTACTTACTATACGTAGTAGAGAAAGTAAAAGAGGTTGTTGGTTATCTATGATTAAGATCTTAAAAGGGAATTTAAACAAATTGCATTATTTCTGAGTTCCTGATGTAATGGCCAAACCGAGCGAGATGGCTACGCGGTAACGTGTGAGACATTCGGGACCTGCGTTCGATTCCCCATGGATGCCCACCCTGACTATGGGTTTTGTAGGTTTTGCCTTTGACAAGCGAATGCTGGAGTGGCTATTCTACCACGGATTTACTTTCTCTCTTATTTTATTTCCCTTTCATGTTTCAGGTTGGCGTTGGGGCTGTGGTTCGGTCGGTATCGGGCAGATAGCGCAGATGCTTGCGATTAGGAACCTCTTCCCGGCCCTACTGGAGGGAAGCCTATTGAGCTCCCAATGCTGGGTCGTGTTTTCCAGTCCCACTAAAGGTACTTCCCCTGTGGCAGGGTGGTCAAGCCTGGAAGTGTTAGGGAACTCTGCGCGTCCCGTGCACAAAACATTCATTGAGGTCGAGGTGCTAGGTATTCCCTATCCTATAATAGTCAAACATCATATTCATCCAAAAATGTAACAAAACAGTATTCTCTCAGATCAAACTCTGAACCCTTGCTTTTATATCATTTGCATGTATAGTGTGCTCTCAACAGAAACTCACATGCATGCCAATTTTTTAAGAGAATTGCTTAATATTATGTAACCCGTTACTGAGACAGAAGGATGCAATTTGAGACATCATTAAGTATGCAGAACATGCAATCTTTTGATGTAGCATAAGCAGTACTTGAGACCAGAAAAAGATTACAGTTATTTTAGTGACTTCTGTAACGGAAACTCCGCAACTACAATTTAAGAACCGTATGAGAGAAACAGCAGGTATCTTAAGCAATGGGAAAAGGCCGCAGCGGAAGTGCTTTTGTAAAGCGTTCACATTATCAAGAAGCTATTATTTAATTTAATAATATGGTACCTTATATAGACGTACGAGAATAATTCTAAAGTCGGCTTTGAAAAGTCTTGTAGCATGCTTACTTCCTGAGGGAATGTTGTGAGAAGAAACATTTTTACACACTCACTTTGATGACAGAATAAACGCAACCTGAACTGGCCTAGCGTACAAACTTCTGACTCTCTCTCTAGAGGGTACGAAAGTCGGAATGTGGAGCTATAGTTGAACACCTATTACAGATTGGGGTAAACTCATCTCCAGCTTCTCTCTCGATTATTAATAATTTCTAATCTAGTGCAAGTAGAGTATTTAGGATAGAAATGAGTTTACAAAATTCTATTACTTTCCTTACCGTGTACGATATCAAAAATAGGAATATAAAACAATGTCAGGTTCCAGTTACAGGGTGAATATTTTAAAATAAAGTTGACTTTTTATGTTTGTAGCCTATATTTAAATATAATACTTAAAATAGCTTTTAAAAAATACCTTGAGTAAAGAAAAGTAAATAAGAACAATATTGTTTGCTTATGATCAATTACTACTATCAGATTCGGAAGATAACTTACAAAGATCGGTGAATACGTTGAATGCGATAACAAAGAAATATAATATGAAAATATCATCTCAGAAACCAAATCAATGGTCATGTATGGGAAATATCGAAGACGAGTGAAACTAGTAGTAGATAATAAAATAATAGAACAGGTCTCCACTTTCAATTACCTGGGATGTTATATAAGTTTTGAACGAATGAATTACGACCTGCAAACGAACATTGTAAAATACAATAAACTGAATGGATGCATTAAGAAACATTTTGGAAGGAGTATGAGAACTGAAAAACAGAGATTATATAATATAGTATCCAAGCCAGCCCTGAGATATGGAAGTGAAACCTGCACGCTGAGAAGCCGGGATAAACGTCGTTTAGAAGCAGCATAAAAGTATCTTATGCGTTATCCAGTGGGGAAGACTAGAAGAGACAGAGTTAGAAACCAAGACATAAGAACACAGTTGGGAGTCGAGAATATAGTAGGCGAGATACACTACGTGATCAAACGTATCCGGACACCTGGCTGAAAATGACGTACAAGTTCGTGGTGCTCTCCATCGGTAATGCTGGAAGTCATGTTGGCCCACCCTTAGCCTTGATGACAGCGTTCACTCTTGCAGGCGTACTTTCAATCAGGTGGTGGAAGGTTTCTTGGGGAATGGCAGCCCATTCTTCACGGAGTGCGGAACTGAGGAGAGGTTCGATGTAGGTCGGTGAGGCCTGGCACGAAGTCGGCGTTCCAAAACATCCCAAAGGTGTTCTATAGGATTCAAGTCAGAACTCTGTGCAGGCCAGTCCATTACAGGGACGTTATTGTCGTGTAACCACTCCGCCACAGCCCGTGCAGTATGAACAGGTACTCGATCCTGTTGAAAGATGCAATCGCCATCCCCGAATTGCTCTTCAACAATGGGAAGCAAGACGGTGCTTGAAATGTCAATGTAGGTCTGCGCTGTGATCATGCCACGCAAAACAACAAGAGGTGCAAGCCCCCTCCAGGAAAAACGCGACCACACCATAACACCACCACCTCCGAATTTCACTGTTGGCACTACACTCGCTGGCAGATGATTTTCACCGGTCATTCGCCATAGTCACACCCTGCCATCGGATCGCCACATTGTGTAAAGTGATTCGTCACTCCACACAACGTTTTGCCACTGTTCAATCGTGTAATGTTGACGCTTCTTACACCAAGCGAGGCGTCGTTTGGCATTTTCCTGCGTGATGCGTGGCTTATGAGCAGCCGCTCGACCATGGAATCCAAGGTTTCTCACCTCAGGCCCAACTGTCATAGTACTTGGAATGGATCCTGAGGTAGTTTGGAATTCCTGTGTGATAGTCTGGATAGATGCCTGCCTATTACTCTTTACGACCCTCTTCAAATGTCGGCGGTCTCTGTCAGTCAACAGACGAGGTCAGCCTGTACGCTTTTGTGCTGTAAATGTCCCTTCACGTTTCCACTTCACTATCACATCAGAAACAGTGGATCTAGGGATGTTTAGGAGTGGAAATTTCGCGTACAGACATTGACACAAGTGACATCCAATCACCTGACCACGTTCGAAAGCCGTGAGTTCCACGGAGCGTCCCATTCTGCTGTCTCACGATGTCTAATGACTACTGAGGTCGCGGATAATTAGTACCAGGCAGTAGGTGGCAGCACAATGCATCTAAGATGAAAAACGTATGTTTGTGGGAGTGTCCAGATACTTTTGATCACATAGTGTATGTATCTACCAGAAGCAATGGAAACAGCATGTTATGAAAATTGTAGATTATCTAAGCTAGCAATGTATTATAAACCAAAGGGAACTAGAGACTTGGGACGACCACGAAGGCGATGGAGTGATCAACACAACTGACATTGAAAAATTAGCCTCGAAACGGGTCATTGGCCTATACCTTTGAGGGAAGAAGAAGACTTAAAATCGCTGAGATTTACTCAAGAGCATTTGCGGTCTCATACCGTTACAGTTTCGAAACCCAGTTATCTAAACCAAGCACCCATTTATTCTCATAATTTAAATTTTACGCTTAAATGAAGATATTTATTTTTGATAGTATACAAGCGGAGAATCCAACTTTATTTAATGTTTGTTAAACACTCATAATACGAATATGTATTTTACAGACCTAAAATATGTATACACCACTCCGCCTTAGGTACAAATATACCTACCAGATGTTGAAAAAGTACTCCATTTCAGATGCCGTATTATGGACCTAAAAGGAATGGAAAGTGTAATAAACGTGGGTTCTAAAACGCATAGCTTAAAGAGTTATGAAAGCCCTTGTTCAGCATACATTCTAATGCAATCTAATGCTATTACAACGATCTACACCATAAAATGCAGTAAACATGATCCTGGATCTGCAGCTCCAACAACGGCTGACCTTGCACCATTGGTACGCCTGTTGTGGAGGATCGAGTATTGCAACGAGTGGAAGAAGATTCTGGAACTATTGTGTGTAGAATTTCAGCAACTGTCGGAGTTGGTCATCCTCTTGTCTAGAGAATCCTGCATGAACATTTGCTACCCTTTATCAGCCAGTGTGTCCAAGCCTTCGGCCACTAGGTCTCCTTGCCGGATTGCAGTTCTGCCAATGCTGTTGCAAAGAGATCTACTCTTCTCAACAAGGATACTATTCACAGATGAGGCTGATTTCACGCGAGATGGGATTGTCAATTTTCATCACAAAAATGTGTGGGTTGATGAAAGCCCACATGCAGTTAAAGAACCAAGACATCAGCAACGATTTTTAATTAACCTATGGGCAGGAATCATTGACGACAGACCAATGGTACCTTACATACTACCAAACAGATTAAATGGCGCTAGGCATCTTTATTTCTTGTTGCCTGTGTTGCTGGAGGAAGTTCTATATCATCAAAGGCTAGAGATATTGTTCGTGCATGGTGGAGCACCAACCCATTTTCTGTGAAATGTCAGAGAACATCTAACACAGGCATTTAACATTTCATGGATTTGTCGGGGAGGTCTAGTACTTTGGGCTGCTTGTTTTTCCAACCTTAATTCGTTGGATTTTTTGTTGTGGAGATACTTGAAAGGCTTTGGTGCAAGCCTTCTGTTAATGTACAAACAACCAGGAGTCTTTCGAAGAGTGTGTGATTCCCTCAGACGCCGGACAGAAGGATGCATTACTATGAATGGGCACCACTTGAGCAGCTAGAGTGAAGGTTAACGAGTGTTCATAGCTCTTAAGATATGTATTTTAGAAGCCAGGTTTAACGGACTTTTCTCCTTGTTTTGGTCCACACTACTACCTCTCACAGCATGGAATACCGTTTTTCCTTTCTTTCTTTCTTTGCTTTTTGTTTAACATCTTGTATAGATAGACGACATTACGAGGGCTATTCATAAAGTAACTTCCGTTTATTTTTTTAAAACATGTGAATGAAGCTACAGAATTTCCTTTACAATACTTTGAAAGCACACACTCTAATTTATTTGTCACATAGTTTCCAGCCACATTGAGACTCTTGTCGTAGCGTTTGATTAGCTTTGAAATTCGTATAATTCTGCCGCCTGTGACTGAAGCCAACCTACGACTCTGGTTTTCAACTCTTCGTCATCGCCAAAGCGCTTCGAGCCAAGCCACTTCCTCATCAGGGCACTGCGTTTATTTGGAATGACCCTTCTAAAGTGAGTTAGTATATTACAATATATTTCAGCGCTCATTGTGGCATTTTTCTCCAAGAACTCCACTAGCAAAATTCCTCTTCTGTCCCAGAAGACAGTTGCCACGAGATTCCTGCTGGAAAGAGTTTGACGACATTTTGTGGGTTTTTTCTGTGACACAGCATGGTCCCAATGCGTTCATTGAAGTTTTCTTTGGCGAAGTTTATTTTCTAAAAAAATAAACGGAAGTTACTTTATGAATAGCCCTGTATCTTAAATAAACAGATGAGGATCCACGTAAACATAATGTAAAATATTAGTTATTTTAGCTGTGGATTCAGCCATGTCCATGGTGCAGTTGGTAGCGTTTATCTATTAACCTAGAGGGCCCGCAGAGTTTTCCTTATCCTGGAAAGGCAAAATGTCAGAGAACTTTGCGTCCCGGATCATTTGAGCCCTCAGTAACAGAGATGAAACGTTTATCCATTGACAATGTACAGAAATAGCTTATAAGCAGTGAACCTGAAAGACAGGCTCAAACTGAGTAGGTTCGTATATACACTATGTGATCAAAAGTATCCGGACACACCCAAAAACATAATTTTTTCATCTTAGGTGCATTGTGCTGCCACCTACTGCCAGGTACTCATTATCCGCGACCTCAGTAGTCATTAGACATTGCGAAACAGCAGAATGGGACGCTCCGTGGAACTCACTTATTTCGAACGTGGTCAGGTGATTGGATGTCACTTGTGTCAATGTCTGTACGCGAAATTTCCACTCCTAAACATCCCTAGATCCACTGTTTCTGATGTGATAGTGAAGTGGAAACGTGAAGGGACATTTACAGCACAAAAGCGTACAGGCCGACCTCGTCTGTTGACTGACAGAGACCGCCGACATTTGAAGAGGGTCGTAAAGAGTAATAGGCAGGCATCTATCCAGACCATCACACAGGAATTCCAAACTGCATCAGGATCCACTCCAAGTACTATGACAGTTAGGCGTGAGGTGAGAAACCTTGGATTCCATGGTCGAGCGGCTGCTCATAAGGCACACATCATGCAGGAAAATGCCCAATAACGCCTCGCTTGGTGTAAGGATCGTCAACATTACACGATTGAACAGTGGAAAAACGTTGTGTGAAGTGACGAATCACGTACACAATGTGGCGATCCGGTGGTAGGGTGTGGCTATGGCGAATGCCCGGTGAACGTCATCTGCCAGCGTGTGTAGTGCCAACAGTGAGAATCGGAGGTGGTGGTGTTATGGTGTGGTCGTGTTTTTCTGGAGGGGGCTTGCACCCCTTGTTGTTTTGCGTGGCATGATCACAGCGCAGACCTACATTGATATTTTAAGCACCTTCTTGCTTCCCACTGTTGAAGAGCAATTCGGGGATGGCGATTGCATCTTTCAACACGATCGAGCACCTGTTGATACTGCACGGGCTGTGGCGGAGTGGTTACACGACAATAACATCCCTGTGATGGATGGGCCTGCACAGAGTCCTGACTTGAATCCTTTAGAACACCTTTGGGATGTTTTGGAACGTCTACTTCGTGCCAGGCCTCACCGACCTACATCGATACCTCTCCTCGTTCCGCACTCCGTGAAGAATGGGCTGCCATTCCCCAAGAAACCTTCCAGCACCTGATTTAAAGTTTGCCTGCGAGAGCGAACGCTGTCATCAAGGCTAAGGGTGGGCCAACACCATATTGACTTCCAGCATTACCGATGGAGGGCGCCAATAACTTGTACGTCATTTTCAGCCAGGTGTCCGGATAGTTTTGATCACGTAGTGTATGATGTCTATGACTGAAGTGTGTAAATATATCGTTGTTTTCCAAAGTGTACTGTAGTGTAGTGTAATCTGCTGTTCTAGGAAAATTTCAACGCTACTCATCAACCACAATTGCTTTATTCATCGTATTTGTAGACTTGAAATAGATGGGATCTAAAATGTGTATCATATTACACTTGCAGATCTAACGTAGATAAGCGAAGAAAAGACTGGCAAGTGTAGCTCTCACTGTGGATAGTACCTCTTCTTCTTTCTTCTTTAAAGGATTACCCTCCTCTTTGTAGGACTTACAAGCCAATGCCTTAAGTCAGTAACCTGTCGAGGAGCAAGAAAAAAGGTATTTTCTTTTTCATTGGACGGCAAAGGTGCTTAAAACTAAATACAAGTTTACCTACATAAGGCTATTTATTGTACGCATAGCTGTTAAGAGTTAAATCTCATTCTAAATCTCATCTTCAAATGGAATTGGTTAAACATCTCCAGTCAAAAGAGAGCGCGCGCTAAATTGAACGTACCATGTTGTGGCAATTTGAGTCTTCAGTAATATATACCCTGAGTGCCCTAAAATTCTAATTTTTGCTGTTTGTTCCATATGGAATGGTCCGTATTAGAGAACCAATCATATAATACGCTTAGGGTGCTAACAGCAACTAGCAGAAGCCACACAGCCTGAACTTTGATTAAAATTTTCTACTTATCAATCAGACGACGTTCTTTTCGATTTCTTTTTTCCAGTCTAGAAGGAAGAAGGACAACTGAGTATATTCATGCGCTGTATATGTGGTGGTCTATTTATTAGAACAAGTTGCATTATTTAATTTTCTTGATTATGATAAATCATATAATTATAATAATGATATGATACATCACATTATATATATATATATATATATATATTATAATTACGATTCACAAAAAATCAAAAGGATGATCAGATTAACGAAACAGTTAACAGAAATTTAAAAAATAAAACAAGGAATGAAACAAAAATAAAACAACACAAAATTATTAACTCCCCAGATGTCTTGTGGAGCTGAAGCTTGGTACACAAACGCTTCACATGAAAGAAGACTCCAAACAACAGAAATTGGATGTTAAAGAAATCTAAATCCATAAAGAGAATGGAACGAATTTGAAAATGAGGACATAAGAAATTGTTTAAATGTGAAGAATATAAATTATGTAATAATAAAGCGAAGAAATTAACGGTAGGCTAACTTAAATCGGATGAATAGCAACAGAATACGAAAACAAATAATAAAATACAAACCAGCCGGAATTAGAAACTTAGGGATCCAAGAAACATACGGTTGCGTCGCTTTGTTGAAGATATAACAGCTCTATAAGGCTCATTGCGTGGGTTTGGTGATGCATATTTATTTTATACGATCAAAAGTTACTGACTTGTATTGACTACTCTAGGTTGCTAGTAACGAAAACTGGTTAGGAATGCGGTTAGTTGTCTTCATTAAAAATGTGCCTGCTTTTGGAGATTGATAGGAATGTACTGAGAGAGGAGGGAACATGTTCATATGTAGAGGCGAGGAAGTTGTACTAAGATTGTTCAGTTTTGTTAACAGCTGACGCCCCTATAATATTTTATTGTTTACTTGCTATGGCGAGTGGTCACCTCCCACCTAACCGGCCCGGGTTCTATCCCAGGGACTCGCATGTGGGGTTTCTGGTGGACGCAGCAGGGTCTGGACGGATTTTCTCCGGTTTTCCCACGTCAATTGTCCATCATCTTTTCTTTCATCCATTTCGCCTTCATTTCATTTCATCACTCTCACCTGGCAGTGGGTCAATCCCCCGTTCCGAGCTCTTCATTGTCTGATTCTATGTTCGTCTATTCTTCTACAGAATTCTGACTCTAGGCACGGTTGTAAGTCCTAAGGGGTGTAAGTCCTACACACGAGGAGAGTAAGCAACTAAGTAAGGACTTGCTATGGGCACTTACTAGTCAGCCGCGATAGAATGCGCTTGGTGGAAGGCCCCACTTTGTTTTATTCACAATCAAGGCTAGGGATCAGAGGAAAGCGAGGGACAAGGAGATAGGGAAATGCACAGTTGCACAAAGAAAACAGTTGAGGATGTTTTCTTTACCTGACTTCCTTCCGATGCCCAGCCCAGTTGTTTCATAACCGTTTAGTTCCTCTCCTCACCACACGCATTCATATCGTGGCCGACTGGTATACGTGTACGGTTTTGTTTTGCTTTCCAAGCAATTGCTTGGTTAGCGAACTACATGCAAAACAATGTCCACAGTTCACCTACTCTTTAAAAAGCTCATTAACGCTACATACGAAATTCGTGGTTTCCAGGCCTAATTTTCTCCCCGTCTCTTTTCAAGAATACTCTAATCGTTTGTGTCATTCTCCTTAAAGCAATGTGATTTAAACTTATTATTTCAAAACTCCAATAGTAACAGTGGCATCAATTAAGACTACCTACACGGATACATACACGACGGGGACCAAAACTAACACTGCTGTTTTGCAGCACAATAGTGGATTATCAAACGAAAATCTTGATGAACAAGCATTTGGTCCTCCAGGCCATGGGGGTTGATACAACGGGCCAGCTACCTGTTTATCAGAATAAAAAAATGTAAAATTAAGAAAAAAAACGGATGATCAGAATAAACTTTGAAATAAAGAAATCGAAAATGGATTTCTGACGCAGTCAGAACATGCAGGAACAAAGTTAAAATAGTGTTATAGTAGAAAGAATGAAAGATATCTGAACAGATGAATGGGATCCAATGCAGATAGAAAATAGGGAAGGCTAAAGTGAGGAGCGAATAGAATTATGAGAGAAAGGAGGCATGGGAGAACAAAGACGAATGAAGATTGGTTATACAGTCCTGAAATGTGTGCAGGAGGATGTCTCAGACATTTTCATGCCTGAAATAATTAAAATAAAACGTCACATACTGAAAAAAGCACTTTGGTTTTGTATAGGATGTCGCAGTGAGTAACTGTAACCTAGGTAGACAAAATATCTTGGATGCAAAGTGCCTTACGGAATATGTTGCCCCACCGCTTGAGCACTATCATCACTTCCTCTGGAATTTACTTCGTCACGTACAGAAATAACGT
Organism: Deroplatys truncata; assembly: GCA_030765065.1. Taxonomy (NCBI): domain Eukaryota; kingdom Metazoa; phylum Arthropoda; class Insecta; order Mantodea; family Mantidae; genus Deroplatys; species Deroplatys truncata. Next base: position 173,722,007 of record CM060983.1, on the reverse strand, counting down.
AGCAATTTGTCATATTACTTTGAATTATCATCAGATATGATTCTTCAACTGTTCGTAGATGTTCCCACACTTTTTCTTTACATTACGATACCTTTCAAAAGAAAGTCACTTTGAGGCGCATAAAATGTTCACTTTTAATAAAGATGATACTGTTTATTGTCTAGATAAGGAACTAATTAAATATGTTGCAAGAGTAACTGTGCCAAAGTGGTGATGGCTATGTGTGTGTATTACTGTCAAAACTATTTTAATTTATATGATCACAAAATACCTGAAAGCATAAAAACATATGTCCGTTTTAATTTCTGTAAATTAATGCTCAGTTCATAGGATGGTTGAGATAGTACAGGGTGAGCCAAAAGACTCCGAACTGCCTGCGCGGTGTTTTTCCTGTCCCCGTCCTCGGCACTTGTTGCCGTCTGCCGCTATCATAGAAAGGCGCGGATGAAACCATACAACATTTTTAAAAATACTTTTAAAGGCTTTACTTACCAACTTTATGAAAGGAAATGCTGAAACTGTCCACCGTCGTTGTCCGTACATTTTGGCACCTCTTTAGGAAACTATCCGTCATGGAATTTTTGGGGGGAATTTTCCAAACGATGACCGATGTCGTCTAATGTTCTTCAGTAAGAACCGAACGCCGTCTTTTAGATTTCTTAGCCTGAACACTTCCTGTGGCCTGGAATTTACTGTAAAGTTCAAGGAATGTTGTACGGCCTGGAACTTTTACAACTGGAAATCTTTCTGCAAATCGTACTTTCACTTGGCCAGCTGTCCGAGTTAACACATACGAATCATAAATAAATATACACTGTGCCGTAGAAAACATATCCTTAGCCATAATATACTTTGTGACTAAGTACAGAATAAAATAATAAATAACTCGTAATAACTGAACTACATCACATCACCGTCAACTCAAAACTGCACTTCACACTGCAGAGCAAAACTACGACAGCGTGACTTTGTTTATAGCAGCAGTGCGTTATCATGTTTTTATCGTATTTCCACAAGCCCAGTGGAAAAACACCGGCAGCCGGTAATATTGTTCATAAAATACCCCTCCGGGTTAACTTAAAACAAAGTGTACAAGACAAACCCACACATCCTGGAAGAATGAAAACAAAATATCCGCCAGGAAATTTCTCAGCGTGAACTACGGCAAGTGATGGATAGTTTCCTAAAGAGGTGCCAAAAATGTATGGACAACGACGGTGGCCAGTTTCAGCATCTCCTTTCGTAAAGTTGGTAAGTAAAACCTTTAAAAAAGGTTATTTGGTTTCATCCGCGACTTTCTATGATAGCGGCAGACGGCAACGAGCGCCGAGGACGCGGAGAGGTAAAACACCGCGCAGGCGGTTCGGAGTCTTTTGGCTCGCTCTGTATTAATACATTATAGACTAGTTTTTACCGCGGTTTTTCCCGTTTCGCTCCCGATTCGTTTGCATTCTGTAAGTTTTGTATGGAATCATTTTCGTAAATCTTATCAATTATTATCTCCTACACCAAACGCAGACCAGAACGTTTCTAGAACTAGCTTCTTCATTTCGTAATTTAATTATCCTGCCGTCGAAGCGCTTCGAAATAGTTCTTATTTTACTCTTCTTTAAGGCACAACGAATAGTCGCTTCGATGTAGAAACAGCACCAAAGAAAATCTTCGGTGGATTTTGTGACGGTATTAGTGTTTGTTTGAAAGAATGCTACTGTTTATCTGCCGCACGTATAAAAGACAATTTGTCGTGGTCACTTCGTGTTATCATTTACTGAGCGGCTGTTATTTTATTTAATTTTGGGTTCACTGTCCTCCGGCTAGCTATGATCTTTTTGGTCGAGCACTTATCTTATACAAGGTGTGTAAGCGGAAAGGAGTTTTTATCCAAAGATAACACTGATGAAGAATTTGTTTTACACTTTTATTGTCGTAACATATTTTGCACTTTCACATATTAATCTTGACACTCGCCAAACTGAAGCTGTTATAATAACTTATTTACTGCTCATTCTTAATTCGCGTACTTCAACTTTTTGTGTAATTAACTTTACAACACTTGAGATTTTTCATAACTCTGCTACGCGTAACCTGCGAATCGATAAACTGTGCGATGTATTCAGCGACGTGTAATGGACTGGAGACGACGTGTAATGTACAAATGTTTCCGATAGACTGAACGAATTTGACTGTTACCTAGCCCTTTTTATACTCCCACACCCCGATATGCCTAAAGATTATAACTGAGCTGCTATTGGTTAATAAAACGCGCCAACATTAGCGTCTATATTTATATCCAATGAAAATTACGAAAACATATGCTCTAGGGAAAATGTTCCAGCAAATTATAAGAAAAACGCGCCAATATTACGTCATTTGCTCGTCTCTAATAATGATAAACAGCTCACCCCCTCGCTACATTATTGCACGCTATTATTGTCAGTTTCAGTAAGGCCGTATAAACTTACTTCTCGACAATGCTTACAATCATCAAACATCTCAAATTAATGTCACACAATAATGCATATTCACACTATAATCACTCTTTACATTTACATAATTTGTGATACAATTTACTACGTCAATTTTGTATTGTTTCCTGGGGTCTTTTGAGGCGCGTCCTTCACCTTACCTATCGCAGACCGTAATGGCTTTATAACACAGCAATAAGGGGGAAAAGAGTGGGTGTTGATGCCTTTGATCTTTTTGGTGTTATTGAAACCAAAACATGTTTATTGTCTCAGAACCAGTCATGCCGTATACTAGCAAAATTACTCGTGGACGTATCGTGGGTATGTGGGAGGCTGGTCACACTGTTACAGCAATTGCAACGGCAGTGCATAAAAATTTTTATAGTAAATTAATGGATAAAATTATTCCAGGAAAGTGGGGAAGACGGTCTAAATACTCGTCAGAAAGTGAGCACTCCCCGTAAAATATCCGCAGATGATGATATTCGTTTACTAAGAGCAAATTACCCTTTCGTTATAATTGACTGATCATGTTTAGAAACTAGAGACAAATGTGTATATGGTTTACCGAATATGACATACATATTATGGCAATAAAATTGGGTTATATTTTTGTCTATAATCCTGTTGTATTTCTATGATTAGCAATATGTTAGTAAACGTATATTAAGCAATTGTAGCTTGAATTAGAGGGAAAACATGCTGGTTTATTTATTTGTTGTTTAGTTATGTTTGCTTCTATGCAGCAACAAACATTGATACCACTGTAAGAATACAGTTCTGTTTATTTTTGTTATAAAGTATTGCTATGTATTTAATGAATACCATTCAAGCTTTAATTTGAAAATCTTCTCACACTACACATTCTACATTTCACTAACCTGGGCGGTCATCAAGTTTTTCCCTTAGCTTTCAACCCTTTCAAAGCCGTGTCCTGCACTAGCCGATAAGGTATGGGCTACTAATCACTATAAGAGGTCTGTATGACAAACTGAATGCACTCTTTCTCTTTTAGCCAATACGATCGAGAGCGTAAACATATATTTCTTTTCTACGCCATTTTGTAACCTTTGTTGTGGTTATTGGTGCAACTATTTAACAGAAGGAGTGGCGCACACTTGCACCGTGGCCTAAAGCAACTAATGAAATGGCCATGGCTTCGCAAGGCCACGTACAACGGCAAATAATGTGACATAGACTCAAGGTGCAATGAGATTTTCTTTGGCGCTCTTTGTACCTAGAGGAGCACTCTACAACTATCAGGTAGTGCCGTTTGCATTAGTAAAACTTCTACATATCCCATCTGTGTAAATGGAGATTTCGAAAGGGCGCGTTGTTCACGATTGAAATATCACTGAGTGAGCATTATCCTCATTCGCGAAGTAAGTAAAATAAATAGGAGGAGCTTTTTCTGTTAATTCAGTAGGTTACGTTTCCCACCGTACACTTAATCAGGATTATTAGTTACGTGAATGCAAGAACCACGCACGATAGGAAACCCTATTTTCGCGTCAAGCAACACGCTCCCTCGGCTTCCCAACACTTTTTTTATTGTTTCATTTGTATAGCCCCTTTAACTTCTATGATCTTATCGGGGGCTTTGCTTGTGAAACAGCTGATGTTAATAATGGCTAAACTGTAGATTCTGTTAATGTATTTACTTTCTCTACTACGTATAGTAAGTAAGGGAAGCATTTTTAGAAAAAGGTCCTTTTGTGTGTGGCTATGTGGGTGTGTGTCTGTGAACAGCATAACAAAAAACGAAAACTCGGATAAATACCAACGTCAGTATTTTTCAAAGATGCGACACGAAAATGGTTAAGAAAATCCATCCATCCCAGACTACCCTTTACATGGAAAATTTTTCAAAAATTTTGATTTTCTCAAAAATGCCTAATGATTCTGATTAAAATATGATATATCTACGATATTTCCACGAGAAATAAAATGTATATCTTGAATTTTCTGAATGGCTTTTGCATAAATGGTAAACCGTAGGAGAGAGACAAAACTGTTCTGCACAAGAAATGTAGATCTCGTTAAAACACACAACTTATGTCCTATAAACTTTTTTGTCCAGTGAACCATTTCCGAAATATTCCTTGTTATTTGTTTAAATTTTCCAATACTTAGACTTTTCCTCAAATTGGAATTCGTTATTCGTTTTCTTAATCTCCTGGACATGCAAAGAGAACGGAATGCTCCACATAGCAATCAGCTCTTAAACGATTTGACTCTCGCTTAAAGTCTGCCATTATCCCCTTGTACCTACAAGAAAATAAGCAATAAGATAGTTTCTGCAAATGTTTTCCTTAACATAAAGTAGATTGAAAAATGCGTTTGTAACAATAGTTTGTACAAGAGTAGAGAAACTAAGTGAGTGTAACACATAAGGTTTTTTATTGTTTCATTTGTATAGCCCCCTTTAATTTCTATGATCATATCGGGGGATTTGCTTGTGAATCTACTAATGCTGTTATTCCTAAACTGTAGATTTTGTTGAAGATTTTAATACATTTTACTATTAAATACACTCACATTCAATCATACATTCATATTTCCAGACTGCGGAGGATAGGGTACGTTTCTGATTAAAGAAAACTCACAGTAGGGAATCGAACCTGGAATTGGATTGAGAAGCCAGAACATCAGCAGTCGACCACTGTGGCAGCCACTTTATAACGTGCATGTGTAATATATTATATAACAAAAATCATACTGTATGCGGAAATCCTATATTCACATGCATCGTCCTTTCCCTTTGTTTATTTTTGCCTAGAGAATGCAGTCTGTCGGTCACCTCTGATGACGTGTTGCTCATCATCTCGGCAACTTATTGAAGATCCTGTTGTGTCTGGGTTCTAATTACTATTAAATTGTTTTTGTGGTAGAAACATGTTTTCATTGACCTCCAGGGCGTGATACGTAAAGGACGTGATACGCCAACAAAATAACTGTAAACGACACAGCATATGAAATTCAACACACATTTTTTTCTTTTTATTGTTTGGTTTTGTAACAGGAAATCAACAACAAACCTTTCATATTGTATGTTAAACAAAGTACATGGCTACACTTCAACTTCGACCAGCAGATTACTTAATCACTTGTCTAACATCCTATAACAAGACTTCTGCAAGTTTATACTTCTCTCTCTGCGAATTTCTTGTCACGTTTAGCACATATTACTCGCGCGGCTATGCTCAAAATTGAGTTACAGTCTTAAACTAATTCCGGCGCGAAAATTTTGTTGCGAGGAGCACAGGTTTCTCCTGCTTTTGAAGTCCAAAACTGCGTGAAATTTTGACAAGCACCTCAATCATATACAGTTCTGAAAGGCGCGAATGTGAAGCTTATAAACTAATTCTACTGGTCCTCGAGCTGGCGCGAATTTACATTACATTTAAACACTAACAAATTTCTGTTAACCTGTTTGCCCAACTCGGGGTCACATGGAAGAATACAGTGAAAAATACCTTGTTTGCTAAGCATTTCGAACTTTCCTTAGCGTTAGTTACTTATGTCCTAACTAACAAATATTTCTACCAATATGTAACACACAGTGCATTAACTTTTACTCTTGTTCTTTTCAACTCTTGTTACATTTCTGCTGGTGCAAAAGTTTAAAGTTACTAAAAATAAAATATAGCTGCAGACATATTTCTTTACATTGAAAATGTGAATGAACCCTGCTATATATTAAAATGATAACACAAATGAGACAATAAACATACAAACATAATTAATTTGTAAAACCTATTGGTGTATACTGCAGTATAAAATTGTTTCTTTGTTGATTTACTGTAATTCTCTGTGGTGGGGCCTGTCTGTAACCGGGTCTGAACCCAAGTATTAAACTTAATACAAATAAATATTAATGTTAATATTGAAGGCGATGTTTAAATACTGTCTCATACAAGTGGCAAACTTGGTATGGTTACTAAATCTGATATTTATAATTCATGACAGCAAACATTGTACGTACTTTTAAAACATAATTACAATTTGAACACAATGCTTATGTACAAATTTACTTTAGTTTGTGTTAATAAATTACTTAAAACAAAAGCAGAACTAAAGGAACCGGGCTTTTAAAAATAAAGAATTATAGTTTGAATAAAACTTTCACACTATACAATTTATTTTCTTATGTGGTCATAAATAACTCGAAATTAAATTGCTGTATCCGTGTAAGATGAAAAGGAAATTTATTTTTATTTATGGACGCTCTTTAACTACAATGGTCCTTAGCGTCCCATTCTATATTGCGCAAGAAAGACCGGAAATTTTGCTCAGAGGCCTCTTATCAGGCTTGAGGTTTTTCTACGTGCCGTAAATCTATGACACGGGACCACCGGCTTTACTTCCCTTCCGAAGAAAGCCATGCTAAGGATTTTTACGCCCGAAAAAATCCATCGCCCTCCGCCGTGTTTGAACCCGCGACCTTGGGAACTAGAGGCTAGCACGGTACCACTAGTCCACGGAGGACGACAAAATAAATAACTTGAAGAAAAAAAAATAGAAGAGAAGGAGGCATTATCAAAAATTAGCGTCTGTCACAATTACAATTTGAAAATATTACATTGTTTTAACGAAAGAAACAACTATGAAGGCAATTTATGAAGAACTGACACATTGATTTCTTTAATTGTTTCAAAACGAGTTATGCTAGCGACAAATTATTATACCTGAAATGCTGAGGAATTTTGGGAGATTATTTACCTCTATAGCAAATGTTGAAAATGTCCTCCATCCTGCATAAGGCACAACTCAACACGTCGTTCCATGTTGGAGGACTCTGTTGTCAATAGCTTGAATCTCCTGTGTAATGTTGTGCTTCAGATCGTCCAAAGTCTGGGGACGTGTGGCATAAACCCTGTCTTTTAAGTAACCCCATAGAAAGAAGTCCGGCAATATCAAATCCGGACATCTCGGTAGCCACATGTTGGAAATTATTCGGTCGATAAAGAAACTTGCAATTAGTGCCATGGATTCATTTGATGTATGACATGTAGCGCCTTCCTGGTGAAAATATCCTTTACTCAGCTCTATATCGTGTAGTTGCTCAGCAAACTCCATTAAAATCCGTCAGTACTCTGCAGTGTTCATATTGTTTAAAAAAAAATTGGTCCCACTATTCTCTGTGCGGATATTGTGCACCAAACTCCCATTTTAACCGGGTGCATAGGTGCTTCATGAATAACATGTGGATTTTCGCTGGTCCAATAGCGTGAGTTATTTGAGTTCACATGGCCGGATAAATGGGACCATGCTTTATCTGTGAACCATGTGATTGACAATATGGCAGGATTTTGCACAATGAACGCCTGAAACCAACGACAATAATTCAGTCGTCTATCCTTATTTGGTTCCTGTAACTGATGGACAACCATAATCCTGTAAGGCTTTAGGCCTGCACTTTTCACAGCTCTCTAACACATTTGAGTAACTGTACCCTGTCTCCTGCGACAAATGTCTTAATCATTTTTTGGGTGACTGATCCAGTCGTGCTCTTACGTCAACAACCATGGGAAGCCTAGATGAACGAGTTTTGCCTTTTTCACTCGCTAGAGATCCAGTTGTTTCCAATTTATTTACCGGTCCTAGTATTGTGTTTCTTTGGGGAGGATTCCGAATACCAAATTCTTTCTCGTATGCTCTTTGAGTAGCTGTAATTGAATTCGTAATCCAGTATTGCTTTAAAAGGAAGAGTCGTTGGTTTACTGTGTACTCCAATTTCACGTTGACTAGAACAAAATCTCAAAAACAGTTACGAATAAAACAGGAACATCTGCGCATCTAGTGACAGGCAATCCAGAATATTCCGCTTAATTTGGTGCTAAAATTGGGGCATTGAGTGAATTTCGAACAGAATAATTAAAGAAAGAAATGTGTCATTTATTCATAAATCACTCTGTATTTCAAAGCGGCTTAAACCAATAGAGTTGCTAAATTGCAGTATATTTTACTATTCCCTTTTGTAAATCACTCGCATGCATATAATATCTTAACTCAGAATAATTCATTTACGTGGATGAACCCGCTTGCTGCGAAGATTTATTTTAGGGTGAACCCATGATACTTATTCCATTCTTGAATCAGTTATGCCGCAAGTTTTAATATAACATAATTTCTTCGTCTAAGTGTAAGGAATGTGTCCTGCAGTTTGTGCCGTACATTTTTGTTACAGCCTGTATATTAATACTCGCAATTAACAATTATCAAATTAAATTTTTGTAATTTACATGCATAAAGGTTGCAAACAAGATAGGGTTTTTCTTTTGTTTTAGCTGTTCTTAATGCAGCAGTAACCGCTCTCCAGTGTAGAGTAACCCACGCCTTTTCAACGACGCGATTAAAAATAGCAGCTTATACAGACATAGTGGTCTAACTTGTTCTCCGTTTATAAGTTTCATTTAATTTATGGTGATTAATCGATGTCATACTGTGGTGCATAATGGAGGAACGCATTTATGAACAAAAGAGGCTTCTGCAAAATGACCAACCTATTACAATCCTCCTAAGAAATTCAATTTGCAAATGTTCTCAAATTTGCAGTTCCGAGTAAGGCAGTGATTTATGAATCAACCATGAGTTGTAATGACTTCAACAAAATGGAAATAATGAAAGTGAAGGATGTATTTTAAAATAACAAGACGAGAACTGAAGAAGATGCTACTAGAGTGCAAATTGGCTTCCTGACTTGCACGCAGCAGCTTCTGGTTTTCTTAACAATGTGTATGTGGGAGAGGTTCTATGGCTAAATTGGACGCGCTTATATGAGGTGAAGCTAGCGGCTGGAAAAGTCTTACCTATCCTTTGTGTTTATACCTCGTTTTACGTTTTACTTTCTGTACAACGAGCCGAGAAGGTAGTGAAAATGTTGCATTTCACCGAAAAATTCGATACCGAGGTTTCATGGGAAATGCTGTTTTGAGCCCTCTTGAATCCGTAAAAAGCATTATTAGGAACAGAATAACGCAAAAATGAAATGTCTGATAAATACCAAGCTGGGTATTTAGGTTCAGTATCTTCCAAAGTTACGACACGAAGAGTTTCAAGAAAATACCACACCCCAAACTATCATTTACACAGAATATTTTTCGAACATTTGCATTTTCTCAAACACGGCTGTACGATTTTAATTAAAATACCATGTATTTAAGACTTTAACATGGCAAATTAAATGCAATTTTTAAGTTTGCGGGAATGGTCTGCAAAATTCTTTTCATTCGGAAAAACCTACAACACAAAAAATGGAGATTTCTTAAAAACACACATTTATCCCCAATAATATTTTTGTCGCATCGGCCATTTCCGAGATATCTGTTGCTATTGGTTTGAATCGATACTTTCGTCATTTGTATAGTGCTGTCGCTATTCAGTTGTTTCTCGTGATGTCTAAGCCAGCATTTTAAAATATCTGACTATCGATTCGGTTTTCCGCACCCCGCTTCTACCTTCAACGAAATGTGTAATGAAACTATTTCTACAAACGTTTATCTCGATTAATATGAAGTAGATAGAAAAATAAGCTTTTATAAGAATAGTTTGTAGAAGCCATATAAAAATAAACTATAGCAGGTAGGGAAAGTTCATGCGAATGTAACACATCGTTTTTTTTATTATAGGTTTGTGAAAAACACTTTGAAATGCAGACACATTTGGCAAAAACACGCTTTCCCTTACAGGAGGATGGGAAAGTAAAATGGGCATTTGTCTTAGCAGTTTAAGGAAACAATATGAAATAGTACAAGATTTTGTTTAAACACTTATAAACGAATAATATACGAAGTAAAGAACTGAGATCTCCTAGTTTTATTTTAGAATTTATTAAAACTAAATTATAACGACATATAGTGTTGATAACGATGTTTATATCAGCTGTGATACTGAACTGGCGAGAGATACCGTGGGCTGTGATACTTGTGTGTAGGGTCGGTAATCCAGCCGCTGTAGCAACGTCCTAACTCCAGTGTAAATACAATTTGTACAAAACGGAACTACAACATTACGGCGAAATGTGGCGTTTAAGGAAGAAAGTGAAGGCAAAGTAAAATGCAAATTAGTTGCTATTCCATCAAATACTTCAGTAAGAGTTCTCTCATTCGTTCGTCCTATTTGTGAATTACAATGCGATGAAATACGAGGAAAACTTTTTTCTGCTGAAATAAGCTTTCATTGATCAATATGTATTAATAATAATAATAATAATAATAATAATAATAATAATAATAATAATAATAATAATAATAATAATAATAATATCATTCTCTGAACCTAGAATCACCTCTTTAGAGGGTGTCATCTATTGCCTTTCCACCCGATATGTGATTTAGAAGAAACGATCGAAGGAAAACATTAGTGGAATGTATCGGTGAGACAGTGGTTGAGAAGAAATTGATTGCTAAATCGTGAATTTCGAAAATCCCACATATCCACCTTTTTAACAATTTTTTAAACTTAATTCTTCTTTAATAAACCTATTATTTAGTACAGCAATCCCACATGTCCATGAATTCACATGGGTTAATAGTGTTGGAGTTTGGACGAAGTGTTTGTCCTGGACATGTAGGTTTTTTAAATTCCTTTAGAATGCATTGGATAAAGACGGTCAACATGATATATTCTGGAAGGTTGGTTTACCTGTACATCATAGGACTACTATTTCCCATCCCTTCTTATTAAATTAGGTTGCTATTGAGCTAACAGCTGCTACATACTACTCTAACATATTGAGTGAACCACCTTATGTCCACTACTTTTTAACATTTGTTTTTGTTCCATAGCCATAAGTGATAAAAATGAAAAATATGTACTGGAATACATCTACAATTTGCTATTTATCACGAATAAAAGAAGTTTCTTCAGAATGTTTTATGTTCCTAAATGAAACAAATTTCTATATTTCCTGAAAACATTTGTTCAGTGCACATGTGCGATTTCTGAAATTCACGATTAAAGTGCTAGAATATAGCTTTTTTGTGGATAAAAAGAAGAAAGCGGAAAAGATAAAATTACAGGAGGATATGTATGACTAAGGGAAATGAAAAATGGACAAAAATGAACCAGATAATAAGAGAGAGGCAGATACATAGCTAATAACCAAGTAGTTGTGGAAGATAACGAAAAGAAGCCATACATGAAATAACTCTACAAGTAACTTATCAGGAGAAAAAAAACCGAAACAATGGATTTTGAGGCGAACATCCCGCACGTATTTAAAGAACTGTGGTTAATAATGGAATCATAGAAGAGGCTTTTGACTCCAGTATTTTTTGAGTGTAGCTTATTCAAAGTTATCTTAAGGATATTGCTAGAGCAGTCAGCGTGCGCCATAGAACACAATGCACAATACGAAGAACATTAACAAGCTAAAGCAAGGATATAAAACAAAGTGATTCTTCTATCCACTTTAAGGACTAGCCTAGGACTGGTTTCAGATTAGGCAATACGGTCTTGTTTACGTCCAAGATGCGGAAACAACGCTCGTCTGTAAGTTTATTTTCTTTAGTAACAATCGCCTCAGGAAAATAACGAACCACATGCCCAAACATTTTAGGTACATATATGCGACACCAATATTAATTTCTAACTGGTAAGATTTGAACTTACAGACAAGAACATTTAAGAAACGGTTAATGCTACGAAAAAATTATTCGACAAAAATTGCGTATTTTAATAAATTCTATATTTGTTTCTGAAATTTCTGTCTATCTTTTATGGTTTTCTGGTTAGGTAAAATGCAGTTAGAGTGAAGAAGGCTTCAAAGTTTGTGTATAGAAAATTGGACACATTTTATTCCCATGCTAACATCTCAAACATTTCATATTGTGATTAGAACCTTAGATGCATGTTTTAGAAAAACATTTGTAAAACTTTTTTGATTCGAGGAAAACCTTCCTTTAAAGCTTAAAATATTCCAGACCTAAAGTTCGGTTTTGCTATTTACAGATAATCAGAAAGGCAGACTAAAAATGTGTTTTGCGGATTTAGGGAACCTCAAAACGTGTATTTTCGGTGAATCTGGAGTATGGAAGCTTTGGTTCCAAAGGACTACTTCTGCGTTAAGGTTAGCTGGAGGGAAAGTAAAAGCATTTGAATCAATAACGGAAGCTATTTTTGGTACAGTATTAATCAAACAAAACAATAATGCATTTCCAGAGATGAGACCTAGAAGGCTAACTGTCCGCTTTTCTGTGTGAAGGCGGCGGTTAGACTGGACGGCACCCTAATGCCATCTGCATGGCAGGAAGTAGAAGATTCAGTAGCTAGGATCTCGTGAAGGAGCGAGTAGTTACAGGGACGAGACCTAAAAGGCTGCCTATCACACATCGTTCCAAGAGTTACCCACTAACTGATCCGTCGCGATATGACCAAGAAATTAAATATAGTAATAATATAAATAAAACAACAATTTCATTACGTCAACCAAATTACTAGAATTAGAATGTCACTTCATTCTGACTGCCCTTCAAATGGATGAAAGTGCTAATTAAAATGCCCTTTCTATCTTACGTAGATAAAGGTCTCATTTTAGAATTCTAGAATGAGTTAAGCCCCCTAAAATACTAATATACAGGCTTCATGTGTTAGGTATTCTTCTTTTAAATATGTTTACGTGCCTTGGTGCTAGTAATTGTTATTTCTGATGGCAGTTCTTATTTATTTCTGCTAAGGTGTACACTCGGTCAAAATAAAAGTGGCCGGTCTCTTGAGCAGTTAAAACTTTTTCAAAGTCCCTTCGAGTGAGCACGCAATTCACAACCGTCAACTTCCGTGCGCTGCTTTGGCTACTTCTATAAGCCACAAGGCGCCGATTTAGACTACTTCACCCGTGCTTGATAGAAGCAGTGGTTAAACTAGTTAACTTCTACGCAAGCAGTTCGAGTTCGATTCTTCTTCGTAGTGGATTGTTATTTTGTATTTTTTACAACCTGTTTTACTGCAATATACTTAAATAATGTTGCTTGTATTCATTTTACTTACAAATATAATTAAAATAATGGTGAAGTTTGTTGTTATAAAATTAAATTGACTGAGTATGAAACCTCCTCCCGAACAACAAATTAATGTCACGGTTGCCTCTACCGATATGACGGACTATTAAATAAACGCCGCATACCGGTGGAAGGAATATTGCTACACTGTTGTTTCGTTTTTACTTTCTCTACTACGTATAGTAAGTAGGGAAAGTATTGCATTCCACCCAAAAATTCGATACCGAGATTTCACCGGAAATACATGTTTTGAGACCCCCTGAATCCCCCCTGTGTCTGTCTGTGAACAGCATAACTCAGAAACGAACAGTCGGAAACACACCAAACTTGGTATTTAGGTTCAGTATCTTCCAGAGATGCGACACGAAGGTTTTCAAGAAAATCCGCCCCACTCCAGACTACCCTTTACATGGAACATTTTTCGAAAATTGTAATTTTCTCAAAAATGGCTCTAACGATTTTGATTAAAATATCATATGTTTAAGATATTTTCATGGCAAATGAAATGTATATCTCGAATTTTCTGGCAATGTCTCCAGAAGTATTCTTCATTGTGAACGACTTTTGCATAACTGGTAAACTATAAGAGATGGACAAAATTTTACTACACAAAAAATGTAGATCGCGTTAAAATACACAATTTATGCCATATACATTTTTTTTTCTTGAGTGAACCATTTTCGAGATATTGCTTGTTATTCCCTTAAATTTTCCAATACTTATACTTTTTCTCAAATACGTTATTCATTTTGTTTATGTCTTGGACATGCAAAGAGAATGGAATGCGCCACATAGCAACCAGCGTTAAAATATTTGACTATCGCTTAAAACCTACCATATTCCCCTTGCATCTACAAGAAAATTAGCATTAAGATTGACATCTCGATTAACATGAAGCATATGGAGAATAAGCATTTGTAAAAATAGTTTGTACAAGAGTAGAGAAAGTATGTGAGTGTAACACATCAGATTTTTTTTCTTATTTTTGAATATAAAACTAAGGATTTGTTTTCTATTTTAGAAGTGAAAGCTTTTATTTTATGTTATAAATATAGGATTGTAACAAATCATGTGGCCTATTTCTTTTGGTTTCGTGTTGGCCTAAGATGGGAGCCAAAATAACAAAGCAAAAATTCGTTTAAGGACAAAGAATGAAGAAAACCTTTATATTTTTACTCATGTGTTTAAAATGAAAGGGGGAAAAAGTTGAGTAGCTACTCGGAGAGTTGAACTTGCAACCACAGGAACGGTTTAGTCATACTCCATTGAAAGCCACAAATCAATAAAGCGTGTTTTGGTTACAAATAATAATCAGTGTTGAAGCACTCTGAAACATATATAAATTATTTTCTCGGCGGACTATTGTGGTTACAGTTGTGTTCCCCATTATAACTACTACAAAAATATACGCAGTCTTATGAACCTGCCTGGCTGTTGCGAGCACTCACGGGAGTACCCGATTCCAGCTCCGTCTCTGAAATGCCGCCCAGTTTTAAATTAACGGAGTGTACCTACCGGTAATTGCTTCGAGTTGGCAAGAGCTGATATTTGGCACGTGGGTTTTTCCAGGAAATCTCAATCAGTTGATTCAGACAGGCCTTTTGGGTGGTCAAGACATAGTCAATTGTCATTCCTTGAATCACTTCATTACCCACTGGGCTTTGTGGCAGGGGAATTATCCTCTTGGAACATGGAGGAGTTGTCTAGGTGCATTTATTGTTATGAACGATTGTCTTTTGTCAGCTAAAACACACACAACGTCTGCATACCAGCGTTTATAAATAGTGAGCATGACACCTACAGAAAATATATTGTTACAGCATTAGCTCTCCAGATTAAATCCTTAGTGGTTAATTTTACATCAATCTCTGTCACGAAAAGCTAAGAAGCGTTAGTTATCGTTTATAAGTAACAATATTGTCTGGTTGCCTCCCATAATAAGGGCAAAAGATTCTGATGTCCTTGAGAAAGTGATATTTCACGTACTTCTGTTTTGTGGTGGTATATTCTGTGACTGACCATATACATATTACAATTATTTCGATACCTCTCGCCGAGTTTCTTTTGTTAATCAGCAACTGAACAGTACGGTGTTTCTAAATTATTGCGCGCAGTACGTCGCATATGGATAGTGAGAAAAACTAGTCCCAGACTTACCAGTAAATCCATACGCATGTAAGTTTAGCTAGTCATCTTTTGGCACAATCGTTCTGATTTTGGCACTCTCAATCGACCCTCTCCATGAGTGTTGTAGGCAGTATCGCTATCATAATTTAAAAAAAAAATCCAAGTAATTTCAGCATAGAAACCTTATTTTAATTTCTCTAGAGCGACTCGAGTTAGTTCAGATACTTATATTCTAATACGCATTGTTATAATGCAGTTTTAAGTGTTGCTTTGTTTAACAGGCAAAACGGGACCGTAATTAATTGTATAATTTATGCTCACAGGAATAGCTGCCTATATTACACAGAGCCTTTGTTTCAATGCGTGGTCGTATTATGGAGAAATGCTTGCCCAGTTCTGCGCTGTTGCTAACCGGTTCTGTTCCCTCTTGTGACAGTAATTTGTATCACAATAATGTAAATTCCAGAATGATTGTAGTGTAAATAAGCATTATTGTATGACATTGATTTGAGATGTTTGTTAATTATATGCATTGTTAGGAAATAAGTTTACACGACCTCACTGAAACTGACAATGGGAACGGATAACAATGAGCGAGGGGGTGAGTTGAATATTAATTAGAAGAGACAAACAAATGACGTCATATTGGCGCGCTTTTCTGTATAAATGGCGGGAATTTCTTCCCTAGAGCATATGTTTTCGTAATTTTTGATTGGATATAAAAATAGACGCTAATGTTGGCGCGTTTTATTAACCAATAGCAGCTCGGTTATAATCTTTAGCCATATCGGGGTGTGGGAGTATAAAAAGCTAAAGTCAGAGGCAAGTATTGCCCAGTTCAAAAAAAAAAAAAAAAAACATCCACGCGTTACACGTCGCTGAGTCCAACAGTATCAGTCAGAAGTTAAACGTCGCTTAGTTCATCACAATCGTTCGCGGGTTACACATCGCGTAGTTCAACGGAAGCATACTTAAAGTACACGTTACGCAATTCTACAGAATCTCTCGCGTCGTAAAGTTAGTTATAAATGTGAAACACGCGAATTAATAATGTGCAGTAAATAAGTGATTATAGTGATATTAGAAAATATAACAGTTTCAGTCTGGCGTGTATCAAAAGATATGTGAAATGAATAAAGTGTGACGGCAATAAAAGTGTAAAAACAAATTCTTTTATCAGTGTTATCTTCTAGTAAAAACTCCTTTCCGTTTACACACCCTGTTCAAGAGATTTGCTCCACCGAGAAATAATAGCTAGCTGGAGGACAATGAACCCAACATTCAAAGTAGTAATACAATAACAGGCGCCCAGTAAAAGATAACACGAAGTGACCGCGACAAATTGGCGTCCATACGTTGTGCAGATAAACATGAAGCATCTTCCTACTACCAACAAATAACACACTTCACTCTCCGCTTTTCCTACTCGCCGTGAGCCGGCTAATCAGTTGGCGCGAAGTCTGTGCGCTACAGAGGTTGATGTGTTGTGAGGTCGCGTGTTTCAGCGCTATGGTGTGTTAGTACTGTTATAAACCTAAAAAGTCTGTATGTTTTAGCACACAGAATTTTCATATGTGATTCCTATGCGAAAACAAACATTTGTACAGAAGTGAGACGGCGATTTATAAACAGATTCCCTCTGTTCCTGCACCTCACAGAGAAACAATTCATAATGTTGTGAAAATATTTAGGAAACAGGATCTACTTTTGTTAAGACACCGAAATTAAATCAGGAAAGTTAGAATGAAGTCCAACGAAATGTCTTAGAATGCTGCGGTAGAAGTTATTTAAAACAAATTATATATTTATGTTTCAATAAGATTGAAAAAGGCTTCAAGCTTATTCACAAAACATTTCTACTTCTTCTTCTGTCTTTAAAGCATGAGTCAGTATGGCTGTTCGGGCCTTAGTTTATCCTTACCCACATTTTATTCCTCACATCAGTAACTCCAATATGTGTTATTTTAATCAGAATCAATAGAGCCATTTTTAAGAAATTGAGTGTAACGAACATTTTTCCATAGAAAGGAATGTATAAATGGGACTTTTCTTGTATCCTTAAAAGGGGTAGATTTAAATGTGGAATTTGTATCTTTCCTTGTTTTCATTTTTGAGTTATGATTCATCCATTCTCACTAGACCGCCCAATACATACACGGATACTTTTTTAAAAAATAATAATTGAAGTGGATTCAGGATCCTCAAAACATATCTCTGTGAAAAATGAGCATGGGACTTTTAAGAGAGTAGAATACTACTTCTGCCTAGCACAGGTAAGGTTTAAAGAATGTAGAATGTAAGGGTGAAGGCACGGACGAAAGGAGTGGCCCCCGCAATGGCCCTTTGTGTTTCTACCGTCATCCCTGGAAGGCAGGGATGAGGGGAGACACCAAAGGGCCACCATATCCGGATAACGTCGGGCACAAACATGGATGGGATCCCAATGTTTCCAAATAAAATGCATCCTTTTTTACTTTCTCTACTACGTATAGTAAGTAGGGGAAGTATTGCATTCCACCCAAAAATTCGATACCGAGATTTCACCGGAAATACATGTTTTGAGAATCACTGAATCCAAAAAAAGCATTTTTGGAAACATGTCCGTGTGTGTGTCTGTCTGTCTGTCTGTGTGTCTGTGTGTCTGTCTGTGTGTGTGTCTGTCTGTGTGTCTGTGTGTCTGTGAACAGCATAACTCAAAAACGAACAGTCGGATAAACACCAAACTTGGTATTTAGGTTCAGTATCTTCCAGAGATGCGACACGAAGGTTTTCAAGAAAATCCCCCCACCCCAGACTACCCTTTACATGGAACATTTTTCGAAAATTTTAATTTTCTCAAAAACGGCTCTAACGATTTTGATTAAAATATCATATGTTTAAGATATTGTCATGACAAATAAAATGTATATCTCGAATTTTCTGGGAATGTCTCCAAAAATATTCTTCATTGTGAACGACTTTTGCATAACTGGTAAACCATAAGAGATAGACAAAATTTTACTACACAAAAAATGTAGATCGCGTTAAAATACACAACTTATGTCATATACGTTTCTTTTGTTGAGTGAACCGTTTTCGAGATATTGCTTGTTATTTCCTTAAATTTTCCAATACTTATACTTTTTCTCAAATTCGTTATTCATTTTTTTATGTCCTGAACATGCAAAGAGAATGGAATTCGCCACATAGCAACCAGCGTTAAAATATTTGACTATCGCTTAAAAGCTACCATATTCCCCTTGCATCTACAAGAAAATTACCAATAAGATTGACATCTCGATATCTCGATTAACATGAAGCATGTGGAGAATAGGCGTTCGTAAAAATAGATTGTACAAGAGTAGAGAAAGTCATGTGAGTGTAACACATCAGATTTTTTTAAATTCCCTTGTTGTACCCAGTGTATGCTACTGTGTTTTACTGTTTTCATACTGCTTATTTCTGCAACACACATACACACACAAACACCCATGCCCGTGGCGGGACTCGAACCCGCGACCCTCAGCTTGGCGGAGTGCCGTCCAGCGACCTTCGCCGTCCGGGCTCACTCACAAGCCTCTAGAATCCGGCGGTCCACCCTGGTGGGGCACACTCCGAAGTGGATGCTAACTGCGCAGTCCCGCAACGACGCCAGGGAAGAAATCTCTACAAAGCGTACCACCCAGCCGCAATCCCCCCCCGAACACCGCCGTCTGGTTCTACAACCCTGAAACAAGTGGCAAGGAATATGATGAAGGATACAGAAAATGAGGGACAGAAAACTCGTAGTAGAAGAGGAATCACCTACCTACCCGGGGAAACCACGTAAAAAACACATTGATCAGAGCGGGCGGTCGCCGGGATCGACCCGGGACCTCCCGAATGCTATCGCACACTTTACTGCGGCACCATCTCGCTCGGTTATAGAATCTAAAACATTATGTTGTGATAAATTTGAAAATTTGACATTTTGTTTCTCATTCTTAGCTTTAAACTCTTTTAGCATGTCAGGTGTTGCTGCATATTTAATATATAGGGTGATCCGTTTGAGATGTCAGATGTCTTTGAGCAGTTTGTTGTAAAATAAGCGAAAGGAATGGAAGTTAACAATGAGCTATGTTTGAGACCTCATCAGTGTGGTGTGGCGGCACTATCGTGAATAGGAGAGAAAATGGTGGAAGTCCATGGATGTCACTCCACTACCTATCGGCAGATCACAATGCGCCATACGCACCGTGTTAAGAGGATTATTAGACAGTACCTTAAGATGTTTCCATCCATATTCTGCGAAGCAGGCTCTGATACAGCGTAATTACGAAGCTCATCTCCAGTTTGCTGTCATGCAGGAAGCGGATGATCAATGGTAAATCGATGGATGTTCATGGACAAAGCCACATTTCATATGAGTGGCCGAGTCAACAAGCATAACTCCATTATTTGGTAAACCGAGAACCCACATTTCTCATAGACACATTTCACACACCATACAACACACTGAGGGCCGGTTTCACCAACACATGTTAAATTTTAACACTATGTTAAACTGATTTAACACTAAAGTTAACACAAATTCTGTGTCATCAAACAATGTTAACTTTAGCAATGTGTTAAAGTCGGTGTTAAGCTAACATCCCTTACCTCTGTGTTAAGACGTTTAACAGATGTTAGACGTTGGAAAATGGCTGCCGCAAACCAAGCTGTTGATACGAGTTTACTACAGTTGCCATTTTTATACCATTCTTAATAGAAGAGTAGTCGTACGTCATAATAAGTTTGAAACCCTACAAAAGGAGGAATTTTTAAAGCAATATAGACTGTTCAAGGGGTCATGAGCATGGTTTTATGGGAAATACGAGAGGTTAGAATACTACCAATAGAAGCATGCCTCTTTCTCCTATGCTACAAGTGTTAATTAGGTACTTAGATTTTATGCTACTAACATTTTTCATTTACTTAGTGTGTGATAATAATATTTCCAAAGATACCGTTTGTGAGTTTAACTGGAAGGTTTCCAAAGCAACTACTTCAAGAATCAAACTGTTTTTTTTTTTCGGATTTGCTTGATTACTCAGCGATAACACATTTTCGTCCACCTTAGTTTCAATGCAATGTCCACTACCAGTTTTAAACAGTCTTAACACTCTTACACCTAACGTTTCTTGTGCTGCACGTTATGTTAGCATAAAATTGCCGCAGTTGCTTATTGGACTTAAGAGAAACGCGTTCATTCCAATTAAATTACTCGAGGACTTTGTCCCAGGCTGCAATCTTATCCCTTAATGCAAGACCGACAGCTTTTTCGCACTTGGTAATACGTCTATACTTATTAACCAAGTGTTAATTAACGCGTTGCAAACCATGAAACATATATTTCAGTTGACCTCGCGATTCTAACCTCAAACAATTGGAAACATCACATGACAATTGCCATGAATGTAAATAGTCTGTTACTAACACAGAGAACACAGCGATACGCAGACAAAAGTGCATCGGAACACGTTCAGAAGCAGTGTAGTTCGGCCACCGCCTTCTCGAAAGCTAGCGTTCGCAGTTGTCTTTGACGATAACAAAATGTTAGCTAACAATTTGCTGTAAAGGCTTGATGAAACGCAAAAGTTTTAACCGTATGTTAAAATTCTAACATCTTGTTAACAAACAAGTATTTTTAACATCAGTTGGTGAAGCCGGCCCTGATTGCGCTGTTGTGTCATGACCACCATTTTGTCTCCCATGCACAATAGCGCTGCCATGCCATGTGGATAAAGTCTGAAACATCATTGTCAACTTCCATCCTTTCTGCTTATATTACAGTAAACTGCTCAGACATATATGCATTATCCTCTTATGTTTTACTTTTCTGACATCTCAAACGGTAACCCTATATAATATAAGGCATCAAGAAAATACCATTTCAAGGATAGTTTAGCTGAAGTTATTTTGAATGGTAATGCAGTTTCTTACGTAAACAAAGCCACAGAAATAAGCATGAGTTACCACTCTGATATCTCATTGTGGTTCTTCGTAGCAATAATTTCGTCACACAAAACATGGTATGAAAGAAATTTAAGTTAGAATCTCATTTCTCGAGAGTGCAAATTTTATCGTTTAACCTGGGGAGTAATATTCAATTGGCATAATGGTTTCCGTAAATGAAACGCATTTCAAAGAAGGCCATAAAGTAGAAGACTATGAGAACCAAACGTATTTGCCGGCTAGTTCATGAGTACAGGTTAAGTGGATAAGGCAGACATTAGCTAATGACAGACTGTTACGTGTTTGGCATGGATAGGGTGTGCTGGAGGGCATCAAGCGACCTCGTAAGGTCATGGCCAACATTATGTGGTATACGCAGCTCGAGTGAAGCACGCATTGACGAAAATAGGTAGGTAATTCTTCTTCTGGAGTCTGACGCTATCCTCTTATCCGACAACAAATCTGAGGAACATCACTTTCATCAGCTTGCGTGAGCTCACGCGTGCGTTAATTTGCAGGAATGCGAGCTTTAAAGCATTTGTTGCAAACAGCAGGCATGTAAGCTATCACTAGCTAACAATAGAATGTACTTCTTAGTGAGAAGAGGTTCTTCAACTGAAAAATAATTGCGGTTATCAACAGTATTATTTATAATGTAGTACTTGAATTTAAAGTTTAACTTTATATTGGTGTAATATAGACGACAATTCCGCGCACGCGTATCGGGAAGTCTTAAAAACGTTGTACTTTACACTAGAAGAACTACATCACCTGACTTAGAAAGACTGCACCGGTCGTTTTCACCGGTAGTGCTTTTCATCATTATAAAACAGATTTTCAGTGAACTAATTTATTATTCAAAATGTTCAACATATATGTTTGAACTCTAGGCGTCAATAAGTATTCATTATTATAGCCATTTCACATTTGAAAAGAAAAGAAATATTATTTATATTGCTTACAAGCGAACTTAAATGTTTTTAATGACTTCAAAATATCAAAGTTTTGCATACTATCCTTTCAATATTTCTGAGTTCAATCAATCCCATCATATCTATCAAAACATTTTGCACAGATATGATTCACACATCCTAAGCACGGATCACAAAACAAATTTAGTACACAGCACACACACTTTTAGTTTTGTTTGGGCCCTTGCAACCTCCAATTTGGCATGTCTTGCGTAATTTGCTTGAGTCAGCAGTTACAGTGCATGGACGAACAGGTGTTTCCCTCAACAGGATGTGCGCAGAGGAAAGCTCTTTGGCAAGCTTGAGAAAAAAACTCAGGTAGAGCTATTTTATCTCCAGTGACTTCTCTGTATAGAATCCAAGCGTTGATTCCAGCTATATGGAACACGTTGAAAAAGCACATGCTCTAACCGCCTCCGGTAAACATACTTCACCGTGTATGTACCATACTTCTGATCAAGAACACTACATAGAATTTTGTAGAATTATAGTATTTCGCTGTTTTAGGAACCGAATAGGTGGCGCCGTGGTAACGTGTGGGGCTCATTTTCGGGAGAACCCGGGTTCGATCTCCGGCTACCGCCCACTCTGCCCTATGGGTTTTTCGTGGTTTCCCCGGGTCGGCAGGCAAATGCTGTGGTGATTCCTCTTCTAACACGACTTTCCTGTCCCTCATTTCCTGTATCCATCATCTTCTTCATTGCAACTGCCGGACAGTCTTGCAGAGGTCTTGGCGGATGATAAGCAAGCGGTTGATAGGGTTTTTAATTTTGTGTTAACAGTAAATTTCCAAATGCGGATCATCTTAATAGGAGTTGTTTCATACTGATCGGTTTACTTTTATATATTATATTTATTTATGGCTTTTCTTTTTTATACTGATATTTATCCCTGGCTTTTGCTTTGATTTTCATACTCATGTTTGTCCCTGGTCTTTGCCACGATATTTTGTATTGTTCTTTATCTCTGGCCTTTGCCATGATTCGTTTTACACGGGCGCTAATGACCTAGCAGTTGAGCGCCCTTAAACAAAACAAACAACAAACAAATATCTCCTTCACTGTCATCTGTTTCAGGATTGTTGTATCGGGTGACGGTGTTCCACGGGTTGCGGCTGGGCGGTGGACGTGCGCTTTATAGAGGCTTCCTGGTGTCGGTCGAGATTGCCCAGTCGGAACCCGCCTCCGAAAGGAACCGTCGAGGATTAAGGGCTCGTGAGTGGGGTCGGGCGATGTCGGATGCGTTAGATATGGAAACACTAGGGTCCTCGTCCATGCTTTCGTCCGTCGTCATCCGGATCTAGTCGCCCTTCTGGTCTCTTCCCTCATCCCTGTCTGCCAGGGATGAAAGGGCCACGTGGCTTGTGCGGTGATCTGTCCCGATTGTAGCGGCCCCTCCGTAAATCTGTACCTGTCAGTTTTAGGAAGTTTATTAAGTGTTTGATGATCTATCGTCACTGCTTGATGCATAGCGCTTGTCAGGAGAACATTTTAGTCCCCTGATACGACGCGAATGCCATGTCATCAGATTCATACACGGTGGTGCTATACGGAGATCCCGCTGTATACTTCACTGATGGTGAAGTTTCTCTTTGAGGTTTCTTCAGAGTATCCATACTGGTTGATTTTTCCTACAGCAAGGCTTGTGCAAGATTTTTTAACGCAAAAGAATTGTCACATGTAACATTCCTTCCTTTCGAAGTGGATGGTTGAAGAAGGCGAGCGACAACATTGCTAAGGTGCGTTAGTGGGGGTTTCCCCATTTTTTCCCAGATATGGAGACTCGTTTACCATATGACAGCAGCAAGCCAAAACTTCAAATCCTGGCTTGTTGCTCACGTACTGAATGAAGCGGCAGTGAAGAACAGATGAACAGTTTTACAAGTAAAGCTGGAGTTATAGAATCACTTGATTGAATTTATTATTTTCTACAATTGGATTCCAGATTGCAATGGTTGCGTAAGCCTTTCAACACGTGTGCTCTTATCGTCAAGTCTTAGGAACCGCATGATCTCAAGACCATAAATCTTCCAAGGGAAACATTTTTGGCCCATATACTCCTTGTCCATACATATATGCAATAGCTTCAAGTTCAAATTCCAGAATCCAAGAGTAATCATACAATTCTTCACGGGTTCTAATTTCGGTACAACGTTTAATATTTTTGAGGATAAGAGCTCTATCAACAGTCGCCAGGCACTGGAGTAATTTTCTTTCACTACAACATCTCTAGCATGTTCCATCGTCTCGGAGATTGTGTCGGGCTAGTCTTCCAGCTGTATCCCTTGGTTCAATTCTTATCCACACTGTTCCATCAACACCTCTCTCTTCACTTCTCACAGTAGTGGGTATGATATCCCCTTCCTCGCTTTTGACTGCGATTAGGCATGAAAAGAACAGGGCGATATATATATATATATATATATATATATATATATATATATATATATATATTGGACTTAAAACTCCTATCTGTTTCCATGTAATTGCGAGAAACAACTGAATGTTGAAAGGACTTTAAGAGAATGATCAAGAAATGAACAATTCGAACATTTAATAATGCACATCTCAGAAATGGCTGATGCCATAAAAAGACATTTCAAATAATGAAGAGGGCTTTACAGACTATACCCATAAAATTCAAGATATACGTTTTATTTGTCATGTCATCTTTATTATACGGTATTTTAATAAAAATCGTTAGAGGCATTTTTAGAAAATAAAAATTTTCAAAAAACTCTTCCATGTAAAGAGTAGTTGGGGTGGGGGATTTTTTTTTTGAAAATCTTCGTGTCGCATCCCTGGAAGATACTAAGCTTAAATGCCAAGTTTGGTACTTATCCGACTTTTCGTTTTTGAATTACGCTGTTCATAGACAGATACACAGACACCTACATGGACATGTTTCCAAGACTGCTTTATTTGTATTCAAGGGGCCTCAAAACATGTATTTCCGGTGAAATCTTGGTATCGAACTTTGGGATGTAATGCAATACCTTCTCTACCTACTACTAATGTACGTGGTAGAGAAAGTAATAGCTTCTCCTTCAGATTCTTCCTCTGGTAAGTTCCAGAAATAATCTAATAATTGTTGATCGGAAAGAAAACATAGATTTGCAATTGCTATAAAATAACCACATCACTCGCACACAGAATGTTGAGACTGGATATAATACAACTGACAACGAGCAAAAGAGTAATGGAAAACTAAATACTGAAATAAAAACTGGCAAATAAACACATTGTTGCGTGATTACAAACATAAAACTCGCGCCAGCTTGTACCGCTCAAAATGACCGCTCCTAGACCTTAATTAAATAATAATAATGTTGTGTACAATAAAAAGTCGGTTAGTGCAGGGATCGTTAAGCACTAAAGCTCACTAAAAGTCGCGAAATATAGTTGAGATAAAAAAACCGTTCATTTTCTTACACTTTGAAGTTCGTGCACTTGTCAAAATGACCGGGACCGTCCCTCTGGTATTCAAACACGCAAAACGAAGATTTTCAATGTAATGGGGCTTTACTTTACTCCATCTCATAAAACTCTTCACATGCAAAATATTTTGTTATTTTTATTTTCTCAATATGGCCTGATGGTGTTACTTAAAGTAGCACAGGAGATATTAGCTGACGTATTTGCGGAGGAGTTGCCGGTCATGAAAATAATCTACAACCCGAATATCACCAGATTCTAGTGACTTGTCCCATAATGGTGGGAAAATGTCAAAGTTGCACTTAAGTAACCTCTCGTATACTGCAACTTCTCTAGCAGACTTATTCAGCCATTGTTGAGTATAAACCTAACATACCAACACTCAAGCAATTTTTACTTTCGCTACCACGTGCATTACGTAGAGAAAGTATTGCATTCTACCCATTCGATACCGAGGTTTCATCGAAAATACAGTGTTTTGAGGCCCCCTAAATCAAGAAAATGTTTATAAAAAGGTCCATCGAGGAAGATTTTTTTGAAACTTTTGATTCTCTAGAAAAATGGCTCTAACGATTAATTTTAATTAAAATGTGTATTACACATATTTACATTACAAAATATAAAATGTATATCTTGAATTTTCTCGGAATAGCCTGTCAAGTCCTCTTCATATGAAATAAATCTTGTATGATCTTGTATAACTGGTAAGCATTAAGCGATAGATAAAAATGTACTATAAAAAATGTATCTCTCTTTAAAACACACAATGTATTTGCAATAACTTTTATCTACTACTATAATAATTAGTGATGTTTTAGTTCGTAGTTACTAGCAACAGAACCTATACTTTATATTCTAACAAAACATAAAATACAGGTTCAACAAAGCGTAAAATAAACTCTTTAAAAATACCTTTAATTTTCCAAACTTACTGATATCAATATTAGCATTAATCAAAACAGTTGATCTCACCATGGAATATTGACTCCAAAGACTCGAAGCTTAAATACTTTTCGACTTCTCGTAAAAATTCACCAACAAAGAATCTCCATTTAAGTGTGCTTCATTACCCACACACCAGTGCTTTAATTTCGTATATCTACATAAATGAACTTCCCTTGACTTTTCTGGAAGTATATTAATAGTTGCATCTTGGATGCTTTCAAAATTTTTCCTGATGAACCGTGAAAATTCTCTTCTTTGCTCATTTTTACTTTAAATTCACTTATGAAACTAGAATAAAGAATATAAAAACAAAGTTTGTTGATTTATCGTGTCTTTTTTTTTCCAAAACCCACATTATTTTTTCTCTAAACATATGGTTTTTGCAATAAATAAATTTAATTAAATATACAACATATACTAAAATGCTCCGAACGTAGATAAAATATTGTAGACAACACGGTACAAATTATGATTTGTAACTCGTTTATCTTAGAACACTCCCTGTTCAATACTTAGCCATTCTTTTAAAGTCCTGTGGACTTTCATTTGTTTCTGGCGATGTCATGGAAAGAGTATGGAATCTTAAGGCCAGCGTAGCGTCCAGTTCTAAAACATTTGACTATTGCTATTCTCTTTGTAACTGTAGCGAAATATGAACTGCAGCTATTTCCGGTTTATCTCAATTAAAATGAAGTAGATAGAAAGGAATAACTGTATGAACAAATAAGTTAGAGAATAGAGGATAGAGGATAGAGAAAGTCATATGAATGTAACACAGATTTTTAATGCTGCTTTTGATTTCAGTATAGCTCACTAAATATGTTAATATTTGCATAAAACACCTACATTGCACCTTTATAATTTCTAATATGTGTTACTTTATAAAGCTGCAGAGGCAATTGTAGCAAATTACTGATAAAGGAATAGGGCATAATTAGGATTTTACCAGTAAAATGTGGTAGTTCTCTAGTCAGTAGTGTTTAGCAGGATCTCTTGCCAAGTTCCTAAAATGTAAGGATACCTTTTAAGGAGACAACCTTCTGATGATGGGGGGCTCCCGAATAGCAGCTTCAAAGCACGTCTTCCTACGGTTACCGTGCAACATAAAATACGCTTTGGCATGTCACAGCACTACCAGTATGTTCCTGCCGAATAATTCATGGTAAATCTGATAGAGCGTTCTTCTGGCTCTAAATTACGGAATAAACGCTAAGGGAATTTGAAACTAGAGTCTGTATCGTATGCTTGTCCGTGCAGCAGACCGGGTCTGTTAATCTCAGGCATTTTAATGACTATTCTTCATGGGCCAATCACGTGTAAGAATGTCCAAGCATAACCATCTAGAGCCATCACTGAAAAATCACTGTTGTTATTTTCTCTACTACAAACATAGTACGTACAGAGGTATTTAATTCTACCTAAAATTTCCATACCGGGATTTAAAGGTTCTGAGGCCTTGAAGCAGTGTGTTTTGAGTAGTGAAATAAAATTATAATCATAGGGAGAATAAGTATCAATAACAGTATGGATAGTGCTAAATAAAACTGGAAAGCGAATGTTACTGTAAGTGGGAATAAGGGTTGAGAGAGACAGAGGCATCAGCGGCCGGAAACGGGTGGTTTTTCCCTTTATTGTTAAGTGTCCCGTTAGGTTGCTGGAACGCAGAGGTGTAGAAAAGGGTCAATGTTCGCCAAAAGACAGATAGCCTTAGGTCTCCAATGAAAGAAACTAGAAATCAGGCGATAGTGGAATTGGGAGATATAGAACGTTTGAAATAGAGAAACAGGAGATTTTTAGAATACACACTTGACCGTTGTAGCTCCTTGGAGATGCTTGTTAGCAAAATGTGTAGGAAAATTTAGAATACACACTTGGCCGTAGTAGTTCCATGGAGATGGTCGTTAAAGAAAAGTGTCTGCGGATAGGGGCGATGATATGAAACGTAACAAATAGGAAATGCGCGTGTGTGTGTGTCGAAGTAAATAGCAGGAATCAAATGTTAAAACGGTGACGGGAAATAAACGAGCAGGAAAACAAACAGTCGTATTCATCACTAACCCGAGATCCAAGATCCATGCAAAGAACCCTGAGCTAGTACCGAACCCGGGACCATTCCTACAAATCCCGTACCGCAGAACCAGAAATACCACCACAAATTGCCGCCCTAACGTGGGGCCAGAATCGACATACCACCGCAGCCTCTAAGTCCAAAAAAGCATTTTTAGAAAAAGGTCTGTGTGTGTATCTCTGAGAATATCCGCATTTCCTTGCGTCTGTGTATGTGTCTGTGTCTGTGAACAGCATAACTCAAGAACGAAAAACCGGATAAATATCAAATTTCGTCCATGCATGCATATAAATACATAACATTACATACATCATACATATATGCATACATACACACAGACCTCTTTCTAAAAATGCTTTGTTTGGGTTCAGGGTGTCTCAAAACGTGATCCAGTGAAATCTCTGTATCGAAACTTGGGGTGGATTTATATAAGCTAAGTAGTGGAGAAGGTAAAAACGAAATTTCGGAAGACCAAGGCAAGGCTGGAGAGACGAGTCTGTTTATTGAGGTTGAAAAAATTACGAAGGATGATTATGATGATGATGACGACTTTTTCCTTAAAATTGCACCGTGGTTATTGAAAAAATATGGAAAATGTAGAAGATACTTGCAGTTTGCTGTAGAGTGAACACAGCATCATATTTAGTGAGTAATCGAACATTCTAGCTCATGAACAGGTTAGTCACAGGATCTTTCATCTTAGGATAAACTATAACATAAGTGCACCGCTCACCAAATGCTGCTGTAAAGAATGCTCTGTTTTTCCCCTCGAGAACATCTCTTGCAGTATTCTAGTATGCTGCTTGTGTTTTTCTCTTGATACCCTGTGTCTCCTCGATTCACCATATTAACGTCTTTCTCAGTGATCTGAACAGAAAATTATTATAATGCATGTACTGCGTTCCAGCTACAATATTTTCGAAAAGGATTGAGTACCTAAAGCGGAAAAATTATCTAGATGTCTCAGAAATACACCTCGTAGTCGCAAACTGGTGTTTTTTACTTTCTCTACTACGTATAGTAAGTAGGGGATGTATTGCATTCCACCCAAAAATTCGATACCAAGATTTCACCGGAAATACACGTTTTGAGACCTCCTGAATCCAAAAAAAGCATTTTTGGAAACATGTCCGTGTGTGTGTCTGTGTGTGTGTGTGTGTGTGTGTGTGTCTGTGAACAGCATAACTCAAAAACGAACAATCGGATAAGCACCAAACTTGGTATTTAGGTTCAGTATCTTCCAGAGATGCGACACAAAGGTTTTCAAGAAAATCCCCCCACCCCAGACTACCCTTTACATGGAAGATTTTTCGAAAAGTTTAATTTTCTCAAAAATGGCTCTAACGATTTTGATGAAAATATCATATGTTTAGGGTAATGTCATGAGAAATGAAATGTATATCTCGAATTTTCTGGGAATGTCTCCAAAAGTATTCTTCATTGTGATCGACTTTTGCATAACTGGTAAACCATAAGAGATAGACAAAATTTTACTACACAAAAAATGTAGATCGCGTTAAAATACACAACTTATGTCATATACATTTCTTTTGTCGAGTGAACCGTTTTCGAGATATTGCGTGTTATTTCCTTAAATTTTCCAATACTTTTTTTCTCAAATGCGTTATTCATTTTTTTTATGTCCTGGACATGCAAAGAGAATGGAATGCGTCACATAGCAACCAGCGTTAAAATATTTGACTATCGCTTAAAAGCTACCATATTTTCCTTGCATCTACAAGAAAATTACCAATAAGATTGACATCTCGATATCTCGATTAACATGAAGCATATGGAGAATAGGCGTTTGTAAAATTAGGTTGTACAAGAGTAGAGAAAGTTATGTGAGTGTAACACATCAGATTTTTTAAAATAAAATCATATCATGAATAAAGATAGAGATAAGTAGGTTTGGGAAAAGCTTTGTAGATGGACAATCTACAGAAAAAATGCGAAAGGAAGCTCCATAGTACTCTAAGATAGCAGTACTTTGAAGTAGGTCATATTTTTGCCCCACGTATGGAAGCCAATTTGAAGTAGTTCTTATTTTGGGAGAAGTTGTATTGTATTTCGACTGTTGGGTAGCCGAACTTGAAGTAGTTGCAACCGCACGTATGGTACCCGGTAGCCTTCGTCCCAAAATTTAAAAATATTAACTTTGTAATTTGACTGTTTCTTTAAATATTATATAATTATGTTTGCCTCGGCTGCGTCAGTATTATTGTTAGAGACATGAATGTCTTAGCAGGAAGGTGGTGCGACTGAAGAATGTAGGCTTACACAGATTATAATTTTACTTCACTCCGTTTATTAATGCTTGACACGTTTTAAATAACAGTTCACCGATTTAGAGAGAGATGTGAGATTTTTTTGTTATTAATTACTTGCACTTTTTAACACGTAAACTATTTTTGTCTCACACAAAATATGTATTAAATTTCTCGAGGACACATCTCGCGTCTGGTTAGTAACGCTGTCTGCTAGCAACTGACTTCTGAATTTGTACAATTTGCCCTATTTCAGTTTCTGATTGGCTAATCCTACTCCAATAGAATACTTTCATTTAACTTAAGCCTTTTTTCTGGTTGATGATTGGCTATTTATAAACTGTCTCAAAATTTACATTATTGTTGCTCCATTATTAAACTTTCTTACTCATTATTACCTCAAGGTTCCTCATTGTTACCTCATTGTTAGCAACTTTTAACCTATTATTCTTACAGCTCCTACATGATTAAATTACGTAATATATTCACATAACATTATTGAACATGTACATAATAATATAAAAATTAATACAATGACTGTTACATGCATTTTATGTTATTTATACACATATTGCTTTAAGGCGGGCTGTTATTGAGTTTTATATTATATAATTAGACTGAAATCATTTAAGTGTTAAAAATACTGCCTCAACTTTATACAGCAGTGTTCCAAACAAATAATTTGCCAAGTGGGTCAAATGTTACAGGTAGTAGTTTGTGCAATGATGTGGCGTATTAGTAGGTATTAGTAGATATTCTCATGCCAGACACACTATTGCGTCGCATTGGCGACGGCATTGTTGGGGTAATTCAGTATTTCTTTCGCTTGTGTCTGAATTTCCGTCTGGCATGACACTCTCCATCTCTGGCCGGCGAGCATAGTCATAGTTGGTGAGAGAGAGAGAGAGGGGGGGGATAGATGTTAGCGTTACTTTCTTTGTGTGTGAGCGTCAGTCTGAGATTTGGTGTGTAAAGTGTAGGTTGCGTGTGTGTGAGGCATCTCCCCTTAATCCTTTGTTCCCTTGTGTATGTAATGTAGAGCCACAAATTACTTTATTAATAAACCACAGGTAATGTGAATGATGTGAAACTTGTGTAATTTGTTAAAAAAACACGCCTGCATCGGAATGTGAACATCAAGGTCCTGGTCCTCTCGCTGTGTCTGTGCTAAGTTTCCCCCATGTGCATGTTGGGGTGATTAAAATTTAATATTTTGCTGGAAACTTTAGGCCCTCACCCCAGCGTGTAACAGTATTCTACAAACCTCCACCCACCTTATTAAAAGTTATCTGGTGTGCAAGAGAATGTTATTAGTAAACCTGCTGGATGCTCTTTCGTAACAATCGTAGGTATTTGGCTGATCTGTTCCTCATGTATTATTTACGCGAAAAACATGAATTTTCTCATATCTAAAAGTTTCACATGTTGAATTTGTAACCTTAACGGTAGAATTTCAATAAACAAGCAATAGCAAGAAACTCCAAGGCTTTTTAATTAGCAAAATGTATGTGACCCTTCACAATAGTAGCCACATTTCTTCTCTTTAAACGAAGAATGGATCTTCATTGCAAAATTTTCTCAATTATACTAAAAGGTAGAGATAGTATTTTTGGGCCACTAAATTACTTCTCTCCATATACATACATTTGGAAACAATCTCGAACAAACTTTAGAAGGACTTGGCGTTCCATGTGAAATCAACCCCCCCCCCGAGTTTTGGGATGAAACTACTAGCACTAATTGCCTTTAGTTGTTGCTACAGTTTCATAAACCTTCTGTTTAACAGTATTTTTGTTGTACCAGTCCGAAAGCTGAAAGGCACGCGAAGAAATTAGTTTAAGCCGGTGAGGTAAACTGGGCTGTCACGTGGTTAATCCTTATTGTTCGAGTTTTGGCCACTGATTATTGAAGTGGAATATTTGTAGGTAGTTGGAAGATGCTTCATGTTTATCTGCAGCACGTATGGGAGCCAATTTGTCGCGGTCACTTCGTGTTATCTTTTTGCTGGGCGCCTGTTATTGTATTACTATTTTTAAATTTGGGTTCATTGTCCTCCGGCTAGCTATTGTTTCTCGGTCGAGCACATCTCTTGAACAGGGTGTGTAAACGGAAAGGAGTTGTTACTCAAAGATAACACTGATAAAAGAATTTGTTTTTACACTTTTATTGCCGTCACACTTCTTTAATTTCACATATTGACTCTTGATACACGCCGGACTGAAACTGTTATATTTTCTAATATCACTATAATCACTTATTTACTGCACATTATTAATTCGCGTATTTCACATTTATAACTAGCTTTATGACGCGAGAGATTCTGTAGAATTGCGTAACGTGTACTTTATGTATGCTTCCGTTGAACTACGCGACGTATAACTCACGAATACTTATGTTGAACTGATCGACGTATTATACGTGAATGCTTCTTCTGGACTGAGCGACGTGTAACGCGTGGATGATTTTGTTGAACTGGGCAATACTTGCCTCTGGCTTTAGCTTTTTATACTCCCACACCCGATATGCCTAAAGATTATAACCGAGCTGCTATTGGTTAATAAAACGCGCCAACATTAGCGTCTATTTTTATATCCAATCAAAAATTACGAAAACATATGTTCTAGGGAAGAAATTCCCTCCATTTCTAAGAAAAGCGCGCCAATCTGACGTCATTTGCTTGTCTCTAATAATTGATAAACAACTCACCCCCTCGCTCATTGTTGCCCGCTCTTATTGTCAGTTTCAGTGAGGCCGTGTAAACTATTTCCTAACAATGCTTATAACTAACAAACATCTCAAATCAATGTCATACAATAATGCTTATTTACACTACAATCACTCTGGCATTTACATTGTTGTGATACAATTTACTGCCACATTATTTAAACTGTGGTTTATTGTGTGCTTTCAGCGCAACAGGCCCAGTTCCATCTAACAGATCTGTAACCTAAAAACCGAAATTGCGCAGGGCGAGAGTAAATGAGCGATCCTTAGAAAACAAGCATAACGCAGGCTTGCACTTGTGTACTATACATGTGAACTACAGCAGTGATGTAGATGCTGGTATATGTTATATTTTCATATAGTGAAATACAACTGAAATATTACATCAATGCTAATGTACTTGCGCTTTATCACTTTTTTTCTGAACAAAATTGCAACATCCAATGTCTTCAGTCAAATATGAAGCTCATATTGATGATGTATTGAAGGAGTTGTATTATATTTCAAATGTTGGGGAGCTGAACTTGTAGTTGCAACCGCACGCATAGTAAACAGTTTCCGGTAGACTTCGCCCCAAAATATACTTTCAGGTGGCCTTTGCCCCAAGTTTAAAAAAATATTAGCTTTGTAATTTAACTGTTTCTTTAAATATTATATATTTAAGTTTACCTTAGCTGTGTCAGTATTATTGTCAGAGACACGTTTCTCTTAGCAGGGTTATGGTGCGACTAAGAATGTAGGCTTAAACAGATTATAATTTGACTTCACTTCTTTTATTAATGCTTGACACGATTTAAATAACACTTTACTGATATAGAGAGCTGTGAGATTCTTTTTATTAATTAATTGCACTTTTTAACACGTAAACTTGTTTTTCGTCTTACAAGAATACGTATTAAATCTCTCGAGGACGCATCTCGCATCCGGTTACAAACACTGTCTGCAGGCAACTGAATTGATTTCAACCGCCTAAACTTGTAAATTTCTGTATTTCAAGTCTCTGATTGGCTATTCCTAATCCAATAGAAGACCTTCATTTAACTAAAGCTTTTTCTGGTTGTTGATTGGCTATTTTTATAAACTGTCACTAAAATTACATTATTGTTTCCAAGAATTACCAGTAGCATTTAAACTTTCTAATTCATTATTGCCTCAAGGTTACCTCATTGTTACCTCATTGTTAGCAACTTTTAACCTATTATTCTCACAGCTCCAACGTTATTAAATTACGTAATACATTCACATAACATTATTACACATGGATACAATAACACAAACATATACAATGATTGTTACATACATTGTTTATATATTGTTACATACACATATTGCTTTAAGATGGGCTGTTATTGAATTTACATATTATGTAATTAGACTGAAATTATTTAGGTGTTAAAAATACTGCCTCAATATCAATAAAGTAACGAGTTATGCAGTAGATTTATCGGATTAGTATGAAGATTTCACCATTTTACATTTACATTTTAGTCCCCGCCTTTAACTACATCAGCCTTTCCTTTGGAACATATTATTGCTTATGGCAATGGTGTTACCTTGTATTCGCCTATCGTGGATTTCTGGTAAAGTTTGGGTTTTTGTTTATTAGATCATACACTATTCACACTTTCAGACTCTGGAGAGGATTGGGGATAATCCTGGCTAAAGAAAAATCCCCACTCTAGCCGAAAATCTAACCAAGATTCCTCGTACAGCAAGCGGGTGTTCTACGGACTGAGCTACCAGGACAGCCTACATTTACTTATTTAGTATTTCAGAGCATTCCAATTCGTCGATTTCGTTATAGTTTTGTTTATCTCAGCAATAATACTACTCTAAAGGCACCAACGGATAGCCAATTATAGTACTGTGCTTAGGAAATGGGTAATTCTGTATTCTCTGGACGAAATTGTCACTGAAACAGTCGCATTAATTGGTTGGAGAATGAATGGTTTATTGTCTGCTTTGAAATTATATGCAATTTACACAATGTTTAAATACAATGGAGTTGCTTATTATTTCTCTTCCCCTTATATTTAACATTCTGTTGTACACATAATGGGGAATTATAACTGCACTATTTACTTTTTTGCCATGTTAACCTTTTTCCGTATCTTCTCCAATTTGCTTCACGTCTCTTTTAACCACTTTAACCAAAGTTTTCCTAAATATTTTCCTGCTTTCTCCATATATT
Organism: Deroplatys truncata; assembly: GCA_030765065.1. NCBI lineage: Eukaryota > Metazoa > Arthropoda > Insecta > Mantodea > Mantidae > Deroplatys > Deroplatys truncata. Next base: position 173,685,863 of record CM060983.1, on the reverse strand, counting down.
CATTTGATCTTGTATTAAAAATGTCCTAAATTTTAGCTCTATTGGTTAAATTTTCCATTTCTCAAATATAAATTCTCTCTTCCTTTATCCGTGTCCTCGCATTTCAGAATATAATGCCAATTGTCATGTAATCCATTGCATTTAGTACATCTCTCCCCCCCTTCTTCTCCCTGTTAAACCACTTAAATTCATTACACCTGTCCTCGCCCATGCATACCCCATTCTGGCCTCTTTTTGCCGTACTTCGATGTATCATTCTTTTCCCCATTCCGTTTTTAAGTATCTATAATCTATTAATGACCTAATTTCTTGGTTTTCAATATCCTCCACTCTTGTTCCAATTTCTTTCCAGAAACCGTTACTTTAGTTGGTCGGAGAAAGAAAACGAACATGACTTTCTTTTAATCCAGAAAGCAATAGCAATAAAAAGATCAAGACTTTCGATATAAGCACGAAAGTACAAAAATATCAGAATTGTGCAATAATAGATGAAATCCCGCACTTGCGAAATATTTTTCACTAAGAAACATAAGCACAAGTACCTCTGTAGCATCATAAACAACTTGCAAAACCCCACTTACCATTTTAATTAAAAATGCGCATTATTATTTTTCTCACAATCGTCACTCGCGTCTCAGCAGGAAAATACAAAACATAAACAACAGTAGCTATTTAATTGGATTCGCAAGTTTTGCTCTTGTAAAGCATTGATTGCCGATTAATATACCTAACTACTGCCTAGATTGGCAGTATTAAATTACAAAAAAGAAATCGAAGTGCTGTTAGGATATGTAGCTCTATAATTGGGTTTAGATACATTTACAATATGTAATGATGCAGCTATTATTCTTTTTATTAGTATGCATGTGTCTGGAAGATTTACGTCACTATACTTTATATCTTAATGTTGGTACATATAGTTTCCCTACTGATTTATTTCATGTATTCCATATACTAAAATAAATCCGTAATAATATCGAAATCCGCAGCACAAAATATCTGATGTGCTGCACTTAAATGACTTTCTCTACTCTTACACAAACTATTTCTACAAACGTTTATTCTCCATCTACTTCATGTTAATCGAGATAAACGTTTGCAGAAACTATCTTGTTGCCAATTTTCTTATAGGTGCATGGGGTATATGTAGGCTTTAAGCGATAGTCAAATATTTTAAGAGCTGGTTGCTATGAGGAGCGTTCCATTCTCTTTGCAGGTCCAGGACATAAAAAGAAACGAATAACAAATTCTCATTTGAGAATAAGTATTGAAAAATTCAAACAAATAACAAGGAATATCTCCGAAATGGGTCACTCCACAAATAAAAAAGTATACGACATAAATTGTGTTTTAACGAGGTCTACATTTTTGTGTAGTAAACTTTTCTCTATCTCTTATGGTTTACCAGTTATGTAAAAGTCGTTCACAATGAAGAATACTTTTGGAGACATTTCAGCGAATTCGAGATATACATTTCATTTGTCATGAAAATATCTTAAACATATGATATTGTAATCAAAATCGTTAGAGCCATTTTTGAGAAAATTACAATTTTCGAAAAATGTTCCATGTAAAGGGTAATCTGGGTTGGGGGGATTTTGTTGAAAACCTTCGTGTCGCATCTCTGGAAGATACTGAATCTAAATGCCAAGTTCGGTGTTTATCCGACTGTTCGTTTCTGAGTTATGCTGTTCACAGACACACATGGACATGTTTCCAAAAATGCTTTTTTTGGATTCAGGGGGTCTCAAAACATGTATTTCCGGTGAAATCTCGGTATCGAATTTTTGGGTGGAGTACAATACTTCCCCTACTTACTATACGTTGTAAAGAAAGTAAAAAATCTGATGTGTTACACTCACATGACTTTATCTACTCTTGTACAATCTAATTTTAAAAACGCCCATTCTCCATATGCTTTATGTTAATCGAGATATCGAGATATCAATCTTATTGGTAATTTTCTTGTAGATGCAAGGGGAATATTATAGCTTTTAAGCGATAGTCAAATATTTTAACGCTGGTTGCTATGTGGCGCATTCCATTCTCTTTGCATGTCCAGGACATACAAAAAAAATCTGATGTGTTACACTCACATGACTTTCTCTACTCTTGTACAATCTAATTTTACAAACGCCTATTCTCCATATGCTTCATGTTAATCGAGATATCGAGATGTCAATCTTATTGGTAATTTTCTTGTAGATGCAAGGGAAATATGGTACGTTTTAAGCGATAGTCAAATATTTTAACGCTGGTTGCTATGTGGCGCATTCCATTCTCTTTGCATGTCCAGGACATAAAAAAAATGAATAACGAATTTGAGAAAAACTATAAGTATTGGAAAATTTAAGGAAATAACAAGCAATATCTCGAAAACGGTTCACTCAACAAAAGAAATGTATATGACATAAGTTGTATATTTTAACGCGATCTACATTTTTTGTGTAGTAAAATTTTGTCTATCTCTTATGGTTTACCAGTTATGCAAAAGTCGTTCACAATGAAGAATACTTTTGGAGACATTCCCAGAAAATTCGAGATATACATTTCATTTCTCATGACATTATCTTAAACATATGATATTTTCATCAAAATCGTTAGAGCCATTTTTGAGAAAATTAAAATTTTCGAAAAATCTTCCATGTAAAGGGTAGTCTGGGGTGGGGGGATTTTCTTGAAAACCTTCGTGTCGCATCTCTGGAAGATACTGAACCTAAGTACCAAGTTTGGTGCTTATCCGACTGTTCGTTTTTGAGTTATGCTGTTCACAGACACACAGACACACACACACACACAGACACACACGGACATGTTTCCAAAAATGCTTTTTACTTTCTCTACTACGTATAGTAAGTAGGGGAAGTATTGCATTCCACCCAAAAATTCGATACCGAGATTTCACCGGAAATACATGTTTTGAGACCTCCTGAATCCAAAAAAAGCATTTTTGGAAACATGTCCGTGTGTGTGTCTGTGTGTGTGTGTGTGTGTGTGTGTGTGTGTGTGTGTGTGTCTGTGTGTGTCTGTGTGTGTGTCTGTGAACAGCATAACTCAAAAACGAACAGTCGGATAAGCACCAAACTTGGTATTTAGGTTCAATATCTTCCCGAGATGCGACACGAAGGTTTTCAAGAAAATCCCCCCACCCCAGACTACCCTTTACATGGAAGATTTTTCGAAAACTTTAATTTTCTCAAAAATGGCTCTAACGATTTTGATGAAAATATGATATGTTTAAGATAATGTAATGAGAAATGAAATGTGTATCTCGAATTTTCTGGGAATGTCTTCAAAAGTATTCTTCATTGTGAACGACTTTTGCATAACTGGTAAACCATAAGAGATAGACAAAATGTTACTACACAAAAAATGTAGATCGCGTTAATATACACAACTTATGTCATATACATTTCTTTTGTTGAGTGAACCGTTTTCGAGATATTGCTTGTTATTTCCTTAAATTTTCCAATACTTATACTTTTTCTCAAATTCGTTATTCATTTTTTTATGTCCTGGACATGCAAAGAGAATGGAATGCGCCACATAGCAACCAGCGTTAAAATATTTGACTATCGCTTAAAAACTACCATATTCCCCTTGCATCTACAAGAAAATTACCAATAATATCGACATCTCGATTAACATGAAGCATATGGAGAATAGGCGTTTGTAAAAATAGATTGTACAAGAGTAGAGAAAAGTCATGCGAGTGTAACACATCAGATTTTTTTTGATTCAGGAGGTCTCAAAACATGTATTTCCGGTGAAATCTCGGTATCGAATTTTTGGGTGGAATGCAATACTTCCCCTACTTACTATACGTAGTAGAGAAAGTAAAAAGCGTTTTTTGAAAAAGGTCCGTGTGGCGAACAGTATAACTCAAAAACGAGAAGAGGGATGAACACCAAACTTAGTATTTTGATTCAATACCTTCCAAAGACGGCGACATGAAGATTTTCAATAAAATCCCTCCACTTCAAACTACCCTTTACATGGAAGAGCGTTTCGAAAAATTTTATTTTATAAAAAATGTCTCTAACAATTTTGATCAAAATACCCTATATTAAAGAATTTACATTACAAATAAAATGTATATCTTGAATTTTCTAGGAATAGCCTGCTAACTCTTCATTCGGAAGAAATTTTGTATAATCTTGTATAACTGCTAAACGTCAAGCAATAGACGAAAACGTACTACGCAGAAGCTGTAGATCTCTTTGAAACGCACAATTTATTTCAAATAACTTTTTTGCAGTATAAGCCATTTTGTGAGATATCCGTTATTAAAAATTCGAAGTGTTAATTACTTGTTCATTCTTTTAAAGTCCTGTCAAGATTCAGTTGTTCCTCGTGATTGCATGGAACAAGTATGGAATTTCAAGGCCAACGTATAGCGTCCAGTTTTTAAACATTTGACTGTCTCTGCTCTGTTTGTATCTATAACGAAATGTATAATGTAACCATTTCTGGAAAGATTTATTTGGATTAAGATGAAGTAGATAGTTAAAGGTCTTAGAGAGATTAGTTTGTATGCCCATTAGTAAACGGCGGAGGGTAGAGAAGCTCATATGAGCGTATCACATCAGATTTTTCTTTGATTTTTTTTGGGGGGGGGGAGATATTAGCATAGATTGAATCCCTTATTATGCACGTAAATATATCTCCACCCTGGTTTAAAAAGACAGTCACGGATGTAGTTTTGCGGGACGCATGGAATGGTCACGCTTAAGAGATAACTATCTCTGGAAAGGTCAGGTTATAAGTTACTACAAATGGTGCGTAAAGAAAATTCTAAATAAGAAATCAGGGTTATCCATAATATAACTCTTTCGCTAAAGATATGAGACGAGGTCTACATGATTCGTGTGTTCTCTTCCGGTTGTCAGTTGAGAAAGAAAGTTTTCCTCTATCAAACCTTACTTAAAGGTTTAACAGTTCTCAGGAGATAGAGACGCTTCTATTAACCTTTGTGAAAAAAGCACTGATAAATGTAAACCATATTTATGCCCTTGATTCTCTCAAAGGGTTTCTCAAACACAATACACAAATCTAAAAAATGATCGAAGCTAATAAAATAGGTTGTTTGGAAACGCATTGCGCTGGTAAGGACTGTGGCCCTCTAAGCCGTTAGTTTTAGACTCGCCCACATTTCCTTTAGTAGACAACTGCGATGGCTATCTATAAGAATGTGAGGAGCGTTTTGGTTGCCTTCCGGGTGCCTCCAGTGATCACGTCACGCAGGACCGAATCAATCTGTAACGAGGTGTGTCCTTTGTGTGTGCAAAACCTGCGCCCTGGTCACGCACAGTTCGCTGTGCCACTTGCAACAGTACTTGTGTCATTAATTAGTTCTTACTCGTACCTTACTCGTACCAACTCGGCAAATATTTAGGTTGTTTTCCAACAACAGTTTTAAGCGCTCTGATAAGAAAATATCTCATCTGATTAGCATTCCAAAAATGGACACTATTTAGACTCTGTTATGTCCTTGCGGATCGAACAGCTGTAGATTTGATTTGGTACTTGATGGGTTACTTTACTAAACCGTTTACCTCATAATTAAAGTCTATCATTCATTTTGAGAGAAGATCATGACGCCTTCACTCAATGTTTTGTTTTAGATCTGTCTATCGCAACTTTAGTTTGCCAATGCTTAAAGGGAGATTAAACGACCAACCTCATCAGTATTTAACTTACCTAACTCATGAACAGTTTTCTCTGAATATAAAGCTCGTGCTTTATATGTTCTGTTGATGTTCCTTCACTATTACATTTTGTAACAATTGAGATATATATGTTTTTAAAAAATCTGATGTGTTACACTCACATAACTTTCTCTACTCTTGTACAAACTATTTTTACAAACGCTTATTTTCCATCTACTTCCTGTTAATCGAGATAAACATTTGCAGACTCTATCTTATTGCTAATTTTCTTGTAGGTGTAAGGGAATATATATTTACAAGGGCAATATAGAAATACAGTAGCCTTTAAGCATATACATATCTCTTAATAGCTGGTTGCTAGGTGCAGCACCATTCCCTTTGCTACAGATTAATACTCTTTGCATATCCAAGACAAAAAAATGAATAACGAATTCCCATTTGAGAAAATAATTATTGAAAAATTTAAGGGAATAACAAGCAATATCTCGAAAATGGTTCACTCAACAAAAAAAATGTATATGACATAAATTGTGTATTTTAACGCGATCTACATTTTTTGTGCAGTAAAATTTTGTCTATCTCTTATGGTTTACCAGTTATACAAAAGTCGTTCACAATGAAGAATAGTTTTGGAGACATTCCCAGAAAATTCAAAATATACATTTTATTTGTCATAAAAATATCTTAAATATATTATATTTTAATCAAAATCGTTAGAGTCATTTTTGAGAAAATTAAAATTTTCGAAAAATCTTCCATGTAAAGGGTAATCTGGGGTGGAGGGATTTTCTTGAGAACCTTCGTGTCGCATCTCTGGAAGATACTGAACCTAAATACCAAGTTTGGTGTTTATCCGACTGTTCGTTTCTGAGTTATGCTGTTCAGAGACAGACACACACACACAGACAGACACACAGACACACACACAGACACGGACATGTTTCCAAAAATCCTTTTTTTGGATTCAGGGGGTCTCAAAACATGTATTCCCGGTGAAATCTCGGTATCGAATTTTTGGGTGGAATACAATACTTCCCCTAATTACTATACGTAGTAGAGAAAGTAAAAAGTATTATATTCATTTTAAACACATTATTATTGTAACAAATCGCATTATAATACGAGAACAGAAAATTGTCAAACGAGGTAGGATAAGTATAGAGTACCTTTTAACCACTTTGGTAAATAAAAGCCGTTGTATTATTCTTATTGATTTTCACGATGTTTTACCTGAAAGGTCAATTATATTATTTATGTTTACAGCATAATAACAGATTGAAAAACCAAGTGTTTTCAGGAAATCTATATCTAAAACTAAGTTTAACGTATACAGGGTGAATCACTAAAACTTGCACCGCAAATATTTCGGAAATAGAAAGTGCTATTGAGGTGCAGTTTTCATAGCATTGATTAGTAGTCAGGAGCTCGTACATTTAGCCTATAAACAGATTTTAATAATACTGAGAAAGTTTATTTTTTTAGCAAACATATAATTTTTAAATGGAACAATATCTACTTACATCAACAGAATAAAGGTAGGGTAAATTAGAATGTCAGTGGTCATTGTTGTAGGATTCTAGAGCAAGCAGTTTACGAGAAATCTTATTTTGAACGCGCCGACACTTGTACAACCTGTGGTAGCACAAACTAAAGAAAAACAAAAGGGAATTACAATACTTCTGTGGATTTCTACAAGTAAAGAGAACATAGCCCTTCAAAGATTGTGTTCAAAATAACCACAGCAGCTTCAATACACGCTTCCAGTCTGCTATGGAAAGACTGCTGCACACGTTCTAGTATTTCAGCGGAAATTTCAGACTAGACAGCAGTAATACGTCGTTTCATATCGTCTGGTGTAGTTAGTACATCCTTGTAGACAGTGTCTTTCAGCATTCCCCACAGAAAATAAGTCCAGAGGGGTCAGAACCGGTGAACGGGCCGGCCAAGGTACAGGTCCTTTTCGTTCAATCCAACGATTTGGAAACAATCCGTTAAAACAAGCGTAGTACTTCGTGGACTATGGGCTGGACAGCCATCATGTTGGTACCACAGGTTTCTCCTAGTCTGCAAAGGAACGTCTCTGGCAGATGCTCTGTCAGTAGGCTGCGATACTTGTGCGAGTTCATTGTTCCTTCTATGAACAAAGGGCCTCTGAACTGATGGTTCACTATCCCACACCATACTTTAAACTCTATGGATGCTGACGTTTCACCTGACGAAGCCAACGGGGATTGTCAACAGACCAATAATGCATGTTTCTGCGGTGTACCTGGCCATGATAATAAATGTTGCCTCATCACTAAACAAGATACACGATGAATCTGGAGTATCACGTCTTAATGCCCATGTACAAAAGTTAACATGATTCTCAAAATCGTTTCCATGCAGCTCTTGATGGTGAGAGATGTGATAGGGATGGAACCTATGTCGATCGAGAATGCGCAGTACACTTGCCTGACTTATGCCACTTCGACGTGCGATTGTGCGGGAACTAATTTGCGGATCTACTGCAACGGCAGCCAAAACATTAATTTCTGCCTCTTCTCCAGTCACTTGTTTGTTTCTATTACGTTTTCTAGGTGTTACAGTACCGCTTTCATGTAATTGGTTGAAGAGGTTGATAAATAATTGCCAAGATGGTTGACGTCTATTGGGATACGTTTCCGCATACACTGTACAGAAACGAACTGCATTCTTCCTACACTCTCCATACACCATGAGCATATCGGATTTTTCTGCATTAATAAACCCCATCTTCCACTCACGACTTACTGCTTGAACTGTCACAAGCTAACTGACCAGAAAGTCGCAATTCAATCAATGAACAGAAAACACAATGCAAACAAACATAACATCGTATCTAGCAACTGAGCAGGTTGAATGGGACAAACAATTGTCGAGGTGGAAAATTCAAAATACGATTTCTCGTAAACCACTTGCACTATAATCCTGCAACAAAGACCACTGACATTCTAATTTACCCTACCTTTATTATAATGATGTAACTAGGCATTGTTACATTTAAAAAATTGTATGCTTGTTAAAAAAATACACTTTCCTCAGTATTATTAAAATCTGTTTATAGGCTAAATGTACGAGTCCCTATCTACCACTCAATGCTGTGAAAACTGCATATCAATAGCACTTTCCATTTCCGAAATATTTGCGGTGCAAGTTTAAGTTGATTCAGCCTGTATAATATGTTATAAAATAATTTTTATTCCCGAAAAGTTTGAATATGATATTGAAATGGCTGTGAATTCAGCTACTGAAACATTTACATCAAAGTCTCCTGAAAAGCACGAACAGCAGTAGAAAAAAGTCTGATGTGTTACATTCACACGAATTTCTCTACCTCTATAGCTCACTAGTGGGTATACAAATTATTCTTTCGGAAGTTTGTTTTCTATCTACTTCATTTTAAGCCAAATAAACCTTTGCAGAAAGCTGCATTACACATTTCGTTATAGATATAAAGGGAACAGCGACAGTCAAATGTTTAGGAATTGGACGCTATACGCTGGCTTAAAATTCCAAGGTTTCCACATCATTGCGAGAAATAACCAAAATCAATAGGTGTTTAAAAGAATGGCTAAGTATTGTACAGTTCGAACCATTGATTTTAAATGAATTGTCTTTTAAAGAGATCTACTTTTTTTGTTGTACGTTTTCGTGTATCACTTAACGTTTACCAGATATAAAAGATTATACAAAATGTCTTCTCAATGAAGAGGACTTCGCGGGCTATTCCCAGCAAATTTAAGATATAAATTTTATTTGTCATGTAAATATCTTTAATATACGGTATTTTAATCAAAACCGTTAGAAACATTTTTATAAATAAAAATTTCGAAAAATCTTCTATGTAAAGGGTAGTTTGGAGTGGGAATTTTCTTGAAAATATTTGTGTCGTATCTTTGAATTCGAGTTATGCTGCTTGCGGACACACACAGAGACACATGGGTGTTTTTCCAACAATGCTTTCTTTGGATTCAAGGACCCAAAACATGCATTTTCGCTGAAATCTCAATATGGAATTTTTGGGTGGAATGCAATACCTTCTCTACCTACTACGTATATAGGTGGTAGAGAAAGTGATGAATAAATTATGCATAAATAAGGCCTGTCAACCTGTTCCGTACTCAAAAAAACTTATCACTTTATCTTGTTCTCGGTCTTTCCAGTTGGCGATATCCACTAGGTTTATAAGTTAAAATTTTTTGTGTTTGTCCCTCGTTCATCCTTAATATATGTTGGTGCCAATTATTAGTTAGGATTTCTCTTTAAGACAGAATAAGGAATGAAAGAACGAGGCAAATCATGAATATACCTGGAACCATATTGGATGATATCCAAAACAAACAACTGAAATGGCATGGACACATAAAAGGAACAATTTAAGACAAATATTCGAGTGGGACCAAAAAGAAGAATAGAGATCATCCCAGAATTACCTGCAGGAGTGAAATAAGGCAGATGATGGAAACCAGAGGATTGGAGTAAGAATAGAGAGATAAAGAACAGTAACGTTAGGCAACCGGAAGATAGTGAAAACCGTGAAACCGGTGTACTACTATGAATTATTTCTATTTTAATTTTTATTTCATTTAGATTACACACTCACACACCCAGCCCCACACCTACACACACATCAGGTGAGTCAGCTGCCCCTAGGTATTCGTATCTATGCAACCCGCATTTTATAGACTAATGTGAAAACATTGACCTTTTTAGCAAGCAAACGTTATTGTAGGTTTTCCCTTCTATTTGGTACTATCCCCATCAATGATTAAAAGCCTGAATGAGAACCAAAGAGCTGCGAAAGCCTTAAAAAAGACGTCGTTTCATGGATATAATGCTTGCAAGGAAATAGAGGAACGTTTTCCCGAAGAGCGGGATGAATTACGCGGGTTTTGGCCGAGTGGTTTAGCTGCCGCAATGTGGTAAAGCAAAGGTTAGCTTCGGAGGTTCGAATCTGATACAAACATGAAATTGTTTTGGTTTTTTCTCTCCTTGTGTTTATTTTCTGTATTTTAGTGTACTAATTTATTTATTTTTTTGCTGGCTCTCCTGTGGGCCAAAGACATAAGAATTACAATCAGATAATTATATATCATGTTTACCCTAATAATCTGTACCGTATCTGGTGTTGTAAACCGTGTTACGTAGTTAGCTTTCATTCTCTTGGGAGCAAATTAAATACAACAGTTTTTGTTTCATGTTTAAACCTTATGTTTAACTTATTCCATTGACAAAGGAGTTGCAAATGTGTTAAGTTCACGGGTAAACAGAATGATGAATTGTTAAAGAGCGTGGATTTCATGATAGAAGTAAATGTTCAAAATGACGATCGGCCTCATCAATGCACATTTGTGTATGTTGCCGGAGAGACCTTCTTGCATGTTGTAACATGCGCGGTGTAATCTGGCTGCATTCTCCACGTATGAGTGTGCCCGTATATGATTTGGGCTTTGCGGTTCTTCTTCTTTGCTGTGGAAAACAAGACGATTATTCTATTTTGTACACACTTATAATTATCAAAATGTTATTTATATTATTATATCAAATTATAGTCCAAAAGAGATAAAGCAAAAGGTAATAAAAAGTTTGAAATCCACGCGAAGGGTTTCAATCCGAATTAAAGTGGCACAATGTGAAAGCAACCATGATAATACCATTCGGCTAGTGATACCCTGCGAGCTTAGGTTCCTATACGAATTAGTAATCACAGAACTAGATCCCACCTCGAATCTTTTACACACTTTTTGCAACGTCATACAGTGTTTTAGCTCGGTTTTGGTGGTTTTAATTGAAACAAATAAACTGAATCAGTCATTACAATTACTGTATAATCTGATATACGTCATAGTTTGTGAAATAAGAGAAATTATCTACCTAATGGAAAGGTAGAATCAGATGACTGAAAAATTCAATGCCATAGCCGGGATTTGAACCACGGATCTCCCGGTCTCCGTCCGGTTGCTCTAACCACTGAGCTACCATGGCCACATGCCGACACGACATTAAATTCTCCAGCTGATTCGCATTTTTCCCGGTAAACCACAAGGAGATCTCAAATTGTATTGAGATGCCATACCCCAATGGCGACTTACATTTATTGTAAGTACTTTAAGTTCCGGGCTTTATAGTTGCAACCACTATTAGGTCAATTAATGGAATTAATTGTTCTTTCACACAAGCCGTGTGTTGGACAGGGTTGGAAAGGTAGAATCAGATGACTGAAAAATTCAATGCCATAGCCGGGATTTGAACCACGGATCTCCCGGTCTCCGTCCGGTTGCTCTAACCACTGAGCTACCATGGCAACATGCCGACACGACATTAAATTCTCCAGCTGATTCGCATTTTTCCCGGTAAACCACAAGGAGATCTCAAATTGTATTGAGATGCCATACCCCAATGGCGACTTACATTTATTGTAAGTACTTTAAGTTCCGGGCTTTATAGTTGCAACCACTATTAGGTCAATTAATGGAATTAATTGTTCTTTCACACAAGCCGTGTGTTGGACAGGGTTGGAAAGGTAGAATCAGATGACTGAAAAATTCAATGCCATAGCCGGGATTTGAACCACGGATCTCCCGGTCTCCGTCCGGTTGCTCTAACCACTGAGCTACCATGGCAACATGCCGACACGACATTAAATTCTCCAGCTGATTCGCATTTTTCCCGGTAAACCACAAGGAGATCTCAAATTGTATTGAGATGCCATACCCCAATGGCGACTTACATTTATTGTAAGTACTTTAAGTTCCGGGCTTTATAGTTGCAACCACTATTAGGTCAATTAATGGAATTAATTGTTCTTTCCGGAATTAATTGGATTTTGATTGAATTGGATTGATTGGATTGAATTTTTCCGGAATGGAATTAATTCCATTAATTGACCTAATAGTGGTTGCAACTATAAAGCCCGGAACTTAAAGTACTTACAATAAATGTAAGTCGCCATTGGGGTATGGCATCTCAATACAATTTGAGATCTCCTTGTGGTTTACCGGGAAAAATGCGAATCAGCTGGAGAATTTAATGTCGTGTCGGCATGTTGCCATGGTAGCTCAGTGGTTAGAGCAACCGGACGGAGACCGGGAGATCCGTGGTTCAAATCCCGGCTATGGCATTGAATTTTTCAGTCATCTGATTCTACCTTTCCAACCCTGTCCAACACACGGCTTGTGTGAAAGAACAATTAATTCCATTAATTGACCTAATAGTGGTTGCAACTATAAAGCCCGGAACTTAAAGTACTTACAATAAATGTAAGTCGCCATTGGGGTATGGCATCTCAATACAATTTGTGGTTTACCGGGAAAAATGCGAGAATTTAAATGGAGAATTTAATGTCGTGTCGGCATGTTGCCATGGTAGCTCAGTGGTTAGAGCAACCGGACGGAGACCGGGAGATCCGTGGTTCAAATCCCGGCTATGGCATTGAATTTTTCAGTCATCTGATTCTACCTTTCCAACCCTGTCCAACACACGGCTTGTGTGAAAGAACAATTAATTCCATTAATTGACCTAATAGTGGTTGCAACTATAAAGCCCGGAACTTAAAGTACTTACAATAAATGTAAGTCGCCATTGGGGTATGGCATCTCAATACAATTTGAGATCTCCTTGTGGTTTACCGGGAAAAATGCGAATCAGCTGGAGAATTTAATGTCGTGTTGGCATGTTGCCATGGTAGCTCAGTGGTTAGAGCAACCGGACGGAGACCGGGAGATCCGTGGTTCAAATCCCGGCTATGGCATTGAATTTTTCAGTCATCTGATTCTACCTTTCCAACCCTGTCCAACACACGGCTTGTGTGAAAGAACAATTAATTCCATTAATTGACCTAATAGTGGTTGCAACTATAAAGCCCGGAACTTAAAGTACTTACAATAAATGTAAGTCGCCATTGGGGTATGGCATCTCAATACAATTTGAGATCTCCTTGTGGTTTACCGGGAAAAATGCGAATCAGCTGGAGAATTTAATGTCGTGTTGGCATGTTGCCATGGTAGCTCAGTGGTTAGAGCAACCGGACGGAGACCGGGAGATCCGTGGTTCAAATCCCGGCTATGGCATTGAATTTTTCAGTCATCTGATTCTACCTTTCCAACCCTGTCCAACACACGGCTTGTGTGAAGGAACAATTAATTCCATTAATTGACCTAATAGTGGTTGCAACTATAAAGCCCGGAACTTAAAGTACTTACAATAAATGTAAGTCGCCATTGGGGTATGGCATCTCAATACAATTTGTGGTTTACCGGGAAAAATGCGAATCAGCTGGAGAATTTAATGTCGTGTCGGCATGTTGCCATGGTAGCTCAGTGGTTAGAGCAACCGGACGGAGACCGGGAGATCCGTGGTTCAAATCCCGGCTATGGCATTGAATTTTTCAGTCATCTGATTCTACCTTTCCAACCCTGTCCAACACACGGCTTGTGTGAAAGAACAATTAATTCCATTAATTGACCTAATAGTGGTTGCAACTATAAAGCCCGGAACTTAAAGTACTTACAATAAATGTAAGTCGCCATTGGGGTATGGCATCTCAATACAATTTGTGGTTTACCGGGAAAAATGCGAGAATTTAAATGGAGAATTTAATGTCGTGTCGGCATGTTGCCATGGTAGCTCAGTGGTTAGAGCAACCGGACGGAGACCGGGAGATCCGTGGTTCAAATCCCGGCTATGGCATTGAATTTTTCAGTCATCTGATTCTACCTTTCCAACCCTGTCCAACACACGGCTTGTGTGAAAGAACAATTAATTCCATTAATTGACCTAATAGTGGTTGCAACTATAAAGCCCGGAACTTAAAGTACTTACAATAAATGTAAGTCGCCATTGGGGTATGGCATCTCAATACAATTTGAGATCTCCTTGTGGTTTACCGGGAAAAATGCGAATCAGCTGGAGAATTTAATGTCGTGTCGGCATGTTGCCATGGTAGCTCATTGGTTAGAGCAACCGGACGGAGACCGGGAGATCCGTGGTTCAAATCCCGGCTATGGCATTGAATTTTTCAGTCATCTGATTCTACCTTTCCAACCCTGTCCAACACACGGCTTGTGTGAAAGAACAATTAATTCTATCTACCTAATACTTAGCATTTTTTGACAAGGCTGCACATTGACTAACGGCTTAAATACAATTGGTCTCACTGCGTAGATTTGCCATTTTGTTTTCAGATGGTTTCGTCAACCGATGCATGTGATAGGTTGTTCCTTCAGGGACGTTTTCAAAGGGGTGCTTGGATGTATGCTAAAGAATAAAAGTTTGTAAAATTGGCTAAAATTGGTACTGCAGCTCTCAGTGTCAGGGTGGGATTTTTTTGCATCGACATACATGGCGATTGCATACGGTCCCGTAAAACACTTATGCACTGCGCTATGTATGCCTCCTCTATAACGTGTTATGCAAATCAGCCATTAGAAGGCATTCAAGAAAGGCGTAAATCACACATGTCGCTTAGCACGTTGCATAAATACAAAAATAAATAGGCGCAGCTGACTCAACTCGTATATATATAAAACTGTTTTCGGATTTCTTAATTTCTTTGTTTATCTAGAGGGGTATATTAAACTACTGCTCTTAGGAATTTCATCTTTGGTGTTTCCATTATTTTCATATCTGTTCTGTTCATAGTCTAGTTTTCACTTCCATATGTTAGCATTGGCTTCAGTTTACGTAACTAAAATGGATAAATATGTTTACATTTTTGTTTGTTGTAAAGTCACATTAACAACAAAGTGTCAGAAATATGAGTGAAGAATCTCGAAGTTATAGCATGAAGGGTTCTTAGAAACTGCATCCTTTGTTTACAAAAATCTGATGTGTTACACTCACATGACTTTGTCTACTCGAGTACAAACTATTTTTACAAACGCTTAATATCCATATTCATGTTAATAGAGATATCGAGATGTTAATATTATTGCTAATTTTCCTGTACATGCAAGGGAAATATGGTAGGTTTCAAGCGATAGTCAAATATTTTAAGAGATGGTTGCTACGTGGAATATTCCATTCTCTTTGCATTACCAGGACAAAAAAAATCTCATGTGTTACACTCACATGACTGTCTCTACTCTTGTACAAACTGTTTTTACAAACGCTTATTCTCCATATTCTTCATGTTAATAGAGATATCGAGATGTTAATTTTATTGCTAATTTTCTTGTAGATGCAAGGGGAATATGGTAGGCTTTAAGCTATAGTCAAATACTTTAAGAGCTGCTTGCTATGTGGAGCATTCCATTCTCTTTGCATTACTAGGAAAAAACAAATGAATAACGAATTCCCATTTCAGAAAAAGTATAAGTATTGGAAAATTTAAGGGAATAACAAGCAATATCTCGTAAATGGTTCACTCAAAAACAAAATGTATGAGACATAAATTGTGTATTTTAATGCGATCTACATTTTTTGTGTAGTAAAATTTTGTCTATCTCTTATGGTTTACCAGTTACGCAAAAGTACGAGTATGTTAAAACTCAGAGCTCTCTCTCTCTCTCTCTCTCTCTCTTTCTTTCTTTCTTTCTTTCTTTCTTTCTTTGGTTTTTACTTTTTCTAGTACATATAGTAAGTAGGGGAAGTCTTGTATTCCACACAGAAATTGATACCAAGATTTCACCGACAATACATGTTTTGAGGCTCCCTGAATGTAGGTAGAGTAAGTAGGGGAAGGATTGCATTCTACCCAAAAATTCGATACCAAATTGCACTGTAAATACGTATTTTGAGGCGCCCTGAAACAAAATACAGCATTTTTGGAAACGTCTATGTGTGTGTCTGTATGTCTTTGTGTCTTCTGTCTGTCTATAGCATAACTCAAAAATGAAGTGTCGCATAAATACCAAACTTTAGGTTCAATATCTTCCAGAGATGCGACACGAAGATTTTCAACAAAATCCCCCCACCCCAAACTACCCTTTATATGAAACATTTTATGACAATTTTTACTTTCTAAAAAACGGCTCTAACGATTTTAATTCAAATACCATATATTAAAGATATTTACATTGCAAATAAAATGTATATCTTGAATTTTCTGGGAATAGCCCTCCACTTCATTTGGAAGAAACGTTGCATAACTGATAAGTAGAACTGGTATAACCGGTCTATCGCGTATAACTGGTCTATTTTCTCCTTAAGCGATAGACGAAAACGTACTACACAAAAAAATGTAGATGTCTTTAAAACACAATTTATTTCAAATACTCGTAAGTTAATAGTATAGTTCTAAGATATCTGTTATTAATGGTTTGAATTGCTCATTATTTGGTCATTCTCTTTAAGTCCTGTAAACACTCACTTGTTTATCGCCAATACATGGATTCATGTGGAATTTAAGTCCAATGTATAGCGACCAGTTCTTAAACATTTGACTATCGCTGTCTCTTTGTATCTATAACGAAATGTATAATGCAGCTATTCCTGCAAAGGTTTATTTGGATTAAAACATAGTAGATATAAAAATAAGCTTTAGTAAGAAACGTTTGTATACCCACTAATAAGTGATAGAGCATATAGAAAGTCATGTGAATATATTACATCAGATTTTTAAATTTCCGTTAGTAGTGAAGAGCATAGTGGAATTTGAGAGTGTGTCAGACAGTCACACCACTTTTTCTCCTCATTGCTTATCCATAGGTATCTCTCGTGTGTTGTACTCTATGTGTATGTATATATATATATATATATTTATATATATGGGGGTGTGTGTGTATGCTTCACGATAATCACGATAAATGTTTACCTAGCAATGGCTTCAAATTAGACGATTGGGATTTGGTTAAATGCAATATGTGGAGTAGCACTTAACGATTTACAACAAATGTCGGTTTGTTTTCAACCATCTCAGGAAATGGTGAAGGTACAATACATCATTTCATAAATGGCTATGGAAACGTTGCTTGATAAATTAATTGTACATCTTACCTACAGAAATATATTGTCCCTCTCTTGTGATTCTTTAATTGTATAAAGGGATGTAGTGATCATAAACTTTTCACGTGCAGTTTACAAAAAATCGTTTATAATCATCTGAATTATACAATATTTTAATCGAAATTGTTTCAACTATTTTTTGAGAAACAGAAACGTTTCCATATAACATTTTATTTGAGTTTAATGAAAAATTTTGCTTGCATCATTAAAGGATGCGAACTTAAATAGGTAGGTTTGTGTTCCAACATTTTTAGTCAAGTTATTCACAGAGAGAGACAGAGACAGAGTGAGAGAGAGAGAGAGAGGTGCTCTTGGGATTTTTTTCTTAAATCATTATTTGTTTATTATACAGACATCAAAACATCTATTTTCAGTGAAATGTAGATAGAGAATGCTATAGTTTATCTATTGTATGCAAGTATTAGAGTGGAAACGTAACATTGTAAACCTCATCCGACCCTAGGTATTCGTGTTTACGCAAGCTGATGACACAAACTCCTTCGACAAACACTCTCTACTTCAGTACTTGCAACAAATGTATACGTTTGTATGCCTAGCTAGCATTGATTTCATATTAAAGGCACACAAGTGACAGAGACTTTGGAAGACTTAAAACGATAGTTTGGAATCGAGTTGATAGCACAATAGTACAGAAATGTTTCGTTATAGAAAATCTTAGTAGAGATCACGTATAATGGATAGCGTGGTCTATGGTTCAAATCATTTATAGTTATGTTTTGTATTTCTTTTCTTTTTTAGTCAAACACCCTTTAACCTGGTAGATCATACCAGACGGTGAACGAAAATGATTCTCAAACGAGCCTGGAGTCTTTAGGGGTAAAGAGTTATCCGACATTCGCCTTTTGTGAAAGCGAAAATTTTGGGGAAAACGAAGACTTTATTCAGGCAGCTCACCCCAAATAATATTCGAAATCTAGATCTGTCAAATGTGAGGGAGATACACTATCCCCACACCACAGAGGCGGATTTCAACGCTTCCCCAAGTGTCCTTTCCCCGGACTTAAATGTCTTAGATGTTATAAATGAAATATTACTTTTATAGAGTAGTATTTTTATTAGAAATATCAAATTTTATACACATATGATACACAAACCTTGGGACTGCCATGGACCGGTAACACAGCAATGATTCCATGGGGTGTATTTTAAGCTTGAACGTTAGTGTTATAAATTCCAAGTTATTACACACAGAAACCTTGCGTGTATGTTGCAGGCTTTTTTAAGATAATTTTGAATTTCTGTTATACGTTCATCAAATGTGTACCATTGTAACATCCAGAAATGAAATATTTTTAACATCTACCCAATGACGTGACTGCACAGGGTTTATTTCGAATACAGGGATGCCTCTAAACTTCCCTAACCGCACAACTCTACAATTTTCTCTTGACTGATTTTGACATAGAGGTTCCATAGAGGTTTTCGTAGCTGTGTACTTCTGTACTTTAATAAGAATTTATGAAATTGTATACAAGAATAATTCAGCTCGAGTATAACACTAATATACTCTTGATTTTGACTTCAACTTAGGTGCCAATGTCTCTTAAACCTCCTGTTATATATTTTTCTAAATGTGCCATCTGTCTTAATAGGTAAATGAGCTGAAAGTGAGCGTGAGGATAGACCTAAGGTACATCTGCTCCTTAGTAGGTTGCATACATTATGGGGATATTAACGGCCCTGTACTTTAGCTTATTTAAAGTTCCATTATCTCAGTAACTACTGAAGATATTGTTACATGCTGGGGTGAGGGCCTAAAGGTTCCCAGCAAAATACTAAATTTGGATCACCCCAACATGCACATGGGGGAAGCGTATCTACAGATTTTGCGAGAGGACCAGAACTTGATGTTCACATTCCGGTGTAGGCGTGGGGTTCTTGTAACAAATTACACAAATTTCACATCACTCACATTGCCTGCGGTTTATTTAATAAAGTAAATCGTGTCCCTACATCACACACAAGGGAATAAAGAATTGAGAGGAGATGCTTCACACACGACCTACATCTACTCTCTTTCAAACAAACTCACAGACTCGACTGACGCTCGCACACACAAACAAAGTAACGCTAAACTATTCCCCCTCTCTGGGCTCGCCAGCCAGAGGTGGAACTTCTCATGCCAGACGGAACTTCAAACGCAAAGCCGAAGAAATACTGACTTACACCAACACTGCTGTCGCCAATGCGACATAATAGTGTGTCTGGCATGACAATAGCTACTAATACGCCACAATATCATTTTAAAATTATTACAGTATAAAGAGGGAATATTTCTAAGTAAAGCGACATACCTCCAATTAAGAAATTAATATTGAGAAAAAGATGTTTTTCAAAATAATATTGATTTTTAAAATTCTGTTTTAAGCGCAATGATTTGTGAACAAACTAACGCACATATATGGGTCAAAGTATGTTCATTTCATAATCATCTCTTAAAATTTCATCCATCTATTATTTACATTTATTTAAGAAAAATAGTTTTGAGAAAACACCATTTAAAGGGGAATCTGGATGCTTTAGGTATATTTTGCATTGTAACTTCTGCCTTAACAATTATTTATTCTTAAGCGATCCAAGTCATGTAATATGGTACTGTGTTCGTTCCAATTTTCACGCCTAAATGTACATGTACACTGCCTGTGTTTCCCATATTAAATGTAATAACAGCATCATAAATCTATCAATGCATGAAACTTAAATTAAACCAAATACCAGCTTTCTAGAGCCAATGGTTCCAGAGTTATGAATTATTTTCTGAAACGGTGCATAGAACTCATTTATACTTGTTTTCAGACGTCTAGCGCAGTAACAAATACTTTAAATTGGCCAACTAACATAAATAATACATCAAAGTAAGAAGAACATTTCAAATATTAATATCCCTCGCAAGATCATGTGCACAGTTTTCTGGGACTGACAAGGTATTTTGGTGGTTGAATTCCTGCCCAGGAATGCGACGATCAACAAAGACGTCTATTGTGAGCCACTACGAAACCTCCGTCGTGCAATGCGGAACAAAAGGGGTGGAATGCTTTCGCGTGGAATCTAACATTCTGACAAAAATCTTCGGTTAATATCCTCTTAAAATATAACTTGGAACGACTGAATCACGTGGCACATCTTTTCATAACAGTAAACTACGAGGCGTGTTTTTAAAGTATGTGCCGTCTTAATATTTGCCGCTGCAGCGCTGCAATCGCGATTTTGAGCTTGCGCGATTACTTCCTCCATTCATTAGGAAGCCAGACGCAGCTGTGAGCGATCGTCACTTTGTGTTTTCCTGTTGTTACAGTATTTCGAAATGTTAAAATTAATCGAACGGCTGTGAAGTCAGATCAGTGATTCGTTCTTCTAATGCGAGAATGTTACGCCTGCCAATTGTGTGAGGTTTATGGGAAAACAATAAAATGAGTGATAGTATGCTGAAGAAGTAGGTTAGACAGTTTAACAAGGTCGTGAAAATGTGCATGAGCAGCTGCGGTGCGGCCGATCGTCTGTCTGATGATTTGATACAAGCTGTGGAAGAAAGATTCGCGAGGACAGACGTTTCACCATATCGATATTCTCTTCGCATTTTCCACAAATTTCAAGTTCTGTCCTCTACAACATGGTGACAGAACGCTTAGGATTTTGGAAATTGCGCTCAAGATGAGTGCCCAGAAATCTTACTGATAAGTACAAGAAGAAACGATCTGCCGCTGTACTGACTTTTCTCAAGCGATATGCTGAGGAAGGCGATGATTTGTTAATACACATCGTTACAGGTGACGAGACATGGTGTCTCTCATCACTCCTGAATCAAAAGCAACAATCCTTGGAGTGGAGACAAAACTACATTCCCCGTGAAGAAGAAATTCAAACAGACAACATCCACTTCCAATATCATGTGCACGGTTTTCTGAGACATACAAGGTGTTTTGCTGGTTGAATTCTTGCCCAGGAATGCGACAATCAACAAATACATCTATTGTAAGACACTACGAAACCTCCATCGTGCAATACAGAACAAAAGGTGTGGAATGCTTTCGCGTGGAATCCTTTTGGCTCACAACAATGCCTGGCCACGCATGCCAAGCAAACTCAAGATCTGATCGCATCATTTGGTTGGGAACAATTCGATCACCCACCCTACAGTGGGGTCTGGAGGGCAAGACTTTGGCACCAAGCGATTTTCATCTGTTTCTTCATCTGAAGAAATTTCTTGGTGGAAAACATTTCAATGACGATGATGTGAAACAAGAAGTGTGGACTTGGCTTTCATCAAGGTGGCATCATTTTTAAGGAAGGCATACACTAACTGGTCACCCGTTACGACAAGTATATGAATAATGGCTGTGACTATGTGGAGAAGTAGTGCAAGGTGTAAGGTAATGAATGATGATAAAGTATTTGGAAAATAATGTGCTGTTGTTTTTTTTAAAAAAAATATTGGTACTTTGCAAACACGCCTTACATAATGGTATAGGCTATATAAGTTTTGGAATTAATTGTTCTTTCACACAAGCCGTGTGTTGGACAGGGTTGGAAAGGTAGAATCAGATGACTGAAAAATTCAATGCCATAGCCGGGAGCTTTTATTTGTTTATTTATTGTCAGTCAGTATATAATAGAAATTGAATTTCTGTATGTGTGCTACGAAAACAAGATTAAGATGTAGCGAGGTGACCTGAACTTTCTCATCCTGACATCATGTCTGGTGAAGAGACACGCCCACCCTTTTCTAAGTTACAATAGAGAGTACACGGAAATCCTCGGGCAAACCAGTTGCAATGTGCACCTACACCTTGTTCGACTGACATTTGGATTAGAGGTAGACTGTGGGATGAGAATTAACTCTATGCAACTTTTACATGGATGACGTCCTTGCTCATCCTCTAGTACCGCTGCATTGGCTTCTATACCAACTTGGTGACATTACAGGCTGGGAAATTAATCTTCTTTAATACATGCAGTCTCCTGCTAGTCAAGGATTACCTTGCATCATTGGGCTTTCTAAAGGGTAACGAGGAAGGTATCTAGCACTTCCAGAAACGATGACATTTATTAAATGGTAAGGAAAAAAAGAGAGAGAAAGCAGAAAAAGTCCAAAAAGGTGGATTCTAATTAGAATTCACACGTTGTAATCTACCTTCCTTTTTATACAGAATTAGAAAGAAAAGAAAGAAAGAAAGAAAGAAAGAAAGAAAGAAAGAAAGAAAGAAAGAAAGAAAGAAAAAGAGAGAGAAAACAGAAAAACTCCAAAAAGGTGGATCTTAATTTGAATTTACACCTTGAAATCTACCTTCTTTTTTTACAATATTAAAAAGAAAGAGAGAACACAGTGAAAGTTCAAATTGTGGATCTTAACTTGTATTTACACCTTGAAATCTACTTTCCTTTTATACAAAATTAGAAAGAAAGAAAGAAAGAGAACAGAAAAAGCCCAAAAATGTAGATCCAAATTTGAATTTAACCTTTAAATTTACATTCTTGTTATACAAATTAGAAAGAGAGAGAGAGAGAAAACAGAAAAAGTTCAAAAAGAGGAACTTAATTTGAATTTACACCTTGAAATCTACCTTCTTTTTATACAATATTAGAAAGACGGAGAGACAACAGAAAAAAATCAAATTGTGGATCTTAATTTGAATTTACACCTAGAAATCTACCTTCCTTTTGATACAAAATTAAAAAGAGAGAGAGAGAACAGAAAAAATCCAAAAAGGTGTATCCTAATTTGAATTTACACCTTGAAATCTACCTTCATTTTATACAAAATTGGAAAGAAAGAAAGAGAAAACCGAAAAAATCCGAAAAGGTGGGCCCTAATTTTAATTTCCACCTTGAAATCTACCTACCTTGTTATACTTAGGGTTCAGTGTAGTGACGTTATTAGAACATTGAGGGTTGAAACAAGTGTAAGACGCTTTTTGTTAAACAAAAGGCGGCAATACGAGGGGTATTTCAAAGCAATAAAGCACGAGCTACTAGATATTTTTCGATAGTTTATTTTTTACTAACTTTACACTGCTTTTCTGTGAGTTATCAATGTTTTTCCAACATTTGTCTAAACGTAGCATAAGTTTTTTGGAACATTGTCACACATCTCCGCCGCCAGTTCATCTAGGAAACGTGTAGCTGTTTCTGGAGTTAAATTTTTCTGTATTGAAATGAGCTGTGATAATCTCTTAAAGGAAATATACGGTATGTGGATGAAACCTTCTTGAAGGATATAAATAATAAGTCGTCTGTTTTGGCTAACGTCACATTAGCTTGGAGATTCACATTTATTTTCTTTCAGCTACTCTGTGATAAAGATCTGACTTCGGACCACTTGAATCCCTCCCTGGAACCAGAGATACCAATAATGCAATTTCTTCTGCGATGAAATCTTAGATACATAAAAATGCATCTCAGAAACTGTACGATTGTTTTATGGACTGGCGGCGAATTCTGCTAAGGGGAGCCACTAAAGTTTATTCTACACAAGAATGAGAATTTAATTGATTGTGAAAAATGTGTGGAAAGAAAGCTTAAAGCATATACAATGGAATATTTATTTATTTTATTGCATAACGGTCCCTACTTTAGTAACATCCCTCATGCATCAACTTTCCAACACATGAAAGGCATTAAAGAGATACTACAACAGCCGCTGGATTTTTTGTAGTGAGATCAGTTATAATACGGTAACAACAATATTCATTTCGGTAATGCAATCAAAGGTAATTTAATATTTTCATAGAGTAGATACATAACATGAGATGATTTAATACAACCATTATGTAAAAACAACGCTTCATTAATATTTGAGTTTCCTGGCTGTATTACCACAGAACTCAAGGTAATATCAGCAATGCGTCCCATTGGATTTACTCGTATTTGGTTTGTTTATATATATATATATATCTAGACACAAATATATATGTATAATTTGAAGTAGTTATGGTTCTTGGAGTTACGTAATATGCTACAACGTATGAGAAGCCGATTTTTGAAGATGTATTTTTGTTGTTACGCTCCAAGTTTAAAAATATTATATTATTAACTTTGTTATTATACTGCTTCTATAGGTAGTATTTATGTTTATGTTTGCCTCGGCTGCTTCAGTATTGTTTTAGAGACACGTTTCTCTTAATCAGGGCGTGGTGCGACAAGAATGTATGCTTACACAGATTTTAAGTTTAAATTCACTTCTTTTTATTTAACCTTGACACAAATTAAATAGCACTGCACTGATATTAAGAGCTGCGAGGTTCTTATTTAATATTTGCACTTTGTTAACGCGTATACTTAATTTTCGTTTCACACGAATACGTAATATTTCTTTAACGAACACATCTTCCATCCGGTCACCACCAAGGTCTGCAGGCAACTGAACATTTCAACCGTATAAACTTTTAAGTTTTTGTATTTCAAGTCTCTGATTAGCTAATCCTAGTCCGATAGAATACCTGCATTTAATTAAAGCTTTTTCTGGCTGTTGATTGGCTATTTTTAAACTGTCACAAAATTTACATTATGGTTGTTCTAATCATGACTAGTAGCATTTAAACTCTCAAACTCATTATTGCCTTAAGGTTACCTCATTGTTACCTCATTGTTAGCAACTTTAAACTTATTATTCGCACAGCTCTTAAGCTATTAACTTACTTAGTGCATTCACATAACATTATTAAACATGTTTACAATAATATAAGCATATGCAGTGACTGTTACATACATTTTAAAAAATTATTACCTACATATTGCTTCAAGGCGGGCTGTTATTGAATTTATATATTATATAATTCAAGTGTTAAAAATACTGCCTCAATATACTTAAAGACAATACCAACATTACACATAATGCAGTTATTATAGAGCAATTCTACGCGTAACAGACTGACATTCACAATACATTTTTTTCGGATAAATCAAAGCCTCACACGGATAAAGGGTTTGGAATATGATTTTGACCGCATCATTCGATAGCGAAAACATAAGAGGATTAAAATCAGCACAAAAATACGCTTTAACACGAAATTTATGTGAATTATTTATTATAAAAATTTCGTAACAGACTGACATTTTTGCAACTCTCTTTATGGCTCAAGTACGGCAATTCCAAATTTCTCTGAAAGTTCAATCCAAAATAGTTTCCAAAAAATCTGTTTGTAGGGGAGGATTTATCCTTTATTGGAGGGTTTTAAAAATACTCCAATTATTGAAGAAGTTAGGATCCAAAATATGCTCCATAACAGACTAATCTCTCTTCGTAACAGACTGACGTCTGTGAAATTGCATATTGTATTGCACTAGAATAAAGATGAAAAAGATTTATTTTGAAGGAGGAGATGTATTGTAGTTCGGCTGTTGGGAAGCCAAAAACTTAAGATAGTTTCTTGGAGTGTTCGCCCCACGTACAATACAAAGTTTCCGGTGGCCTTCGCCCCAAGTTCACTTTCCAGTGGCCTTCGCTCCAACGTTTAGGAATCAACCTTGTATTTTAATGTTTCTTTAAATATTATATACATTTAGGTTTGCCTCGGCGGCGTCAATATTAATTTGTAGAAATATGTATCTCTAAGCAGGGGGTGATGCGGCTAAAAAATGTAGGCTTACACAAATTATAAATTTTACTTCACTCCTTTTATTAATCCTTGACACGACTAAATAACACTTCACTGGTATAGAGAGCTGTGAGGTTTATTTATTAATTAATTGCACTTTTTAACACATAAACTTTATAATATTCTCGCCGTAATGAACTTTATATTTCTCACACTGAATACGTACCGAGCGAACGAACTGCTCAGGTACGTTGCCTTCTAGCAACGGTTTGGAAAGTAACTGGCGTTTACCGCTTAAATTTGTAAATTTTTCTATTTCACGTTTCTGATGGGCTAATTCTACTCCAATGGAATACTTTTATTTAACTTAAGCTTTTTCTAGTTGTTGATCGGCTATTTATAAACTATTTTAAATATTACGTAATCGTTCCAAGAATTACTAGTAGGGTTATTAAACTTTCCAATTCATTATTGCCCCAAAGTTTACCTCATTGTTTCCTCATTGTTAGCAACTTTCAGCCTCTATTATCACAGCTCCTATATTGCTAAATTACCTAATACTTTCACATAATATTATTATACATGTACACAACAATATAAACATAATACAATGACTGTTACATACATGTTATATATTATATTATTCACATATTGCTTTTAGGTGGGCTGTTATTATTTTATATTATTATATAATTAGACTGAAATAATTTAAGTGTTAAAAATACTGCCTCAAAGACAAAGTGTGATTGTTACAACGAGCTGATACGATGCATAAAGGAAATAAAATATATTATTAATTATTTATTTTATTCACTGTTTTTACTTTCTCTACTACGTATAGTAAGTAGGGGAAGTATTGTATTCCACCCAAATATTCGATACCGAGATTTCACCGGAAATACATGTTTTGAGACCCCCTGAATCCAAAAAAAGCAGTTTTGGAAACATGTCCGTGAGTCTGTCTGTGTATGTCTCTAAACAGCATAACTCAGAAACGAACAGTCGGATAAACACCAAACTTGGTATTTAGGTTCAGTATCTTCCAGAGATGCGACACGAAGGTTTTAAAGAAAATCCCCCCACCCCAGATTACCCTTTACATGGAACATTTTTCGAAAATTTTAATTTTCTCAAAAATTGCTCTAACGATTTTGATTAAAAGATCATATATTTAAGATATTTTTATGACAAATGAAATGTATATCTCGAATTTTCTAGGAATGTCTCCAAAACTATTCTTCATTATGAACGACTTTTGCATAACTGGTAAACCATAAGAGATAGACAAAATCCTACTACACAAAAAATGTAGATCGCGTTAAAATACACAATTTATGTCATATACATTTTTTTTGAGTGAACCATTTTCTAGATATTGCTTGTTATCCCCTTAAATTTTCCAGTACTTATACTTTTTTCTCAAATGGGAATTCGTTATTTTATTTTTTTTTTGTACTGGTAATGCAAAGAGAATGGAATACTCCACATAGCAACCAGCTCTTAAAATATTTGACTATCCCTTAAAGCCTAGCAATTCCCCTTGCATCTACAAGAAAATTAGCAATAAGACTGACATCTCGATATCTCGATTAACATGAAGCATATGGAGAATAAGCGTTTGTAAAAATATTTTGTACAAGAGTAGAGAAAGTCATGTGAGTGTAACACATCAGATTTTTTAAGTTCTGAAGGCCTGTTAGCAATTAATATTAATCTTAGTACCTTGCGAGTTCAAACAATTCTGGTTTTCGGTAAAGATTCATTTGTAATAAAGAGTACGTATTCATTAAAGGGACCTCCTTAATGCGGGCCCCACACCTTACCAAAGCACCACCTCACTCGGTTCCTCATAATCCACTAGCAACTATTTAAAATGAGGTTTCCAATACTTGTATGTCAGCATTTTGTTTTCCCTCTTCACGCTGCTATACAACGCAATTACTACAACGAACCATTCACAAAGGGTTGAAAATCAGCGTTATCACGTTAACCCTAGATATGTCAATTATTGGTGGCCAGATGCGAATGCCTCGAATTCGTCTGTACTCTGCTCAGATTGCAACCCTTCTGTAGACAATACAAATTCAGAAGAAAATTAAATCTTCTGAAAAGTACTTATTTAAGGCATTTTTAGTCAAGAATCCTTTAAATAGGCATTTACTACCCTTTTAGAGCGATGTAGATACTACAAAGTGTACTTTATAGGTCTCTATTTGGGTGATTCTTAGATATTTGCAGTACTTTTTTGCCTCCTTCTAAAGAAATTAAATAGGCATTGTTCTTAAACTCCGAGTCAAAGTTTTATTTCATTTGTGCATCTCAGCTCTTCTAAGCAATCAAAGTTGAAATAGGACAATCTTAACAGGGAAGAAGTCAATTGATAAAATAAATGAGTCGAATGATATTAAAAGTCGACACTTACATTTTGATGGTAAAATATGTATGATCTTTTCGAGACTTCAAGGTCTCATCTTCTGCAGGTTTGGAGGCGACTGAATCTCGCTCCACAACACAAAATGTTCTAACCCATGTGGAGGATAGGAAGGAACCTCAGGGGGTAGTTTTTATAACTGCTGATGGTGAACCAGATGGCTGCTGCACCGACATCTATCTTTACCATCATGATGTAAGTGAAGGCTTTTAATATCATTCTACTCATTTATTTTATCTTCTAAGCATTTGCTGATCGAGTCAGCAGCAGACACCTTCCAATCTATGACTAACGCGTCAGCCACGATTGCATCTTCATTAAGCATAGATCATTAAGCATTTCATTTGCTGGATTATATTCAAGAACGAGTTTTAGTGGCTTGTCCAAGAACCCTACAAACCGAATATATCCTCCAGAACGAACTGGGAAAAATGTTATGAACCTAGAAAATTGCAATGCATCGCGGCGCAGAGCGATAGTACACAATGCACCATGTTGGAGTAAATTGCTTCGGAAGTAACGTTTACTAAAGAAGTCCCCACTACGGAAGCAGATTACTACGGGAGCAATTTGCCCCGGAAGTAACGTCGGAGAGCTCAATTTCAATTTACTCTTAATTGTAACTACGGAAGTAAGAGCTCATTACTCCCGGAGATATTGTTTTGTTTACGCGATTTGCTTGATGCGATCATGAATAAGGTTATGTGCGGTAGGAAAAGGGGAGAAACGTCAGCGAAAGAGATAAATGTTTGTTGATAGAGATAAATAAAATCCATTTAAACAATATGAGAGTAAAAAAGGTGTTATAAAGTTGCTGGAAAGTCGTCATTGAGAAGTTTAATAATTCAAACGACGGGAAACTATTGAACAGCAGCTTAAAATTCTGGAAACGTTTCTAATCTTCATTTGGCATCGCAGATAACTTGCGTGTTGATGGAGAAATACCCTTTCTGATTTCGGATAAAGTTCACCATATTCGCGGATGGGCACAAAATAGTAACATACGTGCAGTCAATTCCACACACAATGTGTGGGAAATCTGTAAAACTGAAGAAGAATTTCCTTTAATTTTCTGAACACTTGTGTATATTTATATGTGTAGGTACCTTGCTCTTAACCTCAAAAGCGCTCTAACAACGCAGTGAAATACAGGACCAGCAGACGTGTGGTGAACGTTTATTTATAAGATCGCCTGTAATACCAGGATTACGATGAACTTTACTTAACGTGGCATGAAAATGCTGGTAAACTAAAGGTATAAGTGGCATGCACTTAACGTAATCGAAATGACTCTTGATTGATAGTTCCTTTATTACTTCGAGCTAGTGTCGATTGGTTCTAATTCCATGTGAAATCAAACTTGACGTAATGGTGAGATTGGAGTGTATTGTATTTTGACTGCAGGGGAGCCGATCTTGATGTAGTTGTAACCACGTATGGTACCCAGTTTCCGGTAGCCATCGCCCCAATTTACTCTCCGGTGGCCTTTGCCCCACTGTTTAAGAATCCACTTTGTATTTTAATGCTTTCTTTAAATAAATAAATAAATAAATATATATATATATGTTTGCCTCGGCTGCGTCAGTATTTTTGTTAGAGACATGAATTTCTTTGCAGAGTGTGGTGCGGCTAATAATGTAGACTTACACAGATTATAATTTTTACTTCACTCCTTTTATTAATTCTTGACACGATTTAAATAACACTTCACTCATATAGAGAGCTGTGAGATTATTTATTAATTACTTGCACTTTTTAACACGTAAACTATTTTTTTCTCACACTGAATACGTATTAAACTTCTCGAGGACGCGTCTCGCGTCCAGTTAGGAACGCTGTCTACTAACAAATGACTTCTGAATTTGTAAATTTTGCTCCATTTTAGTTTCTGATTGTTTAGTCCTACTCCAATAGAATACTTTTATTTAACTTAAGCTCTTTTCTGGTTGTTGATTGGCTATTTATAAACTGTCTCAACATTTACATTATTGTTGCTCCAATAATTACAAGTAGCATTAATAATCTTTCTTACTCATTATTGCCTCAAGGTTGCCTCATTGTTACCTCATTGTTAGCAACTTTTAACCTATTGTTCTCACAGCTACATTATTAAATTACGTAATACATTCACATAACATTATTGAACACGTACATAATAATATAAACATTAATACAATGGCTGCTACATACATTTTATATATTATTTGTACACATATTGCTTTAAGGCGGGCTGTTATTGAATTTTATATTATATAATTAGACTGAAATATTTTAAGTATTAAAAATACTGCCTCAATGGGAAGGAAAGGTTTCACAATGCAAACTTTTAAGTTACATCGCGTTGTCAACTCTAAACATTTCCATTTAATACAGTGTAAGACTGTCACGTTACGTTAAATTCGTCGTAATGCCGGCTCAAGCATCCGAAATATTCCGGTACGAAACACTCATAGAAAGCATAGCAATAATTGTAGTTTGGATTATAGAACCAAATTTGTGTCAGATTTTTGTTGAAATGTTCTCCAAGCAGGTTCAAAAGGCGTGTATAAGATTCTTTCCTAATTCCGAAATGTTCATTGAGCTCTCTCTCTCTCTCTCTCTCTCTCTCTCTCTGTGTAAGTATCATAGGTTCTCGCATACCACTATCGCATTTCTGTTGTTTTTTTCCGTGGAGATCAATGTAACCTACGTAATCGCTGTTTTCTTCATCGAGATTATCAAGTAATCTAAGTAATCAATGAACACGTCAAAAAATATCTTCCTCCAAATACGATACGGTATTCTAGTTCAATCGACAGGTTAGTTACTCCATCCATGTCGCAAGAGTAAATTCTAACCTATATTTGTGCTGTATTTAATTCCGTAGTAACATACTACATGACAGTGCTCTCCGACATTTACTTCTGCAGTAATTTAATCTGGGAGTAACTGAAAGGAGTAAATTTCTTCGGAAGTAGTTTACTCTCGTATGGAAGTCGCCGAGAGTTGACTCGAATAGTAGAGCTTACTCCAGATTGCTTCCCGCCGCCCTATGAATAGAACTAATTTCGAAGTATTCTCAGCACTTCGTTGAAAACTAAATCCCACTATTTGTCCAAAATACTGCCGTTTTTCTTCCGTTTCTACACCAATACTCTTTATTTGTAACGCTGAAGCGACTTTAAAAGAATAATATCAGAATTCTTTAGTAGGTAAAGTGTAATGGCTATAAATGAAACAGTAATATGAATTTAATTTACTTGAATCTTATTGTAACACATTTGAGGTGAATGCATACACAATTACTCCCCCATTTTTGCCTATGTCCCAGGGCATCTCGCTCTTAGACATGCAGAACCTCAAAAAAAGGTGCATAACAAAAAGATCGTTACTCCTCTGCCATCTGTGAACCAAGGCCATGAAACGTAATGTAGAGCAGTCTATTTAAATTGCATCAGGTTGTTAAAGCACATGGAATGCGCTACGGCTCCGATTAGGGCATTCAAGGTCCTTAAGCTGAAGCATGTTTATGGGGAAATCCTCAACATTTTAACTGAAGGTCGTATTCCGAATTCATATGTATCATTGGTAGCTTTTATTTTCAAAATCAAAAAGTGTGTGCCGTAACTTCGGGATTCTTTTTCATGTGCATATAGTCCACTAACTACTCCGCTTGTTTAGTTCTAGAAATTTCAGAATAAACAAAATTTCATAATAATGCTCCCGTATTATACGTTTATTACAAATTCTTAATGGTCGTTTTGCTAAAGATGCGTTTACGCAAAGATTTGTTCGTTAACTTTGTTAATAAACGTTATTAACAAACATGTTCATGAAAATGTGTCATGTTCATAAACGGAATAGCATGCTTATAAACCTTATAGACATGTTTGTCAAGAAAATTTCATTCACTTTTGTGAATGAAATTATTCAATATCTTTTGTGTTTTCGTTAACATCATTATTTCTTTTCGATTAGCGAAACAACCTTCATTTAGAGATTTTCGCACGGAAATATGAGAAATATCAGAATGTGTTTGTTAAAAAGTATGCAACGGAATGGTAAAACCAAAAGGTTTATAGGAATGCTAGCAAATATGCCTACATAGGAATGACTTCTTAACGTAACTTGCAAGTCGCCTCTAAGCAACCCTTTGTACTGGTGAAGAAAAACCTAAAATGTACATAACCTCTAAACTTAATTTTGTGGTGACACCTTAAAAATTCGCTTTTAGTGTTCAGCTAAGTTTATTAGTGATAAATAAAATAAAATACATCTGCTCTTCAGGTTGAAACCACTTAAAAATGTTTCAAAGCCTGCTGAATCATTAATTATAAGCACAAACAGTGGTGTTCTTATTTATTTTTCTTTCTGCTTATTTTCTAAACTTAACTCCGTATCTCTTTTAAGGATGTTATTTTGCTAGCTTTTATAAAGTTCGTTAACAGAAGTTTATCATCTTGTTAACAAATGTTTTGGTTAACATTTTTATTAAGCTTTGGTTTGAACCCAATGCCATAACTATACAATTTCGAATTAGGAAAACAATTTTAATGGCGGAAGAAGACTTCTATGTTACCTTAGATTTTAGTAGCATAAAGGGGCACTGTGCTTAACTGATGTTTTCTTAGTACAAGACACTCAACGATGCCTGTAGCGAACCAGGAACCAATGAATGAATAAGGTAAAACTACCACACAATACTTCTGCATCGATATTTGCATTTGATGCTCCATGTCTACCAAGGAGTGGTGTTTAGAAATTAGTTGATACACAGACTTTAGAAATGTTTCACTAGTGATAGGTTTGTTTTTAATGGAGCAATGTCTATTTAAACTAAGAAAATACATAGTTAAGAATATAATTTGTAAAGACATTCTTGGTATTATTCTAAATTAGTATTTCATTCAACTACATACGTATAATTACATAATTAATTTGTTGTTTAAATACAAGAAATAATTGTGTGTTTTATGTACCCTATATTTAACTGATTGTATGTACTTTTGACACCTCAACATAAGAACATTAATATGCAGAATCTTAAGTCAATGTAAATGTGAGGGAAACACTTACGTGACTTTTACTAAGTTAGGTCTTGTATTATATCCTTAAATTATACTCTAATATTGCTCCAAAGTATTTCAATGTTATTTTCAATGTCCCTATACAGTCGTGAACATCAAATATGCATAGATATAGTTGACAGATATAATTACATAAAATACACATAAATTACATAAATTAAAAAAGCTAGATAAAAATGTACGTGCAGAAATTGTTTAAAAACTTAGATAAGATTTTAGTAAGATACTTCTCAATTTTGTAAAAAACATTATCAGTCAGCCAGCGTCGTAAAACACAATCAAGTCTGTTAAAACTGACACTGTCTACCTCTAGATACACAATTGAACATGTCCAAAGCAACAATATGGAACCATTTTTTACTTTCTCTACTATGTATAGTAAGTAGGAGAAGTATTGTATTCCACCAAAAAATTCGATACCGAGATTTCACCGGAAATACATGTTTTGATACCCCCTGAATCCAAAAAAGAATTTTTGGAAACATGTCCGTATGTGTGTCTGTGTCTGTGAACAGCATAACTCAGAAAAGAACAGTCGGATAAACACCAAACTTGGTATTTAGGTTCAGTATCTTCCAGAGATGTGACACGAAGGTTTTCAAGAAAATCTCCCCCCAGATTACCCTTCACATGGAACATTTTTTGAGAATTGTAACTTTTTCAAAAATGGATCTAACGATTTTGATTAAAATATCATATGTTTAAGATATTTTCATGACAAATAAAATGTATATCTTGAATTTTCTTGGAATGTCTCCAAAAGTATTCTTCATTGAGAACGACTTTTGCATAACTGGTAAACCATAAGAGATAGACAAAATTTTACTACACAAAAAATGTAGATCGCGTTAAAATACACAATCTATGTCATATACATTTTTTGTTGAGTGAACCATTTTCGAGATATTGCTTGTTATTTCCTTAAAATTTCCAATACTTATACTTTTTCTCAAATTCGTTACTAATTTTTTTTATATCCTGGACATACAAAGAAAATGGAATACTCCACATAGCAACCAGCTCTTAAAATATTTGACTATCGCTTAAAGCCTAGCAATTCCCTTGCACCTACAAGAACATTGATAATAAAATTAGCATCTCGATATCTCCATTAACATGAAGCATATGAAGCATAAGGGTTTGTAAAAGTAGTTTTTACAAGGGTAGAGAAAGTCATGTGAATGTAACACATCAGATTTTTTAAAATGTGTTGTTTCTGGATTGAGATACCTCAGAGCACGCATTACAGCAAACTTCCTATAATCAAATATGATCAGTAGAAAATAATGGAGTACTTCAGTGCTGACTTCTCATCCTGGAGATCGCGGTGAATATTCTTTAATTGCATTCGTTCCTTATCCTCCGAAAGTCTGAAAGTGCGAATGTGAGAATGATTGGAGGCCGTTCCACAGTAAAAGAAATAGTTTTGGAAAATGAGCAAATTTTACCTCGTTTAATGGAATTAATGTTCTTCCACACAATCCGTATGTTGGACAAGGTTGGAAAGGTTGACCTAATTGACTTTAGGTTGACTTTATCTGAATTGAGCTAACAGTGGTCGAAACTATGAAGCCCGGGACTTAAGTACTTACAGCACTGTAAGTCGCCACTGGGGTGTGTCATCTCAATACAATTTGAGATCTTCTTGTGGTTTACCGGGAAAAATACGAATCAGTTGGGGAATTGAATGGCGTACCAGCAGGTTGCCATTGTAGCTCAGTGGTAGAACAACCGGAAGGAAACCGGGAGATCTGTGGTTCAAATTCCGGCCATGGCACTGAATTTTTTAATCGTCTGATTTTACATTTTCTTTAACCTCGCCTGTTTCTCCTTTCTTCAATTGTACACATCTTCAACATGGAGCCATAGTTCATCATCATCTACCTCAAGGTAGGCCCTATGGCCTGTTTCGGCTCGGAAGTCGTCTTGCCATCTACGTCGGGGTCATAATACAACATCTCGTATTCCCCGAAGTTTGTGTGGATACGAGGGCACTATTTATATGTTGAGCCTAATAATTAAAGCAAAGTAATTTCTGATTGAAAACTGCTTTATTGTTTTTCAAAGTATTCTCCTTTATGATCAATACACTTTTGCATCCGTTTGAACCATTTGTCAAAGCATTTATTTCAGTCTTCTTGAGATACCTCCAAAACATGGTTTTTGAAGGCATCAACGGCTTCTTCTGCCAATGAAAATCGTTGTTGACGCAATTTATTCTTGATGTTCGGGAACAAAAAAAAGTCATTGGGTGCCAAATCATGACTGTATGGCGGATGACCTATCAATTTGATTTTTTGAGCCTTCAAATACTCTGTTGTTAGACGAAATGCGTGTGCGCTCGCATTGTCTTGATGAAGAACGATCCTACGGTTCTTGTTGGTTTTCCTTACTTCACCGAAGACATCCGGCAAACAAGTGGTTGTGTACCATTCGGCATTGGCCGTTTTCCGGTCCTCTTAAGGCACTGTTGCCACATGGCCAGTTATGCTGAAAAAGCAGGCGATCATTTGCTTCGAAGTGCTTCGAGTGCGAACAATTTTTGTTGGATTTGCTTCATCTTGAAACATCCATACAGTCGACTGCTGTTTACGTTCCGGCTCATACGCATAGATCCATGATTCGTCACCTGTTACAATCTTATATACGTCTTTTGAGGCACCGCCATTGTATTTCTTGACCACTTTTGTACACCAATCGACACGAGCATCTTTTTGAGAGTGCGTCAAATTATGTGGGATCCAACGAGAGCAAACCTTTTTCACGGCTAAATACTCATGCAATATTTTATATACGCTGGAGGAACTAATGCCTAGGTTTGCCTCAATCTCACAATAAGTCGCATGACGATCTTTCATTATTAGTTTTTGCACAGCATTAATGTTTCCCGGAACAAGAACTGATTTTGGACGACCTTACGAACTTCATCATTGAGCGAACAGCGGTCACGATTAAATTCGCTATACCAGCGTTTCATAGTGGCAAAGGATGGAGTTTCGTCGCCAAATGTGGAAGTTAGTTGATTGATGTACTCTTGTCTTGATAATCCACGTCCAAAGTCGTAATAAATCATTGCACGAACATTTTCACGAGTTAATTCCATGTTTTTGTTGACACACAATTTTCAAGTTAGTGTAAACAAAACAAATGACGCTCTATTGACAAAATGTTAGAAGTAGATTATGGTAAAAAATGTCAAACTTTCCATTGGAAACGTTAGATGGCACCTACAACATTCAGGGTTGCCAATGCTCAAAATATAAATAGTGCCCCTCGTATTACTTGTGTAAAGCTTTAGAAGGCATTCTTTCAATGTGTGTTTTCCAGTTATTTTTAATTTCTGCTATTTTATCATTTAAATTATAAATATGCAGCTGCTCTCGTATAGTGACATTTGTTATATGATCATGAAGGTTATAGCCAGCCACATAGCTCAAAAATTCCATTTCAGCCGTCTCATTCATTCTTAAATCTGATCGTTTTAGAGCTCAATTCTCTGCACCGTATTATTAATCAGTAACTTCTGAATTCATTTTTTGTTTATTTGTATGGGCTACCAACCCGACCGCAAAATCTTAAACTGGAGAACCAGAGTTTTAACTCGTATTCCTTTCTCCTAGACGTTTGCTAACCAAAGCTTTGTCTGTCCCTTCTATTGTATTAACCCTAAATAGAAGGGTTGCTTCTTCCACAAATAAGTCGTACTGAAGTCCTTCTTCTCCGAAGTTTTCTTTTGAACGCTTCACACGTAACCCTGTGCAAGGGATCCTTCTATAAGATACTATACACGGGGTCAGTGTAACCTGGAGCTCTCGAGGGAAGGGATGCTACTCCCTTTAGAGAGAATATACAGTTCTTTCCCGTCGCCCTATCTTACTCCCGTTATCTATAGTCCAAATAGCAAAAAATATAACATGTTCTTTAAATACCGCTGACAACCCACAATAACATAGAAAGACACTACTCAATTAAGTTGGTCAAGGAATCTTCACGCTAAAAATATCCTGTGTTACATTTACATTACTTTCTCTACCTATTGTTGTTACAAAACCTTATTCTTTTGTCTACTTCATGTAAAAGTTTTCAAAATCACTTTTGTTACACATTTAGATATAAGTAGAAGAAGGATACAGGGCTGGCCCGTAGCTAAGTCGGTATAGCACTTGCCTGCCGTCGAAGGGTCCCGGGTTCGATTCCCGACCGGGAATCTCTTGCCAAGCTTATTCCCTATCTTCTCCAGTGTCTAGAAGTGTAAATGCGTGTGTGATTTAATGTACAAAACCCAAAGAAGAAAAAAAACTGTAACCGATACGGCCATTGCAGTTAAAGGTGGAGTATAATCGGGGGGAAAAAAGAAAAAAAAAAAGGATACAAGAGGTTGAAGCGATAGTCAAATGTTTAAAACCGGGTCGCTATGTGCAGAGCTAGAGCAAATATCCTTTGGCTTACAATGTGTGCACGCTGCGAGTTTGTATCGAAAGGGGAATGATACAGGTAACCTGGAATTGTATGTTTACAGTTCAGTACAGAAACACAGAGCTCACAGAGAGCAACTCTACCGTACCAAAAAAAAAATATTTTATTTATGGACGCTCTTTAACTGCTGTGGTCCTCAGCGTACCATTCTATAATGGGCGTGAAAGACTAAACAGTTTACTCAGAGGCCTCTTTATCACGCTTGAGGTTCTTTTACGTGCCGTAAATCTACGACGGGGGACCACCGGGTTTACTTCCCTTCTGAAGTAAGCCATGCTAAGGATGTTTACGCCCGAAAAACACCCATGGCCCTCTGCCGGGTTTGAACACGCGACCTCCGAAATTAGAGACTAGCATGACAACCAACACACCACGGAAACGACACTAGCATATCACTAACACAAGCAAACTACTGACTGTTAACTGTGCAGCCCTGGGTGCGTGTAATCAGTACGACGTCACATGTACTAGGTAGGGTGGTGGTTAAGTTGATTCCTTCCTCAATGGATATTTGTTCTAGCATTACTTATGTGATGGCTTTGAAATTCCGTTCTCTTTGAATGACCACTAGAAAAAAGTGTTATATTCACATGACTTTCTCTATTCACTTTCGTTTATTTTTATGCCTTTCACAAGCTAGTTTTGTAGAAGCTTATTCTTTTATCCTCTTAAGTTAAATGAGGTAAACCATTTCATCATACATTTCTTACAGTTACAAAAGGAATAGCGATAGTCGAATGTTTACAAACTGGTCGCTATATAGCGCACTTGAAATTCCATACTCTTTCCACAACATCGAAAGAACAATACAATTGACGGTTGACAGTAATTAAAAAAATCTGATGTGTTACACTCACATGACTTTCTCTACTAATATATAAACTATTTTTACAAACGCTTATTTTGTATCTACTTCATGTTAATCGAGATGTTAATCTCATTGCTAATTTTCTTGTAGATGCAAGGGGAATTGGTAGGTTTTAAGTGATAGTCAAATATTTTAACAGCCGGTAGCTATGTGGAGTATTCCATTCTCTTTGCATGTACAGCGCATAAAGAAAACGAATAACGAATTACCATTTGAGAAAAAGTATAAGTATTGGAAAATTCAAACAAATACAAGGAATATCTCGGAAATGGTTCACTCGACAAAAAGTGTATACGACATAAATTGTGTGTTTTAACGAGCACTACATTTTTTGTGTAGAAAACTTTTGTTTATCTCTTACAGTTTACCAATTATGGGAAATCCATTCCCATAAAATTCAAGACATACATTTTATTTGTCATGAAAATATTTTGAATATATGCTATTTTAATTAAAATGTCAGAGCCATTTTGAGAAAATCACAATTTTCGAAAATTGTTCCACGTAAAGGGTAATCTGGGGTGGGGGAATTTTCTTGAAAATCTTCGTGTCGCATGTTTGAGGGATACTGAACCTAAGTACCAAGTTTGGTATTTATCCGAATTTTCAGTTTTGAGTTATGCTATTCACAG
The DNA here is from genome assembly GCA_030765065.1 of Deroplatys truncata. NCBI lineage: Eukaryota > Metazoa > Arthropoda > Insecta > Mantodea > Mantidae > Deroplatys > Deroplatys truncata. The sequence continues at coordinate 173,646,202 of CM060983.1, read as the reverse complement.
ACGCACATCCACAGACCTTTTTCTAAAAATGTTTTTTTGGAGTTGAGAAGGCCTCAAAACATGTACTTTCGGTAAAATCTCGGTATCGAATTTTTTGGTGGAATGCAATACCTTCCTGAGGCAGTATTTTTAACACTTATATGATTTCAGTCAATTTGTATAATATAAAATACAATAACAGCCCGCCTTAAAGCAATATGTGTATAATATAATATATAAAATGCATGTAATAGTCATTATATAAATTTTTATATTATTATATACATGTTTAATAATGTAATGTGAATGTATTACGTAATTTAATAATGTAGGAGCTGTGAAAATAATAGGTTAAAAGTTGCTAACAATGAGGTAACCTTGAGGCTATAATGAATTAGAAAGTTTAATAATGCTACTGCTAATTCTTGGAGACAATAATGTAATTTTTGAGACAGTTTATAAAATAGATAATCAACAACCAGAAAAAAGCTTAAGTTAAATGAAATTATTCTTTTTGGAGTAGGATTAGCCAATCAGAAACTGAAATAGGGCAAATTGTACAAGTTCAGAAGTCAGTTGCTTGTAGACAGTGTTCCTAACCGCAAGACGCATCCTCGAGAAGATTAATACGTATTCAGTGTGAGAAAAATAGTTTACGTGTTAAAAAGTGCAAGTAATTAATAAATAATCTCACAGCTCTCTATATCAGTGAAGTGTTATTTAAATCGTGTCAAGAATTAATAAAAAGAAGTGAAATACAAATTATAATCTGTGTAAGTCTACATTCTTAGCCGCACCACGCCTTGCAAAGAAATTCAGGTCTCTACAAATTAATACTGACGCAGCCAGGCAAACATAAATGTATAATATTTAAAGAAACAGTCAAATTATAAAGTTAATATTTTTAAAATTGGGGCAAAGGCCACCGGAAAGTAAATTTGGGGCGAAGGCTACCGGAAACTTTTTACCTTACGTGCGGTTGCGACTACTTCAAGTTCGGCTCCCCAACAGTCGAAATACAATACAACACCTCCGTAAAATAAACGTTTCTTATCCCTTACTTACTACACGTAGCAGAGGAAGCAAAAATGAAGTGACAAAGTGTTGAAAAATTCAAACCAGTAACATGAGATATCTCCGAAATGGCTGATATGTTACTTTAAATTAATTGGGTATTTTAGAGATATCTAGATAATGTGTGTGGTTAATTTCTGTCACTTTCTTATGGTTTACCAGTTATACTAAATTACACAAGATTCCTCACAGATTATATGCAGAAAATTCAAGATGTCCATTTGTCACAGAAATATCTTAATCTAAGCATTTTTGAGAGTATATTAAATAATTAAATATTTTCCAAGTAATGGGTGGTTTTTGGTATAGGTATTTTCTTGAGAATCTCGTGTAGCATCATTAGAATATACTGAATTTAAATACCACGTTTGGTATTTATGCGAGCTTTCATTTTTGAATTATGCTGCCACTTCCTTCCCCCATACACTCTCCCCCCACAATCACAGGACCTTTTTTAAGAAGGCTTTTTCTGGATATAGGGACCTCAAAACATGTATTTCCGGTCTAATCACGATATTAAATTGTTAGGTGTAACATATAACTTACTTTACCTATTAGGTACTTAAAAATGGTACCTAGTCGAAAATATTAAGGTTTATTTGCTAGGTGCTAAAGCATGTTAAACTATGTAACAAATTCATAGAATAAATAAGAAGAACAATGAAATACTATGCAAGTTCAGGTCATTAGTCTTGTAATTCGTCCAAATGCCACAAAGGAAGGTTCACCCACGAAAAACAGTTTTCACCGTTACGCTGCCATTCATTTCCAGGGACACGCGACATGGATTGAGTGTCACGTGTTCCGTAATATTGCACAACAGGCGGAAAAATTGCATTATCCACCGCATATTTCCAAATGGGTGTAGTGTGTCACACCAAGGTTTACGTGTAGGCCCGTTTGAATGCCACCGTGAAAAGTCGAGGGTCGCACTCGTCACAGCCCACAGAATCTCGCGCTAAAGGTCTCTGATATGAGTCATTCAGCGTGTCGTTTTAAATCGCCCAGCGGCAAATGAAAAATGTGCCGTGCCATTCTTTACCAAGGTTACCATCTTCCATACATGGGATGAATATGGTGCTATGCTACCGAAAGAACAGCATTTCCGATACGCACAAACGCCACAGATACCTATGAAGAAATACGGCACCGGAACACCCGAAACGAGGGTTTTTAGAAGCTCTCATATATTGCGATATAGCTAAGGGAATACATTTTGAAAGCTAAGTTAACAGTTTCATATTTACTTAAAATACACCTATGCCCCCAAATACTTCTGTTGTATTAACCTCCAAACATTCCTGCGGATTAGATTATTACAAACATTTTTACTTTCTCTACTACGTATAGTAAGTAGGGGAAGTATTGTATTCCACCCAAAAATTCGATACCGAGATTTCACCGGAAATACATGTTTTGAGACACCCTGATTCCAAAAAAAGCATTTTTGGAAACATGTCCGTGTGTGTGTGTCTGTCTGTCTGTGAACAGCATAACTCAGAAACGAACAGTCGGATAAACACCAAACTTGTATTTAGGTTCAGTATCTTCCAAGGATGCGACACGAAGGTTTTCAAGAAAATCCCCCCACCCCAGAGTACCCTTTACATGGAACATTTTTCGAAGATTTTAATTTTCTCAAAAATGGCTCTAACGATTTTGATTAAAATATCATATGTTTAAGATATTTTTATGACAAATAAAATGTATATCTTGAATTTCCTGGGAATGTCTCCAAAAGTATTCTTTATTGTGAACGACTATTGCATAACTGGTAAACCATAAGAGATAGACAAAGTTTACTACACAAAAAATGTAGATCGCGTTAAAATACACAATTTATGTCATATACATTTTTGTTGTTGAGTGAACCATTTTCGAGATATTGCTTGTTATTCCCTTAAACTTTTCAATACTTATTTTCTCAAATGGGAATTCGTTATTCATTTTTTGTCTTGGATATGCAAAGAGTATTAATCTGTGGGAAAGGGAATGGTGCTGCACCTAGTAACCAGCTATTAAGAGATATGTATGTGCTTAAAGGCTACTGTATTTCCAAATTGCCCTTGTAAATATATTATCACCTTACATCTAGAAGAAAATTAGCAATACGATAGAGTCTGTAAATGTTTATCTCGATTAACATGAAGTAGATGGAGAATAAGCGTGTGTAAAATAGTTTGTACAAGAGTAGAGAAAGTCATGTGAGTATAACACATCAGGTTTTTTTGTCTTGGATATGCAAAGAGTATTAATCTGTGGTAAAGAGAACCTAGCAACCAGCTATTAGGATATATGTCAATGCTTAAAGGCTGCTGTATTTCTATATTCATTCATTATCTGTTTACCCATCTCTTATGTAGGACTTACGCCCCCCCCCCCAGGACTTACAAGCGGGTGCCTGGAGTCAGAGGCCCGTCGAGGAGCAGGCACTCATGGATCAGACAGAGCATCCAGGATGGGTGATCAGCCCGATGCCTGGTATGGGATGAAGGAAGTAGATGAAACGAAATGTTGGTGAAATGGATGAAAGGAAAGGTGATGATGGAGCAGTTGGTGGAATGAATAGCTGGGGAAACCGGAGAACCCGGAGAAAACCCGCCCAAACACCGCTTCGTCCACCACAAATCCCACATGCAGGTCCCTGGGATTGAACCCGGGCCGCCTGTATTTCTATTGGCCCTTGCAAATACAAAACAAGGAGAACTTAGTAGGCCTTAAGCCGTAGTCAAATACTTTTAGAACTAGTCACTATGTGTAAAATGTAATTCTCTTTTCATGTCAAAAGAACGCTTCTGCAAATGTTTATCTCGATTAATATGAAATAGATGGAGAATAAGAGTTTGTAAAAATAGTTTATACAAGAGTAGAAAAAGTCATGTGAGTTTAACACATCAGATTGTTTTGTTGAGTGACCCATTTTCGAGATATTGCTTGTTATTCCCTTAAAATTTTCAATACTTATTTTCTCAAATGGGAATTCGTTATTCATTTTTTTGTCTTGGATATGCAAAGAGTATTAGTCTGTGGCGAAGAGAATGGTGCTGCACCTAGCAACCAGCTATTAAGAGATATGTCTATGTTTAATGGCTACTGTATTTCTATATTGCCCTTGCAATTACAAAACAAGGGGAGCACAGTACGCCTTAAGCGATAGTCAAATATTTTTAGAACTGGTCGCTATGTGTAAAATGTAATTCTCTTTGCATGTCAAAAGATCGTTTCTGTAAATGTTTATCTCCATTAATATGAAATAGATGGAAATAAAGAGTTTGTAGAAGAGTAAAGAAAGTCATGTGACTGTAACACATCAGGTTTTTTCTTTCTCTACCATACACTTACAGTAAGTAGAGGAAGTATTGTATTCCACCAAAAGTTTCGGTGTCGAGATTTCACTGAGAATGAGTGTTTTGAAGCCCTCTGAACCCCTAAGTGTCTTTGAATAGAATAATTAAATAAGAAAATTCGAATACCAAACTTGGTATTTAAGTTTGGTATCTTGCAATGATTGAACACAAAGAGTTTCAAGACAATTCCCCCACCGCGAACTACCATTACATGGAAGACTTTTAGAAAGTTTTTGTTTTCCCCAAATTGGTTCTAACGATTTTCATTAAAATACCACATATTAAAGATATTTATTTGACAAAATTTATATCTTGGATTTTATTCCAATAGGCTTTGAAGTCCTCTTCATTCGAAGGAATTTTACTGGCAGGTAAACGTTAAGTGGTAGCGAAAATATACTGCATAAAAAATGTAAAACTCTTTAAAATGCATAATGTATTCCAAATAACTTTTCTGTACCAAGCCATTTCCAACACATCCGTTAATATGAAGTAGAATAGTATCTTTACGATATCTGCACCACGCTTTGGACGTCAATTTGAAGTAGGTTGCATTTTGCTTCACGTATGGAAAGCCGATTTGAAGTAGAAGTTGTATTATAGTTCAACTGTTGGGAGCCGAACTTGAAGTTCGTTGCAACCGCACGTATAATACCCGCTTTCCGGTAGTCTTCGCCCCAAATGTACTTTCCGTTGGCCTTTGCCCCAAAATGTTTAAAAATATTAACTTTGTAATTTGACTGTTTCTTTAAATATTATATATTTATGTTTGCCTCGGCTGCGTCAGTATTATTGTCAGAGACATGTTTCTCTTTGCAGGGTTGTGGTGCGACTGAAGAATGTAGGCTTATGCAGATTATAATTTTACTTCACTCCTTTTATTAATGCTTGATATGATTTAAATAACACTTCACTGATATAGCCAGAGCTATGAGATTATTTTATTGATTACTTGCACCTTTTAACACGTAAACTATTTTTGTCTCACACAAAATACGTATTAAATTTCTCGAGGACGTGTCTCGCGTCCGGTTAGAAACACTGTCTGCAGGCAACTGAACTTTGAATTTGTAAATTTTGCTATATTTCAGTTTCTGATTGGCTAATCCTAGTCCAATAGAATACCTTCATTTAACTAAAGCTTTTTCTAGTTGCTGATTGGCTATTTTATAAACTGTCACAAAATTTACATTATTGCTTCCAAGAATCACAAGTAGTATTGTTAAACTTTCTTGCTCATTATTGCCTCAAGGTTACCTCTTTGTTAGCAACTTTTAACCTTTATTCTCACAGCTCCTATATTAAATTACGTAATGCATTCACATAACATTATTAAACATGTACATATAATATAAACATTTACAATGACTGTAATATACACTTTTTATATATTGTTACATACAAATATTGCTTTAAGGCGGGCTGAAATCATTTAAGTGTTAAAAATACTGCCTTAGTGTTCCAATTGTTCAATACTTTGTCATGCTTTTTAAGTCCTGACGATATTCAGTTGTTTCTCGCGTTTTCATTGAAAGATTATGCAATTTTAAAGCCAGCGTATAGCGTCCACTGACTATCGCTTTTCCCTTTGTGTGTATAACGAAATGTGTAATGTAGCTATTTCTGCAAATGTTTATCTCGATTAAAATGAAGTATATACAAAAAGAAAACTTTGTAAAACATTTTTATACCTACTAATAACGATAGAGGAAAGAAAAGTCGTTTGATTGTAACACAGATTTTTTACAGTTGGAAAATCATTGATAAATACTAAATTATAATTGAAGCTCCGATGGGGAGAACCTATAAAGTTATATAGTTAAACAATTTGAAACCTTATTACGGAAAAATTGGGCTGAAAATTAACATTTCAGAACCTTAGCACTAAATCCTGTGTATTACCTCATTTCGTTCTTTCAAATTTTCAGTATCTACACGTTCTTTGAAGGTGGATGAAGAAAACTAAAAATATTTTTGCTGACTACTGTTAGGAAATTAAAAACCTTATATACTTTCTAATTTTTTTTCACGAAACGTCTTAGCAATACACAACATTAATCTCTGATTATACAAAAGTATATTTGAGAAATAAAATCCGAAATTTAAACGTTTAAAATTTCCAAATTTGCATCCCAAGGTGCATTTCATGTGAGTCGGTTTTGAATTTTTGGAAAATAATTTTCTTGGAAAGTTAAGTACGCAAAATAACAAAAATTAACATCCATTAAAAGAAATGTGGGGCAAAATATCCAGTTAAATTTGTTAAAAGTAAAGAAGTTATCCATTTCAGAACCTATTACCCTTAAATGCTACGTCCAACGTTGGGGGTCGAAGTCGAACCTCCAACCTTGGCTACAGCAAGTCAGCGTTTTACTGGCTACACATTTTCCCATTCTTCCAGCATTCCACTTTTCTACCGATTGAGCTGCATGGCCACCCCATAATACTGTTCAAATACGGCACTTCAAAAAACTTCAAAACTGTATTTTTGATGAAATTTGGGTGAATAGAGTTCTTCTGTTACCTACCTCAGGTGAGCGTTAGAAAAAGTAAGGAGATTGAGAACAGAAGAACGTAGTTTTTTTATTAGTCTCACGTATAGAAGCCAATTTGAAGAAGTTATTGTCTTTACGTTATTTGCATCACGCTTTGGGCGTCAATTTGAAGTAGGTCGTATTGAAGGAGTTGTATTATAGTTCAACTGTTGCGGAGCCGAACTTGAAGTAGTTGCAACCACACGTATGGTACCCGGTAGCCTTTGCCCCAGAAATGTTTAAAAAATATTAACTTTGTAACTTGACTGTTTATTTAAATATTATATATTTATGTTTACCTCGGCTGCGTCAGTATTATTGTTAGAGACACGTTTCTCTTAGTAGGGTTGTGGTGCAACAAAAATGTAGGCTTACACAGATTATAATTTTACTTCACTCCTTTTATTAATGATTGACACGATTTAAATAACACTTCACTGATATAGAGAGAGAGCTCTGAGATGTTTTTATTAAATACTTGCACTTTTTAATACGTAAACTATTTTTCGTCTCCCACAAATACTATTATATTTCTAGAGGACGTGTCTCGCGTCCGTTTAGGAACACTGTTTACAGGCAACTGAACTCTAAATTTGTAAAATGTTCTCCTTTTCAGTTTCTGATTGGCTAATCCTACTCCAATAGAATACCTTCATTTAACTAAAGCTTTTTCTGGTTGTTGATTGGCTATTTTAAAAACCGTCACAAAAATTACATTATTGTTGTTCCAATAATGGCTAGTAGCATTATTAAACATTCTTACTCATTATTGCCTCAAGGTTACCTCATTGTTATCTCATTGTTAGCAACTTTTAACCTATTATTCTCACAGCTCCTACATTATTAAATTACGTAATACATTCACATAGCATTATTAAACATGGATACAATAATATAAACATTTACAATGACTGTAATATACACTCTTTATATATAGTTAAATACACATATTGCTTCAAGGCGGGCTGTTATTGAATTATATATTATATAATTAGACTGAAATCATTTAAGTGTTAAAAATACTGCCTCAAAACTCATTTCCAAATTTCATAGATTGCAACCAAAGCTGACTAAATATAACAACGAATATTTAGGAAATGATCGAATGCTACTAAAAAGGTTATTTGAAAGAAAACGTACGTTCTAATGATTTCTGCAGTTTTCCTATAGCAAGTTCTTTTCTGACTCTTATGATTTGCTTAGTGGTTAAAATTCAGTGGAAATGAAAAGCACTTCACATGCTGTTTAACAAACGCCCAGTTGGGTTTCATTTGCCATCTCAGTGTCTCATACGTGGCATTTTAATAAAAGTCGCCAATAATTTCTGAGAAAGTAACAATTAAAAAAATGTTTATTACGTTGTTCACGGTGTGGCAATTATACCTCTCTCTCTTTCTTTATTTGTTTAGGAAACAAAACTTTGATTTTCAGTGAAATCTTTATTTGAATGCAATACTTCCTCTGCCAATGCCAAATGTTAGATAAAATATAGAGAACAAGGAATATATAGGCCCGGTGAAATAATGTATATCTGAAGTTATTTTCTGAAATATCCACTTTCTTTAATGGAATCTGAAATTCAGGCAACAGTTTGTATGAGAACGTTCTGTGCAAACATGTCCCAGGTCCAGGATCGATGTTTATCGCACAAAGACCGCGAAGTGTGCAATAGGAAGTAACAAATTATCTGGCAAGGTCGAGGTCAAAGTCTCGCAAGGTCTCTGCTGCCGATTGTTGAAACACTCCAAGAGCAATTTATCAAATTAAGTCGAATATCTAAAGTGCCTAGCTGAGTACTGCTTACACTCTTTAAAATGGTATGTAACCTAATTGGAAAACACATTCTGAAAAACACATAAGAAGGAAAATATTAATGTTTTCCACCAAGGGGCGATAGAGATTTTGAAATTCCAACATAACACAACCTAACAAGTTTTCAAACATGGATTTTTGCATAAATTAGTGAAAGTTAATCAAGAATACTAAAGTTAAATAGCTTAAAGAACCAAGAATTTACATATAAAATATTAATAAAACTGTGTTTGGAGGAATAAAAGCAACGCCTTTAACTGCTTTTTTTTACTTTTGGAACATCTTGCATGGCAATGATGTTAACTGGTACATAGTTATCGTCGGATTTCTGGTTTTTCTTTGGGTTTTATACGGGTTATTCAAAAAGAAGGAACATATTTTAAATGTTCATTTTTAATGAACGACAATAGATAGCGGCACATACGACACGTCATTGAATAGAGGAAAGTTCAAAGTTTTAAGCCCCACCTATTAGTTTCATTCAGTGCCTACAGCGGTGCTGTGTTTGTTTACGAGAAAATGGCGACGCCACAGGAAAAGTCGTTTTGTGTGCTGCATTATACAAAGAGTGATTCCATTGTTTCATTGCAGCGTGTATTTCTTAAAAAATGTACAATTGATGCAATAAATCCGTAGAAGATGGTTGCGTATACAAACGGAAAAGCACTGGCCGTCCTTGTATACCAAATGGTGCTCATTTTGAACACGTAAAATAAAATGCTGAATTTTCCTCTATTCAGTGATGTATCTCATATGTTACCATCTACTGTCGTTCATTAGAACTAAATATTTAAAGTCTGTTCCTTCTTTTTGAATAACCCTGTACATTAGATCACTCACACATCCACACTCTCATTCATGTTTTCAGACTCTACGTAGGATAGGGAATAATCTTGGCTAGAGAAAAATTCCCAACCACAGCCTAGAATCAAATCCAGGACCTCTCGCACAGCAGGCAAATACTCTACCGATTGAGCTGCATGGCCACCCCATAATGCTTTTTGTTTGAAACCCATTTAAATTACTATTCAGAAATTGTAAATAAAAACTGCAGTAAAATGCTTAACTGGCAATGAATACTTATGTACATAACTGTATAGGTAAGTGAGTTTTTCAGGACGAGTGAGATATAAGAATATCAAAACGAGTCCTTTAATACAAAAACACTTTCCTGTACAATTACGTACAATATTTTGACTCGTACTATGTTGAAATACTTTATATATTGGCTAAATATTATACTGCATATTATGTTGGACAAGGACACAGTCATATGTTTCATATGCTCACTGCAGCGCCAATGTATTCATTTGTGTGCGTTGAAGTACGGAAACTAACGAACAGAAAACTTCAATTTGACGTTCTGGTTTGGAGACATGAAATTCCATGTAGTAGGAAATACAGGTATTGTTTACGATCTTATTAGTGCTATGTTACTTGACAATCCTCGTAGACTTGATTACAAAGGAGGTTCACACATAAGACATATTAAATCCTTAAATAGAGTTTGTGGTCGAAGAAGATTTGAGTCCACCACCTATTGCGTCTGTTACCTCCAGGGAGAAATGATTTGAGGGAGCTTAGAGGGCACGGACAGAACAGGTGAGGACCTAACGTTTCCAGTTGTAACCCGATTCCACCCACCATTTATCGCGCTCGACCCTGCAAATTTGAAAGATGGAGAGGGAATGACATGAGAAAGATGGAGAAATTCGTGGTCGTGAGCTTTTGCCTAGCGACAAGGAAAACTCGCAAAACAATCCTTGTTCAGGATGTCTGTTCACCTCAGAGTTTTTCATTCGATATATGTGGGAGTCATTTTGTATCTATGCTCTTTTTTTTAAGTTGTACAAACCATGCTCACAACTTGTTAAGCTAATTTTGTGAAGTTTGTGATATAATTAGGGCTGTTTTATTGTACATCTTCCAAATCCAATCATTTTGTCCAACGTTTAATAAGAAATTCAAACAAAAAATAAACAAATTGACAAAAATAACCATTATGTGTGTCAAATGTGGTATGTATGCGCTTGAGAATGGTGAAAAGGCAAACTGGAGCCAGATGCTGCAATTTGAATGAATGTAGTGTTTCTAGACTTGGACGAAATATGAATGTAAGTTATGATATTTCATGTCATATGTAGTATTTTCGATTTATTTTTTAAAATGAAGACTCTTTTCTATACAGTAATAATATGAGCATCACATGTACGTGATTTTTAGTGGTGTACATTTTAGCCATGCCACCCCTCTCCCAGTATATTACGAAAATATAGAGGGACTAAAAGCTCCATTATAAGTATTATTGCACCTTTCATAGTTTTGGAGGCATTTATTATAACGCCAGTTGCGACGTCCTGTTTATGGAATCTCAGCATGTACTCTGAACGAGATAGCAAGAGCGTTCGCATACAGCTCGTCGTAATTACTCCATTTTCACACAAATATATGATGAAAGAAGCAGAGTGGAGGACAATTTTATTAGAAGGAAGTTTTTTAATTGTTTCATTTCTATATCCCCTTTAACTTCTATGTGTGGGGCTTTCATTTCAGAAATAACTCGCCTGTAGGTTCTTTCAATGTAGTTATGTGTTTTTTTTAAAATCATTTTAACATAAAACAGTCTTACAGTCACTTCCACATTAATAAACGATTGTAAAAATACTCCTGTGACGCTGGAGCCCGTTTGGGAACTGAGCCTACCAACTGAGCTTACGCACGGCAGAGGTGTACGATCAACCAACCGGTACGGGAAGGCGATGTGGCCAGCATCATGCATCCCCCAGCTGGATTGTTGGCTTTCGTGCTTGGGATCGCTTTCTATCGCAGCTCCTCAATTTTCTCACGATGCTGAGTGAGCACAGGTCCTATATCCGGGACTTAAAATCCGCGCCCCCATGGGTGGATTCTAGCCCAGGCGCATCCCTTGGCAGGGAATCGGAAATTCCCACTGCGCCATGGCAGGAGAGGGAAAGATTATAATTAAAGAGAACTTCCTCTGCCCCAGTTGGGAGTTGAACCCGAGACCTCTGGTTTGGGATACCAGAACGATGATCACTCGACCACTGTGGTTGCGAATTTGTTACTCCACAGTGGATTAAGCAGAGTGGTAGCCATGGACTAATTTTGCGCGCTTTTACAATATGAACAGAAATAAATTAATGCTTTAATTTGATTATATCAGTGCATGGGTATTTTTATAATAAAAGTGTCTTAAGGCGGCATGACTTTAGCCCTTTATTTTCTGAATCAGCCCTCTCAAGCTGTCGTAGTCTGTAGTATCTAAGTGAAGAGTTGGAAAATTTAAAAAGGAAGGCTGAGCCTTGACTGCGTCTGTGGGTTATCATTCTAACCATGAAATCCACACGTATTGTATTCCACCCAAAATTTAGATACCGAGATTTCACCGGAAATATATGTTTCGAGACCCCCTGAATCCAAAAAAAGCATTTTTGGAAACGTCCGTGTGTGTCTGTGAACAGCATAAACGAACAGTCGGATAAACACCAAACTTGGTATATAGGTTCAGTATCTTCCAGAAATGCGACACGAAGGTTTTCAAGAAAATCCTCCCACCCCAGATTACCCTTTAAATGAAACATTTTTAGAAAATTTTAATTTTCTCAAAAATGACTAACGGTTTTGATTAAAATATCATATGTTTAAGATATTTTTATGACAAATAAAATGTATATCTTGAAATTTCTGTGAATGTCTCCAAAAGTGTTCTTCATTGTGAACGACTTTTGCATAACTGGTAAACCATAAGAGATAGACAAAATTTTACTACACAAAAAATGTAGATCGGGTTAAAATACACAATTTATTCCATATACATTTTTTATTGAGTGAACCATTTTTGATATATTGCTTGTTATTCCCTTAAATTTTTCAATACTTATTTTCTCAAATGGGAATTCGTTATTCATTTTTTTGTCTTAGATATGCAAAGAGTATTAATCTGTGGCAAAGAGAATGGTGCTGCACATAGCAACCAGCTATTAAGAGTAATGCCTAAGCTTAAAGGCTACTGTATTTCTATATTGCCCTTGTAAATATATATTCCCGTTACATCTACAAGAAAATTAGCAATAAGATAGAGTCTGGAAATTTTATCTCGATTAACATGAAGTAGATGGAGAATATGCGTTTGTAAAAATAGTTTGTACAAGAGTAGAGAAAGTCATGCGAGTGTAACAGATAAGATTTTTTCTTATTCAAGGGCCCTCAAAACACTATTTCCGGTGAAATATCGATATGGTATTTTTGGGTCGAATGTAATACTTCCCCTACTTACCATACGTAGTAGAGAAAGTAAAAATTGAGCCAAATTCTCTCCATTTACGGCACTAGAGTTTTTACCGTGTTTATCGTGAGAAAGGAGCAAAATGCAACCCTTCCAGCTTGCATAATGCATTTTCTAATGCAGGCATCGGCATTGCATTTCACCTTGACATATTGTGCTGCAGTTGGCATCAAGCAAAATGTGACGTAGGTATAAAGAAGACGGAACTGGCTACATACAAACTGTGTAACCAATTATTACACGTGCATACGTTATACAAGAAACAAAGTATATCCAGCGTAGAATTTAATATATACCATTGGAATATCAAAGCATACAAAATTATTTGATTATGACTGGAGTTCTGCATGTCATAATGAAGCAATGTGATGAAGACTACTCTCATAGTTAGCATTACAAAGCACTGGCCTTCACACTATGTTTACGCCTCTTTCAATTATACACAGAAGTAAGTTCCCCCCCACACCACAGGAAATCATCATTACCTTTCCCTCTAATTTCATATTCATCAAGGTCCCATTTAACGGAGCCTGGTACCAGCGTTCCGCCTAACTTTACAAAGCGATATTTCGCAGCAGCCAGATTTGGTTCAAGGATTATATAGGTCTATAAAACTAATTAGTACCGCCACTGCGACACTAGCAACAGGCCTGTACTTTAGTCGCATAGCGACAACTTACATCTAAGGACGCCGCGTTGATGCTTAAGGTAGAGGGAGTGGAAGAGGATTAAAGGATATACAACTGATGTGACACATCGCAAAATAATTCACAGCAAATTGTTGTGGGTGTAGCATGGGATGCATGTACGCCTTTCGTTTACCAGTTTGTACACACCACACAAGAAGTAATCGACATTCGATTTCTGATCGTCTGTAAGGGTGTGACTAGATATCCGCTGACGCCTCCTTCACCCTCAGTACGTTGCAGGAGGAAGGGGGCTATAGCTTGCCTGTTTAAGGACACGTAAATAGCTAGGAAACGTTAATTTATATGAGGATCTGCTAACATCTCAAGAATTGACTCATATTCAAGAGAATTTCCAGACAGACATTTGCTGTATATTCGCAATTAACCTCGCGAAACATCGACAAAATCGGTCCTACCATATTAAAATGAGAGACAAATTACGTCTCCTTCTCTTTTCTAGTTGAGGGAGTTCACCATTCCTCGCCTATACTAATCGTAATTAGTCACTTAATTGACAGAACTAGCATAGGCATGCTTATTGGTGTGATGCACAGCACAAGGCGTGATAGCACCTACAATGGGACACCACCACCGAACAAAATGATGTCATGATGGCATGAACTACCAAGAAACGGTAAAAAATACGGTTTGTCCAGGGAAGCCGTGTTGATTCCTTCCTGTCGTTTCTGTACGGGATATTAAATGAGTTAACCTTTCCTCTCAATGTCCACGAGCACAAACATACGATTTTCTGGAGCTTAATAAACCATTTTGCCTACCATCATCCTCCACCCGGTCTTCTGTGATAGCGGAAAAAAGAGTTCTGTGATCATTTAAACTTGTACTCTACTATGTATCTGCTTATATAATTGGAAGTCAACATTTGACACGAAATGTATATTTTGATACCCTCTGAATTAAAAGCAAATTCTGACGTACTACATTTATCACATTTGCGCACTTGCGATATAAACACTGGCTGTTATTTCCTCATTTTGCATTTGAATAATCTGGTATTTTATTTTATTTCACCAAACCTGGATAAAATATCTGACTGTTGAGGCAGGTAAAATGCATGAAATGGCTATAACAAATGCAGATGCAATTAAAGAAGCACACACAGGGCAAGAATAAGAAATGTCAATGAGAGACAAAATTAATGATAAAGTACAGGAGAGTCGCAAAGAAATAGATAAACTTAGAAATAGCTTTGAAACTTTAAGTACCAGTGTACCAAAAGTAAATGAAATGTAATAGTTCTGTAAATGCTAATCAAATGCATGATGATGATGATGATGATAATAATAATAATAATAATAATAATAATAATAATAATAATAATAATACAAGTGCTGAAAGAAGTGTATCATCTTTGGTAACTAATAATACAAGAGACGCTACTGCTTTCTTCATAGCATCAGCCTCTCAAACACAACAATAATGACGACACACATGTGCATGTACCAAATCAAGTGTCAAACTATCATTCTGTGCTCAATGACTTACCTTTACCTTATTTTAACGCTTCCTCAAGTCCAGTACAATTTATTCATGATTTAGTAAAATATTTTAAATTGAAGAATGTGCCTGAAGCATTAAAAATGATCCTTGTTAGAAAATGTTTGGCTACATATGCTGGCAGATAGTGAAATGTTTTTTGAGACATTTAGAGTTTTATTTATGAAAAGTTTTTGGAACACTACTGTGCAACATAAGATTAGGGCAAGCCTAAGTTATGCACAATATAGTAGAGATGACAACTTGTCAATACCAGATTATCTTATAAAGTATACAGGATAAGTCAGATATTTAACTCCAGCTATTCATGAAGAATGTTTTATTAGTTTAATTACCAGACATTACGCTCTCCATATACAAAACTACATCCTAATTGCAAGACCTAAAACTATCTATGAGATGACAGAGCGAATATCATTAGAACAGCAAGAAAATAGTAATAGTAACGAAATTTGGAGTCTACACAGACGAGACAGACAAATTAGACGCGATAGGCGTAATGAAATGCTTTACAATACACGCTATCACCATGAAAATAGGAGAAATAATGAATTTCAGGGCCAAAACAGATTCAATTACAATACACAAAATATCAGAGATTCAAGACAACAAGGGAGACAAGAAATCATAAATATTGTAAGAATGGAAAGGATGAGTCAGCAGAATTCTACTTCACACAGAAGTAATAATCGATTTCAGCATAGAGGAAGTATGCAAAACAGGGGAAACTTCCACAACTATAATCACATAAACAACACAAATACAGAAGTATATACACGCGGAGGACATAGCAATTATACTGGGAGAACAAGAGCTAGGGGGCGTGGCTCATACACAAATGTTAATGATAATAGAATAACAGTAACTGATGTACACAATGGCAGTCCTGTAAGTAATTAAAATACACACCAGGAAAACTAAATTACGTATCGCCTGATGTAGATTCTGGTAATACAGTACCTTCTGCTCTAAGTGGCAAAAATAAAATATCTGCACACTTTAATTGTTACCGTCTGAATACAAACACTGGGAATTCTGAAAACCAATATGAATCACCGTATATTCAAACTATTATAGAAGGAAGGGAAGTAAATGTTGCAATAGATTCAGGATCATCAAGCTGTATCTGCTCAAAGAAATTTTATGAACAGCTGTTAAATGAAGGCATAAAACTAATGTCAGAGCCAATAAATAATCTTTTATGTAGGGTAGCCATAGGTACAATGACCAAAAATATTAAATCTCAAGCATTGATACCTACACAAATAGCAGATATTGCATTAGAGGTCATGTATTTAATAGTTCCAAACTTAATATGCGAAGTTGTAATTGGATGTGTTATATTAATAGAGTCCTCTGCGATAGTTGATTTTAAGACAGACTTATATTAAATAAAGAAGAAAAGAATATTTATGTACCTTTTATAAAAGATAAAATATGTAGAGTGCAAAGAATGGAACAAGCAGATGCAGTATATGAAGAAGAATGCTTCATACAATTGTAAAGATCCAAGCAAACAGGAAAAATAATGAAAGGTTATTGACTCTTAACTTCGATGAACAGAAAACTAACCTTACCAAGGGGAACCCTTATACAGAGTAACCGAAGGCAGAAGAAAATACGTTGGAGCAGGTAGAAAACAGCTATGCAACTGAGATAGAAGACTGGAAAATACACACAGATACACTGATAAATACTATACTGAATGACCATGAAAAGATAATAACGAAAAATGTATTAGAAGACAATAAGCATGTATGCAATGAAATTCCAAGACGGTGTACATCATATATTCACACATTCATAGTATAAAATATACCAGTATTCAGAAGAAAATATAATAACCTACCAGTAAACTTAAGAAACGAAGCTAAAAATTAATAGTATGCTGGAAAATAATATCACTGATCTTAGCAATTCACAATATATAAATAATGTTTGTTGAACGGTAAAGAAAGATAATAGTTTAAGAATCACTATAGATGGAAGATATTTAAATAAGTTCATGCTACCAGACCATTTAAAAATGAAAGTATAGAACAAACAATTGCAAAGTTATCACGTGGCAAACACATTTCTTCTATAGATCTTACAGCTTCATTTTGGCAAGTCAAACTAGATCCAAACGTACCTGATTATACAGCCTTTCATGTTTTTGGATTACAGTATAGGTATTGTGTAAACTCATATAAATTAAAGGAATAGTGCTAGTGGATTCCTGAGAGCAATACATAGTATCTTTGGTGACGCAGCAGATGATTTCTTAATCAGATACACTGATGATTTTCTAATAATGAGCCAAACCTTTGAGGAACATTTATTATTAAGTAAATTACATGAACATGGTATGGCCGTAAATATAAAAAAATCAAAATTCTGTGTAACTGAAATCAAATTCCTAGGATATGTAATTAATGAAGTAGGCATTCGACCAGATGAAGAAAGAATACAAGCCACATTAAAAATACTGCCACCTAAAAATATTAGACAGCTACGACGCTTATTTGGAATTTGGAATTATGAAAGTAAATTTTTACCAAGATATGCTATAGAAGTAGAACCTTTAAGACAGCTATTAAAGAAAACAAATAAATGGAAGTGGACAACAGAACTACAAGAATGTTTTGAAAATGTAAGAAAGCTGTTTGCAAATGCAATACTGCTGGAACGTCCAAGGAATGAATTAGATATGAGTTGTATGTGGATGCATCTTGTCAAGGATATGCAGGAATACTAGAGCAAAGAGAACATGACAACACTTTTCATGTAATAAGTACTGCTTCAATGTTGAAAGAAATGCATCAGTAACAATGTTAGAAATAGTAGCGCTTTATTTTTCATTACTTAAATTTAAGACATATATATTTCAGAAAAAAGTGAAAATATATACAGATCCTATTAGCTTGACCTTCATTTAGAAATGTAGGTTAAATAGTGGCAAATTAGCTAGAACGATTCTCGCTATAATGGAATATGATGTATAAATTATACATATTCCAGACAAACAAAATACATTCAGTGATTTAATATCAAGAATCAACCACAACAAACAATTTCCTGAAAGCTGTTCTAGACAACAAATGAGATTAAACTGCTTACGATAGATATTCCAATGAAGAAAGAATTGGTGAATCGATTTAAAAATAGTAAAGAAGAGCGAGATAAAGACATTAAACTAGCAAGTTTGAAAGAAAAAGCTCCGAAAATAGAAGAGGCAAAGAATAGTATAAATGCTGTTAAAATGGTATCTTATATAAGAAGCATGAAAAGGAGATAAAGAGATGGAAAACATATTCCAACAAGTATGGAATTAGAAGTGATAGAACAATTTCATCTAGGATTAATACATGCAGGTACAGAGAAGACAACCCTAACTATTTTGGAGAATTTATATATCTCTAAACTAGGACCTAAAGTAAGGAAATACATATCGTGTTGCGACCTTTGTCACAAGGCAAAACAAATTAATGTGGCTTACGAATATACAACGAACTCAGTACTTAGAGATAAACCAAAATGTTTATTAAGTTTAGATTTGCATGGTCCAATGCCTGTAAGTACATTTGGGTACAAATTTTTATTTGTATGCTATGACGTATTTATTAATGTACGAATATATGCACTCAAGAATGCCACCAGCATAGTATGTTTAAAAAAATTAACAACATCATATTTCCCAAAGGAAGGAATAGTTCAAGCCATACTTTGTGATAATGCATCAGTGTTTACCACTTCTAAATTTATGAATGGAATCAAAGATTTGGGAGTCAAACAGTATTTATCATCAAGATATAGACCTACTATCAATCCAGTAGAAAGAGAGATAAAAGAAATTTCAAATTATTTACGTGTAGTGTGTCATAACAAGCAGAGCAGTTGGTACTCGTACATAAATATTATTCTAAATCTACTTAATCAATCCCTAAATACAGTAACAGGATTTGAACCAATAGAACTTCATCATGGAAAACTATACAATACCTTGAGCCGTAATGTACCAGAATTTATTGAAGACCAATCAGCTAAATTGCTAGAAAAACAGGAAATTTTTAAAATAGCATTTTTCAAAAATACAATCAAAGGCCCTGAAGAAAAAACAAAACCATGAATAAATAAAAAGAAGAATTTGGAAAATAAAGATAGGAGATCGAGTGTTAGTGAAGAACAAGAGGTAGTCAAACTTCGTAAAGAATATCGGAGGTTGTTTCTTAGTTATCATACTCTTATGAAATAATAAATATATTTGGCACAGATACATACGAACTTAGGAACAATAAAACAAATAAAGTAATTGGAAGATTCCACAAGTAAATGTTGAAGCCATACAAATGTAAACAGTCTGTGGAACAAGAAGAAACAGAAAAAGAAACTAAAGTATCTGGAACATAAAAGGGGATAACAATGTAAATCTAAAGTTGTAATAATTATAACCTTAAAAAATATTAAAAATGAGTATTTAGTAACTACAGTATAATATGCATAAAATCACTTAAATAATGCAAAGCACTATTAAAAATATCTTTACTAAATGTAACCAATTGTCAATAACAAAAGGGGAGTATAGGTAAAATGATGTAATAGAAGAAAATCCAGTGTTAGTGAGAAAATCACAAGAAATGTGAATAGCAACTACATTTATAATGTATAAAATATAAATTTTTATAAATTGTTAGAAATATAAATATGTTTAAGAAATAAGTTACAAATAAAGGGTAACAAGTGTTAATTTGCCTAATTAAGTATTAAATGTGTAGCAGCATATAGGATATTTAATAGTGGCTGTGTTAGTGAATAAACAAACTTTACTCAGGTCATTGAATACCAGATCGTTCACCTTAAAAGTGTTAAATATGTGGCAGACTAGATAAGCTATTCTGCTACGCGAGTGTTGCGAAATCCAGTGAGTGTTACATAAATAATGACAGTGAAAAACACAAAATGTTAAAGGTTATGTTTCTTTCTCTCAGGAGACATCAAAAAATATTTAAAAATTAAAAAAAAGAGAAAACAAAAAAAAGGAACATCATTTTTAAATATTTCTAAAAGGGGTAATTTGAGGCAGTATTTTTATCACTTAAATGATATCAGTCTAACTATATAATATAAAAAAATAATAACAGCCCGCCTTAAAGCAATATGTGTATAATAATATATAAAATGTATGTAACAGTAATTGTATCATGTTTATATTATTATGTACATGTATAATAATGTTATGTGAACGTATTACGTAGTTTAACAATGTAGGAGCTGTGAGAATAGAAGCAAGCTGCCTTCCGTAGCAAACAGAATTACAAAGTAGAAGCCGAAAGTTGCTAACAATGAGGAAACCTTGAGGCAACAATAAATTAGAAAGTTTAAAAAGGCTACTAATAATTCTGGGAACTATAATAATATAGTATTTAAAACAGTTTATAATAGCCAATCAAAAACTAGAAAAAAAACTAAAAGTTGAATAAAGGTATTCTATTGTAGTAGGATTAGCCAATCAGAGGCTTGAAATAGAGTAAATGTGCAAATTCAGGCGGGAGACGCTACAAGGAAGCGTAACCAAGCAGTTCGGTTTGGTACGGGTTCAGTGTGAGACATGAAAATTCATTGCGTTGAGAATAACGAAGTTTACGTGTTAAAGAGTATAATTACAATAATCTCACAGCTCTATAGTAGGGTATATCAATGAAGTGTTATTTAATCGTGTGAAGGATTAATAAATAAAAAAGTACAATACAATTATAATTTGTGTAAGCCTTGTTCTTTAGCCGTACCAGAACTGCTAAGAGATACGTGTTCTAAAAAATAATAATAACTCAGCCGATGTGTACATATATAATACATAAATAAACATTAAAATACAAAGTTGATTTTTAAACATGGGGCGAAGGCCACCGGAAAAGTAAACGTGGGGCGAAGGCCATCGGAAAGTTTGTACCGTACGTGTGGCGAACACTCCTAGAAACAATCTCCCGCAAAAATTGGCATCCATTATGTACGTGGTCTAAAACAGCTTCAAGTTTGTACTAAACGATTTGCAACATACAACAATATAACACCTTCAAGTTTGGCTCCCATACGTGGGGTGCAACAACTA
Source organism: Deroplatys truncata (assembly GCA_030765065.1). NCBI lineage: Eukaryota > Metazoa > Arthropoda > Insecta > Mantodea > Mantidae > Deroplatys > Deroplatys truncata. Next base: position 173,624,855 of record CM060983.1, on the reverse strand, counting down.
CTTAAAGTTTGGTGCCCATAAGTGGGACTGCAACGACCTGACTGTAAATCAACTGTATAGCATAGTAAAAGGGGTACATATATGAGCAGATTCCTATAGAGGATAAAGAAAATCGTATGCCACTCACTTATTCGGCTTTTCTTTTTTGTTAATGGCTAATTTTCACCATTATTAAACTTCAACTGCTTATAAAATATAATAAAAATAACCTTGTCTCGCCTTGTCTTGTCTCGTAAGATCCATCATTTCATGAAGAATCGCGACAGAAGGTGTACTTTCGCATATTTTCAACATACACCAGCTTTTTTCTAATCTGCCTAGGATCTTCTCGAAGTGACGGGTTTTAGCAAACGCCTGAGACACGTAGTGTTAATGTGAATATCTTTAAAAAATGGTGTTTGGATCAACATCATTAAAGAGCTAATTTTAAGAGAGTAAAACTTTAATACCAGTGATGCCCAACGTTAAGTAAAACAGGGGAAGGCGGAATTACCCCACGCATTGTTCGCGGAGCTATGATGCATTCATGGGCTCATGGCAGTCATAAACTCTAATGTTTAGTAACCTTGGACCATGCCATTGCGATAAGCCGTCTGAGTGAAGGGGAAATGCTTCATAACACAAAATGGAGGCGAGGTGAAGCGACAATGTGACGTCAATAGCTCACAAAAGAGGTTGGGCTTCGCTGTTTAATACATCTTCCATGGTGTTTTGGGTTGGCAAAAAGTTAATGAAAATCTTTAACTTACAACCTTAAAAGGTGTGTAACCTAAATATGAAGTTGGTATCTATTTGTCTTTTTGTAATAGTTTTACTATTACAGAAAGATATGCAGACAGATACATGTACACACATGGGCTTTCTTTTTCGAGCTCCAAATTATGTATTTGCACGAAATATCCCCAGAAGTTTTTGTCGGAATGGAGTATTTCCTCTACCTAGATAAACTCTAGAGATGCCATGCGTACCCTCTCAACTGCATCGCAGAAGTAGAGGTGAATCAATGGAGGGGACATCTTGTGCACCGCAACCTGCACAGATCTATTGCAGCAACCAATCCTAAAGAGAAAGGAATGAGGTGAAAGAACCACAGGAGACTACAGGTCATAGGGAGACAGGCCACCGCAGACCCGTCCACTGCTGGAGCTGTCGAGAGAGAACACGAAAAACGACTAACCAATCAAGCAGCCTTCTGATATACAAGGGGAATACTCTTTCCATTGAGCATGCATCCGCACCATCTGTCCGGTATCATTATATGCCACGAAACCTAGAAGCACAATGTTGAGCGAAGGTCTACCAGGGCAAGAGCCTAAGCCCAGCGCCCCTCCTAAACTCATGGCCGGCGGTAGCCGAGTGGGCCTCCAACCGTGGGGGTTTCCCATGAGGCCAATACCTAGAGTCTAAGCGAGGATGGAACTGGATACGCCACTTATGGCGTCATCCCGAAAGGGCGACTACCGATAACCACGGCGGGGCCGACAGCAATCTAGCATGCTATCCAGACAGTAACGGAGTACATTGAGGCGTCTCACAACCCCCCTGCAAGGAAATCCATACAGACGTACCCAATCTCCCACGGAGCACGGGAATCACTGCCCCGCCGAGTGCAACCCAATCCAAACAATGTTCGGCCCAGTGTACTTCTAGTAACGTCATAAGCAACACGAGTGCTCAGGATACGCAGCACCCGGAACACGACAACTGAAGGGGTGGAACCCCCCCTCGAAAGATGTGGAGGAAATGAAATGAAAGGGAAATGATGGCCAGCATTCGCCTGCCGATCCCGGGGAACCACGAAAAACCCATGGGTCAGAGTGGACGGTCGCCGGGTATCGAACGCAAGATCTCCCGCATGCGAATTGCACACGTTACCACGGCGCCACCTCGCTCGATCAACTGCATGAAACTGTTAGGACTGTGCTATGGGGATACATCACAAGCTCCATTTAAAAAAACTTTTCACAATAAACTTGTTTGATAGTTGTTCTTTCACATTAATGTGTAGACAATTGCTTAGAAAGTTGAATCAGACTTGAAAAATCCAATTTCATAGCCATGTAACATCATGTCCACCGCTTATGATGCCATATGTAGTAAAAATGGGTGGTAAACTCTATTCCAAAAAAATTATTTATTAAAAGTGAAATTTTATTGTACCTCAAGATCGATTTTAACGTGTTATATATAGCAATTTAGTTATTCCACCCAAAAATTCGATACCGAGATTTCACGGGAAATATATGATTTGAGACCCCCTGAATCCAAAAAAAGCATTTTTGGAAACATGTCCGTGTGTGTGTGTATGTGTGTGTGTGTGTGTGTGTCTGTGAACAGCATAACTCAGAAACGAACAGTCGGATAAACACCAAACTTGAAATTTAGGTTCAGTATCTTCCAGAGATGCGACACGAAGGTTTTCAAGAACATCCCCCCACCCCAGATTACCCTTTACATGGAACATTTTTCGAAAATTTTAATTTTCTCAAAAATGGCTCTAACGATTTCGATTGAAATATCATATGCTTAAGATATTTTCATGACAAATAAAATGTATATCTTGAATTTTATGGGAATGTCTCCAAAAGTATTCTTCATTGTGAACGACTTTTGCATAACTGGTAAACCATAAGAGATAGACAAAATTTTACTACACAAAACATGTAGATCGCGTTAAAATAGACAATGTATGTCATATACATTTTTGTTGTTGTTGAGTGAACCATTTTCGAGATATTGCTTGTTATTTCCTTAAATTTTTCAATACTTATTTTTTTCTCTCCCAAGTTTGAAACTAAAAACACTGAGTGGCAGGGTTCTAAGTATATTCTCTGTAGATACAGCCACTCTAGTGAGAGTAATGACGAACAATTACTTGCAGCTTCTGATCGATTATCCTGTTTCCCTACCTACTGAGCCAGTGTAATTTAAATGTCAAACCCCATTCCGTGTTAATAATAGTCCCTTTTTATTGCTCTCAGAGATTTGTATTCTATAGCGCGGAACAAAACAAGTTCCTTCCGAGAAAACAATTAAGATTTATTTCCAGAGCCCTTTAATGGAGTTAGCATGGCTGCTTAATCTATGTATGTAAACATCACTTTATAAAAGTGTAAATTTTGTCTTCGGAGCATTAACATAACGACCCTATTACTCATGTTAAATTATTAATGTCTTTGCCGACTAATACACATGTTTTGGGTGCATAACTTATCCTTAAACAGGGTCAAGTTACTGTAATTCCCCGATGATTAAACATTTGATTGCTCATTGTGGCGAAAAGGTATGAAATGAGGCTTCATTAAAGGTGTAAATATCCATAACTACTGCATCACTTACACTTTCCAGTATAAGAACAAAAACGTTCATCATTGGAGAGAATCCTGTAAAATAACTTTAAAAACAATTCTTATGACTTACATTCACATGACGTTCCCTATTTCACTCTTCTACAAGCTACCTATACTTACAATAGTTTTCTTCTATCTGCTTCATGTTAAGTAGAGATAAATGGTTTTATTACACATTTCGTTACAGATGCAATGTGGATACAGGAGATAGCCAAAACCATCTCCGTGTAATCGTTTTGAAATTCCAGTCTATTTGTATGACAATGAGAAAAAAATTTGATGTGTTACACTCACATGACTTTCTCTACTCTTGTACAAACTATTTTTACAAACGCTTATTCTGCATATGCTTCATGTTAATCGAGATGTTAATCTTATTGGTTATTTTCTTGTAGATGCAAGGGGAATATGGTAGCTTTTAAGCGATAGTCAAATATTTTAACGCTGGTTGCTATGTGGCGCATTCCATTCTCTTTGCATGTCCAGGACATAAAAAAATGAATAACGCATTTGAGAAAAAGTATAAGTATTGGAAAATTTAAGGGAATAACAAGCAATATCTCGCAAACGGTTCACTGAACAACAAAAATGTATATGACATAAATTGTGTATTTTAACGCGATCTACATTATTTGCGTAGTAAAATTTTGTCTCTCTCTTATGGTTTACCAGTTATGCAAACGTTGTACACAATGAGGAATAGTTTTGGAGACATTCCCAGAAAATTCAAGATATACATTTTATTTGTCATGAAAATATCTTAAATATATATTTTAATCAAAATCGTTAGAGCCATTTTTGATAAAATTAAAAATTTCGAAAAATGTTCCATGTAAAGGGTAATCTGGGGTGGGGGGATTTTGTTGAAAACCTTCGTGTCGCATCTCTGGAAGATACTGAACCTAAATACCAAGTTTGGTGTTTATCCGACTGTTCGTTTGTGAGTTATGCTGTTCACAGAAACACACACAGACACACACACACGGACATGTTTCCAAAAATGCTTTTTTTGGATTCAGGGGGTCTCAAAACATATATTTCCCGTGAAATCTGGGTATCGAATTTTTGGGTGGAATACAACGCTTCACCTACTTACTATACGTAGATTTAGACTTATAGATGATGCAATAATGTTCTGTAAATGTGTCCTTTTTGAGGGTAAAAAGTGTTATCTATTTCAGTTTTACATTATGTTGTCATTAAAGCTGTTTTTTCGTGGAGATATCGTGCAAAACGGACTTTTATTTAGTTATATATTTAAACATGGTTATTATAAGTGATGACCAGTAAAGATATAGCTTAAAGTTATATATTCATATGTGAATAATCTAGAAGAGTGCACGCTAAACAGGACGCCACTGCTTGCGCGAAAAGGTAAACAGATACACACACTTCCTCCTTTCTATACATGCACCTCCTGTGAAGACCATGCCTCCGAAAGCTGCGGTGACAGCATATATGGAGGTGAGTGTACATTGTTCGGCAGGTACATCTTTGCATACGCACGGTTGGATTATGAATCGTAATCGAGGTATAAAGGGAGGAATGACAGTACACTTATTTTCTAAGTTACATTTCAAATGAAAATAGATGCAGGAGACGGACGGTACAACGAAAAGTGCATTACTTGAATAGTATTACAGTGTTAATTTAGTAAACATTGTGTTAAGGTTAACAGTCTGTATCACGTTTTTAGTTCTATTAACGTACTAACAATTATATATCAGTAGTAGTGTGGTAAGGTAAAGGTACGAAAGGAGCGGAGGGGGCCTGCAAGAGCACCGCAAGCAGGCCGCAACGGCCCTTTTGCTACTACCATGGACCCTGGGAGGCAGGCGAGAGGGGAGAGAACCAAAGGGCGACCAGAACCGGATGACGTCGTGCACAAGCATGGAGAGGGACCCCTACCACAGAGACCACTCGGAGGAGAGACCTAACTGAGCAGCCCCGCAACGACGCCAGAGGAAACTTCTACAGAGCGTTGAAAGGGGATATATTATACATATATAGAGGAATTGTACATATGAAAGGGGAACCATACATATAAGAATTGTACAGTAATAATTTAATTCACTAACATGTTAAAATATTCAACATTTAACATTTGTACAGTGCTGATTGTAAGACACGGGCGAGCTAGCAAGAATTCCAAGAAATCATAAAGACCGTACCTGTCACCGAGCGGTACCATGCTACATGATGGCGCCCAAGCGCACGGATCTGAAACCACACATTCTCATACATGTCAGGGTATCGCGGCCTGAGGGCCAATAGGAAACGTCGTTACATCTTCAAACGCGGAGGTGAGCGTCACTAGGCTCCCGTATATAAGGGCAGACAAAGCCTCAGAGCCCGCTCTTATTCTGATTATATTTCATCGAGAAGTCACGTCAACACGAGGTGCTACAGACGCACGTGGGTGCACAAGGGTGGGGTGCGTGTGAATACAGCTAGGCTGCTGACTAACTTAAAGTGGTGGAATTATAACAATAATGGGAAAAGCTAGCCGCCCATAAATATTCAAATTGTGAAATAAAACTTCATTAAGGGAAACTTGCAGTGTATTTTTAACTTGCCTCACCCACTAGAACCTGAGATTTAATAATTAGAGGTAGTTAGGAATGGAATACTTAACAATCGACGAGCACCAATAGCCGAGGAAGAAGAACACTGCAACAGGCAACAACGACCCAACGACAGCGTATAGCCACCGGCCAACCGCAACGCACCGAACGCTGTCGCCTAGTCCTACAACCCTGAAACAGATGACAAGGAAGATGATGGGAACATGAAATTAGGGGCAGGAAGGCCGTAGTAGAAGATGAATCAGCATTCGCCTACCGACTCGGAAAACACGAAAAATCTGTGGTTGAGATAGGGTCGTCGCCGAGGATCGAGCCCACATATCCGCGGCGTCACCTCGCTAGATAGTGTAGTAAGAAGAAAATAAAATAGGATTTTGGTTTTGCCAAAACATAAATGCTGTTTCGGTTTACTGTAAAAAGCCCAAATTTAATTTTTATGGCATAACATACAATTTTAACTGTCTTTAATACTGCATTCATTGAATTCAACGAAAGTACTTTCATAAATCGTTTTAAGTATTGAGAAAATATTTTTTATGTTGTTATTTTAGCACCACGTATGGAAGCCAATTTGAAGATGGTGGTTTGTTACGTTATTTGCAACACGCTTTGGGCGTCAATTTTAAGTAGTTTGTATTGCAGTTCAACTGTTGGGGAGCCGAACTTGGAGTAATTGCAACCGCACGTATAAAAAAATAGTTTCCGGTAGCCTTCGCCCCAAATGTACTGTCAGGTGGCCTTTGCCCAAGTTTAAAAAATATTAACTTTCTAATTAAACTATTTCTTTAAATATTTAATATTTATGTTTGCCTCGGCTGCGTCAGTATTTATTTTAGAGACATGGATATCTTGGCAGGGTTGTTATACGACAAGAATGTAGGCTTACACAGAGTATAATTTTACTTCACTCCTTTAATTAATGCTTGGTACGATTTATATAACACTTCACTGATAGAGAGCTGTGAGATTCTTTTATTAATTAATTACACTTTTTAACACGTAAACTTATATTTCGTCTCACGCGAATACATATTATATTTCTTGAGGCCACTTTTTGCGTCTGGTTAATAACTCTGTCTGCAGGGAACTGAGTTCTGAATTTATAAATGTTTCTCCTTTTCAGTTTCTGATTGGCTAATCCTACTCCAATTGAATCCCTTCATTTAACTAAAGATTTTTCTGGTTGTTGATTGGCTATTTTTATAAACTGTCACTAAAATTTACATTATTGTTGCTCATAATGACTAGTAGTACTGTTAAACTTTCTTATTCATTATTGACTCAAGGTTACCTCATTGTTTGCAACCTTTAACTTATTATTCTCGCAGCTCCTACATTATTAAATTACGCAATATATTCACATAACATTATTACACATGAATACAATAATATAAGCATATGCAATGACTGTTACATACAGTTTACAAATTATTACATACACATATTGCTTCAAGGCGGGTTGTTATTGAATTTATATATTATATAATTGGACTGAAATTATTTAAGTGTTAAAAATACTGCCTCGTATCATCATAACTGATTTTTTACCAACAAACACACACTTCACTACACTTAAAGAACAACTCGCAACTGATTAAAATTTAAAACTATAACATGTAGGTTTAAGAAGTGGACAGGAATTCGGGAACACGTATATAAGATATTTCATTCATATTTGAATACATGACTGTTATTGAATTTTTACTGGAACCTTTTCTCCATATGACGCTTTTATTCAAACTGCAGTGTCGAAAATCGCTTAACGAACTACCACTCACTTCTAGATCGTTTTACAGAGGAACAATGATCGCGACTAGGAAAGCTTTGTGCACCTAACTACTCCATGTGTTCTGTAGTTAATGTATTTCAGACTCACTTTAGCAGTCAGCGGCTGTGGAACAGACTCCAAGAAACAGAATGAAGGGTGAATATCGATTACCTAAAATGTAATAATGTATCTTTAAAGAATGCAAAGCCCCAGGAAATCAACCAAGATTTATTATCTTAAATGATTGTTACTTTGTTACTTTGCTTTAGGATTATGCTGTTATTCACCCTGATCCAACACGATGTTGCAGTATAAATAGCGTAACTGACCCTACAGAATAAGAGAGCGGGACAATAATTTTCACACTGAAGCAGCAATTTTCGGGGGCTGCAGACTTGTTATAAAGATGTTTCTAGGTCTGGAATTGTAGGTTTCAAAACACTACCGTCAAGTAGTTCGGCGGCCTTTACAGAAAATAGTTCCTAAACTCACTTCATCCTTTTCGCTTCATCCCTATAATTTTCTCCACGAATGACCGCCTTGAACCTTCCAGTCCATCTTCTTCCCCCTCCAAGTAAGAAGTGGAATTATTGAGGTTTTGAAAACAATTCGTCCATATGAACTACTATTACACGCAAAGAAATCTGAAAATTATAGTATTTTCGAACTTATTGTTAATTTCATGGACTTAAAGGTGTGCATATTTCAGAAACTATTTCCTGCAAACAATAGTAGATCATGATACAAGTGTTAGAAGTAGGGCTTTATTTTGCGAGTATGAGTATTTGCGAAATGAAGGCCTTTTATTCAGTGCTGAAATTTGTAAAATAATATATTGATTCCTGAGAAATCACGTTTAAAACGTGATCAACTCATATGCCTAGCGAGATTCTTGAAACCAGAGAAATGACTTTACATACAAGATGAACTCTCGCGTGCAGCGAGATCTCAGATATTTTTTTTTATTAACCAGCAGTCATTTTCAGTTAAATTATTTTCAACATGTTTTTCCTTACACCAGGCAATGAAGCGATTAAATGCTATATCGTATTGCTTTCTGGAGTTTTGGGGCAAATAGCTCCAGTGTTATTCTTTTTGCCGCATCTGCAATTTCGTTTGGTTCTTCTATTTAAGTCTCTTCTGAATTCATAATTGCTGCCATTTAATCTTTATGTAGGTTATAATAAAAGAATAACGTTTCAGATCAAAGAAAGCGCAAGGCTTACAATATAGTTGAATATAATATAATTTGTATTGTGTGGGAGATTTGGATACGTTTGCACCACGTATGGGCGCCAAACTTGCGGGAGTTATACCTCACGTATGGATACAAACTTTCCGGTGGCCTTCGCCCCACGTTTAGGAACCAACTTTTGCGGCAGTGTCGTGTGTTTATTTTTATGTGTAATAATTATTTATTTATTGCTTATGTCACAGCTACGTCAGTAGTATTTTGTAGAACAAGTATCTCTTATTAGGGCTGGTACGGCTGAAGAATTAAGCTTACACAAATTATAATTGTATTTCACTTTTTTATTAATCCTTCACACGGTTAAATAACACTTCACTGGTGTATCTTACTATAGAGCTGTGAAATTATTGTTAATTACACTTTTAACAGATAAGCATATCCTCACCACAGTGAATTATCATTTCTCACATACAATCACTGGACCCGTACCGAACCGAACTGCGTGGGTACGCTATCTACTAGCGTCAACCGTTTGAATTTGTACATTTCTCTATTTCTAGTTTTTGATTGGCTAAGCCTACTCCAATAGAATACTTTTATTTTTATTCTGACCTGCTTTTCACATCCAAATGACCATTTATAAACTGTTTTAAATGTTACATTAGTATTGTTACAAGAACTATTAGTAGCCTTTTTTTTAACTTTCTAATTTATTGTTGTCTCAAGGTTAACTTATTGTTACCAACTTTCGGCTTCTACTTTGTAATTCCGTTTGCTACGTAAGGTAGCTTGCTTCTATTCCCACAGCTCCTACATTATTAAACTACGTAATACATTCACATAACATTATATATACATAATAAAATAAACGTATTACAATGGCTGTAATATACGCTTTATATATTATACTATACCCATATTGCTTTTAGGGGGCTATTATTTTTTATATCATATAACTAGACTGATGTCATTTTAAGCGATAAAAATACTGCCTCAATTGTGAACAGATAGTGCTACCGCTATGAGAAATTAATGGTGTAAAAAGACACAATGAAAAGTAAAACCTAATCAAACCAAGTCGAATTATTTAACACGTGCAAATACAAAGGGTAATTTCCATGTGATTGAACTTGAAACTAAAGTTGGTCAGAATAGAGTGGTATAAAAATTTTATCTACTTTAGTTACGCAATATCCATTTTACAATACTAAAAAAAAACTTGTATACCTATTTTCACTACCCAATTAGTATCGTAATGATGCCTCATTACGTAACTAGCATCTAATGAAGCTTCTATTACGCAATTTTCGTAATGTTACTCTTATCACGAAACTGGTTGCTTTCTTACTCCTCATACTGAAGTCGGGATTTAGTAGGAATTAAACCATCCATAACAGAATTAGCTGCATTTGCATATCTTCGCCAGAACTAATTTTTAAAAATTTATTTAATTCACCTAGTACTCATGTTCTTCCGTTTAAAAAAAATCTAACAAACAAATCCTCGATCAAACCATGCATGGCCCACAACAAACTTTAACTTGAGCAACAAGTCCTTGACTATAGGTTGTTTAAATTTGGTTTATAATCCGTTTTAACATCAAACACACCCTCACTCCTGTACACACACTTCCAGACTCTGGAGAGTGGGAAAGATTTTAATTAAGGAAAATTTTCCACGCCCCACACGAAATTGAACCCGAGACTGGTTTGAGAACGAGAACACTGACCACTCGACCACATAGGCAGTCACAGTATTTTTTGCACGCTGTTTGATTAACATCAAAAGAACGAAATAATGCATTCATTTTAGTTGATGATCTTTTAAATTTTATTTTATTTATATGAATTTTTAAACCTCGAATGCGAGGGTGTTTCGAAATTAAAAGCGTTGAATTGATTCCATTCAAATTAGCGTGGTCGAACTTTAGTATGCCACTGTCGTTGAGAGGTCTGTCCTTTATTGACATTATAACATATATAACGGGCGCAGAACTTCTGGAATCGTGACCTTGATTGCCACCCCAGCTGCCGAGCCTAGGAATGGTATATGTTTAACTTAATCAACGAAAGCGATATAATACCTTTGCTTACTCACAGTGCGTAACACATGCAGTCTGCATAGAAAGTGTCCGCATCTTGTAATTTCAAAGAGAGCAGTACGTAAATAGTGCTTATTTTATATTTGTGATATTTATAACCATGGCTCCTACGTTTTCAAAGTTAAATGGTAAGGTATTATGTATTCAATGCAGGGAAATAATTGCAAATGTCCTCGACTTCATGAAGCAAGAAGCAGAGATGAAGGAACAAAATATATGTTTACCCGAGTACCACAAAAGCCTTAAGAGAGTGAAAGAAAGGGTAGCCAAAGCAACTGGTGTTTCACTGAGTTCCGTTTCCAGATTTCTCCAAGATAAGAACAACCATATGGATGAAAGAGTACCATTTGACACACCTGTGAAGAAACATAAGGTCCCTAAACATATTACAGAAATAAACGATTTCGACAAATGCGTCATTCGGTGCATGATTCACAATTTCTATGTGGAAGAAAAAACTGTGCCAACAATAAGCAGATTGCTCATCAATCTGAAAGATGTCATAAATGTTCAAGGTGGTGCTACAAGTCTCAAATCCCGGCTATGGCACTGAATTTTGCAGTCTGATACTAACTTTCCAAATGACTATAATTTTATACGTACTTATATCAGCATAAATTTTCAAGATGCTGCTACAAATCTCAGAAAAGTTATAAAAGATTTAGGGTTTAAGTGGAAGAAAACGAAACCAAATAGAGTTCTAATAGAAAAGCACGACATACGATCTCAGCTGGAAGAGTACCTTACTCAGAGGTACAAATTAGAGGGTCAAACTATAGTGTATGAAGATGAGTCGTACATACACATCAGTCATACATCTAAACGTTGAAGTGACGATAGCGAATTAGGTTTTCAGGCACCTGTTGCCAAAGGGCAAATACTTATTATCGTTCATGCTGTTCGTTCCAAATGCCCTTCTTTTACAAGTCGCAACAAAAAACAGGAGATTTTCATCAAGAAATAAATACAGAAAATTACATGAAGTGAATCAACACCATATTGATACCTAATATGCTTGCTGGGTCTATTCTGGTTCTCGACAATGCTTCACAATGTGCTAACACTCAAATTGACAATCAACCTACCTCAAATTCCTTGAAAGAAGAAATAAAAACCTGGTTGCTTAGGCATAATATAGCTTTTGATGAAAGCATGAATAAAACAAATATAACTTAGTTAAAGCCAACAAATCCCTTCAGAAGTCATAACTCATAATACTTGGCCAGATATTAATACAACATCGCCATAATGTACTTAGACTGCCACCGTATCACCCAGATCTAAACCCAATCGAATTAATCTGGGCTGATGTCAAAAACTGGGTGGCCTGCAGAAATATCACTTTTAAACTAAAAGATGTGGAGCAGTTATGTCACCAGCGATTTGCAGAAATTGGAAGACCAGAATGGGAAAATGTATATCGACATGTTGAATAAATTGAGAATCAATATTTAAAAAAATACGGAATTGCAGAAAATCAATTAGAAAAAAGTCTCATCCAGGATAATGGTGCAGAAAGTAGCGACAGCAGTGATGGCGGCAATGATGTAAGTGATTCCGCAGAAGAGGAAGGGCTGTCAGGTGTGGAAGAACTGGAGGCAGATGGTTGACAGTGTTTTTATATTAAGGGCATTTTACAGCGGTGGATTGAAACATACTGTATATAACTATAAGTTATCGTGTAGTGCAGTGCGGTGTGCGGATATTTGACAATGACTGTCCCACGCACACCTGCAGCATGCAGACGACCGGTCACATCCTGATCTGGTATGGAACTCGCTTCATAGCTGTCATTAAGATTTTCACATGTCTAGAACTGTTGCGCCAGTTATACCTACGTCAGTCTCTTAGAATGAGTAATTTGCCAAGAGGGAGCTATTGTTTAAGGGAGTGTTCCGTATCTAACATTAAGGTTACAACAGAACGCGGCAATTAGATATTTTGTTTTTTTCAACAAATTAACAATTGAGTCCCGTTCAAAGCTTTAGCACATAATCTGGTTTGGAGAGGAAGCACTTATAATCGTTCCACTCTTCTAACCCAATTTGATGTAAACACATGACGTCATTAACGAATCCGCGATACACGGGAAACCAACCGGTGTTGTAATGTTACATCATAACATATTGTGGCGCAGCGGCTATGGTCCAAGGTTATCGTGAGGTCGGAGCCGGGCGGTTCGAGTAAACAAGTTAACTGCCGCTTAAAGAGGGTAAACACAGGGCCCCTATCTTGAACCTTCTGGAAGCTGGTTCTCCCCCCATAAAGCGTGTCGAAATAGTTCCATAACCTTGTGGAAAGATTCCACTGACTATATAAGCGAGGTGAGGAGGCGAGCTGAGCGCGAGTGCGAGATGAGGAGAACTGTTGAGTTAGTGAGTGAGCGAGCGAGCTAGTAAGCACGTTTCGAGTGCGATATCAAGAGCGATTCTCCGAGAGACTTGGTGACGACTGTTGTGACGTACAAGCGAGTGCTACTGCGGATCAACGGGTTATGGAGGTCCTGTGTTCGACTCCCGAGTCAAGTGAACCGTCCGGCGTGAAGAGGCTAAAAACAAACAGTGTCAGTGAGAACTGAGAAAAGTGACAATTGAAAAACTGGATAGGCACAATATGCTACCTTAAATATGTGCGTTTTTCTGTAGTTTTTCAAGAAATACCTTAATCAAACATAATTCGAAACTTTTGATTAATGTGAAATAGTAAATAATATGAATAGTAATACTAAAGAAGAATGCAGCTTTCGTTTAATTCTGTGTGGTGTCATTCACCCCTCTTCTCATTCTACGGCAGTGATGAGCAGTTACTAAGGGAGTAAACTTGACTGCTTCTTGAAAGTGCTGTTAGCTTTACGAGTGACAATAAACGTGAAATAATGAAGCATTCTGAAGGTAAGCCATTAAAACCGGCGAGAAACAAATTGTGTTGAAAACTTTTAACAAATTAATGCAAGAGAATACAACTGTCGTGAATAACATTGTCGAACTAACTGCAAATTATGCTTGAGTTTCCGAGTGGAGCGTTGCATACGCGCATGAAGAACTATTGGAAATGGGATCATTGCGAACACCAAGGAAGAAAAGAAACCAAAGGGGCTAGAAGTAGACAAATGTTAGGTGTTACATTCACATGATTTTTTCCTATTTACTTCATTTTAATTGAGCTAAAGCTTTATGGAAGTAGCTGCATTACAGGTTTAGTTTTATATATACAAAGGGAATAGGGATAGTCAATTGTTTTAGAACTGGATGCTATACGCTGGCTTTAAAATTCCATAATCTTCCTATGCTTTAGCGGGAAAGTTGAAAATTGACAGGACTTGAAAGGAGTCACGTTGTGGGGAGAGTACACGTTGGTTCATGTACCTCCTGGATCTCGGTTGTTTTCCAGACGTCTTGCTGGCTGCCAGTCGAAGACCTGAGGAAATAATTCCTGTCCTATCTAGTTGTATGATACCTCTGGGATTTTGTGGGTGAAGGCAAAATAATAACTGATTTTCCCATAAGCTTGACTTCTTGAAGAATTACTCTATTCAGGCCGCTAGCAATTTTCCCTTATGAAGTGTTTATTAAATCTTATAGCTTAAACTTTCCCATTATCATGTTATGTTATTCTGTGGAACTTCGTCACACTATCTTCCCACCCAGAAACGCAGCATCTTCCACCTGGTTGCACAATTTAATTAGATCACTGATTCTAATTCGGTTGCTGAAGGTAGTAGCACGCAAACTAACGCCCAGAGGATATGTAGCGGGAAACAGTCGTTGGGCGCCATTTGTAGCGGGAAATCGATGATCCTCGGGTCGTTGTTGCCTGTTGCAGTGTTCTTCTTCCTCGGCTATTGGTGTTCGTCGGTTGTTGAGTATTCCATTCCTAGCTATCTCTAATTATTAAATCTCAGGTTCTAGTGGGTGAGGTAAGTTAAAAATACACTGCAAGTTTCCCTTAATCAATGAAGTTTATTTCACAGTTTGAATATTTATGGGCGGCTAGCTTTTCCCATTATTGTTATAATCCCACCACTTTAAGTTAGTCAGGAGCCTAGCTATATTCACGCGCACCCCACCCTTGTGCACACACGTGCATCTGTAGCACCTCATGTCGACGTGACTTCTCGACGAGTTAGATTTAGAATAAGAGCGGGCTCTGAAGCTTTGTCTGTCCTTATATACGGGAGCCTAGTGACGATCACCTCCGCGTTTGAAAATGTAACGACGTTTCCTATTGGCCCTCAGGCCGCGTTACCATGACATGTTTGAGAATGTGTGGTTTCAGATCCGTGCGCTCAGGTGCCATCATGTAGGGTTGTACCACTCGGTGCCAGGTACGGTCTTTATGATTTCTTGGAATTCTTGCTAGCTCGCCCGTGTCTAACAATCAGCACTGTACAAATGTTATATGTTGAATATTTTAACATGTTGGTGAATTAAATTATTACTGTACAATTCTTATCTGTATGATTCCCCTTTCCTATGTACAATTCCTCTATATAAGTATAATATATCCTCTCAAGTATCTGAGAGAATCGTGTGAACTCGGGGCTTCCCTCCCCATTTAAGGTCTCCTATGACGCTGGAATCCGCGCCTTTATTTGTTACAACAATTTCCATTGGTTCTTGAGTAGCGTTACATGGCATACTATGACAATAAAATATATCAAATTTCTGAAGTCAGGCATCCTGCTAACTTATCCGGCAAAACCCAATTTCTCTGTCTTTTTCTACTTTACCAACTCCCTCCAGTTCCGGGAAATGGACTACTATTTCTTCTCTTTCTATACTCTGCCCTCTCTTTTTATTTTCTCATGTTTTAGCCTGAACCCTGTGCACATTAGCACGGGTTAATGGACTTTAACCTCTCGTTTGCTAGCTTGCTAGTTCTAATTACAGCTATGTTACAAGTTGAATTCACATTTTAACTTATTTCCAATATTTTACATACTGTTATTTCCTATGCTTATTTGTTATCGGATATGTCCCCTTACAAAGTACTGAACAATTAATAACTGATATCGGAAATGGCTGACGATAAAAAAAAATCTGATGTGTTACACTCACATGACTTTCTCTACTCTTGTACAAACAATTTTTACAAACGCTTGTTCTCCATATGCTACATGTTAATCGAGATATCGAGATGCAAGGGGAATTTGTAGCTTTTAAGCGATAGTCAAATCTTTTAAGAGCTGGTTGCTATGTGGCGCATTCCATTCTCTTTGTATGTCCAGGACATAAAAAAATGAATAACGAATTTGAGAAAAAGTATAAGTATTGGAAATTTTAAGGGAATAACAAGCAATATCTCGAAAATGGTTCACTCAACAAAAAAAAATGTAAGTGACATAAATTGTGTATTTTAACACGCTCTGCATTTTTTGTGTAGTAACATTTTGTCTATCTCTTATAGTTTATCAGTTATGCAAAAGTCGTTCACAATGAAGAATACTTTTGGAGACATTCCCAGAAAATTCGAGATATACATTTCATTTGTCATGAAAATATCCTAAACGTATGACATTTCAATCAAAATCGTTAGTGCCATTTTTGAGAAAATTAAAATTTTCGAAAAATGTTCCATGTAAAGGGTAATCTGGGGTGGGGGATTTTCTTGATAACCTTCGTGTCGCATCTCTGGAAGATACTGAACTTAAATACCAAATTTGGTGTTTATCCTACTGTTCGTTTCTGAGTTATGCTGTTCACAGACACACATACAGACACACACACACACACACGGACATGTTTCTAAAAAGGTCTTTTTTGGATCCAGGGGGTCTCAAAACATGTATTTCCGGTGAAATCTCAGTATCGAATTTTTGGGTGGAATACAGTGCTTCCCCTAATTACTATACGCAGTAGAGAAAGTAAAAATTGTATTTAAAATAAATTCTGTATTTTAAAGTGTTCTACATTTCTTCTGTAGTACCTTTTCGTCTTTCCTTTAACGTTTACCAATCATACAAGATTATACAAAAATTCCTTCCGAATGAATAGGATTTCATAGCTTATTCCCAGAGTATTCAAAATATACGTTTCATTTTTCCTGCAAATATATTGAATATATGCTAATTTAATGAAAATTGTTTGAGCTTTTTTTTTAGAAAATACAAATTTTCGAAAAATGTTCCATGCAAAGGGTAGTTGGGTGGGGGCATTTTCTTTAAAATATTTGTCGCATCTTTGGAAGATACTGAACTTAAATACCAAGTTTGGTAGTTACAAACCTTTCGTTTTTGAGTTATGCTGTTTGCAGAAACACACAACACACAAACACACACACCGAACTTTCTCTAAATTGCTTTCTTTTGTATTCAGGGGGCTCAAAACATGTATTTTCTGTGAAATTTCGGTATCGAATTTTTGGGTGGAATGCAATTCCTTCTCTGCTTACTATGCACGTGGTAGAGAAAGTAAAAAGTAGATGACTTTAGCAAATGTGCTTTTCGTAAGAAAAGTGCACAAACTTTCCTTGGAACGCCAACGTTAGAGTTCGTCTTAAATTCGGTCAAGAATTGCCTTCCTTTAATAGATCCAAATTTAATCAATTATTTCTATAAATTGGATTTAGGTTTGTGAAGAGAAATAAAGTGAAGGTAATTACTTGACAGAGAGGATATTGTGTGATGGTGACCCAAATTTTACATCTCTTCCCGGTCACTATTTATATTTTGAGCCTTGGCAACTCTGAATGTTGTAGGTGCCATCTGGCGTTTCCAATGGAAATCTTGACATTTTGTTAATATAGCGTCATTTGTTTTGTTTACACTAACTTGAAAATTGTGTGTCAACAAAAACATGGAATTAACTCGTGAAAAGGTTCGTGCAATGATTTGTTACGGTTTTCGACGTGGATTATCAAGACAAGAGAGCATCGATCAACTAACTGCCACATTTGGCAACGAAGCTCCATCCTTTGCCACTGTGAAACGCTGGTATAACGAATTTAATCGTGGCCACCGTTCGCTCAATGATGCAGTTCGTGAAGGTCGTCCAAAATCAGCTGTTGTGCCAGAAAAAAATTGATTCTGTGCAAAAACTAATAATGAAAGATAGTCATGCGGCATAGTGTGAAATTGAGGCAACCCTAGGCATTAGTTCCACCAGCATATATAAAATATTGCTTGATTATTTAGCCGTGAAAAAGGTTTGCTCTCGTTGGATCCCACATAACTTGACGCAATCTCAAAAAGATGCTCGTGTCGTTTGGTGTACAAAAATGCTCAAGAAATACAATGGCGGTGCCTCAAAAGACGCATACAAGATTGTAAGAGGTGACAAATCATGGATCGATGGTATGAGCCACAACGTAAACAGCAGTCGACTGTATGGGCGTTTCAAGATGAAGCAAATCCAACAAAAGTTGTTCGCACTCGAAGCCCTTCGAAGCAAATGGTCGCCTGCTTTTTCAGCAAAACTGGCCATGTGGTAACAGTGCCTTCAGAGGAACGTAAAACGGTCAATGCCAAATGGTACACAACCATTTGTTTGCCGGAAGTCTTCGGTGAAGTAAGGAAAACAAACAAGAACCGTAGGATCGTTCTTCATCAAGACAATGCGAGCGCACACACATCTCGTCTAACAACAGAGAATTTGAAGGCTCAAAAAATCGAATGGGTCATCCGCCATACAGTCCTGATTTGGCACCCAATGACTTCTTTTTTTCCCGAAAATCAAGAATAAATTGCTTGGACAACGATTTTCGTTGGCAGAAGAAGCCGTTGATGCCTTCAAAAACCATGTTTTGGAGGTGTCTCAAGAAGACTGTAATAAATCTTTAATAAATGGTTCAAACGGATGCAAAAGTGTATTGATCATAAAGGAGAATATTTTGAAAAACAATAAAGCAGTTTTCAATCAGAAATTACATTGTTTTAATTATTAGGCTCAAAATATAAATTGTGCACCTCGTAATAGTGCAGTTACAGATTAACGTGAGCTTTATTTTAATTACCCTGTATTTAATTTTAACTTAGTTTTTATTTAAGTTTATTATTATTATTATTATTATTATTATTATTATTATTATTATTATTATATGTTTTGTTTGTATCGAATCCAGTTCTATGGCCGGATCGATTATAAAGAGGGTGAAGAATGCGACATTCTGGACTGTCATCCATATCGGATACCGAGATAAACATTACATCACATTGTAACTAGCTTAAAGAACCGCAAAAGCGGAATGCTGCTCAAAGGAGATTACAATATGCCCGCTACAGATGGAATCTGCAGCAGGACAATGCTCCTCATGGAACATGTGTAACGAAAGACACAAAGGATTCAATCTTGCGGATTCGCCAGATTTAAAACACTGTGATTTGATCTCTTTAAACAAATGAACTTCATTTTTAATAGGATAATCAACTCAATAATGTTCTTGTCCTGACTTGTCCTATAATTCCTTCAGTGAATGCTTTGGAAGGGGAAGTGAACATTAAATCGCCATGCTTTGAAGGTTTAATATTGAATTTCGAAAACTTTGAGCAAGATTCCTCATAAATTCACATACTCAAGTTACTTTTTTACTTTCTCTACTACATATAGTAAGTAGGGGAAGTATTTTGAATTCCACCCAAAAGTTCGATACCGAGATTTTACCGGAAATACATGTTTTGAGACACCCTGAATCAAAAAAAAGCATTTTTGGAAACATGTTCGTGTGTGTGTGTGTTTGTCTGTGAACAGCATAACTCAGAAACGAACATTCGGATAACCACCAAACTTGGTATTTAGGTTCAGTATCTTCCAGAGATGCGACACGAAGGTTTTTAAGAAAATCCCCCACCCCAGATTACCCTTTACATGGAACATTTTTCGAAAATTTTAATTTCCTCAAAAATGGCTCTAACGATTTTGATTGAAATATCATATTTTTTAGATATTTTCATAAAAAAATCAAATGTATATTGCGAATTTTCTGGGAATGTCTCCAAAAGTATTCTTTATTGTGAACGACTTTTGTATAACTGGTAAACCATAAGAGATAGACAAAATATTACCACACAAAAAATGTAGATCGCGTTAAAATACACAATTTATGTCATATACATTTTTTTTTGTTGAGTGAATAATTTTCAAGATATTGCTTGTTATTCCCTTAAATTTTCCAATACTTACACTTTTTCTCAAATTCGTTATTCATTTTTTTTGCCCTGGTAATGCAAAGAGAATGGAACACTCCACATAGCAACCAGCTCTTAAAATATTTGACTATCGCTTAAAGCCTACCAATTCCCCTTGCATCTACAAGAAAATTAGCAATAAGATTAACATCTCGATATCTCGATTAACATGAAGCATATGGAGAGTAAGCGTTTGTAAAAATAGTTTGTACAAGAGTAGAGAAAGTCATGTGAGTGTAACAAATCAGATTTTTTATAATATATGCTGCTTTAGTAGTGTAGTTGGTATGATTCCTTCCAGATTTTGCTTCCATTTGTTTTGACATCCTTGATTTTATCACTTTCTGAATTTATATTTAATATTGTTCCTAAATATTCATTAGCGGGATGGTTGAGGCGGCAACGTCTGTTACCCGCTTTCGAGAGTGCTGCGTAGGTTGTGGTGGTAAGTTCCCCCATCCCCGCTTCTAGTCCTGTCCCAACCTATATATTCATTACGTATTCTATCTCATTTTGTATAGCCTTTACTTCTTCTGATTAAGTTCATCTCTGCAGCCTATATTCCACTTTGCAGCTTCTTTGTCATTACCCAGGTTTCGCCCCCATAAATCACCCATAAAGGAAGAGCTATAGTTGTGTAACATTTTAGTAATGTATCTTTCCTTGTTTTATTTTTTAAACTTCTATGAAAGATTCCCCTTATCATATTTATCTTCATTCCTATTAAATAGGTATCAATAATATTTCAGAATTTCATTCTTTCTCTGATAATATACTTTGTATATTACCTGCTAAATAGGTTAGATGCTTTTACGAATATTTGGCCAATATCGATTGCACTGTTTACATATAAGCAATTATGTATCTTGAAAAGCAAAAAGAAAATAAAACGATGAGGAAACTAAGAATAATGCTGGAAATAATATTATGCAGGAAAAATGTACCTGAAAATAAAGCAATTAGTGCAACTATGGATAATCTTATAGAGTTTTCAAAATATCCCCTCGTCCCAACCCTTGAGGTCTAATTATCCTGTAGGCTTATTCAAAAAGAAGGAACAGATTTTAGATATTATTTCTAATGAACGACAATAGATGGCGACACATTCATACAACACTGAATAGAGAAAAGTACAAAATTTTATTTTGTGTGTTCAAAATGAGCACCATTTGCTATGCGAGGACGACCAGTGCGTTTCCGTTTGCATACGCAACATCTTCCACGAATTTATTGTATCAATTGTAAATCTTTAATGACGAGGCGGCTCTTTGTTGAACTTACAACGAAATACACGCTGCAATGAAGCAATGGATTCACTCTTTGCATAATGCAGCACACAAAACGACTTTTCCTGTAGTGTCGTCATTTTCTCGTAAACACACACAGCGCCGCTGTAGGCACTGAATGGAACTAATAGGTGGGGCTTAAAACTTTGAACTTCCCTCTATTCAATGATGTTTCATAAGTGTCACTATCTATTCTCGTGCATTAAAAATGAGAGAGAGAGAGAGAGTGATCGCTGTCGACTACCAATCGCGGCCAAAAGTACACCATAGTTACCTCCAAGTTAACATTCAACCATACCCGAGATGAAATAATGCCACCTCGGATAGTGGTTAGTCCATCGCTATGAAGTATTTCCAGCAGCTCTTAATCCAAGATCATAATACGAAAATTTGGACCTAACTGTAGTTCTCATCTAACACGAACCTTTATTGGAGATCGTAATACAGGCCCTAAGAACAGGTTTATTAGCTCAAGTAAGTCCACGACTCATTGCTTTAAGCAAATAAAGTTTATGACGTCGCTATATCTAATGTTATATATCTGTATGAGGATAATAATGAGGATAATATCTTCCCTATTCTGTCATCCTCTTTTCCTCTTCATTCAAAATGACAAAAGACCTAAGGCAGGGGTGTAGTACGTCCGCTACTTTATTTAAAGTGTATATTCAACATGTAGTAGAAACATGGAATCGGTCCTGTGGAGGTATGGGTATACCAGTTCAAGGTGGTACCGTACATTCACTACTATTTGCAGATGGCCAGGTGGTGATGGCTCAGAGTCGTGAGGATGTGAAATATATAATGAGGAAACTTTTGGAAGCTTTTGAGGTAGGAGGGTTACGAGTAAATATGAACAAAACGGAATACGTGGTAATAGGAGGAAGTGGACGGGACATCTTATTACCCCAAGGAATTATTAAAGCTGTTAAGAAGTTTAAATATTTGGGATCACTTATTGATGAAAAAGGGGGCTGTAAAACGGATGTAGACAATAGGCTAGAACAAGCACGAAAGCCATAAAAATGTTGAATGGGGTTTTTTGGAATAGAGCTATGTCGATTTGTACAAAGAAGAGGATTTTGAGGACTGTGGTGGAAAGTATAATGACCTATGGTGCGAAGACGTGGACTTTGGTAGAGAGACAGAAATCTAGGATCTTGGCAGTGGAAATGGATGGAATAAGAACGTAGTGCTAGAGTATCAAGGATGGAAAGAAGGAGAAATAAAGAGGTGAGACAGATGATGGATATGGAGGAAACAGTGGTGGAGAAAATTGAAAGACGGGTTCTTCAATTGTATGGAGGATGATGGGTGGCATAGAACCTTTATAGAATAGTCAGCTCGTGGAAGAAGAAAGCGAGGTAGACCAAGAGCAACAGCAACAGAATCATAGAATGATGAATGATCGGTGTCTGGAGGAGGATGACTTGTTCAATCGGGAAAAACGGCGAATGGGAATACAGGACAACTGCTGAAAAGTGGAGAAGGCCTTAAAAGTAAAAGTAAAAAGTAAGTATATATCTATAAAAGTGACTTCAATATTAACAAGGCGGTAGGGTAATAACTAGCATAAGATTGAGGGACTTGGTATTAAAAGAGGGTAAAGTTCACTCTCTCTAAGAGAGTTACTACCAAGCAGTGGGTAGGTAATTAATTTTACCGGGCTTTTATGACATGCAATGAACATTAGTTGTAAATATCCTCTTTTCCCTCAACACCCGAAGCCAACAAAAGGGCAGCAGCCATCAAGCACCAACGGCAAAAGTCGTCTAACCACAAGCTACATAATTTTTCATACGAATATTAGCGTGACTTATTTCTCTGTGAGTAAATCAAAATTTTAATTATAGTTTTGCTGTAAGGGTTGTATGTGTACAGAAATGTTACTGCATTATCTGCTTTACCAGAGGTAACGATGCAGCAATGAATATAAAAGTTAGTGCATTCGCGCGAACATAAATCACTATACTCCGTAATGGCATATCACATTCAATTTGTCAGAGTTGGTTGTTACCTAGCTTTGTAATAGGATGGGTATCATGTAAGACATTCCAAATAGTTAGTATGGGAGAAGAAAACCTTTGCATAAAACGTTTAAAGGAAGACTAAAGGGCGGATGCAGCTAAACAATTATTCTACTACGTATAGTAAGCAGAGGAAGTATTGCATTCCACCCAAAAATTTCATATCTAGATTTCACCAGAAATACATGTTTTGAGATCCCGTGTCTGTGTTTCTGTGAACAGCATAACTCAAAAACGATAAGTCGGATGAATACCAAACATGGTATTTAGGTTCAGTATCTTTCAAAGATACGACACGAAGATTTTAAAAAAAATCTGATGTGTTACACTCAAATGACTTTCTCTACTCTTGTACAAAGTATTTTTACAAACGCTTATTCTCCATCTACTTTATGTTAATCGAGATAAACATTTGCAGACCCTATCTTATTGCTAATTTTCTCGTAGATGTAAGGGAAATATATATTTACAAGGGCAATATAGAAATACAGTAGCCTTTAAGCACATACATATCTCTTAATAGCTGGTTGCTAGGTGCAGCACCATTCCCTTTCCCACAGATTATAATTCTTTGCATATCCAAGACAAAAAAAATTAATAACGAATTCCCATTTGAGAAAATAAGTATTGAAAAATTTAAGGGAATAACAAGCAATATCTCGAAAATGGTTCACTCAACAAAAAAATGTATATGACAAATTGTGTATTTTAACGCGATCTACATTTTTTGTGTAGCAAAATTTTGTCTATCTCTTATGGTTTACCAGTTATGCAAAAGTCGTTCACAATGAAGAATACTATTGGAGACATTCCCAGAAAATTCAAGATATACATTTTATTTGCCATGAAAATATCTTAAACATATGATATTTTAATCAAAATCGTTAGAGCCATTTTTGAGAAAATTAAAATTTTCCAAAACTCTTCCATGTAAAGGGTAATATGGGGTGGGGGAATTTTCTTGAAAACCTTCGTGTCGCATCTCTGGAAGATACTAAACCTAAATACCAAGTTTGGTGTTTATCCGACTGTTCGTTTCTGAGTTATGCTGTTCACAGACAGACACACAGACACACAGACACAAACGGACATGTTTCCAAAAATGCTTTTTTTGGATTCAGGGGGTCTCAAAACATGTATTTCCGGTGAAATCTCGGTATCGAATTTTTGGGTGGAATACAATACTTCCCCTATTTACTGTACGTAGTAGAGAAAGTAAAAAAGTCCCCCCACTCCAGACTAACCTTTACATGGAACATTCTTCGAAAATTTTGATTTTCCAAAAAAAAAAGCCTGTAACGAGTTTGATTAAAATATCATATATTTAAGATATTTTCATGAATAACTGAACGTATATCTTCAATTTTCTGGGAATGTCCCCAAAACGTCTCTTCATTCTGAATAACATTTACATAACTGGTAAACCGTATGAGATAAACAAAATTTTACTACACAAAGTTGCTGATCTCGTTGAAACACACAATTTGTCATATACTTTTTTTTGTTATTTGTTTGAATTTTCAAATACATACCTTTTCTCAAATGAGAATTGTTTATCCGTTTTTTGTTTTGTTTTGTTTTTGTCCTCAGCATGCAAAGAGAATGGGATGCTCCACATAGCAACCAGCTCTTAAAAGATTTGACTATTACTTAAAGCCTACCATATTCCCCTTGCACCTACAAGAAAATTAGCAATAAGCAATTTCTGCAAACGTTTATCTCGATTATCATGAAGTAGACGGAGAATAAGCATTTGTAAAAATAGTTTGTACAAAGGTAGAGAAACTCATGTGAGTTTAACACATAAGATTTTTTCTTTTCTGTACAGTCTTATTAATTTGAATTTCCTTTTTAATATTATTTATATATATATATATATATATGTACAGGTGGAGCGTAATTTATCTACCAATTTCGCTTGAAATATAGAACTACTAAGTAAAGAAAGCTATTTTGTTTGTGAAAAAATGAAAGGATATACACATTTTATGGATGTTCCACTTACATCAACACTTCTTGAAGGAGGCGCGGAAATGCCTCCATTACACGGCGTGTCATCACCTGTGGAATGGCGTTGATTTCGTGGGGGATGTTATCTTTCAACTCTTCGATGGTGTGCAAACGTGCGAGTTTTTCCTTCAAGTATCCCATGGAATAGTCCGGAGCTGTTAAATCCGGAGAGCGGGACAGCCAAGTCGAAATTCCAAAGCGAGAAATCATCGACTGGAGAACACTCGTTGCAGAAGAGCCTTCTTTGAAGTGCAGTTGGTATGTGGTGCAGCTCCCGTCCTGCTGAAACCAAATGTTGTTCAGCTGTCGTGCTTGGAGTTCTGGCATGACTAAACTTTGCAACATTTCAATATAGAGGTCGGAATTTACAGATGCGTGATCAGCATAATCCTAAAAATATATAGACCAATAATCCCACACATTCCAACTGCATACCACACCACAACCTTCTGGCTGCTCTAAGGTTTTTCACACACAACGCGAAGATATCAGCCTGCTCAGTATCGGTAGTTTTTGTTTGTTCACAAACTCTTTCTTTCTTTGGAATTAATTGTTCTTTCACACAAGCCGTGTGTTGGGCAGGGTTGGAAAGGTAGAATCAGATGACTGAAAAATCAAATGGTTCAAATTCC
The DNA here is from genome assembly GCA_030765065.1 of Deroplatys truncata. Classification (NCBI taxonomy): domain Eukaryota; kingdom Metazoa; phylum Arthropoda; class Insecta; order Mantodea; family Mantidae; genus Deroplatys; species Deroplatys truncata. The sequence continues at coordinate 173,598,783 of CM060983.1, read as the reverse complement.
AGCTATGGCATTGAATTTTTCAGTCATCTTCTTTCTTTCTTTCTCTGATTAACCTCCTCTTATGTAGGACTTACACCCCCCCCAGGATTTACAGGCGGGTGCCTCGACAGAGGCCTGTCGAGGAGCAGACACTCATGGATCAGACAGAATATTCAGGATGGGTGATCAGCCCAATGCCTGGTATGGGAGGAAGTAGATGAAACGAAATGATTGTGAAATGGAAAGGTGATGATGGAGCAGTTGGTGGAATGAATGGCGAGAGAAACCGGAGAACCCGGAGGAAATCCGCTCAGACGCCGCTTTGTCCACCACAAATCCCACATGCGGGTCCCTGGGATTGAACCCGGGCCGAGGCTAGCGGTCTAACCACTCGGTCACGGCGCCTCCCGTTCACAAACTCACTGAGGAAAAACCGACATGAGCAGTTGGTTAAATAGCACGGGTTCCTCGACAGAATGTTGACACGGACAGCGTCTGTTATTCCTGCCAATTTCTCTCAACTACTGAACCATCTGAATCTTATAGGGAAGGAGCTTTATATCGAAGAGAAATCTGCCCAGCTACCGGCGGATTTGCAGAATTCTCGCATGGCATCATGCAGAATGGTTCTTCCTGCGCTACTCGGACACGTTCTGCAATTTCGGGTATTCGTACACTTTTAATGCGATCTGGTTGTTTACGAGCCTCTTGCTTCTTCAACAGATTACCCTCCTCTTATAGGACTTACCTCCAAGGACTTGCAAGCCAATGCCTTGTGTCAGTAGCCTGTCGAGGAGCAAGCCAACACTGGATGATAGCATATCCAGGATCGGTGATAGCCCAATGCCTAGTATGACGGTGTAGAAGAAGGAAATGAAATGTAGGGATGATAGAAAAATTCTCGGATCAAATTACCCAATGCAGCATTCGCCTAGCGACAGAGGAAAACCGCAAAACAGAACCCTTCGTCAGATTGGTCGGGCCCGCGCCACAGACGTTACCGGACAGCCATCCTGCTCAGTATTTACGATTCTCAACACTACCTATTCATCTCCATTGCCTAACCTATCTCAAAATGGTGTGTCGCTCTGGAAAAGTTTGATGTCGGTCTTCATTTTTTCGTCGCAGTACTCACTACGTTTCAGTTAAAAAAAACCCGTAAGAATGAAGGCGTCCACAACTAAAACCGCATCTGCACGAGGCAGCAATCCATCGAAATGATTGCGGGCATTGTAGCCCTATTATCATATCTGATACATGCGCATGCGCACCTCGAGTTCAACACCAACAGAGGTTGCTAGATCTCAGAGACAGTTAAATTTTAAATTGATAAAAACAACCTCTAAATGCTAATGTGAATGTACTTTGGCATTAATAAAATGCTTGGTTATGTATAAAAACATCTGATGTGTTACATTCACATGGCTCTCTACCCTCTATCTTTACTAGTGGGTATACAAACTATTCATACTGAACCTTATTTTTCTATCTACTACGTTTTTATCCAAATAAACCTTTGTAGAAATAGCTATATTACACGTTTCGTTATAGAAACAAAGAGAAAATCGATAGTCAAATGTGTAGAATCTAGACGCTATATGCTGGCCTTAAAATTCCATACCGTTTTCATGCAATGGCGAGAGGGAGCTGAATATTGACAGAACCTTAAAAGAATGACCACGAAATGAACAATTCAAACCGTTAATAACGGATATCTCAGAATCGGCAGTCACAATAATACATTTTTAAAATATACATTTTATTTGTCATGTAATAATATATCTTTAGTATATGGTATTTTAATTTTAGAGCCTGTTTTAGAAAATCAAAATATTCGAAAATTGTTTTATGTAAAGGGTAGTGGGGTGGGGGGATTTTCTTGAAAATCTTCGTGTCGTATCTTTGGAAGTTACTGAATCCAATACCAAGTATGGTATATATCCGACTATTCATTTTTGAGTCATGCTGTTCACAGGCACACTGGCAGACAGAGACAGACAGACACACGGACCTTTTTCAAAAAATGCTTTTTCAGGCTTCAGGGTGTCTCAAAGCATATATTTCCTGTGAATTTCCAAAAATCTAATTTTTGGATGGAATACAATGCTTCCATCCTATTAGGCATTATTTTTAACACTTAAATAAATTCAGTCTAATTATATAATATGTAAATTCAATAACAGCCCGCCTTGAAGCAATATGTGTATGTAATAATTTGTAAAATGTATGTAACAGTCATTGCATATGCTTATATTATTGTATCCATGTGTAATAATGTTTGTGAATGCATTACGTAATTTAAAAATGTGGGAGCTGTGAGAATAATAAGTTAAAAGTTGCTATCAATGAGGTAACCTTGAGGCAATAATGAATAAGGAAGTTTAAATGCTACTAGTCATTATTAGAGCAGCAATAATGCAAATTTTTGAGACAGTTTAAAAAAAATAGCCAATCAACAACCAGAAAAAGCTTTAGTTAAATGAAGGTATTCTATTGGACTAGGATTAGCCAATCAGAGACTTGAAATACAGAAATTTACAAGTTTAGACGGTTGAAATCAATTCAGTTGCCTTCAAAAAGTGCTCATAACCAGACGTGTTGTTTCTAGACAGTGCTCATAACCAGACACCTGATGTGTCCTCGAGAAATTTAATTACGTATTCGTATGAGACGAAAATGGTATACGTGTTAAAAAGTGCAAGTATTAAATAAAAGAATCTCACAGCTCTCGATATCAGTGAAGTGTTATTTAATTTGTGTCAAGGATTAACAAAAATATAATCTCTGCAAGGCTACATTCTTAGTCGTATCACAACTCTGCCTAAGAGAAACGTGTCTCTAACAAATACTGACGCAGCCGAGGCAAACATAAATATTAAATATTTAAAGAAACAGTTTAATTACAAAGTTAATATTTTTTAAACTTGGGGTAATGGCCACCTGAAAGTACATTTGGGGCGAAAGCTACCGGAAACTGTTTACTATACGTGCGATTGCAACGAATTTCAAGTTCGGCTCCCCTACAGTAGAAATATAATACATCTTCAAACTGACTTTCTATACGTAGCAGCAACACCTACTTCAAATTGACGCCCAAAGCGTGATGCAAATAACGTAAAGATAATAACCTTCTTCAAATTGGCTTCCATACGTGAAACAACAAACAACTTTACTGTACGTAGTAGAGAAAGTAAAAATTTGATAAAATATTTAATCAAAAGATGGTATAGTTGAGAAAAAAATCCTTCCTTAATAAACAAGTTTATTAAATAGAAGTAGATCAGTAAACTCAAAAGGAATTCATCTACATCCTGTATAATTTCACTCTGATACGTTAGTCTCTGAAATATTGGGTCATGAATTTAGCAGATTTAACATTGGTGGAATAGGACTTTTAATCACCTCTTAAAGCTTTCAAATATGTTTTATAAAAAGGCTGAAGTGTGAGATTCCGCTCTAAGGATATCTTAGTAGACGATGTTAGCCATGATGTTGACAGTTTCACGTTTCAATGTTAAATATTGTTCCAACAATCTCGGGCTGTCGTATTCAAATAAAATAACGCAAATGAAAGGTACTCTCACGGTAAGCTAAACCAACACAAACCAAGCAAGATGACTCCGCAGTGACGTGTGAGGTTCGCATTCGGGAGGTCCCGGGTTCGATTCCCGTCGATCCACCAATCTGACCCTGTGTTTTTCGTGGTTTCCCCTAATCGGTTGGGAATACTACTGTGATTTCTCAACTGCAACGATTCCCATTCATTCCGCTTCTTTCTCATGTTTCAGGTGTGCTTCTAGGTTTCGTGGTGTATGGTGGTGCCGGACAGATGGCGTGGATGCTTGCTCAAAGGAAACAGTATTCTACATGGACTCTAGGGGCTGCTTGGTCGATGGATGTTCATCGCCCTCTCTAGGTAGTCGTCCTCCGTGGTGTAGTGGTTTCCATGCTAACCTCTGGTTCCCAAGGTCGCGGGTTTAATTCCGGCAGAGGACAATGGATTTTTTCGGGATAAAAAACTATCGTAGATTTACGGCACGTAAAAGAACCTCAACCTGATAAAGAGGCCTCTGAGCAAAATTATCGGTCTTTCACGACCAATATAGAATGGGACGCTAAGAACCACAGTAGTTAAAGAGCGTCCATAAATAGAACTCTCCAGGCAGCTCTAGCAGTAGGATGGGTCTTTGAGCTTGGAACTGTTAGAGACTTCCGCGCGTCTCTGTGGCCTGTCCTCTCTAGTGGTTCCTTCACTTCATCCCTTCGTCCAGGGGGTGGTAGCTACAATAGACTATGTTGGTCGCTGCGCGCGGTGTCTCCCTCCGTTGTATAACCTATAACCGAACACAGTCTACACCTCTGTATCACACGTCACTTAGTGATTCCGATTTTGCCACGTGGTAACACAGACATACAAGTACGCTGCTTTGATTGTGAAGATATTTCACCTTAAATTAAATATGTATAAGTCAAATTGATCTTTTGTCACTATCATTTCACCTCTCAACAGGTCGATTACTTCGGCGTTCTCTCATATAAATACGAGTATGTATTAATTCTTAAATCAATCTTCAGTTACCCTTTGCAGTGAGAGATTGTGAAAAGTGATGCAAGTGCATTTAAAACATTCTGAATAACTAAATCGTAACGTTGTCAAGCGGAATTTTGTCGCGCAGTTTTTACCTCTACGACACCAAATATACTTTTACAGGAGGCCGTTGCAATTACAGAAACTTAAGTGTCATTCCTAAGTCGGATAGAAGATGCAATCTTGACCAAAAAAGAGACAGCGCTCCAACTGAACGGCCAGGAAGAAGTGGAGAAGACATCGAATAGCTACTGCATGCGCAGCCTACATACAGATTCTTAGGTCCTTATCGTGTCTAAACCAGCAAACTGCGAATCAAAAACTATTATGGGGTCCAAATCTCTTGACGTTTGAAGCGTGTACACTAACACGGCACTAGCGAATAGCAGCAATGCGGCGTTGCCTCATACGGGCAGTACACCTCGGCGCTGGTAAGACTAATTGCAATATCACGTGCGCGCATGCGTATTTTGTGTTTCAGAAAAGCAACAAGTAGCTAGAGTAAATGGCGACGTTTTTCTGAACAAGTAAAAAAATAATCATATTTTTACATCCAATGGTTCGTCATCAATTTAGAGTTATGTTTCGTGATATTTAAACGGAGACTTTTAGTTATAGTTATGCTTGTAATAGTAATAAATCCATTGTTGTCGTAGTTATGTTATATTGTTGTCACATACAAAATTGTCACTTATTAATGTGCAATACTATATGTCCTAAATAAATTTAGAAATACTTATCCCAAGAGGTTTTCTAGTACAGTTGCAAACTCGTCATTAAAGTACTTTCAAAGCCCTCTAACGCAGCTCTAAAAAACCATACATGACGTTGTTTGTAACAAACAACGTTGTTGCTCCACAGAATAACACCACTGGAAATCCAATGAGCATAATGCAGAGTCCTAGAACCAAGCACGTATCGTTACATGAAAAGAGCGTTTTTAAAATAATCAACACCTCGTTACCTGGAATGCATTACAACAACAACAACAACGCCGTATAAAGAATAAGCCAAATGAGAACTTTAAGCAAAAAATCTGATGTGCTACACTCACATGACTTTCTCTACTCTTGTAAAAACTATTTTTACAAACGCTTATTCTCCATATGCTTCATGTTAATCAAGATGTTAATCTTATTGCTAATTTTCTTGTAGATACAAGGGAAATATGGTAGTTTTAAGCGATAGTCAAATATTTTAAAAGCTGGTTGCTATGTGGCGCATTCCATCCTCTTTGCATGTCCAGGACATAAAAAAGATGAATAACGAATTTCTATTTGAGAAAATGTGTAAGTATTGGAAAATTTAAGGGAATAACAAGCAATATGTGGGAAATAGTTCACTCAACAAAAAACATGTATATAACATAAATTGTGTATTTTAACGCGATCTACATTTTTTATGTAATTAGTAAAATTTTGTCTATCTCTTATGGTTTACCAGTTACGCAAAAGTCGTGCACAATGAAGAATACTTTTGGAGACATTCCCAGAAAATTTGAGATATACATTTCATTTATCATGAAAATATCTTAAACATATGATATTTTAATTAAAATCGTTAGAGTCATTTTTGAGAAACTTAAAATTTTCGAAAAATGTTCAATGGAAAGGGTAATCTGGGGTAGGGGGATTTTCTTGAAAACCTTCGTGTCGCATCTCTGGAAGATATTGAACCTAAATACCAAGTTTGGTGTTTATCTGACTCTTCGCTTCTGAGTTATGCTGTTCACACGCACACGGACACGTTTCCAAAAATGTAGAAAAGTAAAAATCACCAACCGTCATCACATTCTCGAAGAAGCATTAACAATGTAATTTATTGCACCATTGACGCGATAGCTCAATGTTAAACATTGTTAAAGCATTTTTAAAACTTTGACAAAGCAAAGATACTGCTGTGTACTTTTTATAGTGCCTTAATAGAAAATTAGCGACTCAGCTGTGAATTCAACTGCGGTGTAACTACTCAGTTCTTACAGTGATAGACTTTGTCCTAGCGTTTATAAAGGAAACTGTTTAATGAAAATGTTGCTTAGTAAGCCCAGTAGTACCGGTGGGTATAGCAGAAGGTTAGGGATGTTGTCTTCAGTGTGTATAATTTCTTTAAAAGGTATGCCAATGAAAAAACCCGCAAAAATCTTAACTTCGCGAAATGTCAAGAACTTGGCTGAGGCGTGCTCATTAAGTACACCAACTGTTTCACGTGTGTAGGAAAGCGAAAAAGGATATGCCTGAGCCTTGTCACTTGAATAACAAAGGTTGCATAGAAAGGTATGGTTTTTATTTCTATATTTACGTATTGCATTTCCATTATTGTCTCTCTTCTTATTTTCTTGTAGTTTTTAAGTGAACATTACGATGGCATTATAACAAACGCGTAACGTTCTAACGAAGCGAAGTGAAGTTTGGCAACGGCGCGGTCACTCCGTATTGGTTGTCACGAAACATCAAGAGATTTGGACCTCACAGTAGGAACGAGTTATCCCTCACTATGGCGTTGAAGGGGAGTTTGAGCAAGCGTACAGTACAAGTAGGTTACAGTTCTGCAGGCTTATACTTACTTCTTTTGATTAGATAATGAAGCTTCATAAAGCATAAGTAGTTTGATCACTGCTGTCTCTTCTACGATAAACTTCCAAAAGACATGATAATTAATTTTCTTTCACACAAGACGTGTGTAGGTTAAGTTGGAAAGGTAGATTCCATAGCGGGGATTTGAACCACAGGTCTTGGAATTTCGTGTTGTTGTTCTAACAAATTGAGCTACCATGGCAACATATCGGCATGACAATAAACTCCCCAGCTTACAAAATTAAATTGAGTTTTATTTATGGACGCTCTTTAACTACTATAGTCCTTAGCGTCCCATTCTATATTGGGCGTGAAAGACCTGTAATTTTGCTAAGAGGCCTGTTTATCAGGCTTGAGGTTCTTTTACGTGCCGTAAATCTACGACACGGACCACCGGCTTTACTTCCCTTCCGAAGGAAGCCATGCTAAGGATGTTTGCGCCCGAAAACATCCATCGCCCTACCAGTAGTCCACGGAAAACGACCCCCAGCTTATATTTTGTTTGAGAACGCCTTATGGTTTATCTACTGGAAGAAAGTGAGTCATTTGGGGAATTTAATGTGGTGTTGATGTAGTCATGATGGCTCTACTGATTGGAGCAACGGCACGAAAAACTGAAGATTGAGGCAGTATTTTATATCATAACACTGTCAATGCCAGAGTGATTGTAGTGTAAACTAACATTATTGTATGACAATGATTTTAGATGTTTGTTAGCCATAAGCATTGTTAGGAAATAAGTTTACTCGGCCTCACTGAAACTGACAATAGAGTGAGTAACAATGAAGCGAGGAGGTGAGTTGTTTATCACTAAGAAGAGACAAACAAATGACGTCAGGGTAGCGTGCCTTTCTTTAGAAATCTTCCCTAGAGCATATATGTTAGTAGTAGTGATTGGCTGACAAAACAGACGCTAATGTTGGCGCGATTTAGTAACCAATAGCAGCTGTATTATAATGTTTAGACATTTCGGGGTGAGGGAATATAAATTCTTGAGCTAAAAGCAAGTATCACACAGTTCTAAAGAATCATTCACAAGATACACGTCGCGCAGTCTTGAGGAATCTCTCATGAGGTGAATGTCATAGTTTGGATGAATCTCTCGCGTCGTAAAGTTAGTTACAAAATGTGAAGTACGCGGCAACTATTACGACAGTAATTACATTCGTAAATATAACAGTTTCATTCAGGCGTGTATCAAGATTAAAGATGTGAAATTAATTAAGTGTGACGGCAAATTCTTTTATCAGTGTTATCTTTTAGTAACAACTCCTTTCCGTTTACACGCCCTGCTCAGAGATATTTGCTCGACTGAGTAATAATAGCTAGCCGGAGGACAAAGAACCCAAATTTAAATATCATAAAACAACAGCCGCTCAGCAAATAAGATAACACGAGAGATTACTGCGACAAGATCCATGTTTAAATCCCCTCTCTGGCATTTCATTTTTCACTCTGACTCTAGCTTTGCAATAAACAGGAACATTTGAAAGTCTTTGGAGTAGAGCAGTAGCGCAAATAATGCTAATTATACTATCAGTGCATAAAAAGTTAGAGTACCTAAATCACAGATAAAATCAGTAAAACACCCAGGGGTTAGTGAACAAGCCGCTCGAGTCAAAGGTACGAAACTTCCGCTGAAGCCTTTCAATGGTGTCCCAAACCAAATTGCTTTCCTAAGCGTCAGACCTCTCATTCTTGCAGTAAATTTCTTTGTGACGGCCAGTCGAAGTCCCGCAGTTTACACCCACAGATCACCAGGGTCAAAAGGTTAGGCTGTGGACAGCGCCATAAAAACTCACCCACGCTGAGCTCATCACAGTCGTGCTGTTTCTGCCTGGAGTTCCAGGTGGTCTCAGCACGATGCGGGCTCAGGTCTCAGCCATCCAGAGCAGGAAACTAATTTTAACGACCTCGTTTTTAACATCTCATATTTAAAACTAACAATCCTGTATTCCATATCTTATTTAGTAGGATACTTTATTTTCAGCTCACATGTTCTGTAATGACTTAGCCACCAAGTGGCGCTATTTTATTACAAAACAGGTTCTGCAACGCTCAGGTATAGCAGGCCTCTGAAGATAAATTAGACTTGAGAACTTAGTAATGCCGCTCGAGCGGTAGAGAATCAGCATCTAAAGAAATCTTGCGTTTAACGCGCGCGTTTATTCCTTGATTTTTGTTTTCTCTACTACTTAGACAGTAGAAGAAGTACAGGGTTATTCTAAAAGAAGGAACAGGCTTTAAATAGTGACTTCTAATGAACGCCAATAGATGGCTACACAAGCGACACATCACTGAACAGAAGAAAGTTCAAATTTTTATTTTATGTGTTCAAAATAACCACCATGTGTTATGCGAGGACGACCAGTGCTTTTCCGTTTCTACGAATTTATTATATCAATTGTAAATTTTTATGACGAGGTGGCTCTTTGTTGAACTTACAACGAAGCACGCTGCAATGAGACAAGGGATTCACACCTTTGCATAATGCACTACACAAACCTTTTTCTGTGGCGTCGCCATTTTCTCGTAAACAAACACACACTGTAGGCACTGAATGGAACTAATAGTTGGGACTTAAAGCTTTGAACCTTCCTCTATTCAAAGTTGTGTCGTACGTGTCGCTATCTATTGTCGTTCATTAAAAATGAATATTTAAAATCTGTTCCTTCTTTTTGAATAACCCTGTATTGTATTCCACCCAAAAATTGGATAACGAGATTTCACTGGAAATGTTTTGAGACTCCTTGAAAAAAGGGTGTGTATATGTGTGAATTTCATAACTCAAAAACGAAAAGTCTATAACACCAAACTTCGTATTTATGTTTAGTATCTTCTAAGGATAAGAAAGGAAGATTTTTAAGCAAATCCTGTCGACTAAAAGTGTTTCTTGCATGGAAAAAATGTTTTTATTTTTTATTTTATAAAAAAGGTGGTAACAATTCTGACTAAAATACATTAAGTTTATGAGATTTTCCAGCCAAATAAAATGTCGATGTTGAATTTTCTGCGAATAGACTGTTAAGTCATCTTCACTCTGAATGACTTTTGTGTAATTCGTAAACCATAAGAAATAGAAAAGATATTATTACACAAAAAAATTATATTTAGTTAAAGCACACAATTTGTCAATGCTTTGTGGCATTGAACATGAAACGTTTTATATTAGTTATGACTTTCACTTGATATTCTATGTTGAATATTTTATTCTTTATGTAGCAAATTTGTCATAGATATTTTTGTTGTAACTAATATCTTTGGAAAATAAACAGTTATACAAAAGGAGATATAAAATGAACAACTCGGCAGAGACGGAATCATTAAAGATACTTTATTTACGTATTCATTGGTGATACAATTGTAAATATCATTAATGTATTTTCACGGATTCGACGTTAAATACATATAAATAAATTGGTATAGTAAAGCTTATCGTATAACTTCGAAAGTATATTTCACTTTCTGTACCACACCCTGAGATCATCGAAAAAATGTCACTCAAAGACGAACCGACCGTTGTTTATTATAAACACTACCCGAAACATGTCCCAGAAATTCTTTGATATTAGTTTTAATTTTCAAATATTTATACTTTTCTTCAAATGATAGGTTGCTCTAATTATTTTTCTCACGCTAGGTGTATGGGATTTCAAAGCCACCTCATAGCGATCCGCCTTTTAAAAATCTGACTATCGTATTACCTACTGTATCCTTCTTATACCTAGAAAGAATGTGAAAATTATCAAGTATAACCTTTTGTCCTCCACGTTGGTGTCGAGGTAGCGTGCTGCCTCAAATTCAGGGAGATCCCGAGTTAGAATCTCAGTTAGGACGAGTTGCTTCGATAAGGTTTTGTTCTTGGGAACCAAAGCCTATTTGAACGTAATTTCAACAATTTCATTCATTCTCCATCCGATATGACCTACGTTAAAACTCCAAGCAAAATAAATAAATGAATAAAGATTAAAACATCTGATGTGTTACATTCACATGACTTTCTCTACTCTTGTACAAAATATTTTTTACAAACGCTTATTCTCCGTATGCTTCATGTTAATCGAGATATCGAGATGTTAATCTTATTGCTAATTTTCTTGTAGATGCAAGGGGAATTGGTAGGCTTTAAGCGATAGTCAAATATTTTAAGAGCTGGTTGCTATGTGGAGTATTCCATTCTCTTTGCATTACCAGGACAAAAAAAATGAATAACGAATTTTCATTTGAGAAAAAGTATAAGTATTGGAACATTTAAGAGAATAACAAGGAATATCACGAAAACGGTTCACTCAACAAAAAAATGTATACGACATAAACTGTGTATTTTAACGCGATCTACATCTTATGTGTAGTAAAATTGTGTCTATCTCTTATAGTTTACCAGTTTTTGGAAACATGTCCGTGTGTGTGTCTGTGAACAACATAACTCAGAATCGAACAGTCGGATAAACACCAAATTTGGTATTTAGGTTCAGTACCTTCCAGAGATGCGACACGAAGGTTTTCAAGAAAATCCTCCACCCCAGATTACCCTTTACATGGAACATTTTTCGAAAACTTTAATTTTCTCAAAAATGGCTCTAAAGATTTGATTAAAATATCATATGTTTAAGATATTCTCATGACAAAATGTATATATCGAATTTTCTGGGAATGTCTCCAAAAGTATTCTTCATTGTGAACGACTTTTGCATAACTGGTAAACTATAAGAGATAGACACAATTTTACTACTCAAAGAATGTAGAGCGCGTTAAAATACACAATTTATGTCATATACATTTTTGTTGTTGTTGAGTGAACCATTTTCGAGATATTGCTTGTTATTCCCTTAAATTTTTCAACACTTATTTTCTCAAATGGAAATTCGTTATTCATTTTATTTTATGTCCTGGACATGCAAAGAGAATGGAATGCGCCACATAGCAACCAGCGCTTAAAAGATTTGAATACTGCTTAAAACCTACCATATTCCCCTTTCATCTACAAGAAAATTAGCGATAAGATTAACATCTCGATTAACATGAAGCATTAGGAGAACAAGCGTTTGTAAAAATATTTTTTACAAGAGTAGAGAAAGTCATGTGAGTGTAACACATCAGAATTTTTTATAGTCCCAACTTAAGCCTTTCCATACGCAAGACATAATATCATACACGTCTACTTGAAAGACAGTGGCATAAAAGAAAGTGTTCTACAACAGCCAAACACCCCAGCTCCAGTTCAATCATTAGTTTTGGATCCGTGAGTAAACCATATTGGTTCCTTTCGGATCCTTGGGTTAATTCCCAATTCCCGCATGTGCCTTAGAATGAAACGTTGGTTTGCATTTCCAATGAAACGCTTGGTAATTCATGACTTCAGGTTTTAGACAACGTTTATATAACGACAATTCTAATTATTCTTGTTTGTCTGTATTTGTGGTTTTTACACTTCCATTTTCATTAAATTTTACACAAAGTTTACGTTTATTGCGTATTAGCAGCTGAAGCAACTGTGAAAGTTTCATTTTTTCTGTACAATAGCTCAGGGTGCCTAAAATTAAGAAAAAGAATCATTTCTAGGCACTGACCACAAAACGTAATGGAGGTAACTCAAAATTTAACAACAATTAGGATTACTCTTTTCTCTTGTCTCAAATTTTCATCTAGTTTATTAGGGATTTAGAAAGGAAAGTTTCGTAAAATTTACCTATGGTGTAGAAATTTCCCTTAAAGATAGATTTATAACACGTGTGTTAATTCATGAAATGTTACTTAACATTTCATAGTTATTTTAGTGCGTGAAAGGAAAATAGAATCGAACATGGGAATCATATAACGCATACAACATGATTTCATCATCCGTAAAGCCACTCAACCAAGCCATCCAAGATTATCGCCTACACAAAAGAAAAGTAAAACAAACATGAATCAGCAACTGGAATCCGAACAGAAAAATACACGCAATTTCATTTCAAATCGTGAGCAAACAATCATAACGAGATGATGAGTTGGGTATAGCAAACGCACGCTTTTCATCCAAGAAGCGCTGCGTGGATGCCAATGATGTTAACTTACTTGACCATCAAATAGTCTTGTAAAGTGTGAATGAGACCACGATTCTAACATATTATGTGTTTTTTAGTACATTGAAATCTGTTCACGACGGAAGTAACATAACCATAGTTTTCCGTTTTTGTGAGGTTTCCGTATTATTAGGATATTCCAGATTCTTTCCTTTGCACAGTTTTAAATTAACTACAAACACTATACATATATCGTGCATTTTATTAAAAACACTCAATACCTGTATATTCACTGCATAATCCAGTACATATTATGTATACTATATACATTTATTCTTTCTCTACTACGTATTGTAAGTAGGGGAAGTATTGTACTGCACCCAAAAACTTGATACCGAGATTTCACCGGAAATACATGTTTTGAGACCCCCTGAATAAAAAAAAAAACATTTTTGGAAACATGTCCGTGTGTGTGTCTGTGTTTGTGTGTGTGCGCCTGTGAACAGCATAACTCAGAAACGAACAGTCGGATAAACACCAAACTTGGTATTTAGGTTCAGTATCTTCCAGACATGCGACACGAAGGTTTTCAAGAAAATCCCCCCACCCCAGATTACTCTTTACATGGAACATTTTTCGAAAATTTTAATTTTCTCAAAAACGGCTCTAACGATTTTAATTAAAATATCATATGTTTAAGATATTTTCATGACAAATAAAACATACCTTGTATTTTCTGGGAATGTCTCCTAAAGTATTCTTCATTGTAAACGACCTTTGCATAACTGGTAAACCATAAGAAATAGACAAAATTTTACTACACAAAAATGTAGATCGCGTTAAAATACACAATTTATGTCATATACATTTTTTTTGTTAAGTGAAACATTTTCGAGATATTGCTTGTTATTCCCTTAAATTTTCCAATACTTATATTTTTTCTCAAATGCGAATTCGTTATTCATTTTTTTATGTACTGGACATGCAAAGAGAATGGAATACACCACATAGCAACCAGCTCTTAAAATATTTGACTATCGCTTAAAGCCTACCATATTCCCCTTGCATCTACAAGAAAATTAGCAATAAGATTAACATATCGATTAACATGAAGTATATGGTGAATAAGCATTTGTAAAAATAGTTTGTTCAAGAGTAGAGAATGTCATGTGAGTGTAACACATCAGATTTTTATTTCATTAATTATTGCATTGATTTCTTCATATGCTTTTTGTTTTCGTTTTCTTTTCATCTCACAAAGTTACCTACATTATACGTTCTTTATTTTTTAAACTTTCGTAGATATGCGTTTTGCAATATATGAAATTAAGCTTTCGTTCTTTCGCAAGCATCTCTCTTTTTCCTTTAATTCTATAATTTTTACTTTATCCTTTAAGCGCCACATTTTTACGCAACATTCTTTATCACAAGATGTACAGGTTTTCTAACAATACACGTTTCAAGTAACAGACAACACTGAAGGAAACACACACATTTACAACTATAACCTCCTCCTTTCGTCCTTGACGCGGCCTCCGCTCAGGTATGTACCTGTAAAAAGAAGTCGCTTTTAGTTTAATCTGCAGTTTCCTCGGAAGTACATTATACCCCAAAATAAAATACAGAAAGCATTTGAAGTTTCCTTGGAAGCACAGCCTATCCCAAAACAAATTTATTTTAATGCTGCACGTTTCCGTTACCGTATTGAGCAGCTTCCGTATTATTCAAGAAAATTACACGAGAATTAAATAATATCATTGAAATAGACATCAGTCCGGCTTATTCAGTGTCCAATTTGGGCAAGTTTCATTATATAAGCTATTACATTTGTCTTCCTGTTTCTGGCCGGATGTAAACAGTGCCACGTGGAAGAACAAATCTCCATCGGCTATACATTGAATTACACCTTTGATGCTCCAGAAAATAATCCATACAACAACATTTTAATGATACCTTACAGTCAAATTAAATCCAAGTTTTCTTTAACAAAAATTTATCTGAATACTTTTAACTTTCAAACAACTAAATCAGACTTTAATAACATTTTATTAGGCGTTTTTTACATCCTGGAAATTCGCGCACGTATCTGTTCCTGTTTCCTGCCGTCAGTTTTAAAATAGTGAGATACAAGGGCGAAAGCTTGTGTTGTTACCACATGACACCATCAGGCAAAACATTTAGAGTGTTAACCCGGAGCGACATATTTCGCATTTGTTTCTTTTAGGATAGAAGTAGAAAAAAAGGTATACTAAATAATTCCTCAAACATGAATTGGGAACTCTGTTTCCAAAAAGTACAAAATTTATAATAACAAACTTTCCAGGAAAAGAAAGCTAATGTCACTAATGTTGACTGTTCTAACATTTTAGTTATGTTAACGGTATCAGATGACACTATCCAAAATTATTTCTGTTTTGCTGATAGGCCCTTGGGTTTATAGCATGCAAGAATGGATTTGGTATCTTATGGCATAAAATCTTGAGTATTAATAATAATTGATGCTATGAGTGAGTAAATTTCTTCTTCTTATTATTATTATTATTTAATTTTATATTCAGTGTATTTATTGGAGGAAAAGTGAAATTATAATTGTATAACAACATATATAGAAATGTAAGAGAAGAAATAGATTTAAATTGAAGATAAAAATGCTTCCATTCACAACATACGAGCGTGTGACAGAAAATAATATTAGGTAAGTAAAATCACTTTAATCCACAACTTAAGACAACAGCATCTTTGACAATATCGGTATTCTTATGCCATTTTCTCTTAAAACAAAATTAGATGTGGTAAAAGGAAGCAAAAATGTTATAACTATATAGGAAGACAGGGGAAAAAGTAATAATTGGATTTGCATCAAACAAAACGATATTTCAATGCAATATCAAGGTGCTGGAACTAAATATAAAATTACAATAATGTGTATAATATAAAAAATAATATTAAGTAAAATCTCTTTTGTCCACTTAATAATAAACTATCAAGAACTATACTGGTATTTCTAATGTTATCTTCTCTTCGAATTGCTTGTTGGGTTTTTTTACTCTCTCTACAACGTATAGTAAGTAGGGGAAGTATTGTATTCCACCCAAAAATTCGATACCGAGATTTCATCGGAAATAGATGTTTTGAGAGAATAAAAAAACAGCATTTTTAGAAAAAGGTCCGTGTGTGTGTCTTTGCGGATGTGAACAGCGTAACTTAAAAACTTGATGTTCAGTTTAAGTATCTTTCAATGATGCGACACAAAAATTTTCAGAAAAATCCCCATAGCCCATAGCACCCTTTACATGTAACATTTCGATTTTCTCAAAAATAGCCCTAACGAGTTTTATTAAAATATCATATATTTCATGACAAATAAAAATGTATATCTTGAATTTTCTGGGAATGTCCACAAAAGTCCTCTTCATTCTGAATGGCTTTTGTCTAACGGGTAAACCTAAGAGATAGACAATATGTTTCTACATAAAAAATGTAGAGCTTGTTAACACACACAGTTTATGTTTTACATTTTTTTCTGTCCAGTGAACCATTTCCGAGATATTCCTTGTTATTTGTTTGAATTTTACAATTCTTATCCTTTTTCTCAAATGAGAATTCGTTATTCGTTTTTTTATGTCCTGGACATCCAAAGAGAATCGAATGCGCCACATAGCAACCAGCTCTTAAAATATTTGACTATCGCTTAACCATATTCCCCTTGCACCTACAAGAAAATTAGCAATAAGACAGACTCTGCAAATGTTTATCTCGATTATCATGAAGTAAATGGAGAATAAGCGTCTGTAGAAATAGTTTGTACAAGAGTAGAGAAAGTCATTTTAGTGCAACACACTTTTTTTAAATTGAGCTACGAGATCTCTTTTACATCTTCAGGGCGATGATGATAATAACAATAACAACAATAAATTTAAATAGACTAGGAATACATACATGTCTAAGAATCGAATTCGGAATGTTCAGAAATGGCAAAACAAATTGAACATGGAATAGACTGCCGGTGTACATCTGATTACTTAATGCCTGTTGAGGTTACCAGTTATGGCTGCAAACCTTTTAATCTCTTATCTCTTAAATATTTTTAAACTTCCACTCCTTTAGCCTGCTACGCCCAAGTGATTTCAAATATTTAAGGAATGTACAATCACGGAATAAGTAGACAGGATTTCATAAATATTAATGCCTTCAAAAATGAAGAGAGTTTACAATTTGCTTTTAGTAACACTAACAAAATTAATATGTAGCTATATAGTTATAATAGGCTACTAAATCAAATCCTATTAATCTAGGAAAATAACGATAGGTAACTATGATACTGTTATGCATTTCTAACGAATATTTATGAAGAAACATTTAGGAGACGAACCTCTCTAAAATTATATTGACAAAAACACTTAAAACACCAGAGTGCAGTTTCTAAATCTGTACTCTCTTCAGCAAAAACAATAAAAGCCCAAAAAGATTAGCAATATCTTATCAGTGGAAATCCAATTATTTAGCGAATCATCAATATGATTGTTCCTTTAACAAGAAAACAGTTCAATTATAAACAAAAATAAACGCTCAAGTTTGTGTGTGGATTTTTATGCGGTTCGTTTTTTGACATTTATAATCACATTTTGGAAGTTGGTACCATATATGTAATTAGGATTTTGAAGAAGAGTAACCAATGTTTAATGAAACTGCCACTACTGAGCCCAAGGAATTCTAATTTAATACGTCGTAAATGCTCAAAACATGTGAGCTTCACCATTGGTTACTAACTGAAATCTGTTTTTCCATTTTATGCATCCTAACCTTTTGATTCTGCTCTTCGATTCCTTGCTGTTGCACAATTTATGAAGCTATAAACAGAACCCACACCCCAAAGCTTTTCTTCGACTATATGGTATCTCCTGATGACTCTATCGTCTTTCTCCCTTTTGGATTGTGTCTCTTATAATCGCACTTCAAAAGTGAATAAGTCTTTCTTTTTGCCATAATATTTTACATTAAAACTGAGGCAGTATTTTTAACATTTAAATGATTTCAGTCTAATTATATAATATATAAATTCAATAACAGCCCGCCTTAAAGCAATATGTGTATGTAATAATATACAAAAAGTGTATATTACAGTCATTGTATATGTTTATATTATTGTATACATGTAATAATCTTATGTGAATGTATTACGTAATTTAATAATTAGGAGCTGTGAGAATAATAGGTTAAAAGTTGCTAACAATGAGGTAACAATGAGGTAACCTTGAGGCAATAATGAGTAAGAAAGTTTAATAATGTTACTAGTCATTATTGGAGTAACAATAATGTAAATTTTGAGACAGTTTATAAATAGCCAATCAACAACCAGAAAAAGTCTTAAGTTAAATGAAAGTATTCTATTGGAGTAGGATTAGCCAATCAGAAACTGAAATAGGGCAAATTGTACAAATTCAGAAGTCAGTTGCTTGTAGACAGTGTTCCTAACTGGACGTGAGATGCGTCCTCGAGAAGTTTAATACGTATTCGTGTGAGACGAAAATATTTTACGTGTTAAAAAGTGCAAGTAATTAATAAACAAAATCTCACAGCTCCCTATATCAGTGAAGTGTTATTTAAATTGTATCCAGCATTAATAAAAGGAGTGAAGTAAAATTATAATCTGTGTAAGCCTACATTCTTCAGTCGCAGCACTCCTTGATAAGACATTCATGTCTCTAAAAAAATATAAATACTGACGCAGCCGAGGCAAACATAACTATATAATATTTAAAGAAACAGTCAAAATTACAAAGTTAATATTTTTTAAACTTGGAGCAAAGGCCACCGGAAAGTACATTTGGGGCGAATGCTACCGGAATCTTTTTACCATACGTGCGGTTGCAACTACTTCAAGTTCGGCTCCCCAAAAGTCGAAATATAATACTCCTCCTCCTAAAACAAACGTTCCTCAAAATATAACAATTGACTCAATCCATACTTTAATACTTAAGGAAGTTAATGGAAGGAACAAGAATACCATGAACCAAAGACAAGAGTTTAATTTATTCAAGAGACTTTACTTATGTAGTACTTTCTTCAAATAGAACATTTTCCAAAGCTTAAATTATCATCACCGGAACACAAAGCCTTGAGCACTGCCTACCTCTCTTCATATTTCCTTCCTCTTCTCTGTTTCTCTCTTTGCTGTAAGTTTAGCATCAATAAAGAAAATTCACTGTATCATAGGAGAAATGAAACTATGAGATGTATGCACAAATAAATGCAGGGATATAAAGCACTGGGGTAGTCTATATACACTGCCGTTTGTGAAAATTGCAACACCAAGAAAGAATTTCCCGAATAACCCCAAAGTTGGTGGAAGTGTAGAAGAGTGTGCAAGCAATAAGTGATTAGGTTTGCAGAGAGACCGGGTACACGTAAGCCGAACAGACCCCTCTCGTGTCGGTCCAACAAGGTCAGTGTTGCGCCCAGTGTAATCAGTGCAAAACTGTAATAAAGTGAGTGCCAACATGACTTGTCGACGTCAAAGGGAGCCATATCGGCATGTGAGCGAGTTCGAACGGGAAGCGGGTTTGTCATACCGTGACATTTCGGCTCGTACAGGGCATGCTGCTACGATTGTAATGCTTGTATGGAAGCAGTGGATAGATGAAGGTCATACGCAGCGAAGAGCGGGTACTGGACCACGGTACATGACCACAGCACAAGATGGCCGTCATCTTGTCCGCATGGCTATAACGGACCGTACGCTTCATTCACAGTGTTGGCTCGACGCTGGAGCACTGCAACAGATGTGTACTTGTTTGCATCAACGGTTCATCGCCGTATGCTTCAGGTTGGACTGGTTGCATGCATCCCATTACGTCGGCTTCCATTGTCCAGAAACCACAAGCTCCTCCGACTGCAATGGGCACGTGAACATCGTCACTGGGGTGCTGAGTGGCAAAATGTAGTATTTTCGGACGAGTCCCGCTTCAATGTGTCCTACAGTGATGGCCGCATACGTGTCCGACGGTGGTGAGCGCAACCTGGAGGGCTGCATTGTTGAGTAGCATAGCGGAAAAACACCAGGTGTGATGGTTTGGGGTGCCATAGGTTACAACGACGATCTCGCCTCCTACGAATTGAGGGCACTTTGAACAGCAACCGGTTCCTAACGGTGGTTGTAGAGTCTGAGGTACTCACCCTGCTTCAGGCATTTCCACAGGCCACATTTCAACGGGACAATGCCCGACCACATATTTCGAGGAATGTACAACCCTTCTTCGAAGAACGACAGGTACCACTGCTTCCCTGGCCTGCACGTTCGCCTGACATGACGCTCATGTCTGGGGTGTGGTTGGTCGGCACCTGGTGCGTCACGGTCCTCCAGTAACCAGTGTCACGGATTTGTGGGCTCGAATACAAACTGCGTGGAGGGAAATTACCCAGGAACTTATTCAGAATCTTTTTGATTCAATGCCACGGCGTATAGCAGCTCTAATTGCAACGCATGGACGTCACACCAAATACTAAATATTAGGCCTCAAAGGTCATGTATGGATTTGAAAAGTTTATCATTTGTTACTTGTCATTACTGTGGTATTAAATTCATGCGTTTCCTTCTTGGTGTTGCATTTTTCACAAATGGCAGTGTATTAACGGAATGAACAATTCTGAAACCTCATGCTTGAGATTCACTTGATTAGGATATCACTACTATCTATAGCAGTGAGATCTATATACATTTATCTTATGGAATTGTGGGCCTTTTTCTCATTACCAGAGTTTTGATACATTATACAACATTAATAATCTCTCGTCATTAGATGGTATTAAAGAAAATGAAAGCATAAAAATACATATATCTAGTGTACCTTACGAAGGGAAAATAATGCCACCGATTTATTACTTTCCCTACTGCTTGCCATAGGCAGAGGAAATAATGCACTCGACCCAAAAATTCAATATTCACCGTAAATATACGTTTTGGAGCTTCCTAAGTCCAAAAAAAAACCATTTTAGAAAAAGACCGCGCGTGTGTGTGTGTATTTAACAACATAACCCAAAACTCTGTTAAAAGCCAAATTTGACATTAAGTTCAGCATCTTGCAGGGATACAGCACGAAGATTTTCAACTAATATCCCCCAACTCAAACAACCCTTTACATGGAACAATTTTCGTTATTACTTTCTCTACTACGTATAGTAAGTAGGGGAAGTATTGTATTCCACCCAAAAATACTATACCGAGATTTCACCGGAAATACATGTTTTGAGATCCCCTGAATCCAAAAAAAAGCATTTTTGAAAACATGTCCGTGTGTGTGTCTGTGAATAGCATAACTCAGAAACGAACAGTCGGATAAACACCAAACTTGGTATTTAGGTTCAGTATCTTCCAGACATGCGACACGAAGGTTTTCAAGAAAATCCCCCCACCCGAGATTACCCTTTACATGGAACATTTTTCGAAAATTTTAATTTTCTCAAAAACGGCTCTAACGATTTTGATTAAAATATCATATGTTTAAGATATTTTCATGACAAATGAAATGTATATCTTGAATTTTCTGGGAATGTCTCCAAAAGTATTCTTCCTTGTGAACGACTTTTGCATAACTGGTAAAGCATAAGAGATAGACTAACTTTTACTACACAAAAAATGTAGATCGCGTTAAAATACGCAATTTATGTCATATACATTTTTGTTGTTGAGTGAACCATTTTCGAGATATTGCTTGTTATTCCCTTAAATTTTCCAATACTACTTTTTCTCAAATTCGTTATTCATTTTTTGTGTCTTGGTAATGCAAAGAGAATGGAATACTCCACATAGTAACCAGCTCTTAAAATATTTGACTATTGCTTAAAGCCTACCAGTTCCCCTTGCATCTACAAGAAAATTAGCAATAAGATTAACATCTCGATATCTCGATTAACATGAAGCATACGGAGAATAGGCGTTTGTAAAAATAGTTTGTACAAGAGTAGGGAAAGTCATGTCAGTGTAACACTTCGTATATATTTTTTAGAGTATTTCCTTGAAAATGGCTCTAACGATTTTGATTACAATATTTTTATGTCAAATAAAATGTATACCTTGAATTTTGTGCGAATAGGCCGTGAAGACCTCTTCATTCTGAATGCTTTTATGTGATTGTTGTAAGATATATATTTACTTTTTTTTACTACTTTTAGGGAAAGTATTGCATTCCACTAAAAAATTTGATATTTAGATTTTCCCGAAAATACGCGTTTTGAGGCCCCTGATTAAAAAAGAACATTTTAGAAAAAGATCCGTGTGTGTGAGTGTGTGTTTGTTTGAACAGTGTAGCGCAAAAGCGAACTGCCGGATAAGTATAAAATTTGGTATTTAACTTCAGCATCTTCCGAAGATGCAAGAGGAAGGCTTTTAAGAAAATTCTCTAACCCCACACTACCCTTTTGATGGAAGATTGATCAGTATTGTTTATCTTCTCAAAAATGACCGTAACAATTTTGATTAAATTTCCCTATCTTTAAGATATTCCTATGGCAAATAAAATGTAAGTTGCGAAATTTCTGCGAATAATCTGTGAAGCCCCTTCATTTGGAAATACTTCTTTATAACTTTGTAAAAATGGTAAACGTAAGCGATAGGCTTCACAGAAGACTACTTATAAGTCTTATTTCACCGAAAATAAAGACCTCATTAAAACACACATTTATGTAAAATATATCTTTATGGCATTAAACATTTCGGAATTTTGGTTTTTTGGTTTTAATTTTCAAATACTTTTTACATTTTTAAGATCGTCATTCCTTTGTTTCTCTTGGCGTGTAAAGAGTATGGAATTTCCAAGCCAGTGTATAGCGAGGTGCTTATTAAAGATTTGACTATTGTTTCAGTCTCCTATATCTTGTACCTGCAACAAAATCCGTAATAAAAGTTTATCTCCAGTGTTTCAATGTGTAAATAGTAGGGACTGCCTCTACCTGTCGTCATCCCTCCCTCCCAGGGGGGCCCATCTGGGGCATAGGCACAAGAGATCTGCTTAGGTCGACGTGCTAAGTTCCCCTCCGCTTAGAATCCTAATCTTAATATATGAATTTGATCTAGCCGAAATCTGAAACATGTAATTACCAAAAGGGACTTAAACGTAAAGGTACGGGCTAACAGAGCAGCCCCCGCAAACCGGCGCCAAGCACTGCAAGTAGCCGCAATGGTCCTTTATTGCTTCTACCGTGATTCCTGGGTGGGAGGGGAGATGAGCGGAGAGACCCGAAGGACCACCAGATCCGTATGGCCATGCAACAAGCATGGTCGGGATCCCTAACGTTTCCAGGTCTAACGCATCCCTCAACGCCTGGGCCGATTCACAAGCGGTCTCCCCTGGTGCGGCCTGTCCTAACTGAGCATTCTCGCCACGACGCCAATTAAGAAATCTCTAAAGGACGCTCATTCACCACCCAACTACAACCCGCTGAACACCGTCGCCTGATCCTACAACCCTGAAACAGATGACAATGAAGGAGATGATGGGTAGGAAAGTCGTGGTAGAAGACGAACCACTCCAGTGTTCGTCTGCCGACCCGGAAAAACCACGAAAAAACCATGGGTCAGAGTGGACGGTCGCCGGGGATCGAACCAGTGACCTCCCAAATGTGAGTCGCACGCGTTACCGCGGCACACCTCGCTGGGTCCAAAGGGGCGTACTCTTAACTCCTGTGATTAGAGAGGTAAACCTTTCGAGTTTCTCTGTGCAGAAATAACCACCTTTGTGTAAATGACATTCCTTGAACGTTTCATGTTTTCCGAATCGGCAACACCAGCGCTAACCCTTATGTAAATTTCACAGATTGTGTACTTTCTTATACACGTGCACTTGCAAGTAATGTTTCGTTTCCTGCTTTATTTGCATGCAACATTTAACTACTAGGTTCAAATCTGCGGCTCAAACCTTTGAAAACACTGACGCTATTCATTGCTCCTTCACTTTGATTTAATCATGGTATGAGATGCACTGAAGCTCACTGACACTTCCACAGCCTGTGGAGAATAATCTAAAGAAAGATATCTCCCACCAGCCGGGAATCGAACCGGAACCTCTAAGTTGACCGTAAGCAAGTACAGAATAGCTAAGAGTAAAAGCGGAAATTTTTAAAAAACAGAGAAAACAAATCTTTATTTGGCTATTTTAGAATCCATTTTAAAAAAATCTGATGTGTTACACTCACATGACTTTCTCTACTCTTGTACAAAATATTTTTACAAACGCTTATTCTCCATCTACTTCATGTTAATCGAGATAAACATTTGCAGACTCTATCTTATTACTACTTTTCTTGTAGATGTAAGGGGAATATATATTTACAAGGGCAATATAAAAATACAGTAGCCTTTAAGCACATACATATCTCTTAATAGCTGGTTGCTAGGTGCAGCACCATTCTCTTTACCACAGATTAATACTCTTTGCATATCCAAGACAAAAAATGAATAACGAATTCCCATTTGAGAAAATAAGTATTGAAAAATTTAAGGGAATAACAAGCAATATCTCGAAAATGTTTCACTCAACAAAGAAAATGTATATGACATAAATTGTGTATTTTAACGCGATCTACATTTTTTGTGAGGTAAAATTTTGTCTATCTCTTATGGTTTACCAGTTATGCAAAGGTCGTTCACAAGTAAGAATACTTTTGGAGACATTCCCAGAAAATTCAAGATACACATTTTATTTGTCATGAAATTATCTTAAACATATGATATTTTAATCAAAATCGTTACAGCCATTTTTGAGAAAATAAAAATTTTCGGAAAATCTTCCATGTAAAGGGTAATCTAAGGTGGGGGGATTTTCTTGAAAACCTTCGTGTGGCATTTCTGGAAGATACTGAACCTAAATACCCAGTTTGGTGTTTATCTGCCTGTTCGTTTCTGAGTTATGCTGTTCACAGACACACACACGAACATGTTTCCAAAAATGTTTTTTTTGGATTCAGGGGATCTCAAAACATGTATTTCCGGTGAAATCTCGGTATAGAATTTTTGGGTGGAATACAACACTTCCCCTACTTACTATACGTAGTAGAGAAAGTAAAAATATTTTATAAGCGATTTCTGTTCATTTATTCATTCATTCATTCATTCATTCATTCACTGTTTAACCTCATCTTAGGACTTACACCCCCAGGAGTTACAGGCGGGTGCTGGGGTCAGAGGCCTGTCGAGGAGCAGACACTCATGGAGCAGACAGAATATCCAGGATGGATGATCAGCCCGATGCCTGGTTTGGGAGGAAGGAAGTAGATGAAACAAAATGGTGAAATGGATGAAAGGAAAGGTGATGATGGGGCAGTTGGTGGAATGAATGATGGGGGGAACCGGAGAACCCGGAGACAACCCGCCCAGACGCCGCTTTGTCCACCACAAATCCCACATGCCACATGCGGGTTCCTGGGATTCAACCCAGGCAGACGAGCGGTCTAACCACTCGGTCACGGCACAGCCGCGATTTCTGTTCTTAGTACTATATAAATAATTTTTCGATGATATATATATACATATATATATATATTTATTCATTTATCCGCTTCCCGTTCTACTGTCATGGTGGAAAGTGAATTCCCTACACATCCATTGTTGGTAACCTAACCCACCTGCGTGTTCTGTCTTACTGCTGGTATGTGCATGAACTATTTAAATCCTCCAAGTTTTGACATTTATTATGAAGACATAGATTATAATCGTATTTGATGGTTCTATTTTATTATCTAAATCTTATCTGAGTATTTACTTCTTTTTTATTTGTTAATATTTACTTACGATTTAATTCGTTCACCAACTAAACATAAGCTGCAATTATAGGTATTTTTAAAGTCATCAACCAAGCTTGAATAATCGATTGAAGTTCTCATCTATGTTAATGCTGGTGACCTTGTTGCTGGTACCGTCATGTGCAACACCTGTTAATAAAATATTAATTTTAGTTCCGTGTAAGTTCTTTTTCTGATTTATGAAGAACTGACACATGTATTTCTTTAATTGTTTCAAAACAGTTATGCTAGCGACAACATATTATACCTGAAATGCAGAGAAATTTACCTCTATAGCAAATGTTGAAAATGTCGTCCATCCTGCATAAGACACAACTCAACATGTCGTTCCATGTTACTGACCACTCTTTGTAGGACTCTGTTGTCAATATCTGAATCTCCTGCGTAATGTTGTGTTTCAGATCGTCCAATCGTCCAATATATGGGGACGTGTGGCATAAACCCGTCTTTTAAGTAACCCCATAGAAAGAAGCCCAGAGATCTCGGTAGCCACAGGTTCTTGGAAATTATCCGGTCGTCAAAAAAACTTGTAATTAATGCCATGGATTCATTTGATGTATGGCATGTAGCGCCGTCCTACTGAAAATATCCTTGACTCAGCTCTACATCGTCTAGTTGCTCAGCAAAATCTTTGAAAATCCGTCGGTACTCTGAGGCGTTCACATCGTTTTAAAAAAAAACTGGTCCCACTATTCCCTGTGCGGATATTGCGCACCAAAATCCGATTTTAACCGGGTGCATAGGTGCTTCATGAATAACATGTGGATTTTCGCTGGCCCAATAGCGTGAGTTATTTGAGTTCACATAGCCGGATAAATGGAACCATGCTTCATCTGTGAACCATGTGATGGACGATATGGTAGGATTTTGCACAATGAACGTCTGAAACCAACGACAATAATTCAGTCCCCTATCCTTATCTGGTTCCTGTAACTGATGGACAACCGTAATCCTGACGGCTTTAGGCCTACACTTTTCACAGCTCTCTGACACATTGAGTAGCTGTACCCTGTCTCCTGCGACAAGCGTCTTAATGATTTTTTGGGTGACTGATCCAGTCGTGCTCTTACATCAACAACAACCATAGGAAGCCTAGATGAACGAGCTTTGCCTTTTGCACTCACCAGAGATCGACTTGTTTCAAATTTGTTTAACCAGTCCCAGTATGTGTTTACTTGGGGAGAATTCCTAACACCAAATTCTCTCTGGTATGCCCTTTGAGTAGCTGTAACTGAATTTGTAATTCAGTATTGCTCTACAAGGAAGAGTCGTTCATTTAATGTGTACTCCATTTTCATGTTGACTGGAACAAAATCTCAAAAACAGTTACCGGCAATAAAACTAACAATTACGAATAAAACATGAACATTTGCGCATATAGTGACAGGAAATCGAAACTCCAGAACATTCTGTTTAATTTGGTGCTAAAATTGGGACATTGAGTGAATTTCGAACAGTATAATTAAATAAATGTGTCAGTTCTTCATAAATCACCCTGTATTAATAGCATAATAGCAAATTGGTTACCACGTGGAATGTCAATCAGCCCTCCTAGCTAGCATGCAAAGGGAAACAGGTTCGGTTTTCACTTGGGCCTCGAGCTTTTCACCTGTGTATGTGTCTGGTTCAAGACCAATGTCACTTTATTTCCATACTGCGGATGGCAATGGCTTATCACAACATTAACCAGTCTAGCACGCGCTCGTCGAGTTGTGATTATTAGACACTGCCTAGTCCAAAGGGTGGTAGTAAAATGCCTTTGGGCAGAACAACCATCATCAACGTTAGGCAAACTACCTTGAAAAGAATGCTCGCCATAGTGTCGGTTCAATAGAAATAGATGAGTGCACATGAAAATTCCATTGGAATGCGTCATCTTACATAAAAGTCAAAGTTTGTCGTATGTTCCTTATACGCTGCTATATCCTTGAATCGATTTCGACCAAATTTGACACCCACATTGTTTACTACAGAACCACTTTAAGAAAAAACTACCCCCAACGAAGCTGAGGTGGAAAATGTTTTGACAGGGGGCAGTTTGAGGATTATTAGCACGAATTTTTTCACAATACTTTCTCTAAATACAAATATAAATGTTATTCCTCTTCATTCCTTTAGGGGTAGTAATGCAAACAACAAAAACAAAACAAAATGCTAATGTGAGATGCGGTTGAAAATCCTAGATGGGAAACACTTTGAAGGATTTTCAGTACGAATAGGAAATTTGACGCAGATATTCTTTAGGACAGGTATAAAAATCTGAAGTCATACATTCACATGACTTTCTCTACTCTCTATCTTTATTAGTGGTTATAAAAGCTATTCTTACGAAAGCTTATTTTTCTATCTACTTCATCCTAATCGAGATAAACCTTTGCAGGAATAGCTACATTACACATTTCGTTATAGATACAAAGGGAACAGCGATACTCAAATGTTTAAGAACTGTACGCTATATGCTGGCACTAAAACTCCATAGTTTCCCTGACATCGTGGGAAACAACTGAATGTCGATAGGGCTTTAAAAGAATGATAAAGTATTGAACAATTCGAACCAATAATATTAGATATCTCTGAAATGGCTTATAGCACAAAAACATTATTTAAAATAAATTGTGTGCTTTAAACAGATCTACATTTTTGTATACCTACTACGTTTTCGTCTAACACTTAAGGTTTACTATTTATACAAGGTTATATAAAATTGCTTCCAAATGAAGATTAATTCAGAGGCTATTCCCCAAAAATTCAAGATATACATTTTATTTGTCATTTTTAGTATATGGTATTTTAATTGAAATTGTTGGAACCATTTTTCAGATAAACAAAAATTTATAAAAAATATTCCCTTTAAAGGGTAATTGGGGGTGCAGGAATTTCTTGAAAATCTTTATATCCTTCTTTTGGAGATACTGAACTTAAATGCCATGTTTGGTATTTATCTGACTTTTCATTATTGAGTTATGCTGTACACACACACACACACACACACACACACACACACACAGTCTGGCACATACACGGACCTTTCTTGTAAAAATACTTACTTGGGATTCAGAGGCCCTCAAAACATGTATTTCCGGTGAAATCTCGGAATCGAGATACTGTCGGAACAATCACAAAAAACATCCGTAACGGACAAGAGGCCGGGGAGTGTTCGGCGGGAAGAAGTTTTGAGGATGTTCAACACGATTGGGCCTGTTTTCTCAATACTTTTGTAAAATAAAAGTATAAATCATGTTCTCTTTATTCTTTTAGGGGTTGTATAACATTCAGCTCGAATGGGCTTGTTTCCGCAATAATTTTCTCCCTTTATTCTTTTAGGGTGATGCAAGAAGCAACCCCTGTTCGGGCATGATGTTGAAAAATGTTGGGTGGGAGACAATTTGGACGATTTTGAGCATGAATGAGAAATTTGGTCCAATAAAGATGTAATATAAAGATATATATATGTAAACTAGTAGTATTTTAATTTGTTTAATTCAATTATTTAACTTTAAATAACAAATAATTGTAAAACTGACGTTTTACCAAAACCATCAAAGCCCTGGGCACCGCCGGGTATTTGTGTTAGTGAAGTTATAAATACAGGTACTGCCATCTTTACAATACTTGAAATGTAACCATATAACACAATTAATTTGTGTTTAAATAATCTTAGCATAATGTTGTTATTCCTAAAATTTTCAGAATTCGGTAGTTCCACCTTAAAGTATCTTCGTGGTTGACTGCCGTCCATCTAGACCACTTATAACAAGACTCAGGGTCACCACTAGTTTCATTGAAACCACATATGTCCTCCACTTTGGCACTTTCACCCTTATATGATGGCATTCACATACCTTCTCTTGCCTCATAGCATTGCTAACTGAAGAAAAGACTACGTTTACTATCACTTATTTTTTTACAGCTTCTACAAACTAGGAGAGAGGGAGTAGGCTGGCACATGTCTCTTATTTTAGACCTTAGTCAACAGATTGCAGCCTAATGAAGACATACTATTCCTTTTCTGCAAATACAGGACCCACAGAAGCGACAATCCTTGTGAGAAGTTATAGTGGAAGGAAGCTGTGAAGTTGTTTTTTCCCGCGAGGATAGTAAATATTTTCTTCATGGGGATGTTTTTTTTTCAGGGTACATAATCAGTATTAAATTGCTTCTGAAATATTGTTTAAAAGTGATTTAAAATGGCTTTATTCATTGGTATTCTAAGTATTTTAATTCCTTATTCTGGATCGCTATATCGAGCTTGCATTAAAACAAGTAGACCAGGGGCAAGTTGTCACAACCTAGCCCATTACCCAAGTAGCGTTATTTATTTATTTAAATCGAGGGAAACCTGTGCAGTAATAGCTACCTTACACATTTCGTTAAGATATAAAGGGAACAACGATAGTCAAAGAACTGGACGCTATATACTGACCTTAAAATTCCATACTGTTTCCATGCAATCGCGAGAAACAATTGGATGTTGATAGGACTTTAAAAGAATGACAAAGTATTGAACAATTCCAAACCATTAGTAACGGATACTTTAGAAATGGCTTGTGCCACAAAACATTTATTTTAAATAAATTGAAATTTAAAGAGATATACATTTTTTGTGTAGTAATTTTCGTCTATAGCTTAATGTTTACCAGCTATACAAAATTATATAAAATTTCTTCCAAGACTTCACAGAAAATTCAAGATATATGAAACATTTGTCATGTAAATATCCTTAATATGCCATTTTCATCAAAACGGTTAGAATCTTTGAAAATCTTCGTGTCGCATCTTTGGAAGATGCTGAACCTAAATATCAATCTTGGTATTTATTCGACTTTTCGTTTTTGAGTTATGCTATTCACAGACAGACAGACAGACACACGGACATTTTTCTAATTCCTATTTGGATTCAGGGGTCTCAAAACACGTATTTCCGAAATTTCGATAGCGAATTTTTGTTTGGAGTGCAATACCTTCTTTTCCTATTATGTACGCAGGAGAGAACGTAAACACAGACGCCGTGGTGTCTTGTACGAGTATCATTTTCCATCATTAGTATGCATTTCCGCAATTACCCATAAGAGCGATGAACTTTTGAACAGCGAACAAATTACCTACAGGAAATGGATATAAAGGATGTTATTGTTGACTCCTTATTTAACAATGTCTTTGTTGTTGAGTATGCAAATGTGTTCGCTTTGCAGCTCATCGCTTTATGATCTTTAAAGCTGCTATATCAACAAAGGCAAGGAACTGCAAGTGCATGGACGTGAGGCCGGTACCTGACACCCACTCCTAGAACCCAGGTACATTATGTACTTAAGTGGCCGGCGAGCAAGAAGTGCCTCTTAAAATAAGAGGAATATGCTGATACGGTCCGTCTGCGGTCGGGCGGGAAAATACCTGCAACTCATCCATTCTTTGGGAATCGCGTCACCTCCCACTATAGCACGAGCGTCATCCCAAATTATACGAGGTGCAGTGGGAAGCTATAAAAAGTGCTTTCGCCTGAGGTAACTAGCTCCTCTTCGTCGTAACCTTGGAGACTTGTGTTTGACACTTGTTGCTTCCGTAGATATTTTGGGTTGATTGCAGAAACGATACCTTGTTTAAAACTCTTAGACACAATATTTAAGTTAGATGCACATCTCCAATGCTTTAACCGATGTTTAGCTGACATTGTTTAAGTTCGAACATTGTCTGTGAGAAAGAAGCATGGGATACCCGCCTTTTATTACGATCTTTGGTGATTATTACTAATAATTTAATTAAATTTTTTTGCGGCCAACGCCACGTTTTTGCTTTCTACTTCCGGCTTTTATTTTATAAACAAACCATCATGCCCAAACGAGTCATAAATTTCTCTGTCGAAGAAAAGATCGTGTTTTCCGACATCGTAAAGTGACAGCGGAGCGCAAAGCTTATAATAACGGGTTCTGAGAAAAATTGCTATTGAAATCATCCCTTCCGGATTTTGTAGTCAACATCCATATTGTGGTGTATTGATAATTTGGGGGTTACATTGTCATTTGAGGCAATATTTTATATCACAACACTGTGAATGCCAGAGTGATTGTAGTGTAAATTAATATTATTGTATGTACAGGATTTTAGATGTTTGTTAGCCATAGGTATTGTTAGGAAATAAGTTTACACGGCCTAACTGAAACTGACAATAGAAGTGGCTAACAATAAACCGAGGGGGTGAGTTGTTTATCACTAAGAAGAGACAAACAAATGACGTCAGGGTAGCGTGCTTCTTTTTAGAAATGGAGGGAATATCTTTCCTAGAGTATATATGTTAGTAGCGGTGATTGG
This sequence comes from Deroplatys truncata, assembly GCA_030765065.1. Classification (NCBI taxonomy): domain Eukaryota; kingdom Metazoa; phylum Arthropoda; class Insecta; order Mantodea; family Mantidae; genus Deroplatys; species Deroplatys truncata. Next base: position 173,566,537 of record CM060983.1, on the reverse strand, counting down.
TTGACAAAACAGACGCTAAAGTGGGCGGATTTGGTAACCAATAGCAGCTCTATTATAATGTTTACGCAATTCGGGTTGAAGGAGTATATATTTTCGAGCCATAAACAAGTATAGCGCAGTTCGGAAGAATCATTCACGAGGTGCACGTCACGTAGTCCTGAAGAATCTCTCGCGAGGTACACGTCGCAAAGTTAGTTAAAAATTTGAAGTACGCGAAGTAATTCGTGCGCTGCAACTATAACTACTGCAGTTATATTCGGAAATACAACAGTTTCAGTCAGGCGTGTATAAAGATTAAATATGTGAATTATTAATTAAGTGTGACGGCAATAAAAGTGTAGAAACAAATTATTTTATCAGTGTTATCTTTTAACAATAACTCCTTTCCGTTTACACGCCCTGCTTAGAGATATTTGCTCGACTGCGTTGTAATAGCTAGTCGGAAGACAAAGAACCCAAATTTAAAATAATAAAACAAGAGGCGCTCAACAAATAAGATAACACGAGCCAGAGAACTGCGACACATTACCGGACACAATGTTGTTTACGTCACTCCTGGCTAATAGCTTTGATACCACGAGTGATGGGGGATATAGCGTCTGTCTTAGGATTCCGTAAGAAGCGAATCGCGCGTGCAAGCCGGATTTTGGATCGGTGGACATCTCCTCTCACCTTTCATATTTAATAATGTAGGAACATCAAACGGTTGGGAAATAAATCTAAGAATATGTAAGTAGATTTGTGTTGATTCTATACAGTGAAAAACCCACGCCTTCCTCTTAACCTCCACACCATGTTTCGGTCGTCCCCTCAATGTGCGTACTGTGTATTAGAAATAAATTTAATTTTCTTGTGAACTTTTAGCCTCTACTCAGCATGTAACAATATCACATAGAGGGCAAGTTATTCCGATTACAATACTCAGAGGAAGTTAGCCCTGAAAAGAAAGAAAAATGTAAATAAAGGAAACACAATTCTATCAATCAATTTCCAAAGATATAAGGAACAGGCAGAATAATGCATAATAAAGAAGTTATACAACATACTTAAGAATTAATGGTTACCCGGAAAGGACAGCGAAATAATGTTTAATGAAAGGCAGCTCCTCGTTCTTTTAGAAGCATGTCATCTTTGTGATTGCAGGAAGCACACGGTTTAAACCCTGCATGCAGTCGATGCATCGACGTTAATGACGTTACCACTTATAACACAAATGCATCGGTTGCCAAGAACCGCAGTGCCAGAAGCTGTAATGTTACCGGCAATGGAACTCTGTATCGACCTGTAGTAGATGCCCGATCTCGCGTAACATTTCCGCGGCTTCCTTCGAGAAGCGAAAGCATGCTTTCAATTTTACCGTACCACTCCCGTATATGGGAATGAACATTTTACATATAAACTACTTATGAAATCGAAGACAGAGCACATTCACAATAATCCAGAATGCAAAAGGAAGGAGTTAAGCACTAGATGTTGCCCGAATGAAATCATTTAACCCACCCACCCATCCTTTTTAGCGACCACATATACTACAGCAGAAACAGGCGCCATTTTCAGATGGAAACTAGCAAAGCACCACCAAAATAATCGGAAAAGTGTCACTAAATCAAGTCACCAACATTTGAAAACACTGCGAAAGTAATGTAAGTGTTTAGCTTCATAGATGTTACGGCTACCTCTGCAGTCCGCAACTGCTTCTCTCCTCTTCTTATAAAAAACATCCCTCAGCTATGCTTTGTAGCTTAGGGCCCTCGGCCTTGGGTTATGTTGGCAGCGGAAACAATGATTCCATAATGCAACGGGTGAGATACACGTGTGTTATCTTTGGTTATAATGAACAGAGGTGTAATTGTTATAAATGCTTTAAAATATGTTATCCAAAGTGTTAATTTATGTTATAAAGTATATTAAAATATATTTTTGTAATGTACAATAAAATCATTATGGATAAGCGTATGTATTATGTGTATAATGAATCCGAGTGATTCTCATATACGGGAGTATTGCCAATTCCACTCTCATATACCTACTTGGAAAGGATTGCTGCCAACATGCAGAAGGGTACAACGAAGAGGAGGTCTTCTAACTTCCAACATATCTCTCCGACACTATCTTCACCTAGCGATATAGTGATCCATTGCGTGCAGGCACCAACTTCACCTTGCAATATGAATGCTGAAGTTAAACAGTGTTCTAGGCTCTTAAAAATCGTCTTGGCGACATAGCAGTCATATTTTCACAATGTATAACTTTAACCATTGTCTAAATATCGTTTCTACAATCCACTCAAAACGTTCTGTATGATCCTGATTTTGACTTTCTCTGTTATAAATAGTAAGGAAAGTCAGATAAATAAAAAAAACTTGGCATTTACGTTCAGTATTGGTCAAAGATACGACACGAAGGTTTTCAAGAAAATCCTCCCACTCCAAATTGCCCTTTACACGAAATTTTTAGAAAAATTTTATTTTAAAATAGATCTAACGATTTTATTTAAAATACCATACATTAAAGATATTTACGAGTACATGACAAATAAATGTATATCTTTAATTTTCTGGGAATAGCCCGTGAAGTCACTTCATTCCGAAGAAATTTTGTATAATTTTGTGTAATTGGTAAACGGAAAGTAATGACGAAAACGTACCACACAAAAAAATATATCTTTAAAACACACAATTTATTTCATATAACTATTTTGCGACAAAAGTTATTTCAAGATATCCGTTTTTAATGTTCTGAATTGTTCAATATGTTGTCATTCTTTTAAAATCCTGTTGATTTTCAGTTGTTTCTCACGATTACATGGAAACGGTATGGAATTTTAAGGATAGCATATAGGTCCAGTTCTTAAACATTTGGCTATCACTGTTCTCTTTGTATCGCAACGAAATGGGTAATATAGCTATTTCTGCAAAGGTTTATCTGGTTAACCATACATTTTAAAAACTATTTTTAAAGGCTTTACTTACCAACTATATGAAAGGAGATGCTGAAACTGGCCACCGTCGCTGTCCATACATTTTTGGCACCTCGCCGTAGTTCACGTTGAGAATTGCTGGGAATTTCCTGGCGGATATTTTGTTTTAATTCTTCCAGGGTGTGTGGGTCTGTCTTGTGCACTTTGTTTTACGTTACCCCAGAGATAGAAATCGTAGGGGGTTAGTTCGGGGGTCCGAGGGGCCACAAATCTCTATTAATAATCATGTCCTCAAACACACTTTCATAAAGTTGTTAAGTAAAGCCTTTAAAAGTGGTTTTAAAAATGTTATAGCGGCAGACGGCAACGAGCGCCGAGGACGCGGACAGGAAAAACACCGTGCAGCCGCTTCTTAGTCTTTTGGCTCTCCCTCTATATGGAGCAACCTTGATCTTAAGAGCAGGAAAACAACTATCATTTTTCATTCTGAAGTGCATTGCTTTAAATGTTTAAAAGAACAACAGCGTATATTTCAGAACTGGTTATTGCCACAAAAAGTTTTATTTTACTTAAACTATACACACATTTTAGCGAGTTCTACATTTTTCGTGTAATAATTCCTGCTTTGTTCTTATATGTTCTCGTAGTTATGTAAAGTTAACAGAGAATGAAAATGAGTTTACGGGCTATTTACAAATCATTCAACATAGCTGTTTTATTCATCATGCCAATATCTCAAATTTAAGATTTTTGGATCAAAATATGGCTGATATTGACAGAAAAAATGTTCCTATAAAGTGCTGTTTGGGGTAGGTAATTTAATGAAAAGTTTAGCCTTACATCTCTATTTGACGCTTTAGTTATAAACCAAGTTCGTTATTAAGCGGACTGTTTTTCCCCCTAGAGTTACGCTGCCGTCTCTCTGTCATACACACACACACACACACACACACACACACACACACACACACACACACACACACACGATGATCATTTGTCTGAAAACTTTTTTATTCGGAATCATGTAGTCTCAAAATGTGCCAGGCGAAAACTTAATACGCAATTTCTTCTACCATAGGTAAGCTTTGTCTGCCAGAAACAATAACATTAGAAACACGTCTCAGACATACACAAGAATACGCAAGAAAATGAAATCCTAAACCCTAAGTTTTCTCAATACTTTTGTAAAATAAAAGTACAAGGCGCATCTAGAAAGCAAGTTTTCCTATGTTTTTAAAATTACATGAAAAACTTATTGGCAATAGGTACAGCAATGTTTAAGCTTTTTGGGGGGGGGCGACGTAGGCACCACAAGAATTGAGACACTTGTCATATCCTGGGATCAACTTTTGTATTTCTGTGTCGCAGAAGTCTGCGAATGGAATTAGCATGTGACAGCCATCTTCAGCTCTTTGCCGTAGTCAAAACTCTGACCGGAGGACAGGAAAATATTGAGGTGAAAAAGCACTGGAAATCGCTGGAACCAAGATGTGTATTGTGGATAATCAATCAACTCCAAGCCGAACTTCTGCAGAACAGTTGCTGTGCGCTGAGCTGTATGTGGACAAGCACAACACCTGCAGCAAGCATTCCATGCCTCGTTTTGAATGGCACGTCGCAATTTCCGCAGTATTTCACAGTAACGGTCAGCGTTCACTGTTTCACCTCTGGGCAGGAAATCAACGAGAAGGATGCCCTCCCTGTCCCGGAACACCGTGCACATCATTTTCTGTACCGACACGTCTGTTTGAATTTCGTCTTGACCAGAGATCCACTGTGACGCCAATGCATTGACTGTTGCTTGGTTTCCGGGGTTAAAGTGCGAAATCCTCGTCGAGGATCTCGTCACCGTCAATATGATACCGCGGCAGAAACGTCAGTACTGCTCCTAAGCGTTTCGTTTTGTGCTCGTTTATCAGGTTTTTCGGCACCCACCTGGCGCACAACTTCTTGAACAGCAGCTGCTTAGTGGCAATTTCATGCAACTCAGATCGCGGTATCTGCGGAAAATGGCTGCTGAGCTCCGTAATCAAGAAGCGACAGTTGTCCACGATGCGCTGCCGCACCAGATCAACAAGGTCATCATTGATGAGGGACAATAGCCCACTGCACTCTTCATGGACATTTTGACGACCTTCGAAAACTGCCCACATCAGCGACGCACCATCTTTTGCTCATCATGGCCCGTAGACCTGACAGAGCTGACGATATTTCGATCGGCGCTATGTTTAGTGCAGTAGGGAACTTTATCACTGACCGAACCTCGCAGACGGCGGGAGAACGAATAAGAGCCGCCATTTCGAGCCACTGCTGCCGCGCAACTGGCACCAGGTGGTACCTGTCCGGCCGGCATATGATTGTTACGTCATAAATCTGTTACGCATGCGCAATTTTCCGGGCTTAATATGTTTATTTTAAGGGAAACCAAATCCGGAAACTTACTCGTATAAATCATGTTCTCTTGATTCTTTTAGGGGTTGTATAAAATGCAACACGAATGGGCTTGCTTTCGCAATAATTTTCTCCCTTTATGCTTTTAGGGTGATGCAATAAACCACCCCTATTCGGGGCATGGTGTTGAAAAGTGTTGTATTGGAGACAATTTGGAGGATTTTTAGTACGAATGGGAAATTATGTCAAACAACAATGTGATCAAATTAAAAGATTTGAAAACCAGTAATATTTTAATTTGTTTAACTCAATTATTTAACTTTAAACAACAAATAATTGTAAAACTGAGGTTTTATCAAAATCGTCAAGGCCCTGGGCACCGCCGGGTATGTGTGTTAGTGAAGTTATAAATACAGATGCTACCGTCTTTACAATACTTCAAAAGTAACCATATAGCTTAATTAATTTGTGTTTAAATAATCTTAGCAGCTTACTATATTATGTTATTCCTGAAATGTTCCGAATCCTAATAGCTGAGGAAAAATATATAAATGCGACTGTTTTGATATTGGAAAGCGATGAGCATGCTTGAAACCTGTGTCTTACCTGGTACAAGCCTAGCCAGCAGCGGCCTACGTATAAAACGTACGGCACTCATAAGAACATAATCAGATTATCTCGACATCCTAATTTACTTTCTCTTGACCACATTACTTCCAAACTACTCTCTACCTAAGCTGCTTCGAGAGGACGGATTATAGGTCTCACTGACAGTCATTCAGTCCAGTCATATTTACTGGACTCTTTCTGATTCCCACCTATTTATTATTTATCCTCTCCAGGAGGCCTACTCGGGAACGTAGGACTTAGCGGAACATCCGGGAAGCAGATAAGCTTCAACTGCTATATCATCTGTGACGAATTCAACATGTGTAAGAACTTTTGCTGGTGGAAAAAAAATCTGATGTGTTACACTCACATGACTTTCTCTACTCTTGTACAAACTATTTTTACAAACGTTTATTCTCCATCTACTTCATGTTAATCGAGATATACATTTGCAGACTCTATTTTATTGCTAAGTTTCTTGTAGATATAAGGGGAATATATATTTACAAGGGCAATATAGAAATACAGTAGCCTTTAATCACATACATATCTCTTAATAGCTGGTTGCTAGGTGTAGCATCATTCCCTTTGCCACAGATTAATACTCTTTGCATATCCAAGACAACAAAAATGAATAACGAATTCCCATTTGAGAAAATAAGTATTGAAAAATTTAAGGGAATAACAAGCAATATCTCGAAAATGGTTCACTCACAAAAAAAAACGTATATGACATAAATTGTGTATTTTAACGTGATCTACATTTATTGTGTAGTACAATTTTGTCTAGCTCTTATGGTTTACCAGTTATGCAAAAGTCGTTCACAATGAAGAATAATTTTGGAGACATTCCCAGAAAATTCAAGATATACATTTTATTTGTCATGAAAATATCTTAAACATATGATATTTTAATCAAAATCGTTAGAGCCATTTTTGAGAAAATTAAAATTTTCGAAAAATGTGCCATGTAAAGGGTAATCTGGGGTGGGAGGATTTTCTTGAAAAGCTTCGTGTCGCATCTCTGGAAGATACTGAATCTAAATTCCTAGCTTGGTGTTCATCCGACTGTTCGTTTCTGAGTTATGCTGTTCACAGAGACACACAGACACACACGGACATGTTTCAACAAATGCTTTTTTTGGATTCAGGGGGTCTCAAAAAATATATTTCCGGTGAAATCTCGGTATCGAATTTTTGGGTGGAATACAATACTTCCCCTACTTACTATACGTAGTAGTGAAAGTGAAAACACTGCAGATGTATGTGAACTTATCAGTAACGAATTCTAATAAACCATAGGCTAAACTTAAGGGCTAACACGAACTACCACATGATTCCATGAGAGCAGGCACTGACAACTGAACTACCTCAAAAGAGCATACATTATTGTGAAAATTCTAATTGTTAAGAAATTTACATGAATGTTCTCAGCGTACAGTACTGATTATTAATAATATTGTGACACAAAATTAGAGTAACAGACGAAATAAGCATGTCTGCATCTGGTTGGCTTATGCCATTTATAATCTTAAACTATTCAATGCAGGGGACAAACATTGGTATTCTTAAGCTCTTTTGGCATATATCACAACAATAAGAGCGTTAGCGTATGGATTTAGCAAAACTAAACTAATTGTTTGTTTGTTAACGACGCTGTCAATTGCTAGGATCATATCGGCGCCGCCGGTGTGCCGGATTTCGTCCAGCAGGAGTTCTTTAACATGCAAATATTCTACTGACACGGAGCTGTCGCTTTTAAGCATACTTAAAAACCATCGGTATGTGGCGGGTTTGAACCCACGACCTTGGGATCAAAAGCCCACGCGCCTAACCAACTGACCAACCCAGACTGACATTTGGTAAGAATAGCTCGAAATCCAGAGTCGAGTACAAATTAGCATTTAAAGGTGAACGCTTTTAAGGCTGAAATAGTGTCTCACAAGCATTATAGTTTTGAAATTGTTTCAAGCTGTTGCACGGGAAAGCTCTTAATTGTACATTAAGAGGGAAGAAAAATTAAACAGTAAGAAGTTAAACTCCTGGTTCAGATACTTGCAAAAAATGTCGCAATAAGTCACAAAATTATTTTTAACACACGTTCTATTACTGAAAGCAAATAAGGGAGAGATTTGTGTCAGTTATATCTTTTACATTGTACTTTGAAGAAAAAAATTGGTGTGATTATTATGCATAGGGAATAGGCCTCAAATATGTCTGAAAAAATCCTATGTGCTACATTCACATGACTTTCTTTACCCACTATCACTTACTTTTATACAGCTTCTATAATTTATACTTAGGGAAATTTATTTTCATACCTACTTCATTTTAATCGAGATAAACCTTTCCGGAAATAGCTACATTACACATTTCGTTATAGACAGAAAAGGAACAGCGATAGTCAAATGTTTAAGAACTGGTCGCTATATGCTGGCTTTAAAATTCCGTACTCCTTTCATGACATCGCGAGGAACAACTGAATGACGACAACACTTTTTAAAAATGATGAAGCATTGCACAATTTAAAAGAATAATGACGGAAATAGCTCATGACACAAAAACGTTGTTTGAAATAAATTGTGTTTTAAAGAGATACACATTTTTTGTGCATCAGTTTTTGTCTTATCCCATAAAGTTTACCAGTTATACAAAATTATACAAAATCCCTTCGTAATAAAGATGAAATATTTACGCAAATTTCAAGATATGCATTGTGTTTATCGTTTAAATATCTTTAATGTAATTATGGTATTTTAATAAAAATCGTTAGGAGGCATTTTTGAAAAAATAAAAAATTTCGAAAAATTGTCCACGTAAAGGGTAGTTGGGTTGGGTGATTTGCTTAAAAAACTTCGTGTCGCATCTTTGGGAGATACCTAAAATAAATACAAGTTTGGTATTTATCAAACACTGTTATGCTGTTCACACACACACACAAACGGACATTTTTTTTCTAAAAATGCTGTTTTGGATTCAGGTGTCTTAAAACATGTATTTCCGGTGAAATTGAATTTTTGGGTAGAATGCAATTCCTTCTCTACCTACTATGTATATGGTAGAGGAAGTAAAAAGCATTGCGTTAAAGTTCTAAACTACTGACGGATTAGCAATTAAGGATCACCAATTTCCTAAATGTGTATTACTAAATCACTTAGGCCTTATATACAGCCGTTTTTTGCATAGACTTGTATTCCACTTAAGAAAATAACCATAGGTCTGTGATTTAAACTGTTTTGTAGCAGATCTCCCACATAATATAAAGTAAGATGCCAATGCTTTTGTTATAGTTTGGAAATTATATTTAAAAAATAAAGAAGACAACTGCAATTGTAACTTTGATAATTAGTAACTCCAGATATGCACACAAAATAGGGCAGGTTAACTCAGTTTTATAATCTGGAGAGTTTATGGGCGACCTCTCAATTCTAAAGTTATTTTGAATCTCATTTGATGAAATTCCTGCTGAGCTTCTCGCACCTGAGGAGACAGATGTTAGAATAACCTCAGTTGAATGGACACTGTGCGTGTTTGAGCATTAAATTCATACATGCATTCATTGTCCTGTATGATAAACCCGTTCAGGAATTTGGATATTTCTTCTTCTTTCTTTGTAGGACTTGCAAGCAATGCCGTGGGTCAGTAGCCAGCAAACTCTGGATCATTACATATCCAGGATGGTGATCAGCCCAATGCCTGGCATGGGGGTGAAGAAGAAGAAGAAGGAAATGAGATATAGCGATGAAAGGGATGATAGGAAAATTCGCGGATCAAATTCTCCAGGCCAGTATTCGCCTAGCGACCGAGAAAAAACCACGAAAAAGCCTTCGGTCAGATTGGTTGGCCACGTGGGTTTGAAACCGGGACCTCCCGAATGCGGGCCACAGAGGTTACCGCCTCAACCGTTCCGTTCGGTATGTTGAATACCTAAAAAGGATAAAACTGCAATAAAAATAAAACATTTTAACAACTACTTCAGAATACATTCATGCCCATTGTGTGTCTTTTTATTAGCTAAGGAAATTGAAGCTGAGAATGTAAAGGAACTTTAAAACTTGGATATTTGCAGTCAGGAGACATCATATAAACCAGATCCGATCGTTGTTTCATAATGCGATGGCAACAGCAATGGAAAGATATTGAGATCGTTTCGAATACGTTAAGAAATGTTGCCCAGTCCGGGTTCTCAGTATGGTTAAGGCAGGTTCTTACAACATGAAACTGCTTTTCGATGCCCTTCAGTTTCAGGCAGCAATTACTAATCAACACCTACCTCCACACTTTCGCCAAAAGACCTGCATGTTAAAACAGTAATCAGAGCTTTCTATTTCAACTGTATGTTTCGGTATACTTGTGTTTCCTAAATACAAAATCATTTGCTATAATGTGAAAGGGAAAAGAATACAACGCTATGGAATAAAGTTAAGTTTAAAAGGAAAGTGTTACTACAGAAAATATTCCTAAGACTTTCTTTAGGGGTATTAAGTTCTAACAAGTGATTTATATAAAATTGAACACTCCAAACCTAATGTTTGTCACAGAAACATTAATTGAGCCATGATTTGTTGGTTTGAGTTTTTGTTTTTTATTTATTTGTGGACGCTCTTTAACTGCTGCGGTTCTTAGCGTCCCATTCTATTGGACGTGAAAGAAAGGTAATTTTGCTCAGAGGCCTCTTTATCAGGCTTGAGATTCTTTTACGTTTTTTGAAAGTTCATATTGAGAAAAAAGATTGTGACCTCGATGTTGGATTAAGATTAATTTTGGATGAAGATGTTTAATAACTAGGTCTGTTCGACCTTAAAATTCTGTATTTAAAATAATTTTTTGTAAAGAATTTTATTAATATAGCTATTTTGGCAGAATGCCGCACATCTACGACACGACACCATCGGCTTTACTTCCCTTCCGAAGGAAGCCATGCTAAGGATTTTTACGCCCGAAAAAAATCCATCGCCCTCCGCCGGGTTTGAACCCGCGACCTCCGGAACTAGAGGATAGCATGGTAACCACAACACCATGGAGGGCGACTGATACTGCGCACCACTGGTCCTATAGTAAATGATTTCTATTTTAAGCATGTTTTCCATCGTCTCTTGAGACTTTGAATTCAAGTATCTCCCTTTTAGGACCACTTAAAAGCGGCCACAGTAGTAATAGTCCCGGATGAGCCAATTGTTTTAACGATAATCCTGCCGCTAGGGGCGCTAGTGTCGCTAGTGTCGGTGCGTGCGACGGCGGCGGCGGTAAGTTTGAAAAGCGCCCTGAGCGTTAGGATTATCGTTAAATCGGTTGGCTCATCCGGGACGAGTTGAAAGAATTGAGGAAGTGACGTGGAGTGTTTTGATTGGTTCGTTAATTTGGGGTGGGAGATGGAGGAAGGGAGATGGAGGAGTATGGAGGTCGCGTGATGGAGAGGAGCTGGGTGGCGAGGTGTTGTGTGTGCGGAGGTCGGTACTGAAATGGGGGAAAAGATGGGGAGCGAGGGATAAAAAGTGTAAAGGAAAGTGACGTGTGAAGTTGTGATTGGTGGGAATAAGAAGTGATGTTATTGGTGGAAAGGAGCAAATGAAGGTTGTTGATTGGTAAGAATAAGAGGGATTATGATTGGTGGAAAAGAAAAAGTTGTGGGAGTGGGGTATGTTGGAGGTGATGGGAAAGGTGAGTTTTGCTAGCAGCAAGATTTGCAAAAGCCTGTCTTGAACTGATCAGCAATTTTTGAACGTCGGATGGTAGTTTTCTTGAGTGGATAGAGAGATGGGGGCGATATGAGATGCGGTGGCGAAAATGGGGACTAGACAAGGTTGTTGAGACAAGAGGTTTAAGGACGAGGAAATTTGGAGGTTAGTGGTGAACACGGCGGTCGCAAGAGGTGGGGGTAAGGAGATGCAGTGGTGAGAATGGGAACTAAAAGAAGATGGGGGTAGCAAGAGTTTTAGAAGAGTAGATTTTGAGGTTAAAATAGTGGGAACTAAAAATGGCGGAGGGTCTACGACAAGGAGATGCGGTGAGAACTAAACAAGATGGCGGTCGCAAGAGGAGGGTAAGGAGATTTGAGGTTACAGTACGAAAACACGAAAGGATATATTCCTACGCCAAGCAGGTCCGAAAAATAATTATGCGTGTGGTACTTACCTGTTACCGGTGTGGATGCGTCACCAAAAGCGCGGCACGCGAGGCGGAAAAATAAAAGCAAACTGTTTTTGAAAATGCTTAACCAGCTTTAAGATCAACCAACATCACTACGCACTGATATACCTAGGTTTTTAAAGCGGTACAGACACCCTTTGCAGAGGCGTAATTTAACTATACCAAAAACCTGGTACTGGACCATCGTGATGGTCGCTAGCGTACGTAGGAGCAGGGTTCTCAAGCCGGTCGAAAGCGGTCAAAAACGTGTACGACGTAGGTGTTCGCAGTAGCTGCTGTCGAGTCAACCGTCGAGGTGTGAATAAACGAGATCTGTTCTCGCCGGCAATTTGGTTCGGAGATGTGAGCAGCGGCGAGGTGTTGTCTGTGCGGAGGTCGGGACTGAAAGAGGGAAAAGATGGGGAGCGAGGGATAAAAAGTGTAACAGAAAGTGACGTGTGAAGTTGTGATTGGTGGGAATAAGAAGTGATTTTATTGGTGGAAAGGAGCAAATGAAAGTTGCTGATTGGTAAGAATAAGAGAGGTTATGATTGGTGGAAAGAAAAAGGAATGGGGTATGTTGGAGGTGATGGGAAAGGTAAGTTTTGCTAGCAACAAGATTTGCAAAAGCCTGTCGTGAACTGATCAGCAATTTTTGAACGTTGGATGGTAGTTTTCTTGAGTGGATAGAGAGATGGGGCGATATGAGATGCGGTGGCGAAAATGGGAACTAAACAAGGTGGTTGAGACAAGAGGTTTAAGGACGAGGAAATTTGGAGGTTAGTGGTGAACATGGCGGTCGCAAGAGGTGGGGGTAAGGAGACGCGGTGGTGAGAATGGGAACTAAAAGAAGATGGCGGTAGCAAGAGGTTAGAAGAGTAGATTTTGAGGTTAAAATAGCGGGAACTAAAAATGGCGGAGGGTCTGCGACAAGGAGATGCGGTGAGAACTAAACAAGATGGCGGACGCAAGAGGAGGGTAAGGAGGTTTGAGGTTACAGTACCAAAACACGAAAGGATATATTCCTACGCCAAGCAGGTGCGAAAAATAATTATGCGTGTGTTACTTACCTGTTACCGGTGTGGATGCGTCACCAAAAGCGCGGCACGCGAGGCGGAAAAATAAAAGCAAACTGTTTTTGAAAATGCTTAACCAGCTTTAAGATCAACCAACATCACTACGCACTGATATACCTAGGTTTTTAAAGCGGTACAGACACCCTTTGCAGAGGCGTAATTTAACTATACCAAAACCTGGTACTGGACCATCGTGATGGTCGCTAGCGTACGTAGGAGCAGGGTTCTCAAGCCGGTCGAAAGCGGTCAAAAACGTGTACGACGTAGGTGTTGGCAGTAGCTGCTGCGGAGGCAACCGTCGAGGTGCGAATGAACGAGATCTGTTCTTGCAGGCAATCTGGTTGAGAGATGAGAGGCGCGGTGGTAAAAATGTGAACCAAATAAGATGGCGGAGGCACGAAGTTGAGGTTAAGGAGCGGCGAGGTGTTGACTGTGCGGCGGTTGGGGTCTGAAAGAGGGGGAAAGATGGCGAACGAGGGATAAAAAGTATAACAGAAAGTGACGTGTGAAGTTGTCATTGGTGGGAATAAGAAGTGATGTTATTGGTGGAAAGGAACAAATGAAAGTTGCTGATTGGCGAGAATAAGAGAGATTATGATTGGTGGAAAGAAAAAAAGGTGTGGGAGTGGGGTATGTTGGAGGTGATGGAAAAGGCAAGTTTTGCTACCAACAACATTTGCAAAAGCCTATCCAGAACTCATCAGCAATTTTAAATAACTAGTGTTTCGGGGGTTTTCTCTGGTTGGTAGACGAATGCAAGCTGTTTCTACCATACTTATATTATTCGTCTTTTTCCTTTTTTTTTTTTTAAATGACTAGTTTTTTTTTTTTTTTTTTTTTTTTTTTTTTTGGGAGTTTTCTGCGGATGGTAAACAAATGCAAGCTCTTTCTGCTTTTTCATAGGTTTTCCCTGGTTGGTAGGCGTTTTCTGTACTGGTTGACGAAGGCGTTTCTAATTTTGGAGGTTTTCTCAGGTTTTTAGCGGTTGTCCCTGCCCGGTAGGCAAATGATGAAGTTTTACCTTGTCGGCGCACGGATACTAGGCACGTACTGGCGCGCACACACACACACACACACACACAGAGAGACAGACAGACACACAGACAGGCACACACACACGGACATGTTTCCAAAAATGCTTTTTTTTTTTTTTATTCAGGAGGTCTCAAAACGTGTATTTCCGGTGAAATCTCGGTATCGAATTTTTGGGCGGAATGCAATACTTCCCCTACTTACTATACGTAGTAGAGAAAGTAAAAAAGTATTGAAAAATTTAAGGAAATAACAAGCAATATCTCAAAAGTGTACTATCTTGTTTTCAAGGGTTTTCCAGATCGGTAAGCGTTAGAATACTCTTAGAGCTTTTTTCAGGTTTTTTAGCGGTTGTCCCTGGCCGGTAGGCAATTGATAAAGTTTTTCTATAACGACGTCGTTTTGGCTTGTGGCGCACGGTTCCTAGGCACGTACTCGCGCGCGCGCGCACACACACACACACACACACACACACACACACTAAAATAGTAGCGTATAAAAAAACTGATTTGTTACACTCACATAACTTTCTCTACTCTTGTACAATCTAATTGGTAGCTTTTAAGCGATAGTCAAATATTTTAACGCTGGTTGCTATGTGGCGAATTCCATTCTGTTTGCATGTTCAGGACATAAAAAAAATGAATAAACGAATTTGAGAAAAAGTATAAGTATTGGAAAATTTAAGGAAATAACAAGCAATATCTCGAAAACGGTTCACTCAACAAAAGAAACGTATATGACATAAGTTGTGTATTTTAACGCGATCTACATTTTTTGTGTAGTAAAATTTTGTCTATCTCTTATGGTTTACCAGTTATGCAAAAAAGTCGTTCACAATGAAGAATATTTTTGGAGACATTCCCAGAAAATTCGAGATATACATTTTATTTGACATGACAATATCTTAAACATATTATGTTTTAATCAAAATCGTTAGAGCCGTTTTTGAGAAAATTAAAATTTTCGAAAAATGTTCCATGTAAAGGGTAGTCTGGGGTGGGGGGATTTTCTTGAAAACCTTCGTGTCGCATCTCTGGAAGATACTGAACCTAAATACCAAGTTTGGTGTTTATCCGACTGTTCGTTTTTGAGTTATGCTGTTCACAGACACACAGACACACAGACAGACACACACACGGACATGTTTCCAAAAATGCTTTTTTTTTTTTGGATTCAGAGATTCTCAAAACATGTATTTCCAGTGAAATCTCGGTAACGAATTTTTGGGTGGAATGCAATACTTCCCCTACTTACTATACGTAGTAGAGAAAGTAAAAATGAATAACGCATTTGAGAAAAAGTATAAGTATTGGAAAATTTAAAGGAAATAACAAGCAATATCTCGAAATACGGTTCACTCAACAAAATAAATGTATATGGCATAAGTTGTGTATTTTAACGCGATCTACATTTTTTGTGTAGCAAACTTTTGTCTATCTCTTACGGTTTATCAGTTATGAAAAAGTCGTTCACAATGAAGAATTCTTTTGGAGACATTCCCAGAAAATTCGAGATATACATTTCATTTCTCTCGACATTATCTTAAATATATGATATTTTCATCAAAATCGTTAGAGCCATTTTTTAATACAAAGAGAACGGGATTTCACAAGTGAAACAGTACTGTGATAACGATACCACTGAAACAAAAAAAAAAATCTGATGTGTAACACTCACATGACTTTCTCAACTCTTGTACAAAGTATTTTTACAAACGCTTATTCCCCATCTAGTTCATGTTAATCGAGATAAACATTTGCAAAATCTATTTTATTGCTAATTTTCTTGTATAAAAAAAAAATCTGATGTGTAACACTCACATGACGTTCTCTACTCTTGTACAAAGTATTTTTACAAACGCTTATGCTCCATCTTGTTCATGTTAATCGAGATAAGCATTTGCAAACTCTATTTTATTGCTAATTTTCTTGTAGATGTAGGGGAAAATATATTTACAAGGGGAATATAGAAAAACAGTAGCCTTTAAGCACATACATATCTCTTAATAGCTGGTTGCTATGTGCAACACCATTCTTTTTGCCACAGATTAATACTGTTTGCATATCAAAGACAAAAAAAAATGAATAACGAAGTCCCATTTGAGAAAATAAATATTGGAAAATTAACAAACAATATCTCGAAAACGGTTCACTCAACAACAAAAATGTATATTACATAAGATGTGTATTTTAACGCGATCTACATTTTTTGTGTAGTAAAATTTTGTCTATCTCTTACGGTTTTTCAGTTATGAAAAAGACGTTCACAATGAAGAATACTTTTGGAGACATTCCCAGAAAATTCGAGATATACATTTCATTTCTCACGACATTATATTAAACATACGATATTTTTCATCAAAATCGTTAGAGCCATTTTTTTTAATACAAAGAGAACGGGATTTCACAAGTGAAACAGTACTGTGATAACGATACCAACAAAACTAATTATTATTCACCCACTGAAACACATAAAAAAAATCTGATGTGTAACACTCACATGACTTTTCTCATCTCTTGTACAAAGTATTTTTACAAACGCTTATTCCCCATCTAGTTCATGTTAATCGAGATAAACATTTGCAAACTCTGTTTTATTGCTAATTTTGTTGTAGATGTAGGGAAAATATATTTACAAGGGGAATATAGAAAAACAGTAGCCTTTAAGCACATACATATCTCTTAATAGCTGGTTGCTATGTGCAGTACCATTCTTTTTGCCACAGATTAATACTCTTTGCATATCAAAGACAAAAAAAAAAATGAATAACGAATTCCCATTTGAGAAAATAACTATTGGAAAATTTAAGTAAATAACAAGCAATATCTCGAAAACGGTTCACTCAACAATAAAGATGTATATGACATAAGTTGTGTATTTTAACGCGATCTACATACTTTCGTACTCACCTATAAGATATAGAGGGTAGAGGTCGTACGAACGTAGCACTTTGAGAATCTATATTCAACAGTTGGTGTTACTCCTTAGAAAGGAAGTATCTGCTGATTTTTATTTAATTCTTTACATTTTACATAGCACGTATGCACTGGCACAACACAAAAGCACTACACACAATACTCAGTTTTAATATTTGCACTAATAACATCAGGAATAACTGAAGTCTGCAAACAGTCATTTCCCATGTGCAGCCTTACGTACAGAAAACGTGTGTGGCTGATCTATGTGTAAAAAGAGCCTGAGAGCGGATGTACGTCAGCGGTAAAATCTTTTAAATGCATTTTTATTGGCGATGGTAGAAATCGTGCAGTGGTGGATCGTGAAAATTCATATAAATGGATGTATCACCTCATAATAAGCCTCTATATACCAAGAATATTGAGTTTTTAAAAAGTCAGCAACTGTACCTGTGTTTCTATACGTGAACGTCAGATGGCAGCTTCGATACGTGTCCACGGAGACCTTAGTGCTAGGCAACTGTACCTCTGTTTCTATACGTGAACGGCAGATTGCAGCTTCGATACGTGTCCACGGAGACCTTAGTGCTAGGCAACTGTACCTCTGTTTCTATACGTGAACGGCAGATTGCAGCTTCGATACGTGTCCACGGAGACCTTAGTGCTAGGCAACTGCACCTCTGTTTCTATACGTGAACGGCAGATTGCAGCTTCGATACGTGTCCACGGAGACCTTAGCGCTAGGCAACTGCACCTCTGTTTCTATACGTGAACGGCAGATTGCAGCTTCGATACGTGTCCACGGAGACCTTAGTGCTAGGCAACTGTACCTCTGTTTCTATACGTGAACGGCAGATTGCAGCTTCGATACGTGTCCACGGAGACCTTAGTGCTAGGCAACTGTACCTCTGTTTCTATACGTGAACGGCAGATTGCAGCTTCGATACGTGTCCACGGAGACCTTAGTGCTAGGCAACTGCACCTCTGTTTCTATACGTGAACGGCAGATTGCAGCTTCGATACGTATCCACGGAGACCTTAGTGCTAGGCAACTGCACCTCTGTTTCTATACGTGAACGGCAGATTGCAGCTTCAATACGTGTCCACGGAGACCTTAGTGCTAGGCAACTGTACCTCTGTTTCTATACGTGAACGGGAGATTGCAGCTTCGATACGTGTCCACGGAGACCTTAGTGCTAGGCAACTGCACCTCTGTTTCTATACGTGAACGTCAGATTGCAGCTTCGATACGTGTCCACGGAGACCTTAGTGCTAGGCAACTGCACCTCTGTTTCTATACGTGAACGGCAGATTGCAGCTTCGATACGTATCCACGGGGACCTTAGTGCTAGGGAACTGCACCTCTGTTTGTATACGTGAACGGCAGATTGCAGCTTCAATACGTGTACACGGAGACCTTAGTGCTAGGCAGCTGTACCTCTGTTTCTATACGTGAACGGCAGATTGCAGCTTCGATACGTGTCCACGGAGATCTTAGTGCTAGGCAGCTATACCTGTTTCTATACGTCAACGGCAGATTGCAGCTTCGATACGTGTTCACGGAGACCTTAGTGCTAGGCAACTGTACCTGTGTTTCTATACGTGTCCACGGAGACCTTAGTGCTAGACAACTGTACCTCTGTTTCTATACGTGAACGGCAGATTGCAGCTTCAATACGTGTCCACGGAGACCTTAGTGCTAGTGCTAGGCAACTATACCTCTGTTTCTATACGTGAACGGCAGATTGCAGGTTCGATACGTGTCCACGGAGATCTTAGTGCTAGGCAACTATACCTGTTTCTATACGTGAACGGCAGATTGCAGCTTCGATACGTGTCCACGGAGACCTTAGTGCTAGGCAACTGTACCTGTGTTTCTATACGTGAACGTCAGATGGCAGCTTCGATACGTGTCCACGGAGACCTTAGTGTTAGGCAACTGTACCTCTGTTTCTATACGTGAACGGCAGATTGCAGCTTCGATACGTGTCCACGGAGACCTTTCGCTTCAGGTGACAAAATAACACTAGGCACTTGTGTGCCGTGGTGTAAGCCGCAATCACGGTATTGGTAGCGTGGATCTCCTTGGGGCTCTCCTCGGAGTTACCTCAACACCACGTACATGACCTGGTTCGTCACGGGTACGCAGGTCTGCACTACCACTTCCTCGGCGTTGAGCAGGCCCAGGAGGCGATCGTACCGGTACACCAGCTAGCACGTGGACATGTTATCGCGCTGTGGTGTTGCGTGTGCGAGGTATGGAAACTCAAGGACGCAAAACATGCACGACCGAGGGTTAAAAAGCAGAACAAGTAGTGACGTGGAGCGTTGTGATTGGTGTAAATAAGACGATCTCTGATAGGTGGACAAATTGAAATAACGTGATGTGATAGGCGAAAATAAAATCAAAGGTGATTGGATGAAAAATGACGAGAAGGAATTAGCGGTGAATTTGTGAACTAAGATGGCGAAGATTTTTTTTTTTTAAAAAAAAAAGGATAATATAAGTACGGCAACTGTAACGGTTTACGGCAAACGCGCGCCGCGCAATGCGTCACGCCCGGGCAATAAAACAAAAATCATATTGAGCAAGATGCCCGGCGTGACGCATTGCGCGGCGCGCGTTTGCCGTAAACCGTTACAGTTGCCGTACTTATATTATCCTTTTTTTTAAAAAAAAAAAAATCTTCGCCATCTTAGTTCACAAATTCACCGCTAATTCCTTCTCGTCATTTTTCATCCAATCACCTTTGATTTTATTTTCGCCTATCACATCACGTTATTTCAATTTGTCCACCTATCAGAGATCGTCTTATTTACACCAATCACAACGCTCCACGTCACTACTTGTTCTGCTTTTTAACCCTCGGTCGTGCATGTTTTGCGTCCTTGAGTTTCCATACCTCGCACACGCAACACCACAGCGCGATAACATGTCCACGTGCTAGCTGGTGTACCGGTACGATCGCCTCCTGGGCCTGCTCAACGCCGAGGAAGTGGTAGTGCAGACCTGCGTACCCGTGACGAACCAGGTCATGTACGTGGTGTTGAGGTAACTCCGAGGAGAGCCCCAAGGAGATCCACGCTACCAATACCGTGATTGCGGCTTACACCACGGCACACAAGTGCCTAGTGTTATTTTGTCACCTGAAGCGAAAGGTCTCCGTGGACACGTATCGAAGCTGCAATCTGCCGTTCACGTATAGAAACAGAGGTACAGTTGCCTAACACTAAGGTCTCCGTGGACACGTATCGAAGCTGCCATCTGACGTTCACGTATAGAAACACAGGTACAGTTGCCTAGCACTAAGGTCTCCGTGGACACGTATCGAAGCTGCAATCTGCCGTTCACGTATAGAAACAGGTATAGTTGCCTAGCACTAAGATCTCCGTGGACACGTATCGAACCTGCAATCTGCCGTTCACGTATAGAAACAGAGGTATAGTTGCCTAGCACTAGCACTAAGGTCTCCGTGGACACGTATTGAAGCTGCAATCTGCCGTTCACGTATAGAAACAGAGGTACAGTTGTCTAGCACTAAGGTCTCCGTGGACACGTATAGAAACACAGGTACAGTTGCCTAGCACTAAGGTCTCCGTGAACACGTATCGAAGCTGCAATCTGCCGTTGACGTATAGAAACAGGTATAGCTGCCTAGCACTAAGATCTCCGTGGACACGTATCGAAGCTGCAATCTGCCGTTCACGTATAGAAACAGAGGTACAGCTGCCTAGCACTAAGGTCTCCGTGTACACGTATTGAAGCTGCAATCTGCCGTTCACGTATACAAACAGAGGTGCAGTTCCCTAGCACTAAGGTCCCCGTGGATACGTATCGAAGCTGCAATCTGCCGTTCACGTATAGAAACAGAGGTGCAGTTGCCTAGCACTAAGGTCTCCGTGGACACGTATCGAAGCTGCAATCTGACGTTCACGTATAGAAACAGAGGTGCAGTTGCCTAGCACTAAGGTCTCCGTGGACACGTATCGAAGCTGCAATCTCCCGTTCACGTATAGAAACAGAGGTACAGTTGCCTAGCACTAAGGTCTCCGTGGACACGTATTGAAGCTGCAATCTGCCGTTCACGTATAGAAACAGAGGTGCAGTTGCCTAGCACTAAGGTCTCCGTGGATACGTATCGAAGCTGCAATCTGCCGTTCACGTATAGAAACAGAGGTGCAGTTGCCTAGCACTAAGGTCTCCGTGGACACGTATCGAAGCTGCAATCTGCCGTTCACGTATAGAAACAGAGGTACAGTTGCCTAGCACTAAGGTCTCCGTGGACACGTATCGAAGCTGCAATCTGCCGTTCACGTATAGAAACAGAGGTACAGTTGCCTAGCACTAAGGTCTCCGTGGACACGTATCGAAGCTGCAATCTGCCGTTCACGTATAGAAACAGAGGTGCAGTTGCCTAGCGCTAAGGTCTCCGTGGACACGTATCGAAGCTGCAATCTGCCGTTCACGTATAGAAACAGAGGTGCAGTTGCCTAGCACTAAGGTCTCCGTGGACACGTATCGAAGCTGCAATCTGCCGTTCACGTATAGAAACAGAGGTACAGTTGCCTAGCACTAAGGTCTCCGTGGACACGTATCGAAGCTGCAATCTGCCGTTCACGTATAGAAACAGAGGTACAGTTGCCTAGCACTAAGGTCTCCGTGGACACGTATCGAAGCTGCCATCTGACGTTCACGTATAGAAACACAGGTACAGTTGCTGACTTTTTAAAAACTCAATATTCTTGGTATATAGAGGCTTATTATGAGGTGATACATCCATTTATATGAATTTTCACGATCCACCACTGCACGATTTCTACCATCGCCAATAAAAATGCATTTAAAAGATTTTACCGCTGACGTACATCCGCTCTCAGGCTCTTTTTACACATAGATCAGCCACACACGTTTTCTGTACGTAAGGCTGCACATGGGAAATGACTGTTTGCAGACTTCAGTTATTCCTGATGTTATTAGTGCAAATATTAAAACTGAGTATTGTGTGTAGTGCTTTTGTGTTGTGCCAGTGCATACGTGCTATGTAAAATGTAAAGAATTAAATAAAAATCAGCAGATACTTCCTTTCTAAGGAGTAACACCAACTGTTGAATATAGATTCTCAAAGTGCTACGTTCGTACGACCTCTACCCTCTATATCTTATAGGTGAGTACGAAAGTATGTAGATCGCGTTAAAATACACAACTTATGTCATATACATCTTTATTGTTGAGTGAACCGTTTTCGAGATATTGCTTGTTATTTACTTAAATTTTCCAATAGTTATTTTCTCAAATGGGAATTCGTTATTCATTTTTTTTTTGTCTTTGATATGCAAAGAGTATTAATCTGTGGCAAAAAGAATGGTACTGCACATAGCAACCAGCTATTAAGAGATATGTATGTGCTTAAAGGCTACTGTTTTTCTATATTCCCCTTGTAAATATATTTTCCCTACATCTACAACAAAATTAGCAATAAAACAGAGTTTGCAAATGTTTATCTCGATTAACATGAACTAGATGGGGAATAAGCGTTTGTAAAAATACTTTGTACAAGAGATGAGAAAAGTCATGTGAGTGTTACACATCAGATTTTTTTTATGTGTTTCAGTGGGTGAATAATAATTAGTTTTGTTGGTATCGTTATCACAGTACTGTTTCACTTGTGAAATCCCGTTCTCTTTGTATTAAAAAAAATGGCTCTAACGATTTTGATGAAAAATATCGTATGTTTAATATAATGTCGTGAGAAATGAAATGTATATCTCGAATTTTCTGGGAATGTCTCCAAAAGTATTCTTCATTGTGAACGTCTTTTTCATAACTGAAAAACCGTAAGAGATAGACAAAATTTTACTACACAAAAAATGTAGATCGCGTTAAAATACACATCTTATGTAATATACATTTTTGTTGTTGAGTGAACCGTTTTCGAGATATTGTTTGTTAATTTTCCAATATTTATTTTCTCAAATGGGACTTCGTTATTCATTTTTTTTTGTCTTTGATATGCAAACAGTATTAATCTGTGGCAAAAAGAATGGTGTTGCACATAGCAACCAGCTATTAAGAGATATGTATGTGCTTAAAGGCTACTGTTTTTCTATATTCCCCTTGTAAATATATTTTCCCCTACATCTACAAGAAAATTAGCAATAAAATAGAGTTTGCAAATGCTTATCTCGATTAACATGAACAAGATGGAGCATAAGCGTTTGTAAAAATACTTTGTACAAGAGTAGAGAACGTCATGTGAGTGTTACACATCAGATTTTTTTTTTATACAAGAAAATTAGCAATAAAATAGATTTTGCAAATGTTTATCTCGATTAACATGAACTAGATGGGGAATAAGCGTTTGTAAAAATACTTTGTACAAGAGTTGAGAAAGTCATGTGAGTGTTACACATCAGATTTTTTTTTTTGTTTCAGTGGTATCGTTATCACAGTACTGTTTCACTTGTGAAATCCCGTTCTCTTTGTATTAAAAAATGGCTCTAACGATTTTGATGAAAATATCATATATTTAAGATAATGTCGAGAGAAATGAAATGTATATCTCGAATTTTCTGGGAATGTCTCCAAAAGAATTCTTCATTGTGAACGACTTTTTCATAACTGATAAACCGTAAGAGATAGACAAAAGTTTGCTACACAAAAAATGTAGATCGCGTTAAAATACACAACTTATGCCATATACATTTATTTTGTTGAGTGAACCGTATTTCGAGATATTGCTTGTTATTTCCTTTAAATTTTCCAATACTTATACTTTTTCTCAAATGCGTTATTCATTTTTACTTTCTCTACTACGTATAGTAAGTAGGGGAAGTATTGCATTCCACCCAAAAATTCGTTACCGAGATTTCACTGGAAATACATGTTTTGAGAATCTCTGAATCCAAAAAAAAAACAGCATTTTTGGAAACATGTCCGTGTGTGTGTCTGTCTGTGTGTCTGTGTGTCTGTGAACAGCATAACTCAAAAACGAACAGTCGGATAAACACCAAACTTGGTATTTAGGTTCAGTATCTTCCAGAGATGCGACACGAAGGTTTTCAAGAAAATCCCCCCACCCCAGACTACCCTTTACATGGAACATTTTTCGAAAATTTTAATTTTCTCAAAAACGGCTCTAACGATTTTGATTAAAACATAATATGTTTAAGATATTGTCATGTCAAATAAAATGTATATCTCGAATTTTCTGGGAATGTCTCCAAAAATATTCTTCATTGTGAACGACTTTTTTGCATAACTGGTAAACCATAAGAGATAGACAAAATTTTACTACACAAAAAATGTAGATCGCGTTAAAATACACAACTTATGTCATATACGTTTCTTTTGTTGAGTGAACCGTTTTCGAGATATTGCTTGTTATTTCCTTAAATTTTCCAATACTTATACTTTTTCTCAAATTCGTTTATTCATTTTTTTTATGTCCTGAACATGCAAACAGAATGGAATTCGCCACATAGCAACCAGCGTTAAAATATTTGACTATCGCTTAAAAGCTACCAATTAGATTGTACAAGAGTAGAGAAAGTTATGTGAGTGTAACAAATCAGTTTTTTTATACGCTACTATTTTAGTGTGTGTGTGTGTGTGTGTGTGTGTGTGTGTGTGTGCGCGCGCGCGCGAGTACGTGCCTAGGAACCGTGCGCCACAAGCCAAAACGACGTCGTTATAGAAAAACTTTATCAATTGCCTACCGGCCAGGGACAACCGCTAAAAAACCTGAAAAAAGCTCTAAGAGTATTCTAACGCTTACCGATCTGGAAAACCCTTGAAAACAAGATAGTACACTTTTGAGATATTGCTTGTTATTTCCTTAAATTTTTCAATACTTTTTTACTTTCTCTACTACGTATAGTAAGTAGGGGAAGTATTGCATTCCGCCCAAAAATTCGATACCGAGATTTCACCGGAAATACACGTTTTGAGACCTCCTGAATAAAAAAAAAAAAAAAAAAAAAAAAAAAAAAAGCATTTTTGGAAACATGTCCGTGTGTGTGTGCCTGTCTGTGTGTCTGTCTGTCTCTCTGTGTGTGTGTGTGTGTGTGCGCGCCAGTACGTGCCTAGTATCCGTGCGCCGACAAGGTAAAACTTCATCATTTGCCTACCGGGCAGGGACAACCGCTAAAAACCTGAGAAAACCTCCAAAATTAGAAACGCCTTCGTCAACCAGTACAGAAAACGCCTACCAACCAGGGAAAACCTATGAAAAAGCAGAAAGAGCTTGCATTTGTTTACCATCCGCAGAAAACTCCCAAAAAAAAAAAAAAAAAAAAAAAAAAAAAAAAAAAAAAAAAAAACTAGTCATTTAAAAAAAAAAAAAAGGAAAAAGACGAATAATATAAGTATGGTAGAAACAGCTTGCATTCGTCTACCAACCAGAGAAAACCCCCGAAACACTAGTTATTTAAAATTGCTGATGAGTTCTGGATAGGCTTTTGCAAATGTTGTTGGTAGCAAAACTTGCCTTTTCCATCACCTCCAACATACCCCACTCCCACACCTTTTTTTCTTTCCACCAATCATAATCTCTCTTATTCTCGCCAATCAGCAACTTTCATTTGTTCCTTTCCACCAATAACATCACTTCTTATTCCCACCAATGACAACTTCACACGTCACTTTCTGTTATACTTTTTATCCCTCGTTCGCCATCTTTCCCCCTCTTTCAGACCCCAACCGCCGCACAGTCAACACCTCGCCGCTCCTTAACCTCAACTTCGTGCCTCCGCCATCTTATTTAGTTCACATTTTTACCACCGCGCCTCTCATCTCTCAACCAGATTGCCTGCAAGAACAGATCTCGTTCATTCGCACCTCGACGGTTGCCTCCGCAGCAGCTACTGCCAACACCTACGTCGTACACGTTTTTGACCGCTTTCGACCGGCTTGAGAACCCTGCTCCTACGTACGCTAGCGACCATCACGATGGTCCAGTACCAGGTTTTGGTATAGTTAAATTACGCCTCTGCAAAGGGTGTCTGTACCGCTTTAAAAACCTAGGTATATCAGTGCGTAGTGATGTTGGTTGATCTTAAAGCTGGTTAAGCATTTTCAAAAACAGTTTGCTTTTATTTTTCCGCCTCGCGTGCCGCGCTTTTGGTGACGCATCCACACCGGTAACAGGTAAGTAACACACGCATAATTATTTTTCGCACCTGCTTGGCGTAGGAATATATCCTTTCGTGTTTTGGTACTGTAACCTCAAACCTCCTTACCCTCCTCTTGCGTCCGCCATCTTGTTTAGTTCTCACCGCATCTCCTTGTCGCAGACCCTCCGCCATTTTTAGTTCCCGCTATTTTAACCTCAAAATCTACTCTTCTAACCTCTTGCTACCGCCATCTTCTTTTAGTTCCCATTCTCACCACCGCGTCTCCTTACCCCCACCTCTTGCGACCGCCATGTTCACCACTAACCTCCAAATTTCCTCGTCCTTAAACCTCTTGTCTCAACCACCTTGTTTAGTTCCCATTTTCGCCACCGCATCTCATATCGCCCCATCTCTCTATCCACTCAAGAAAACTACCATCCAACGTTCAAAAATTGCTGATCAGTTCACGACAGGCTTTTGCAAATCTTGTTGCTAGCAAAACTTACCTTTCCCATCACCTCCAACATACCCCATTCCTTTTTCTTTCCACCAATCATAACCTCTCTTATTCTTACCAATCAGCAACTTTCATTTGCTCCTTTCCACCAATAAAATCACTTCTTATTCCCACCAATCACAACTTCACACGTCACTTTCTGTTACACTTTTTATCCCTCGCTCCCCATCTTTTCCCTCTTTCAGTCCCGACCTCCGCACAGACAACACCTCGCCGCTGCTCACATCTCCGAACCAAATTGCCGGCGAGAACAGATCTCGTTTATTCACACCTCGACGGTTGACTCGACAGCAGCTACTGCGAACACCTACGTCGTACACGTTTTTGACCGCTTTCGACCGGCTTGAGAACCCTGCTCCTACGTACGCTAGCGACCATCACGATGGTCCAGTACCAGGTTTTTGGTATAGTTAAATTACGCCTCTGCAAAGGGTGTCTGTACCGCTTTAAAAACCTAGGTATATCAGTGCGTAGTGATGTTGGTTGATCTTAAAGCTGGTTAAGCATTTTCAAAAACAGTTTGCTTTTATTTTTCCGCCTCGCGTGCCGCGCTTTTGGTGACGCATCCACACCGGTAACAGGTAAGTACCACACGCATAATTATTTTTCGGACCTGCTTGGCGTAGGAATATATCCTTTCGTGTTTTCGTACTGTAACCTCAAATCTCCTTACCCTCCTCTTGCGACCGCCATCTTGTTTAGTTCTCACCGCATCTCCTTGTCGTAGACCCTCCGCCATTTTTAGTTCCCACTATTTTAACCTCAAAATCTACTCTTCTAAAACTCTTGCTACCCCCATCTTCTTTTAGTTCCCATTCTCACCACTGCATCTCCTTACCCCCACCTCTTGCGACCGCCGTGTTCACCACTAACCTCCAAATTTCCTCGTCCTTAAACCTCTTGTCTCAACAACCTTGTCTAGTCCCCATTTTCGCCACCGCATCTCATATCGCCCCCATCTCTCTATCCACTCAAGAAAACTACCATCCGACGTTCAAAAATTGCTGATCAGTTCAAGACAGGCTTTTGCAAATCTTGCTGCTAGCAAAACTCACCTTTCCCATCACCTCCAACATACCCCACTCCCACAACTTTTTCTTTTCCACCAATCATAATCCCTCTTATTCTTACCAATCAACAACCTTCATTTGCTCCTTTCCACCAATAACATCACTTCTTATTCCCACCAATCACAACTTCACACGTCACTTTCCTTTACACTTTTTATCCCTCGCTCCCCATCTTTTCCCCCATTTCAGTACCGACCTCCGCACACACAACACCTCGCCACCCAGCTCCTCTCCATCACGCGACCTCCATACTCCTCCATCTCCCTTCCTCCATCTCCCACCCCAAATTAACGAACCAATCAAAACACTACACGTCACTTCCTCAATTCTTTCAACTCGTCCCGGATGAGCCAACCGATTTAACGATAATCCTAACGCTCAGGGCGCTTTTCAAACTTACCGCCGCCGCCGTCGCACGCAGCGACACTAGCGACACTAGCGCCCCTAGCGGCAGGATTATCGTTAAAACAATTGGCTCATCCGGGACTATTACTACTGGCCACTGTCACATTGATGTTATAGATCAAGCTAGGATTTTTTTAGAGGGGGCAAAAGTAGTTCGAAAAGAAAGATACCTGTGTCCCGGCTTTCTCTCCCATAGACCCAAGTTTGAGAAACAAATATTCACAAATTTGAGTAATTCACTAATAAATCTAATTCGTTACGTGCATAGATGTTTAAAACGTGTCAAACGACAGAAATTGCAAAAATGTGAAAATTTTGTATTTTCAATTTTTTTTCCTTGGAGGCATCCAACACTGGGGAAAAAATGAAAAGTAACTCCGGTCAACTTTCTTTTCGCCACAAGTTATTTTGGTTGTAAGTTATCTTTCAAGTTGTTCTGAGATCTTGCGCGCGGATACTTGTAGCCTTAGTGCGGGGCAAAGTTTATTATCCCGTCCCATCCGCGGTTGTGTTGATACATTGACGAAGGAATAAAGTACTTTCTTTCCATTAGTTCTATGTATCCAAGCAGCGTGGTGTATGTTAATTCCTCCTGAACATTATTTGGGGAATAAGTGTATTAATTATGATTTATCCAACTGATGTAACGTCTGTATGAGTATATTATGTGTATGTATATTTACGTCAATTCAACAAGGACGTAATAATTCTTTAAAAGTTTGGAGCAATATGAGAAGTATTTGTAATAAAGTTTATGTTCAAATTGTGTTCTACGTTCTCATTAGAAAACTGTTTAAACATGCATAATATTGTGTTTTTAATTCTTGGTATTACGCATTTCACTTGTGAATTCCGAAAATTATAATAAATTTCCCAAGGAAAATTAGACAATTATAACGAATTTCACAACAACAAATTTCAAAGTAAAAAAAATAATTCATATATCCCCCACTATCGTATTTGTCTATCCTTTCTATAAACCCTCAGCGGGATGGCTCAGATGGTAACGTCTGTAGCCTGCATTCAGAAGGTCGTGGGTTCGATTCCTACGGCCGACCCTCCTGACCCATGTTTTTTCTTCCGGAGTTTCCCTGGGTCGTTAGGCGAATGCTGGGAAGGATCATTACATCCCCCGAATTTCTCTCTCCCTCATTCATCTTTCCCTTTCGCGTTACAGGTTGACTCTGGGGCTGTGTGTCGGTCGGCTGAAGACAGATGGCAGAGGCTTACGCGTTGGAACTACTCCTCGGCCCCGTGAGGTGGCGGCCGTTCGTGCCTCCGCGACTGGGTCGAACTTTCCCGGTACCGCTAGAGGGGAGCTTGTGAGCCACCGTTCCAGTGGCTTGGGAGGGCCGTCGCTGAGCGCTCTTCGGCCGGGCGGTCAAGCTGTAACTCTTAGGGAACTCTGTACATCTGACCGGCTGCGTCTGCCGGTCCTGCAGCCCATATGTATGTGCTTCCTTCATCTCATCCGTTCAAAAGATCCCTTGCGGGTCGAGGTGCTAGGTATCCCCTCCGTCAACCAATCCTATTCCTAATCGTAACTCTTCTTATAAAGCTTATTTTTCTATGTACTTCATATTAATCGAGACGAATATTTACAAAAATGGTTTCATTACACGTTTCATTGTAGATACAAGGTGATAAAGGAGGTTGAAACGATAGTCAATTCTAGAAAGCAAATGCTATATGCTGGCTTGGAAATTCCATAACCTTGGCATGATATCGCGAGAAGCAGAAGAATGTGGCTTAGCATTTTGATAAATATAAAGAATTGGAAATTTCAAACCAATAGCAACGGATATCTCTGAATCAGTTAATGCTGCAAAATACAATATATTTTTTATAAACTGATGTTTAACGTTTTTGTAAGGTAAGATTTAGTCTGTTTCGTAGATTAAGCACTAAACCAAAATTGTATAAAACGCATTCACAATGAAGGCTACCCACAACAAATTTAAGATATACATTTTATTCGTCCAGGAAGTAACTTTAATTCAAAATTCTTAGGGACACGCTTATGAACATGAAAGATAAAGTAATATTTTCCATGTAAAGGATAGTTTTCGATGAGAAAACTTTATTGAAAACCTTTGTATCATATCTTTGGAAAATCCTGGACTTAAATACCGAGTTTGGTAGTTATCCGACTTTACGTTTAGTAAGTAGAGGTAGTATTGCATTCCAACCAAAAATTTGATAAGAGATTTCACCCGAAATGCACGTTTTGAGACCCCTGAATACAAAAGCTTAGTTTTAAAAAGCTCTGTGTGTATGAACAGCATAGCTCAAAAACTAAAATTTTTATGAATACCAAACGTGGTATTTAATTCAACATTTCCAATGATGTGATACGAAGGTTTACAAGTAAGACCCCATCCCAAAATACCCTTTACATGAAAAAGATTCGTTATTTCTTGTTTTCTCCAAAATGGAACGGTTTTAAATAAAATACCATATGTTTAAAATATTCGTATGTCTAATAAAAGGAATACTTGAAGTTTTCTATTTGCGACTGACTTCTATAATTGGTAAATCGTAGATTTCGTTAAAGCACTCAATGTATCAAATAAATTGTTTTATGGCGTTAATAATTTTCAAAATTTTCTTTGTTACTGGTTTGAAGTTTCAAATACCTTTACTTTTGTCACGTGGTAAGCTACTATTCATTTTTTCTCACGGTCATTTAGGCATGCGACCCACTTTTTACTTTCTCTACTACGTATAGTAAGTAGGGGAAGTATTGCATTCCACCCAAAAATTCGATACCGAGATTTCACCGGAAATATATGTTTTGAGACCTCCTGCATCCAAAAAAAGCATTTCTGGAAACATGTCCGTGTGTGACTGTGTCTATCTGTGTGTCTGTGTGTGTGCGCGTGAGTGCGTGCGTGCGTGTCTGTGAACAGTATAACTCAGAAACGAACTCTCGGATAAACACCAAACTTGGTATTTAGGTTCAGTATCTTTCAGAGATGCGACACGAAGGTTTTCAAGAAAATCCTCCCACCCCAGATTACCCTTTACATGGAACATTTTTCGAAAATTTTAATTTTCTCAAAAATTGCTCTAACGATTTTGATTAAAATATCATATATTCAAGATATTTTCATGACAAATGAAACGTATATCTCGAATTTTCTGGGAATGTCTCCAAAAGTATTCTTCATTGTGAACGACTTTTGCATAACTGGTAAACCATAAGAGATAGACAACATTTTACTACACAAAAAATATAGATCGCATTAAAATACACAATTTATGTCATATACTTTTTGTTGAGCGAACCATTTTCAAGATATTGCTTGTTATTCTGTTAAATTTTCCAATACTTATACTTTTTCTCAACTAGGAATTCGTTATTCATTTTTTTGGTCCTGGTAATGCAAAGAGAGTGGAATACTGCACATAGCAACCAGCTCTTAAAATATTTGACTATCGCTTAAAGCCTACCAATTCCCCTTGCATCTACAAGAAAATTAGCAATAAGATTATCATCTCGATATCTCGATTAACATGAAGCATATGGAGAATAAGCGTTTGTAAAAATAGGTTGTACAAGAGTAGAGAAAGTCATGTGAGTGTAACACATCAGATTTTTAAAACCTGACTATCGCTTTAGCGTAAGTATCCTTATACCTTCAATGAAATGTGTATTGACGGTTTATTTCCTCAAACAAGTAACTTTTATAGGAATATTTTGTAGAAAAGTGAACATAGAAAGTCACGAGAATGCAACACATCCGACTTTTTTTTTAACATGTATGCTCTAAAAGCTCATAAATTTTGAATTAAGAGGCTTCTATGATTTTTCAGAAGTTGGTTAACCTTCTTAAAGTCGCATTACTAGTAAGTCACGATGCAAAATACACCAGATTGATTTGAGTACTAAATTGAGAGTACGTTTTATCTTCCCGTTAGTACAAATAGTTCACAGTAGAGTGACCACCCATGTTAGTGCTATAACACATGCCTGCCTTGTAGTGTGGGCCGATTTATGCTCAAAGATCAAGTTGATCTTGTCGCAATAAAGTACAACATGCAAATGCTAAGACACCCACAGATATACATTTTCTGCGAAACATTATATAATTCTCGCTGTGATGAGTCAGTCTCGCCTACATGGTATGGGAAACACTTTCTAGAGATTCTACTAATTTGTTGGCAAATTTGTTATTGTTATTGCTTGGATGCTTAGTGAAAACAAATTGCCGTTATTCAAATTATGTAACGGTTTCTTCTCCTTATCCATAACACGTTCACATTCATAACGAACAGTAGAGTTATAAACCAACGTTATTTATCATTTTAAAAATATACTTCAACAGCAGGCAAACTCAACTATGCTTTTTATTTCTTATTTTTTACAACCGCTTCAGAATCTGTATTCAGTATATACAAATTTAACCTAACTATTTTCCTTTTTCTATCACTTGACTTATATGACAGTTTGCTTTCGACACGAAAGTTTGATATCGATGTTTCACTGAAATACACAGCTTGCAGCACCTAATGTCACCCCCCTCCACAAAAAAAACATATAGAAGTACAGTTTTAGAAAAATTAAAACCCTGTACTAATGCAAGGCGAAGACTATCTAGGTATTCCAGCATCTCTAAATTATCCTTTACACACAACACCTTTCACTGTATGCTATTACTTTTTCTACCACGTACATAGTAGGTAGAGAAGGTATTGCATTCCACCCAAAAATTCGATACCGAGATTTCACCGGAAATACATGATCTGAGTCCCCCTGAATCCAAAAACGAAAGACATTTTAGAAAAAAATCCATATGTATGTGTGTGTGAACAGCATAACTCAAAAACGAAAAGTCGGATAAGTACCACACTTGGTATTTGGGTTCAGTACCTTCCAAAGATGCGACACGAAAATGTTCAAGAAAGTCCCTCTACACCAACCACCTTTTGCACGGACCATTTTTTGAAATTTTTTATTTTAAAAAAGGGTTAACGATTTTTATTAATATATCATATATTAAAGATATTTAGATGACAAATAAAATGTGTATCTTAAAATTTCTGAGAATAGCCTGTGAAATCCTCTTTATTCGGATGAACTTTCTTACAATCTTGTATAATTGGTAAACGTTAAGCGATAGACGAAAATGTAACATATAAAAGATGCAGATCTCTTTAAAAACACACAATTTACTTAAAATAAGTTTTTCTGTGGCATAAGCCGTTTCTGAGATATCCGTCATTAAAGCTTTGAAGGGTTCAATACTTGTCATTCTTTTAAACTCCCATCGATTTTCAGTTATTTCTCGCGATATCATGGAAACAGTAAGGAATTTTAAGGCCAGCATATAGCGTCCGGTTCTTAAACATTGAATATTGCTGTACCCTTTGTATCTTATCTATAACGAAATGTGTAATGCAGTTATGTTTGCTTTAGTAGCTTTAGTAAGTATACTTTTATAACCACTAATACAGATAGAGGGTGTAGAAAGTCCTGTAAATGTATCATATCAGACTTCTTTGACAAAGTTGTTCTAACAATTTTTATTAAAATATATATAATCCTTCATTCTTACTGGGAAAACGTAAGATTTTCACTTTCTCTGCCTCATATCTATAGTACGCAAGAGGAAGTATTGATTTCCATCCAAACATTCCATGTCGAACTTTCATCGAAAATATCTTTTTGAGACCCCCTGAAACCAGAAATCAATGTGGTAAGGATATGTCTCATTTGCAAGTGTTATAAATTTTTAATGTTATGGAGCCTGTCACTTTCGTCCCCCCCAAATAAAATTCTATATTCGCCCCTGCATAGCATAATAATAGTCATAGTATGCAAAAAAACATTATTGCATTAAAATGGATTGAGGCTTTATGTACGCTCGCTTCCATATGTGCCGTCATCGCAGCTTCAGGCGGCATTCTACTGGCCTTCACAGATGAAGAATGTATAGCAAGGAGGAGGTGAGTGTATCTGTTTACCTTTTTGCACATGCAGGGGTGTCTTGTTTTGCGTGCACAGTTCTAGATTATTCGCATATGTATATATAACTTTGAGCAATCCATGTTTAAATATATAACGAAATAAAACCCTGTTTTGTGCAACATTTTCACAAAAATACTTTAATGGCAACATAATGTAAAACCGAAATACATTATACTTTTTAATCTCAAAGAGGACACATTTACTAGACATTATTTTAATAATCTGCCCATATGAAAGTTTTATATCACTGCCCTAGCAAATTGCCTTCCCACATACCCTTAATTCTTCCACGTGCACTCCGAAATATGTGCCTACATCGCGTGAGCTACAGTTATCACACACCACTGCTTGATCGAACAACAAAGGCAGAATGCTCCAGACACACCCCTCCCTGCTATGTACGCGCCCGCTGAGAAGGTTGGTAAAATGCCTCCCGAAGCTGCGGTGACGGCATATATGGAAGCGAGTGGACATCCTGTACAAATGAGCATAAAGATTATAATATGTACAACACTTACCAACTCTGAGCGTTCACAGAGTGGGTCCGCAAACTGAATTTGGATGTCAAATGGTAGAAAACGTTTCCCCACCTTTTTTCTTTTGGCACTGCTGGTGCAGTCGACTCGCAGAAACCTGCCGGGGTAAGAAACAGTTGTCTATATTAGCAATCGAATATTAGAACTCCATACCCCCAGAAATGTAAACTATTTACCTGATTGTAGCAATTATCTTACGTTGACTTGCTCACGGTTGGCGAATACAACTTGCATATGATAGGCTTACGAGATCAAGACTGATAAAAACTCGAGTTTAAAAATATATTAGGCTGATAAATCTTAACTAATTTCAGAAAAGTCAAATATTTTCTAAGAAAAAAAGAGCATGTGAAGAAAGTATGTTCATCCTTGAAAGGTGTCCAAGTATTGGTTTTTCTACCAAATGAACTTCATTAGGAAGAGAATGTCTATGTCTATAAATATTTTGATATCCACACCATGAATACTCACTGTTGGAGAAAGACTGTGGAAGGTTATCATAAGGCAGTTTTTGTAAATGTATTAAACAAGTAGCATGTCTGATTTCTGTAATGGGACGTTGTTATGCGCCGTTATGCTCACATTACCAATTTAAAGGGCCAAGTTGGTCAATAAGCCCCATTATATCATATTAAAGCTGAATATTCCGATATTGTATTGCAAGAAAACGCAAAATCGAATTTTAAGGCATCTTTAAAAAAAAGGAGTTTCCACCCTGATTTTAAAGAGATCCCCTCTAGAATAACTATCATTGGAATTGATAATCCAAAGACAGACAACCCCCCCGTACCTACTTAAGGCTGCAGCACTTGAGACAATAGCTACAATTTACCCTCCATCAGAATGGCTTCACGTCTATACGGATGGCTCGGCCCAAAATGATTGTGCAGGCTCGGGCTAGTAGAGCCTTTCCTGTAGGTAAGATGAGGAATAATTTCGACAGCGAAGTTGCCGCTATCAGTGAGGCAGCTATCGCCTTTATATCAATGAATGTACAGTGTAAAGCGGTCTTTTTATCCGACCCCACTTCAGCCATTCCTCTCTGCTCGCAAGGAAACCAACATGAGGACAATCTGGTCACTGAATGCCAAAACAGACTGTATAAACTGCAAGAATTGACAGAAGTTCGTTTGCAATGGGTCCCGGGCCACTGCGACCTTGACGGATATGAGATAGCCGACGCTTTAGCCAAGGAAGGGTGCTCAATGGAGCAGCCAGTTGTACCAATGACATACTCAAACATCAGTAGCGGCAGCTGGTAAAAGATGGGAAATGCTTGCTTCAAACCACATCCCCAACAACCTGCCCCGGGAGCTGGCAGTAGCCACCTTTAGGATGACTATAGGGCACGATTATTTGCAAAAACACCTGCATAGAATGGGTGTGGTTGATAGCCCAATTTGTCCCCTCTGCTTGCAAGAGGAAGGCACTGCTGACCATTTGGCCTCCTGCACTGCCCTGCAGACTGTTATAGTTGAAGATTCTATGGAAGGAAGGTCACGGCTGTACTGGGAGGCAAGGCGTCGAATGGCAGACCAGCCAAGGACGGGCGTTGGCTGAAGAAGAAGAATTTTAAGGCATCTTGACATCGCTAGAAGAATACGCGGATGTGTCATCTGGACCATTTGAATGGATGACAATTTGCAGGCACAATTCATTTAGCTCTCAATGCGAATTGTTAGATGCTTATGAGAGCTGTACGTTCTCTACGTGGCGTTGGAGGGACATTGTCCCTTTTACAGGTTAACACTAAAATGCGTTCAACACAAATCAAGCTTCAAAGACTTAATCGCGCGCACATGACATCGGACACTAGTGTTGGACGCTATGAAACCGAGCGAGGTGGCTCAAGCGGTAACGTCTGTGGCCCGCATTCGGAAGGTTATGGGTTCCATTTCCGTGGCCGACCTTCCTGACCAATGGTATTTTCCAGGTCGCTGAACGAATGCTGTAAAGGATCATCGCAACCCCCGTATTTCCTGTCCCTCCATTTCATCTCCATTCTCATTTCACTTCATCCTTTATCTGCTCGGTTTCTTTCAGGGTTGCAGCTGTCGGCGGGAGGTCTCGGCGTGTGCATTACAGGGGAAAAGGATGCTCTGAAGAAACCGTCATCCTCCTGGCTGCGAGCGGTCTGCGGACCGCGGGTCCTCCAGGGGATATATAAGCCCACAGGGGGGGGGGAGCGGAACCGGCTATATCAGCCACTACCCGGGGAGTTCAAATCTATAAATGGTAGGGACTCTTCCAACTGCCTATCATGCCTCCTGGTCCGACCGCCCTTTGTCTCCCCTCTAACCTCCCTCCCTCTCAGAAGCGCCCCGAGGAGCCTAGGCACAAAAGATTTGCGAGGTTGAGGTTCTAAGCCCCCTCTGCTTTTAGTCCTATCCTATGCTATCCTATCCCATAACAAATGAAAATCCAGTAGAGCATTTCACTCTGCCTCAAATACTTTTGAATTATAAATTCCAAACTCAGTAGGAACCTTACATCTTTGCTTCCCTTATAAAATATAGTCAACATCAATCATACTTTAGTTCTCCTCAAATTCCTCTTCATAGCTAAAACTCCAACCTTATGATTACTAATAATAACTTTATCTAAACGCTGTTACCTTCCCCTGCTCTTTGACGGAGTGATGAAACGTTCGTAAAAATTATCTTTGTGAAAAGTAAGCCGATATGATCATCGATCACCGCATCCGAAACTAACAAGTCTCAGGAATCTTACTTGTTGACTCTTCCTGGAAATCCACAGGTAAGCCGCTTATGTATCAGTTCGTGCGTATCTAAAACGATTGTGGCCTCACAGTCTCGTGATTAAGACCTTCAAGTCTGGCTGAAGCTCCTTAAGGCAATATATTATACTGGTGTCTGCTCACATTTTATATATAAACATATGTAATGCTGTAGCTTAATACGTTCAACTGTTTTAATTGGAACACGTAATTAATGCTGTAGGAAACGTTGGAAGCTTTCAACATTTTGGAAAAGTTTTTTTTTCAAATCTTTATTAGAAAAAGGTTTTTGAATATTGTAGAATTAGAATTCGAATAAGCTTTCCCCTTTTGGTCTTTTAACTTGTTAAACGTGACGTTTAAATGGGCGTGTGTAGCTGTATACAAATACGGCATGCAATTTTAATACTTTATTTTCTTGCAGTCCTGTTTTCTTACGTTTCTGCCACATTAAAATGTTGCTCGTGACGCAATTTTTCTTTAAAATTTTCTTTGTATATTCTTTGAAGGTGGACGAGGAAATCTGAAGTGCCTTTTACTGATATCAAGCATTATTTACGATTTAGTGTTTTAATAAATGAATATATGATTTAATTTTACATGCGTCTTTTTACTTTCTTTACTACGTATAGTTAGTAGAAGTATTGTATTCCACCCAAATATTCGATACCGACATTTCACCGGAAATTACATGTTTTTAGGCCTCCTAAATCCAGAAAAAGCACTCTTGGAAAAAGGTGTGCGTGTCTGTGAAAGCATAACTCCAAACGAAAAGTCGAATAAATACCAAACTTGGTATTTAGGTACAGTATCTTTCAAAGATACGACACGAAGATTTTCAAGAAAATCCCCTCACCCAGATTGCCCTTTACAATGAACATTTTTCGAAAATTTTTATTTTCTCAAAAATGGCTCTAACGATTTTGATTAAAATGTCATATATTTAAGATGTTTTTATGACAAATAAAATGTATATCTTAATCTACTGGGAATGTCCCCAAAAGTCTTCTTTTTGAATGGCTTTTGCATAATTGGTAAGTTGTAAGAGATAGGCAAAATTTTTCTGTACAAAAATGTAGAGCTCATTAAAGAACACAATTTATGCCATATACCCTTTCTTGTGGAGTTAACCATTTCCGAGAAATTCCTCGTTTTTGATTGAATTTTCCGATGCTTATACGTTTTCTCAAATGAGAATTCGTTATTCGTTTTTTATGTCCTGGACATCCAAAGAATGCTCCACAAAGCAACCAGTTCTTAAAATATTTGACTATCACTTAAAGCCTTATTTCAAAAATAAAGTTCTATAGTTTTCTTATTTTCTTTATGGGTAGAATTTCACATATGGCTCAGCTTTTTCTTGGAACGTTATGTACACAGAACCACGAAAATTATAATTCTATTGAAAAACTACATAGGTTGTAATTCGTAAAACTTAGCAATATCAGTAACGAGCCCTCTTAGGTAGCTCTACCGGCATCTGTGGAACAATGGCTGGTTAAACCTGAGAACGGTACTGCCAAGAAACGAACCGGGTTTCCCAAACCTCGCACCGCGGGCTAGCTATGGAGATACGCATAGTCAGTAAATAATGATGTAATCTAATGCAGACATAGATTTATCGTGTCCGAATAGGCCAAATTCCCCCACCTCCATAAATTTGCTTTGGGTTTCCATTCCTCTTGTATACTGGGGGATGCATTCTTGTTTATTGTAAGCAGTTTAAGGCTCTCTATCATAGACAAATTCAAATTGTGCTACCAGATTCAAATAAACTGGAAGAAATTCATGGAAATAACTTTATATATATATATATATATAGTGTGTGTTTGTTTGTTTGTTGATCCTACTGAACATATATATTAAGATGTCATGGCTCTAAGTAACAGTGGCATAAAGGACATTTGATATAATCACTATTTTACAAATGTTTAGCCCTGCACTAAAATATGTTGAGTAGTTCTTTTCAGTAGCTCACGAGGATAGTTTCTAAGCGTTATGACGATCTGCCTTTTGCTTTCTCTACTACGTATAGTAAGTAGGGGAAGTACTGCATTCCACCCAAAAATTCGATACCGAGATTTCACCGGAAATAAATTTTTTGAGGTCCCTTGAAACCAAAAAAGCATTTTTAGAAAACGTTCCTTGTGTGTGAATGTAAACAGCGTAATTCAAAAACGATAAGTCGGATAAACACCAAAATTGGTATTAGGTTCACCATCTTTCAAAGATGCGACACGAAGATTTTCAAGAAGTTTCACCTACCCTAGACTACCCTTTACATGGAACGTTTTTTTAAAAAAAATATTTTCTCAAAAATGGTTCTAACGATTTTTATTAAAATATTATATGTTTAAGATGCTTTCATGGCAGATGAAATACATATCTTCAAGTTTCTGGGAATGTCCCCAAAAGTCGTCTCATTCTGAATGGAATTTGCGTAACTGGTAAACCGTAAGAGATAGACAAAATTTTTCTACACAAAAAATTTAGATCCTGTTAATATACACAGTTTATGCCATATACATTTTTTGTGGAGTGAACCATTTCCGGGACATTCCTCGTTATTTGTTTGAATTTTCCAATAGTTATAGTTTTCCTCAAATTGGGAATTCGTTATTCGTTTTTACTTTCTGTACTACGTATAGTAAGTAGGGGAAGTATTGTATTCCACCCAAAAATTCCATGCCGAGATTTCACCGGAAATACATGTTTTGAGATCCCCTAAATCCAAAAAAAGCATTTTTGGAAACATGTCCGTGTGTGTGTCTGTGAAAAGCATAACTCAGAAACGAACAGTCGGATAAACACCAAACTTGGTATTTAGGCTCAGTATCTTCCAGAGATGCGACACGAAGGTTTTCAAGAAAATTCCCCACCCCAGATTACCCTTTATATGGAACATTTTTCGAAAATTTTAATTTTCTCAAAAATGGCTCTAACGATTTTGATTAAAATATCACATGTTTAAGATATTTTCATCACAAATAAAATGTATATCTTGATTTTTCTGGGAATGTCTCCAAAAGTATTCTTCATTGTGAGCGACTTTTGCATAACTGGCAAACCATAAGAGATAGACAAAATTTTACTACACAAAAATGTAGATCGCGTTAAAGTACACAATTTATGTCATATACATTTTTTGCTGTTGAGTGAACCATTTTCGAGATATTGCTTGTTATTCCCTTAAATTTTTCAATACTTTTCTCAATATTTTCTCAAATGGGAATTCGTTATTCTTTTTTTTTTGTCATGGTAATGGAAAGAGAATGGAATACTGCACATACCAAACGACTCTTAAAATATTTGACTATCGCTTAAAGTCTACCAATTCCTCTTGCATCTGCAAGAAAATTAGCAATAAGATTAACATCTCGATTAATATGAAGTATATGGAGAATGAGCGTTTGTGAAAATAGTTTGTACAAGAGTAGAAAAAGGCATGTGAGTGTATCACATCAGATTTTTCTCCTATGATTCATTTATCCCAATAAACTTTCAATATGATCTCAATATTACGAGATATCCTAGCGCAAGTATGGGCGAGCGCGTGTCGCAATCAGGAGGGTGCGGTACTGTGACGTAACGTAGATACCCCTCTATCCGAGCAGGGGCGTAATGCCATTGTTAGTTTTGAAACGCTGGAAATGCCTATTTATTAAAATGCAAGGCATGCATCAAATGAGAAAACAAAATCAAGTGCTTTATCATTATTATTCATATACTATCTCATACTTGTTATCAAACTGAACAAGTAAATATAATATGCTTACAAACTTGCAGGAAAAATGAACAAACGACACCCAATACTCACAATTTTTACAGTAAATAAATCTCTTGCTTCAATAGAAGTTCACTTACTAATTAGAGCCAGGGGTACTATCACATGCTTTTTCCTTTCTCTATCACGTACCTAGCTGTTAGACAAGGTATTGCATTCCACCAACAAATTTCGATACCAAGATTCCACAGGAAATAAAAGTTTTGAGGCCCCCCTGAATAAAACAACAAGCATTTTAGAAAAACGTCCGTGTGTGTGTCTTTGAACAGCGTACCTCAGAAAATAAATCTCGGATATTTACTTGGTATTTAAGTGCAGTAGATTTCAAAGATGTGACACAAAGATTTTCAAGAAAATTCCCCCATCGCAAACTTCCCTTTATAATGGGACATTTTTCGAATTTTTTATTTTTTAAACATGGCTCAAGCGATTTTGAATACAATACCATATTTTGATTTTCTAAAACATGGCTATAACGATTTTGATTGCAATAGGATATATTGAAGATATTTATGTGACAAGATGTGTAACTTGAATTTTCTGGGAACAGCCTGTGAAGTCCTCTTCATTCGGAAGCAATTTCGTATAATCTTGTGTAACTGATAAACGTTGAGCGATAGACGAAAACGTATTGCACAAAAAGGGTAGATGTCTTTAAAACACACAATTATTATTATTGTTATTATTATATACATCAGAGGTGGCGCAAACGTGACTTGCGAGTCATTTAGACTCGTAGGCGCCGTTCCCTCTCTGCAACCGTCCCTTTGTTTTTCATATGCTGTTGAGTGATGCAGTGCGTGTTGCATATTTGGTGACTCGCGGAAGGAAGTCGTTTTCGCCACCTTTGCCTTACATGAGTACACACACACATACATACAATGCATTTCATCATCTTTGTATGCTACAAAATATTAAAGAGCCCACTTTTTCTGTAATGTTCTAACAGTTCTTGTGGAATGCATCTTGTAATTAATTACGTCAAGCAATGTTCACTACTGAATTAGCACATCGCTTGTGTGTTGCAAACAGCAAACGAGAAGGGGAGAAGGGTGGAGATCGCTTGACACGCGGTAACACGCGGGGTCAAGAATGCCCATACCTGTTCTAGCGAATGAATACCTTAGATACACGGCTTCTAGTTAACCACACTACAGCGCTAAGGTATATCTGTTAATTCTTCTGGCTGTATGCAGCTAAGATTGCAAGGTTGAATGAGATTTGAAAAATCTGATGTGTTACATTCATATGACTTTCTTCACCCTCTATCGTTTACTAGTGTCTGCAAACTATTCTTACGAAAACTTATTTTTCTATCTATTGCATTTTAATCCAAATAAACCTTTGCAGAAATAGCTACATTACACATTTCGTTATAGATACAAAGGTAACAGTGATAGGCAAATGTTTTAGAACTGGACGCTATGCGCTGGCCTTAAAATGCCATACTGTTTCCATGCAATCGCGAGAAACAAATGAAAATCGACAGGACTTTTAAAGAATGACAAAGTATTGAACAAGTCCAACTATTAATAACAGGTATCTCATAAATTGCTGATACCACAAAAAAGTTATTAGAAATAAATTATGTTTTAAACCGATCTGCATTTTTTATATACCACGTTTTCGTCTAACTTTTAACGTTTACCCGTTATACAAGTTTATACAAAATTCCTTCAGAATAAAGAGGACTTTAAAGGCTATTCCCAGATATACATTTTATCTGTCAGGTAAGTATCTATAATAAATGGTAGTTTAATCAAAATCGTTACAGCCATTTTTATTAAATCAAAAATTTCTAAAAGTGTTCCATGTAAAGAATAGTTTAGGGTAATGGAACCTGAACTTAAATACGAAGTTTGGTATTTATCCAACTTTTCGTTTTTGAGTTATGCTATTCACAGGCACACACGCAATAGTTTTAAACATTTTTATAATTTTGATGCCTTTGTGCAAATTCCAACACATGTGTGGAACCTTGGAAGGGGTTTGAGAAACAATATTTAAAAGAGTGCTGGTACTCCCTCTTTTATGATACGAAACAGATCACTTAAAATACGAATTGAAACATCAGAAATGCAATTTCGAAACTTTTTAATACCACTTTTAAAATTAATGAGGCATGTATAAGTTAGAAATAAAATTTAATAACATAAAGTAGCGCTAGTTACAGCATATCAGAAGACCGAACGGGAGTAGATTATGAAAAAAAAAATCTGATGTGTTACACTCACGTGACTTTCTCTACTCTTGTACAAACTATTTATACAAACGATTATTCTCCATCTACTTCTTGTTAATTGAGATAAACATTTGCAACTCTATCTTATTGCTAATTTTCTTGTAGATGTAAGGGTAATATATATTTACAAGGGCAATAGAGAAATACAGTAGCCTTTAAGCACATACATATCTCTTAATAGCTGGTTGCTAGGTGCAGCACCATTCCCTTTGCCACAGATTAATACTCTTTGCATATACAAGACAAAAAAAAAAGAATAACGAATTTCCATTTGAAGAAAATAAGTATTGAAAAATTGAAGGGAATAACAAGCAATATCTCGAAAATGGTTCACTCAACAAAATATGTATATGACATAAATTGTGTATTTTAACGCGATCTACATTTTTTGTTTAGTAAACTTTTGTCTATCTCATGGTTTACCAGTTATGCAAAAGTCGTTCACAAGGAAGAATACCTTTGGAGACATTCCCAGAAGATTCAAGATATACATTTTATTTGTCATGAAAATATCTTAAACATATGATATTTTAATCAAAATCGTTTGAGCCGTTTTTGAGAAAATTAAAATTTTCGAAAAATATTCCATGTAAATGGTAATCTGGGGTGGGGGGATTTTCTTGAAAACCTTCGGGTCGCATCTCTGGAAGATACTGAACCTAAATACCAAGTTTGGTGTTTATCGGACTGTTCGTTTCTGAGTTATGCTGTTCACAGACAGACAGACAGACACACAGACGGACATGTTTCCAAAAATGCTTTTTTTGGATTCAGGGGGTCTCAAAACATGTATTTCCAGTGAATTACCGGTATCAAATTTTTGGGTGGAGTACAATACTTCCCCTACTTACTATACATAGTAGAGAAAGTAAAAACGCTAGAGTACAAACCAAAGGGCCGAATTTCGATTAGATGACCCCAGTCGAATGCAATGATAATACCTCTGCATCGGACCAATCTTCTTCTTTTTTTCTTTTCTTTCTTCTGGCGGTCAGAGGGGACTCGGTAGTGCTCCAGTGAGGGAACTATCTATGGCCCCACAAGGGGGCGCTCTTGGGAGGGAGAAGGAGATGAGAGAAGAACTGGGCACCCAGAACCAGGAGTGACGGCACAGCAATGACAGGGTCCCTGCAGTCGGATAGGCAGCCCGGGGATCCCCGTCCCACACAGAGGATTCTACACCCTGCTGAAAAGGGGGAAGGTCTTATTTACCTTCGCAACCAGCCGAAAGCCGAGGTACAGAGAAAGTTCCACAGAGAGCATCCACGCCGCATCGAAACATTATCGCCGACACCTCTAGCGCTGAAACAGACCTAACGGGGTGAAGGATGGATTAAATGAAGAATGGAAGGACATGAAATTCGGGGCTGAAAGAAACGACCGGGGAAACCCCGAAAAAACACATGGGTCAGCGTAGACGCTCGCCGGGAATCGAAACCGGGACCTCTTGAATGTGAGTCGCACGCATTA
Organism: Deroplatys truncata; assembly: GCA_030765065.1. Classification (NCBI taxonomy): domain Eukaryota; kingdom Metazoa; phylum Arthropoda; class Insecta; order Mantodea; family Mantidae; genus Deroplatys; species Deroplatys truncata. Next base: position 173,521,619 of record CM060983.1, on the reverse strand, counting down.
CCATGGCTACAGCTCGCTCGGTCGGAACAGTCTTTATAGCCTACTTTGTAACAGAAAGAAAAACAAAAAAGTTTTGCCTTTGTGTGAAATTCATGATAGCTTAATTAAAAGATATAATTCTTCTCGAAAGAATAAATAACAGTGAAATGTTAACATGGAAAGCGTTATTAGGTTGAATGTAATCCTCTGAACACTATCCTCTTGTATCCTCAGAAGATACCCGACTTCAGCAAATTATGATTATATGCAGTTGTCTATTTTGAGTCATGCAGTTCACACGAACGAACACGAATACGGGAGAGAGGGAGAGAGTGTTTTACAACAATGCTGTTTTATTAATGAGGCTCTTAACATCTATCAGGAAAAATTACCTACGTAATCGAGCTTTAAAGCGAAATTTTCCTAAATTACATAACTTGAAGGTTAGAGAAACCAATGGTTTTAAATAAAGAAAAGGAAGGGAATTGTATATCTACGTTTTACTTTCTCTACTACGTATAGTAAGTAGGGGAAGTATTGTATTCCACCCAAAAATTCGATACTGAGATTTCACTGGAAATATATGTTCTGAGACCCCCTCAATCCAAAAAAACATTTTTGGAAACATGTCCGTGTGTGTGTGTGTGTGTCTCTGTGTGTGTGTGTGTGTGTGTGTGTGTGTGTGTGTGTGTGTTCTGTGTCTGTCTGTGTACAGCAGAACTCAGAAAGGAACAGTCGGATAAACACCAAACTTGGTATTTAGGTTCAGTATCTTCCAGAGATGCGACACGAAGGTTTTCAAGAAAATCCCCCCACCCCAGATTACCCTTTACATGGAACATTTTTCGAAAATTTCAATTTTCTCAAAAATGGCTCTAACGATTTTGATTCGAATATCATATGTTTAAAATATTTTCATGACAAAAAAAATGTATATCTTGAATTTTCTGGGATTGTCTCCAAAAGTATTCTTCATTGTGAACGACTTTAGCATAACTGGTAAACCATAAGAGATAGACAAAATTTTACTATACAAAAAATGTAGATCGCGATAAAATACACAATTTATGTCATACATTTTTGTTTGTTGAGTGAACCATTTTCGAGATATTGCTTGTTATTCCCTTAAATTTTCCAATACTTTTACTTTTTCTCAAATTTGTTATTCATTTTTTTATGTCCTGTACATGCAAAGAGAATGGAATACGCCACATAGCAACCAGTTCTTAAAAGATTTGACTATCACTTAAAGGTTATCATATTCCCCTTGCATCTACAAGAAAATTAGCAATAAGATTAACATCTCGATTAACATGAAGCATATGGAGAATAAGCGTTTGTAAAAATAGTTTGTACAAGAGTAGAGAAAGTCATGTGAGTGTAACAGATCAGATTTTTTTAAATTGATATTCCGCTGTGATATCAAAGACAGGATGAGGAAATGGAAATGTTTTTGAATAGCACTTCAGAGTTATAACAGAAACGTGTGTATTAAGATTTCGAAAGTACTGGTTACATGAGGTTTCTCTCACAGCCCCCGCTTCTACAGTTATGACAACCGCAGTATTATGGCAGTGGGTGCCACTGCAGTTGCAATTAATCATTGCAATTTCCTTGTAACCTACATATCATTTAAGAAGGCGGACAAGCTGAACGGTAAATTGGCGTTAGCAAGAAAACCCGATATATGCATTCATATATCACTATTCGTTATATTTTCTGTGCGCTGTTCTAACTGCACGATACATGTTTACGTTCTCTTCTACTTACCTAAGTAGAAAAGAATGTTTTACTCAATCCAAAAATTCGATAGTGAGATTTTACAGGATATTGTGTAAATGCCTAATAAAAAAAATCCGATGCAAACACATGCATTACTTTTTCTACCTTTGAATAAAAAATACACACACATATATATGCACATACAGTGGCGTATTAATAATTTGGGGGTGTTTCATTGTCATTACCACACATATTGTTATTTGCCTTTCATGTTGACTGGGATAACGTCACTCTTGGCTGGGAGTTTTTTGCTAGTCACGAGTGGTGGGGATAGCGTCTGTCTTAGTTAGGATTCCGTGAGAAGCGGATCGCGTGTGCAAGCCGGATTTTGGATCAGTGGATATCTCCTCTCAGCTTTCATATTTAATAATGTAGGAACCCCAACTGGTTGGGAAATAAATCTAGGAATGTGTAACTGCATTTGTGTTATGGATTTTGTACAGTGAAAAACCCACGCCTTCCTCTTAACCTGCATACCACGTTTCGGTCCTCCGCAGCCAAGTCAGTATACGTCCCCACAATGTACGTGCTGGGTACTAGAAATTAATTTAATTTTCATGTGAACCTTTAGACCTTTACCCAGCATGTAACAATACATATATATATATACATACATTGAAAGGGGATATACCACACATACACACATATATATACATATTCACACAGACATATAAATCAATATTAAACAAGAATTTACATAATAATATAATTCACCAAGAAATATGTTTGAATATTTAACAGCCAAGAATTGTACAAAAGCAGATTGTAACTTAGATGAGTAAGGGACGGGTGAGGAGCTAGCTAATTCCAGGTAAAAGATTATTCTAGGTAGAGCCCACCTTTCACCGAGCTAATGAGCAAGGAACTGGTGGCAATAAGGAGAAATAGAAAGAGACAGATATAGAAAGGAAAGAGACAAGAGATATTGAATCTGCTTCCGGACGTGTCACTCGGACGCGTATGCGAAATCTTTTGGAGCAGAATATTCTCATACATAATAAGGTAACGCGGTCTGAGGACCAATTAGAAACGTCGTTCCATTTTGAGGCGCGAAGGCGAGCGTCATTCGGCTTAGGTATAAAAAGTGGAAGAAAGCCTCCAGATTTTCACCCTCTTATAGAATCTCATCGACACGCAGTGTTACTCAAATGCACGTGTTAGGTGGGTGGGAAGACGTGTGCAGTTAGATTAGGCTCCTAATTTATTATAATGGTGGGAATTGTTACGAGAAAAACTAGCCGCCCATAAATATTTATTGGATAATAAACCACATTCTTAAGGGAAATGCAGTGTATTTTAATTTACCTCATCTACGAAAACCGTGAGACCCGGGAAATTAGTTAGATAATAATTCGGAATATAGAAATCAGTAGCCACTGAGCAACAATAGCCGGGGACATGAATGCTGCAGCAGAGGGCATCAACCAGAGGAACAACGTTTTCCAACTACAACATACGTGGGTTTAAAGAAAACGTAATCCATATTTTGAGAGGTGGTAGTATGGACCAAAGCAAGAAAAATTGTCCGGTAAACATGGGTTCTAAAATACACACCGTAAGAGCTATGAGCACTCGTTCATCTTAGCTATAGTGAAACATCTCTTCCACTGTAAACTTTTTGTTATTACGTATGATCTACAGAATGCAGTAAACAAATGAGGACACATCGCTCTGTTACAGCATAGCCTCTAATGTAATCTGCTTGAAATTACCTACGACCTGCACTTGTGAACCATCGCTAAAGAAGGTGATCACCCATTCATAGTAAGGCATGCTTCTGTCCGACGTCTTAGGGAATCCCACACTCTCGCCACTCCAGGTTGGTCACGGATGCTCTGGCAGGCATCAATGACACCTTCTGTGGTGTTTGTACATCATTAATGGCGGCTACATACACCAAAGATTTCAAGATAAAACTACAATATTAAATCATTTCACAAACTTATCAAAACCCGAACCGATTCTATTAGAACTAATAAGAGTATGTGCTGCACTTACCCAGAACTGTGAATACGGTTTACAGTAGCAACACTTAACAGATTCTTACTGCATGCTGTATGCATGGACATAACAGAGTAATTGTCCTCATTTCTTTACTATCTGTTGTCGGTCGTAGGTAATAGCTTGCAGTAGAAGAAATGTTTTGAACGGGTGCTCATAGCTTTTAAGTTATGCATTTTAAAGCCCATGTTTACTGGACATTTGTTCCTTGTTTTGGTTCATACTACCACCTCTCAAAATATGGAATACATTTTTTTTAATACCTGATATACAGAATGATTCAAAAATACTTTTACAATGTTTTGGGACGGGTCCCTTACTCTGAAACAAGAAAAAGGTTGAGATAAACATATGTCCTAAAATGCTTCGTTTTCGCGTTATTAATGTATTAATGAAAGTTTAGGTTCAGCGGCTTTCCAGGTCCAACCCAACAACGTCATTTATCTGTGTACTCACTCATAGAAGGCTGTGAGACATTGTATCCCACATAGACGGCGATGTGTTGCCATGGATACCTGTTTACATTTGCCATTTGTGTACATATAGCGAGATAACTGAAAGTTTACCTATTAATCTATCTTAAACATTTCAATTGTGCACATGCTACAGTGAAAGTGTTCCGTTCAACGATGGCAGGATCTTCATTTCCTGAGCAGGCAGACATGATTTTTATGTACGGCCCGCGAATGGTAATAATGGACGCGAGCCTGCAGGATTGTATCAGAGGTCGTTTCCATAGAAGACAACCAAGTCATCCAAACTTTGGTGCTGTTTATCGTCGCGTGGCTGGTATCTACCATGAGAGATTGATAGGCAGAGGAGGACCAGTTCCATGGCCTGCACGTTCCTAATTGGTTTATGCAGCAGACAACCCGGATGAAGAAACTCTTCTTCGACGTGTCATGGAAGCCTGCAAAACCACTCGATACGGTCAGGGAGTGTATGAGAGAGTGCGACAGTCCATGATATGACGACGCAGGCGTGTCTAGATGCAAGAGGACGACATTTCGAGCATCTGATATAAGTTTATGTGTTGAACACTTCCTAACAAGCTGATGTCAAAAAGTAGATTAGTGTATTACTTTAAAATTTTTTCATTAATAACATTTTGAACTTTACTAAATCGAAAATGACGGATTTTGGGACATATGCTTACATGAACTTTTTACTTTCTCTACTACGTATAGTAAGTAGGGGAAGTATTGTACTCCACCCAAAAATTCGATACCGAAATTTCACCTGAAATTTATGTTTTGACGCCCCCTGAATCCAAAAAAGGAAGCATTTTTGGAAACATGTCCGTGTGTGTGTGTGTGTCCGTGTGTGTGTGTCTGTGAACAGCATAACTCAGAAACGAACAGTCGGATAAACACCAAACTTGATATTTAGGTTCAGTATCTTCCAGAGATGCGACACGAAGGTTTTCAAGAAAATCCCCCATCCCAGAGTACCCTTTACATGGAAGATTTTTCGAAAATTTTAATTTTCTCAAAAACGGCTCTAACGATTTTGATTTAAATATCATCTGTTCAAGATATTTTCATGACAAATAAAATGTATATCTTGAATTTTCTGGGAATGTCTCCAAAAGTATTATTCATTGTGAACGAGATAGACAAAATTTCACTACACAAAAAATGTAGATCGCGTTAAAATATGCAATTTATGTCATATACATTTTTTTTGTTGAGTGAACCATTTTCGAGATATTGCTTGTTATTCCCTTAAATTTTTCAATGCTTATTTTCTCAAATGGGAATTCGTTATTAATTTTTTTTGTCTTGGATATGCAAAAAGTATTAATCTGTGGCAAAGAGAATGGTGCTGCACCTAGCAACCAGCTATTAAGATATCTGTCGATGCTTAAAGGCTACTGTATTTCTATATTGCCCTTGCAAATACAAAACAAGGTGAACATAGTACGCCTTAAGCGATAGTCAAATATTTTTAGAACTGGTCGCTATGTGTAAAATGTAATTCTCTTTGCATGTCAAAAGATCGTTTCTGCAAATGTTTATCCTGATTAATATGAAATAGATGGAGAATAAGAGTTTGTACAAGAGTAGAGAAAGTCATGCGAGTGCAACACATCAGATTGTTTTCCTTGTTTCGGTGCAAGAAACACGCCCCCAAACGTTGTGAAAGCATTTTTTAATCATTCTGTATATATGTTATTCTATTATAGTATTCATATAAAAAGTAATTTTTCTATCCACGTTGCATTGTTCTGGATACATTTTTGCCTGCTGATGGTTTTAGAGTAAGCAGCAAATGATTAGTTATGTAGGACATTTGGAAAAAAACTAATTACATATTTATCTAGGATAACGTGACGAGCTATTGTAATGAAAAAAAATAGAATCGCAGACTTTCAAGGATATCCGTCAGGTTTAATTATCTTTCTATGTTTTTCCTACAAAATGCTTTTGTCTATTTCTTATGACGTCCCAGTTATACAAATTTCAATGAGTACAAAGAGAATTAAAAGGTTATCCTTAGTAAATTCAACTTAAACAAATTATTAGTCTTGCAAATATCTGAAACATATGGTATTTTCCATTTTTGAGGAAATAAAAAGTAACAAGAATTCTTCCATCTAAAGGGTAGTTTGAGTTGAAAAGCTGCATGTCAGTCTTTGGACTGAGCTTCAATAAGTGCTTTCGACTTTTCGTTTTCGAGATATGCTGTTCACATGAATGCACGCACGCGCGCTTTTTGGATTCCTTGGACCTCAAATCATGTATTCCCGGTAAGATCCTGATATCTAATTTTTGGCTGGAATGAAACTTCTTTCCCTACTATAATTAAGGATGACAAACGAGGAATTTAAAGTTCTACCCTTACCAAGGATTACTGTGTTCTATATAAGTTTATTTTCTAAAATAAAGTTAACCATTTTAAAAAGTTACACTAAATTAAATGCGATATATATCTTCGTAAAAATAGTCTACGTAGTCCTCTAATTTTTATTTAATTTAATCCGATAAACTATAAGAAATAGTATACAGCAGTTTATTATAAAAAGCTTTGATGTATTATGTCCAGATGACTTTCTCTACCCTTTATAGTTTATTACTGAGTATACAAATTATTATTATTACGAAAGTTTGTTTTCCTATCTACTTCATTTTGATCGAGATAAACCTTTCGTTTCACTTATAACTATTTGGTCGTCCGCAAATAGCATTGACTTAAACGAAAAATTTAGAACTTGTTTTTCATATAAATATATTTAATTAATCAAAAGTTAGTCATTTATTAGAAAATAAAAATTTTCGAGATTGATTTGAGGGAATTTTTCTGAAAATCGTGTCGCAGCTTTGGAGGGTACTGAACCTAAGTACTAAGCTTGGACGTCACTTGGCATGAGTGTAGCGAGCCTATAGTGCCAAATGGGTCTGGTCCCGCAACACTGGGCAGTTGAAAAAACAGGACAAGACGGTGTGTGGCAATTAGAGAGCTGTTACGGTGCACTGTAGTGGTGTTCTTCATTGCAACATGGCCTGTAGACACCATTTGGATGACTTCACACGGGGAAGAATATTCGGGAAACTGGAAGAAGGGCGAAGTGTGACGAGTGCTGCTCAGGAGTTTGGAATTGCTCACAGCATTGTTTCACGTGCAGGGGGAACCTTCCAAACCACAGGCACTGCTGTCCCAAGGAGAGGTGGTGGTTGACCACACTCAACTACAGCAGCAGATGACCGCTACATTGTGCAACAGGCAAGAAGGGATCCACGCCAAACAGCGGGTGCAATTGCAACCACATTTAACAGGACAGCTAGGCACGCAAACTCACGATACACAGTGGCACGGCGACTACACACAGGTGGTCTATTTGCCCAACGGCTAGTACGTTGTGTTCCATTGACATCTGTACATCGGTGGCACCGTTTGCGATGGTCCCAAGAGCCATCAAAATTGGACCAACGAGGAATGAGGTCGCGTGCTCTTTTCGGATGAGAGCAGATTCAGTCTAAGTAGTGATCTCGACGTACCCTCATCTGGCGAGAGGTGGGAGCACGTAATGAACCCACGAACATCCTTGAACATGATCGTTTTGGTGATCTGGGTGTTATGGATTGGGGAGGCATAATGTTGCATGGGCGCACAGATCTCCAAATCTTTGAACACGGTACGCTTACTGGTCAACGTTATTGTGATACTGTGCTCCTTCCCCATGTGCGTCTTTTCAGGGGTGCAATCGTCCCTGACTTCATTCTTATGGATGACAATGCGCGACCGCATCGAACAGCGCAGGTGGAGGATCTCTTGGAACGAGAGGATATTCAGCGAATGGACTGGCCTGCCAGTTCCCCCGATTTAAATCCCATCGAGCACGTGTGGGATGCTTTGGGGAGACGCATTGCAGCAGATCCACATGGACCACCGACCATCCAACAGTTGTCAACAGCGCTGGTAGAGGAATAGAACGCCCTACCACAAGAACTGTTTACCAAACTTGTGGCCAGCATGGGAGCACGATGCAGAGCATGCAGTGCTGTCCGTGGTGGTCATGCACCCTTTTAAGCACCATGTATCTGTTTCTGTAAATCTAAGGAGCCAACATATGTCGTATTGGCTTTAGTGTAGCTTATGGTCTATGAATAAAAGTGACACTTCTGTTCGTCACATTGCATATTTCGTTTAGTTGCCTACTGTAGCATATCGTAGCAGTTCCCTCTATGTATGAATCAAGTTTCATCGAGCTATGTTACTTGGCAGTGTCACAGCATGCGAAGATTACTTTCGTCCTTAGGTTTTGCAAGCAAGCAAGCGCAGGCACACGCACACGCATACGCACACGTATACGCATACACGCGCGCGCGCGTGGACCTTTTTCTAAAAATGCTGTTTTTGGGTTCAGCTTCAAAACATATATTTACGGTGAAATTTCGACATCATATTACTTTCTCTACTACGTATAGTAAGTAGGGGAAGTATTGCATTCCACCCAAAAATTCGATACCGAGATTTCACCGGAAATATATGTTTTGAGACCTCCTGAATCCAAAAAAAGCATTTTTGGAAACATGTCCGTGTGTGTCTGTCTGTCTGTGTGTCTGTCTGTCTGTGTGTCTGTGAACAGTATAACTCAAAAACGAACGGTCGGATAAGCACCAAACTTGGTATTTAGGTTCAGTATCTTCCAGAGATGCGACTCGAAGGTTTTCAAGAAAATCCCCCCACTCCAGACTACCCTTTACATGGAAGATTTTTCGAAATTTTTAATTTTCTCAAAAATGGCTCTAACGATTTTGATTAAAATATCATATGTTTAAGATAATGTCATGAGAAATGAAATGTATATCTCGAATTTTCTGGGAATGTCTCCAAACGTATTCTTCATTGTGAACGACTTTTGCATAACTGGTAAACCATAAGAGATAGACAAAATTTTACTACGCAAAAAATGTAGATCGCGTTAAAATACACAACTTATGTCATATACATTTCTTTTGTTGAGTGAACCGTTTTCGAGATATTGCTTGTTATTTCCTTAAATTTTCCAATACTTATACTTTTTCTCAAATTCGTTATTCATTTTTTTTATGTCCTGGACATGCAAAGAGAATGGAATGCGCCACATAGCAACCAGCGTTAAAATATTTGACTATCGCTTAAAAGCTACCATATTCCCCTTGCATCTACAAGAAAATTACCAATAAGATTGACATCTCGATTAACATGAAGCATATGGAGAATAGGCGTTTGTAAAAATAGTGTGTACAAGAGTAGAGAAAGTCATGTGAGTGTAACACATCAGTTTTTTTGTGTGGAATTCAATACTTTCCCTACTTACTGGAGAAAATAAAAACGCGTTTTTAAAAAAAACAATTAGGTACACAAATTAAGGCAAAATATTTTGTGGCATCGTCATTACCTTCAAGGTGCGGTATGAGATCATCTTGGAGGTTTTCCTGAACACACAATCAGATGACAGAAGATGATCGAGCGTCTCATCACGGAAGCTCAGCGGTATATCTCTACACGGAAAGTTGGAAATCCCTGTTAGAACACCGACCATAGCCTTAAGTTTCAACTTTCTAAATCTTCTTTGTTTCTTCACTTTCTGTACTGCTTACCGTTAGTAAGTAGAGGAAGTATTGCATTCCACCCAAAAATTCGATTACCAGATCTCACCGCAAATACACATTTTGACTCTTCCTGACCCCCCCAAAGCATTTTCAGAAAAAGATCTATTATGTGAATGTGTGAACAGAGAAGCTCAAAAATAAAAGTCAATTAAGGCCAAACTTTTAAGTTCAGCTTCTTTCAGGGATGCGACAGGAAGATTTTCAAGAAAACACCCCCAACTCAAACTACGCTTTAACATTAAATGTTTTTCGTTATGTTTGTTTTCTCAAAAATGAATGTAACCATTTTATGTATAATTTGTATTTTCTGGGAATGGCTTGAAAAGTCGTCTTCATTCTGAATGGTAAACTGTAAGAGATAGGCAAAATGTTACGACTCAAAAATTATGGTCACGGTAGAGCTTTTTTTTGTCGTTAACAGATTCCGAGATTTTATTTGTTATTACTTTGAATTTTCAAATACTTACACTTTTTGCTATGGAAGTCTCGTTGTCATGATACAATAAAATTAAATTTCATTCATAACATGCAATAAGCTTTTTCAAAATCTGATTGTCGCTTTATCTACTGTATTCTTATACTAATATGAAATGTCTAAATGTTTAACGCAAGCATATATCTATTAACAGAATTAAATAAAACAACTTTTGTAAAATATTTTGTAAAAGAATAAGTAGAGAAAGTCATGTGAATGCAGCACATCAGATTTTTCACAACGTCTCAACTTTCTAAATGTTCTTTGCTTTGTTTAAATTATTTAACAAGTTTAAATTCTCTGTTAAATTTTATGGTAATGCTACCATTCACTGAACTCATTTATCCATTATTTTCCACGATTACGTTGAATTGTGGAATAAACCGGTACACTCCGTGTGAGGCTCGCATTCAGGAGGTCCCGGGTTCGATTCCCCGTGGGCGCTCACTCAGACCATGGGTTTTTCCTTGTTGGTACATCTGAATGCTGGAGTGGTGTCTTCTACCAGGGATTTCCTCTCTGCTCCATTTCCTCTCATTTCATTTCTCTCTTTCATGATTCAGCTTGACTCTGACACTGTGGTTCGGTCGATGTCGGACAGATGTCGCAGAGGACTGCGAATTGGAACTTCTTGTCGGCCCTGCTAGAGGGAAGCCTGTCGACCCTACCCTAGTGGGTCACGTTTCTCCGGTCGAATTAGAGGGTCGTCTGGGATCGACCTTCCTATAGTCAAACCTGGAACTATTAGGGAATTCTGCAGTCTCTGTTGAATTGCGCCGGCCTGATCTGCAGCCCATATGTCTCCCGCGGTTCCCTCACTTCATTCGTTCTTCCCGCGGGTGTATGCATAAAAGATCTATTGGGGATCGAGGTGCTGACTGTTCCCTCAGTCAACTGGTCATAGTCATACACTATTATTAAGTTAACGATCTATTTTGCAAATGGTTAACGTCCTATAGCAAACTTAAAGTCTAATTTTCTTTGAAACAATTAAGGCAAAATATGACAACACGGAATAACCGGAATTCCACCAATCACGATATAATTTGTAATGTGCTTTGGTTTCATTTTTATTTCTACAACAAAACCCTTTTTATGAAAACCACCCAATTACACGCCAGTTTTTTCCTTGTTTTAATGCCTTATTATTAAGTTAGTAATGCCTAGAAAGAAAATTTAAATGTTATATTTTAGTAGCGTGACATGGAATATTGCCTTAAGCTAGCAGAAGCAGGGAGGTCTTCATGAATATTTAGAAGGTTAAACCCAAAACACATGTCACTATATAACGCTATGTTACACAAGCGATGTTTTATTATTAATTTTCCAGTAAGAGTACACAGAAGTTAGCTTTGTAACTCATATTTACTTTTCTTTACGTCTCTCGTGTCTCGTTTGTAGCAAAATGTTGTATTTAGTTACATGAAACACATTCATTCCTTCAATTTCTTTTTCAATCTGGGCAAATATAAACGACCTAAAAAGGGGTCTAATAATTTTAAGGATATAGTCTGATCAACAATAAAAACACTCTAAACTCGATTCCTAAAATTAAGAAGATCAACCAGTAAAATTTAAAAATTGCGCATTTCTTAAGAAATTAGTTTCATTTTTTACCAGATATTTATTGTATGTACATAACGAATTTCCATTTGGAAGTAATTCGTTGTATACCTTTAGAGAAAAATAATCATTTCTGCCCTTTTAAACACTTACAGGAAAATTTCATCGGTTCCAAAGGCATTTTTATTACAAAATTCACACATGATTTGCAAATTAAACCTGAACTGCTTAAGAAAGAAAACTGCACACCATAGCAATTTTTTATGTTTAAGACAATATATCTATGAAAATACAAATTGTATAGCTCTCTTCCGATTGCTTTCTCTTTTTACCATAAACATACAACATATAGTGCACACAACATTTTAAGAGCTATGTTAAAATGGTTAAGATATTATTTTTTTTGTTCATAATTAATCATATTTTGATACGATATCAAATGCTCCTTGGAACCTGGGTTATTCATATCACTTCCAACTTTTAATTTGACATTAGTATACAAATTTACAGAAATTGTTGTGCAAGCATTTCTTAATTTTATTTAGCTTAAGAGAAAAAAAAACTTGTTTACATATTGATTTTTTCAACTTTTAAATGTGAGTTATGGAAAAAATTAATTTAAACTGAATTGCTTAGTGTTTTAACTAGTGCGCAACAACTTTTAAAGGTAACTCTTAAAGCTATCCTGAAAATGTCAAGTTAATAGGTTATAAACTGTGAGCATTTTGAATAGTGAAACGTGCTGAAAAATAAATTGAGAAAAATGGAGTTTAAAGTTCAATGTATGCTTTGCCTAAATGAAAAAGACAAATTAAATAGTCATTAACTGTTGCTTAAAAATACTCCATACCAAAAAAAAATAATTGTGTAGCATGAAATTAGAAGTCATGAGTATAATAAAAATACAAAAAACAAAAAATTGAAAATTGTCACACTTTTTTACAAAATTTTGCAAATACATTGTCTTAATCAAAAAATCTGATGTGTTACACTCACATGACTTTCTCTACTCTTGTACAAACTATTTTTACACACTCTTATTCTCTGTCTATTTCATATTAATCGAAGTAAACATTTGCAGAAACGATCTTTTGACATGCAAAGAGAATAACACTTTACACATAGCGACCAGTTCTAAAAATATTTGACTATCGCTTAAGGCGTACTATGTTTCCCTTGTTTTGTATTTGCAAGGGCAATATAGAAATACAGTAAGCATCGACATATATCTTAATAGCTGGTTGCTATGTGCAGCACCATTCCATTTGCCACAGATTAATACTCTTTGCATATCCAAGACAAAAAAAAAATGAATAACGAATTCCCATTTGAGAAAAAGTATAAGTACTGGAAAATTTAAGGGAATAACAAGCAATATCTTGAAAATTGTTCACCCAACAAAAACAATGTATATGACATAAATTGTGTATTTTAACGCGATCTACATTTTTTGTGTAGTAAAATTTTGTCTATCTCTTATGGTTTACCAGTTATGCAAAAGTCGTTCACAATGAGGAATACTTTTGGAGACATTTCCAGAAAACTTGAGATATACATTTTATTTGCATGAAAATATCTTAAACATATGATATTTTAATCAAAATCGTTGGAGCCATTTTTGAGAAAATTAAAATTTTCGAAAAATGTTCCATATAAAGGGTAATCTGGGGTAGGGGATTTTCTTTAAAACCTTCGTGTCGCATCTCTGGAAGATACTGAACGTAAATACCATGTTTGGTGTTTATCCGACTGTTCGTTTCTGAGTTATACTGTTCACAGACACACACACGGACATGTTTCTAAAAATGCTTTTTTGCACTCAGGGGGCCTCAAAACATATATTTCCGGGGAAATCTCGGTATCCAATTTTTGAATGGAATACAATACTTCCCCTACTTACTATACCTAGTAGAGAAAGTAAAAATATAATTTTAAACGCATGTACATTTTATTTTCTATTATTATCTTTAGAGCCTGTGGTGATAATACCTAAGTATTTGGCAAGCATTTGCACAGCATAGAGAACTTTGATAAAAATCACTTAGATAATAACCAAAAAATAAATTATTTTTAAAGATAGAGAGGAGACTTTTGGCCTTAAAACTGGACTCCTGTGTATGCTGGCACTAACTGTTTCAGTAGCTATATCTTATACACCCATCCCTCTCACAAGCAATACAATTTATAATGCCTAAAATCTATCTTTGTCAGGATTTTCAAAAGTTTTCGTATGTATCACTTAAACTATACAAAAAGCGTTCCTTAAAATGCATGTAAGTAGTAGCAATAAACATCTTGTAAACGTTAACAAATAGGTTGAAATTAAAGGGTGGTAATATTTGTAAAACACAAAAGCAATAAACTTTAAAGTTAATACACTATATTTTAAGAGAAATGTACTACAAAATTCGCGTAGTAATGGCACTGTGTATTAACGACTCTTTGCTATTGGATGACAAGCAGGTAGTAGGTAAATTGGCAGCAACACCAGTGCTTTCTACCACATAAAATAAATAAGTACGTTGTAATACCTCAGAAGAAATTAATATCAGGACAAAAACATATCGGCTTTATGTATTTGGAATTAATTGTCCTTCCACACAAGCCGTGTGTTGGATAAGGTTGGAAAGGTAGAATCAGGTGAATCAGACAAAAAGATGCGAATCAGTTGGGGAATTTTATGTCGTACCGGCATGTTACCATAGTAGCCCAGTGGTTAGAGCAACCGGACGGAGACCGGGAGACACGTGATTCAAATCCCGGCTGTGGCATTGAATTTTTCAGTTATCAATTTTTCTAACTTTATGTACTTGTTGTGACCTTACTTGGATGTACCTCTTCCAAAGAAAATTATAAATAAATACTAACATATTGACGGTAATATTATTCTTCCGAAGAGTTTTAATTATGTATCTTGTACAGGCTGCACGGCTCGATATCGAGGATAACAGCTGCTAGGTGTTGGGAAGTGTTAAAAGCATCCATAATTTCCGACTCGAGAGTAATAAGATAGTCCAAGTTGAATGAAAATGAGAAAACCACCTTTTACTTCGCTGAATCATTTTTTCTTTTTTTATGTCCATCTTAATCTGCGGTTTACTACTTTTTCCAGCAATTTGCACATTGTAAAGGTTAATGCAACCGGTCTATGGTTCATTGTGCATTTCTATGGTTATTGGGAAATGATCGCTTCTAAGCGGCACCGACTAAACTAAGCAGTGAAATAAATGTGCAATATCAGGAGTATATATTGTTAGAACGATGCTGCTTTACTGTTGTGCGCTACAGAGTAATGCGTTGGTTCGGTAGAATTTAATAAAATAAAGTCTAGGTTGGGAAATGATGATTCAATTATCTTCCCTCCTTGATCAGTACTGTAACAGTCCCATATGTTGTGGCAATTGAAATCACCCAGAAATACAAATAGCTTTGGCAACTGGCTTATAAGCAAGCAGAGAGGTTTTAGTAAGTAAACAGAGCAATCGTGCTACCTCATCGAGTATAGGTAACGTTAGGTATTGTGAAGAAGTATTTTATTAGCTCCACGTATGATAGATGAAGTATTATTTGCACCACGATTTGGGCGTCAATTTGAAGTATTTTGTATTGAAGGAGTTGTATTATATTTCAACTGTTGGGGAGCCGAACTTGAAGTAGTTGGTACCGCACGTATGGTACCCGGTAGCCTTCGTCAAAAAAATTTAAACATATTAACTTTGTGATTTGACTGTTTCTTTAAATATTTAATACTTATGTTTGCCTCGGCTGCGTCAGTAGGCTTACACAGATTATAATTTTACTTCACTCCTTTTATTAATGCTTGACACGATTTAAGTAACACTTCACTGATATAGAGTGAGCTGTGAGATTCTTTTATGAATTGCTTGCACTTTTTAATACGTAAACTATTTTTGTCTCACACGAATACGTATTAAATCTCTGGAGTACGTGTCTCGCGTCTGGTTAGGAACACTGTTTACAGGCAACTGAATTGATTTCAACCGCCTAAACTTGTAAATTTCTGTATTTCAAGTCTCTGATTGGCTAATCCTACTCCAATAGAATACCTTCATTTAACTAAAGCTTTTTCTGGTTGTTGATTGACTATTTTATAAACTGTCACTAAAATTACATTATTGTTGCTCGAATAATGACTAGTAGCATTTAAACTTTCAAATGCATTATTGCCTCAAGGTTACCTCATTGTTATCTCATTGTTAGCAAGTTTTAACCTATTATTCTCACAGCTCCTACATTATTAAATTACGTAATACATTCACATAACATTATTACACATGGGCACAAAAATACACATATACAATGACTGTAATATACACTTTTTATATATTGTTCCATACACATATTGCTTTAAGGCGGGCTGTTATTGAATTTATATATTATATAATTAGACTGAAATCATTTTAGTGTTAAAAACACTGCCTCAATTGTGACGGACACTTTCCTCTCCAACCCAAAACACGGTTTCGTTACTACTGTTCCATTTGATCGATGCACAGATAGACCAGTGGTGAACTGTGGCAACATGTCTAAAGTAAAGAAGAGTTCATACATAAAGAATATCATTGCAATAAGTATAGTTTTTAGGAATTTGGCATGGGACACTTCAACGCAAATGGTGAAACTATCAGATGTAATATTAGAGCTCAAAGGACATTTAAAATATGTTAAACAACACTGTAATTGAATGAAACACAAGGAACATGTGACATTATTACAAAGGACAATGAGGGAAGTGGACTTTCAACATCTTCAGCTTCAAACTAGGGATCAGAATTTTTCTAGGATCTGTGTCATACGCTAATAACAGTGGATGTCGATTTAAAAATGTTACACCTTTCGAAGAAAAAGAAAATACAATAACTCAGACTTCTATATATTAATGCCTTAATTAAACCATGGGGTAACTTTATTGAACACTATCAATAACTAAACGTACATTATCTTTTCCTTCTAATTCTGATCTGTTATCGAAGTAGGGTGTAGAGTGTCAAACTGTACATCATATTCGATTACAACCAACACAGCAAGGTCACAAGAACTTCCACCTTCTCTCGCCATCAAACCTTGGTGCGTTCCTAACTTGATGGTTTACTTACTAAAATCCCCCTGCCTGCTTATAAGTGATGAGAGTAGGTAATGGTCTACTTTAATTCTATTAGGTAAATATAGGTTGCAAATAGAAATAGTTGTGGTCAAGAAAATTGATACTGCATTGGAGTATTCAAAGTCTGAATTAGAGAATAGTTGTATAGCATCTTAGTACTTTTCGATAAACATTGGCGGAGACTAAAAATACCTCGCTTATTACTAAGCTGTGTTAAATGTTTTCTCTACAATGTATAGTAAGTAGGGGAAGTACTGCATTCCGCCCAAAAATTAGGTACCAAGGTTTCACCGGAAATACATGTTTAGGGGTGTCCTTAATCCAAATAAAGTTTTTTGGAAAGTGTCTATCTGCCTGTCACTCTGTGAACAGCATAACTCAAAAACGAAAAGTCGGATAAATACCCGAGTTTACTATCTTCCAAGAATGCGGCACGAAGATTTTCAAGAAAATCCCCCCACATTAGACTACTCTTTACATTGAACACTTTTCGAAAATTTTGATTTTCTCAAAAATGGCTAAAACAATTTTGATTAAAATATCATATGTTTAAGATATTTTCATGGCAAATGAAATGTATATCTCGAATTTTGTGGAAATATCCCAACAAGTACTTCATTCTGAAAGACTTTCGCATAACTGGTAAACGGAAGAGATAGACAAAATTTTACAACACAAAAAATGTAGATCTCGTTAACACACACAGTTTATATCATACTTTTTTGTGGAGTGAACTATTTCCGAGATATTCCTTTTTATTTGTTTGAATTTTGCAGTACACTTTTTCTCAAATTGGAATTGGTTTTTTTATGTCCTGGACATGCAAAGAGAATGGAATGCGCCACATAGCAACCAACGCTTAAAATATTTGACTATCGCTTAAAAGCTACCATATTCCCCTTGCATCTACAAGAAAATTAGCAAGTTTATATCCATTAACATGTAGTAGGTTGAGAATAATCGTTTGTAAAAATAGTTTGTACAAAAGTAGAGCGAAGTCATGTGAGTGAAACACATCCGATTTTTACTTTCTCTACTATGTATTGTAAGTAGGGGAAGTATTGTATTCCACTCAAAAATTCGATACCAAGATTTCACCGGAAATACATGTTTTGAGACTCCTGAATACAAAAAAGTATTTTTGGAAACATGTACGTGTGTGTATCCGTGGTGTTTTGTCTGAATAGCATAACTCAGAAACGAACAGTCAGATAAACACCAAACTTGGTATTTAGGTTAATCATCTTCCAGAGAAGCGACACGAAGGTTTTCAAGAAAATCCCCACCCCAGATTACTCTTTACATGGAACATTTTTCGAAAATTTTAATTTTCTCAAAAATGTCTCAAACGATTTTGAATAAAATGCCATAAGTTTAAGACATTTTTATGGCAAATGAATTGTATATCTCGAATTTTCTGGGAATGTCTCCAAAAGTATTCTTTATTGTGAACGACTTTTGCATAACTGGTAAACCATAAGAGATAGCCAAATTTTACTACAAAAATGTAGATCGCGTTAAAATACACAATTTATGTCATATACATTTTTGTTGTTGAGTGAATCATTCTCGAGATATTACTTGTTATTCCATTAAATTTTCCAATGCTTATACTTTTTCTCAAATGGGAATTCTTTATTCATTCTTTTGTCTTGGATATGCAAAGAGTATTAATCTGTGGCAAAGAGAATGGTGCTGCACATAGCAACCAGCTATTAAGAGATAAGTCTTTCTATGCTTAAAGGCTACTGTATTTCTATATTGCCCTTGCAAATACAAAACAAGGGGAAAATAGTACGCCTTAAGCGAAAGTCAAATATTTTTAGAACTGGTCGCTATGTGTAAAATGTAATTCTCTTTGTATGTCAAGAACTTAAAATAATATTCTGTGGGAGTAAGAGAAATGAGAACGTAATAACAGTCAAAGTGATATTTGTAATACAAGCAAGGATACCGAAAACCATAACACAGAGCAAGATATGATTATATACGAACGGAAATACTGATGTGTGTGGATAAAGCAAGATGTGATTATAAACGAGCGGAAGTGCACGCGGATAAGGCTAAAATTGAGGTACAAGTGAGGCAGCACATGTTTCCAGCAAATAAACTAGAAGAAAAAAAATCTGATGTGATACATTCACATTACTTTCCCTACCCTCTATCGTTTATTAGTGGGTATACAAAGTATTTTCACTTAAGCTTATTGCTTTCTCTAATACGTATAGTAAGTATAAATATCGCATTTCACCTAAAAATGCGATATTGAGATTTCACCGGAAAACGATGTTTTGAAGCCCCATAATGCAAAAAAAAGCATTTTTAAAAAAAGGACCGTGTGTGTCTGTGAACTGCGAATTCAAAAACGAAATGCCGGATATATACCAAACTTGGTATTTAGCTTCAGTATCTTTAAAAGTTGCGACACAATGATTTTCAAGAAAATACCCCCATTCCAGACTACCCTTTACATGCAACATTTTTCGAAGTTTTTTTCTCTCTCAGAATTTGCACTAACGATTTTGATCAAAATATCATATTTTAAGACACTTTCATGGCAATTGAAAGGCATATCTAGAATTTTCTGGGAATGTCCCCAAAAATCGTCTTCATTCTGAATGAATTTTGCATAACTGGTAAACCGTAAGAGATAGATAAAATTTTACTACAAAATACACAATTTATGCCATATACATTTTTTGTGTGCAGTGAACCATTTCCTTGTTATTTGTTTGAAATTTCCAATACTTAACACTTTTTCTCAAATGGGAATTCGTTTTGTTTTTCTTTCTTTTGTTTTTGTAGGTCCTAGGCATGCAAAGAGAATGGAATGCTCCACATAGCAACCAGCTCTTAAAAGATTTGACTATCGCTTAAAGCCTACCATATTCCCCTTGCACCTACAAGAAAATTAGCAATAAGATTAACATCTCGATTAACATGAAGCATATGGAGAATAAGCCTTTGTAAATATAGTTTGTACAAGAGTAGAGAAAGTCATGTTTTCCTCGGGAAGCAGTACAATTCCTGTCGTATACTTATCATAAGGAATGGATACAATATGTAGCAGTACTAAAGATACACTATTTTCAGAACCAAACACTGAAATAAGTTCTGACGCAATTTAACAAGGTTCTATCCGGTTTTGTTCTTCAGCAGCAGTTTTAATGAAACCTTCTTTCCAAATAACACTACATGTCATCTAACTCTCTATAAAAATTGGAGCTTTTTGGTTTGAAAATCGAAGCCTCGTGATAATTGTGTAATTGTTTAATGTGCTCATTACATCTGCATTTGGAAGTAATGCAGGGTGACAACCTAACTGCAGTGTCAACCTGACAAGAATGTTATCAAGAACGTGCCTTTACTACTATCCGTAGGCTATGTTTGTGGGCATGTGAGAACTAGCGTTTCTGTACATGAAAAGTACTTTAATGGAAAGGTAGTTGTTTCCCACCATTGAGAGCCGAAATCATGAACGGCAGCACTGTGACTCACTAGTACCCGTGGGTCTTTCCTGCGTGCGGAATAGAGATACATTATGTATATCCTTTCCTTGAACTCTAGCGCATAATGTACACGCCTACACACGTAGTAAAACACGCTCATCTCTCATTATAGAACAGACATTCATATATCAACTTAAGTAAGTCTTAATAAAGATGGCTTTTTATATTCTCTTCTGGTAGAAGGCATATTGCATTCGACACAAACATTCGCTACTGTAATTTCACAATCATTAGATGTTCTAAGGGCTCCCGAGTAAAAAGCAGAAATGTATGTTTAGACTAAAAATGGTCCCCAACTTGTGAGTGTGTCTAAACAACATAACTCAAAAACAAAAATTTAGATACGTATAAATCTTACACTTAAGTAAGGACCCATTTTAAACACGGAAGGTGAGGATTAAGAAAAACCCTCGATGTTCTATTTTCTTGAAAAAGTTTCAAAAGATTTTGATTAAAATATATTTTTGAGATACTGAACACAATACATATCAAAATTTATTTGTATATAGTTTAAAGTTTTTTTCTTAATTCTAACTAATTTTTGTATAGCAGTCGAATAAAATTGTGACATTAACTATTTCCAAAATATTCGTGGTTGTTAGTTTGAATTTCCAAAAATGTCAATATTTTTTCTTTGAAGTGCTGCACATAATAATGAGTATGTAAAACCAGCGGAATGGCTCAGGCGGCAACGTCTGCGATCAGCATTCGGGAGGTCCCAGTTCGAGGTGCCCCCCCCTCAGTTCAACTACCTATACCCACGGAGTATGTAAATGAAGACTAGTTGACCATCGCCATAGTCTTCTGTATACTAGTAACTAATTAACAAGGGGTACACAGAAAGGTGTGCTTTTATATGAATAATTTGTGGATTAGATGATAATGGGTATGGAAAGACGCCTGCGAATAAATGGGGTTTTTGTTTATTTATTTATGATGTTCAACAAGTAACATTTGTGTTTTAATAAAATTCACATAATTAAACTAATTAAGTAAAACGACACTTCCATGCCAAAATATCAGTTCTCGTTAAATTTACTAAACATAAAAAGTACCTTCAAGTGGCAGTATTTGAACCTGGGAACTTCACCACTGAAGATCAAGGTGCAATTGTTGCACTACGAGTGCAAGTTGCTGCACGCACAGCAGTGCAAAGCAGTCATTTCGGCCGAAATTTATACGACGCGATGCAGTGAACAGTGGTTACAGCATAGTCTTACAACACCGGGACTGCATAACTTCTCAATCCGCAAGTGAGAAGACTCACCCGTATATAAGTGTTGTATATATACAAGTATATAATAAGTGTTGAAGTGTCCATATACTGACGTATATATCCCATGCTGCTATGTTCCAAAAGACCAATGGTGGACTGCAGCATGACAAAAATGCCACAACTTGGTGCCTAATTTGCAGAAAATTTATTTTACTATAACTTTGGCAGAGTGTTTTTAGAAGGCTATGAAAACATTTTGAAGCGCCCAATTCCGGTTTCTATAATTTTTTTTGAACAAACGATAAGATAAACTCGCGGGTTATGTTTAGCAATTTTATCTACCAGCGTTTGACTGTTAGGTGTATTGAAGTCAATATGCCAAGATGTAGTGGTAGAGCATTTTGAAAAGTGTCTACAAGTAGCGTTTCGGTAATATATAAATTGAGACAAGCAGTAACTTCAACTGTTCAGGAAATTGGTGCCTCCAGCAAAAAATTCAGCTCTAGTGCCAATTTTACTGTGAAAAATAATTTCAAAGAATAGGAATGCAATGGGTGTAGGTTAATATACCCTTGAGTTTTATGCACCATTATAAAAATGCTTGTGCATGGATTTTTTATGCTTCTAAAAGTCTAACGTTATTCGATCAAAGTTTAGATTTAGGAATGGAGGGCACTAGTCTGTTTTGTGGAATAACGAACAGATTTTCCAATATAAATGGTCATCTGTTGCTTGTAATTGAACAAGAATGTTTAGAAAATATGAACTCGGCTGTTCAGGAAGCTGAAAGCGTATGCAATAATGAGGAAGAAGTAAACACTGATTTGGATGTTTCTCGTGATGGTACATGGATGAAACGGGGACAATACATCATTATATGGAAAAACAAATTCTATAAGCATAGAAGCAGGCGAGGTACTTGACTTACAAATAATGAGTAAATATTGTGGGACATGTGCTCTACCTAACAAATTACCAAACAAAGAAGAAACGAAATGACATGCAGAACATACTAAAGAGTCCAGCAGAAACCATATGTTCAAGTGGAGGCACGGAACCTGCTGTCGTGAAAAGACTATTTCATAGATAACTGGAAAGATATTGTGTACGGTATGTCAAATATCTTGGTGATAGAAATTTGGGTGTCAACCAAGCATATGGTTTAGATTGTGAAATACAAAAACTAGAAACGAACGGGGGGATATTGATTAAATTGAAAATATAATGATGTGTTACACTCACATGACTTTCTCTACCTTTGTACAAACTATTTTTACAAACGCTTATTCTCCATATACTTCATGTTAATCGAGATAAAAATTTGCAGACCCTATCTTATTCCTAAGTTTCTTGTAGATGTAAGGGGAATAAGTATTGAAAGATTTAAGGGAATAACAAGCAATATCTCGAAAATGGTTCGCTCAACAAAAAAATGTATATGACATAAATTGTGTATTTTAACGCGATCTACATTTTTGTGTAGTAAAATTTTGTCCATCTTTTATGGTTTACCAGTTATGCAAAAGTCGTTCACAATGAAGCATACTTTTGGAGATATTCCCAGAAAATTCAAGATATTCATTTTATTTGTCATGAAAATATGTTAAACATATGCTATTTTAATCAAAATCGTTAGAGCCATTTTTGAGAAAATTAAAATTCTCGAAAAATGTTCCATGTAAAGGGTGATCTGGGGTGGGGGGATTTTCTTGAAAACCTTCGTGTCGCATCTTTGGAACATACTGAACCTAACCTAAATACCAAGTTTGGTGTTTATCCGACTGTTCGTTTCTGAGTTATGCTGTTCACAAACAGACACACAGAAACATACAAACATGTTTCCAAAAATGTTTTTTGGATTGAGGGGGTCTCAAAACATATATTTCCGGTGAAATCCCGGTATCAAATTTTTGGGTGGAATACAATACTTCCCCTACTTACTATACGTAGTAGAGAAAGTAAAAATGGAAACTAGATAGTTGAAAGGAAAAGAAATTAGAATATGGCAAAGTTTTGGGTGGCATAAGAATACTCACAGAGAGAGATTACATAAAACATAGACATATTGTAGCCAGGAAATTAGAAATAATTCATAAAATGCAACAGCCAGTGGGGTCAATATATTTTTATTAACTGTCCACAGCATAGTTTATGGAATTCTCAGGCTGAGTAACATTTCAATAACGGCCTACCAGAAGCTGCAATGAAGGTAATAAAGTCCACATTTAGATGTATAGCAAATTAACCCACAGACTTAGTTTTGAACCTGGAATATTTACTACAAATATTCTAAAAATCGTCAATGGCAGTAGAATTCTCACTACAATTAGAACCGTAAATAAATCAAATCAGTAAACTAGACAGGTGAAGCCACTTAGGAAAAGAAAACAGCAAGAGGTAGAGGAACATCAGGACTATGGAAGTCGCCACCATTAATGTCAATTATAAAAAGGTACCGTTTTCCAAACATTAGTATTATGTTTAGCTTAAGCCTCACTATTTACACCTTTTACTTTATCTGCTACCTATCAATAGCAGGTAAGAGGAATATTTTATTTCACCCAAAAATTCGATGTTCATATTTCACTGGAAATACATGTTTTGAGGCCGCTTGTGTAAAAAAAGCACTTTTAGAAAATGGTCCGTTCGCGCGTGCGAGTGTATGAACCGCATAACTCAAAAACAAAATGCCGGATTCACCTTTTTATTTAAGTTCAATATCTCATAAGGATGCGACGCAAAGATTTTCAATGAAATCTCCCTATTCGCGCTTTTACATAGCAACGTTTTGAAAATTTTAGATTTTCTCAAAAATGTCTCAAACGATTTTGATTAAAATACCAGATATTTAAGATATAAACACGACAAATAATATGTATATTGTGAATTTTCTGGTACTAGCCTGTGAAGTTCTTTTCATTCGGAATGTATTTTGTATAATTTCGTATAATGGGTAAACCATAAGCTGTAGACAAAATATACTACACAAATTGTAGATCATATAAAACATAAAATTTATTCCAAATAACCTTTCCGTTATATTCGTTATTATTGGTTTCATTTTTCAATGGCTAGTCACTTTGTTCAAGTATCCAGTCTCATTATTCAATTGTTTCTCGCGATATTATGGAATTTTAAGACAAGCATAATATAGTGACATTTGACTATGGATTAAACGAAATGTTTAATGAAACTATTTTTGCAAAATTTTATTGCGATTAACATGAAGTAAATCGAAAAATAAGGGTTCATAGGAAAAGTCTGTAAAGCTATATAGAAATAAACTATAGTATAGTGAAAATCATCAAATTTTATATTTTCTTTTATGTACCGTTCTTCGAACACTATTACAGATATAGAAGTGAAGCTTGCTAACTTTGTTTTAGATACCACTTGAGGCAGTATTTTTAACACTTAAATGATTTCAGTCAAATGATATAATATAATTCAATAACAGCCCGCCTTAAAGCAATATGTGTATATAATAATACATAAAAAGTGTGTATTACAGTCATTGTATATGTTTGTATTATTGTATACATGTTCAATAATGTTATGTGAATGTATTACGTAATTTAATAATGTAGGAGCTGTGAGAATAATAGGTTATAAGTTGCTATCAATTAAGTAACAATGAGGTAACCTTGAGGCAATAATGAATTTTAAAGTTTAACAATACTACTAGTCATTATTGGGGCAAAAATAATGTAAATTTTGAGACATTTTATAAAATAGTCAACCAACTACCAGAAAAAAGCTTAAGTTAAATAAAAGTATTCTATTGGATTAAGAATACCCAATCAGTGACTTGAAATACAGAAGTTTACAAATTTAGGCGGTAGAAATCAAGTCAGTTGCTTGTAGACAGTGCTCATAACTGGACAGTTGGTTGTAGACAGTGTTCCTAACCGGACACGAGATGTGTCCTCGAGAAATTTAATACGTATTCGTGTGAGACGAAAATAGTTTACGTGTTAAAAAGTGCAAGTAATTAATAAAAGAATCTCACAGCCCTGTACATCAGTGAAGTGTTATTTAAATCGTATCAAGCATTAATAAAAGGACTGAAGTCAAATTAAAATCTGTGTAAGCCTACATTCTTCAGTCGCACCACAACCCTGCAAAGAGAAACGTCTCTAGCTAATACTGACTCAGCCGAGGCAAACATAAATATATAATATTTAAAGAAACAGTCAAAATTATAAAGTTAATTTTAGGGTGGAGGCAAAGGCCACCGGAAAGTACATTTGGGGCGAAGGCTACCGGAAAGCGGGTACTATACGTGCGGTTGCAACGAACTTCAAGTTCGGCTCCCCAACAGTTGAACTACAATACAACTACTTTCTCAAATTGGCTCCCAAAGCGTGGGGCAAATAACGTAAATACAACAAAATTGGAGAAAATTTTAATTAACATATTTATTATAAAACACACGAAATATTCGGATATGTGTTGGTTAATTTTCAAATTCTGATCCACGGCTTGAATAATCAGTCTATTCTTGCATGCCTTAGCAACCTGCATGAACACATTGGTTTTCTAGAAAAGGTACTTTAAATGTGTTTATATTTAATTGTCAATTATTTTCCTTACAGAATCTTAAAATCTTTTAAATCTCTTCAGTATATTTATGGTAATGTCTAAAATGGTAGTGCCAAAACTCGTGCTTATATCTTAAAAGTTACCGAAGTTATGAGCATTTGTGTGATAACATGTTTCTTTACACAAGAGCACCCTTAACAATGTTTCCCAAGAATTCCACCAAAGTAGTATTGGAATGTGCGCTGAAGGGAAACTGCTGTACAGCAAACGAGGCATTTTTGTAAGGGCGTGTTACTTTGAGATGTATCAAATCAGAGAATTTAGTTATTCCTGAGAAAAAGTACAAGTTGACATTTCAAGTCCTCCAGGTACCCGGTGTGCGGTCTCTATAAGGAACGACTCACGCATGCGTGTTCGCCACCCATTTCCAAGCACATAATTCAATCAACGCCTATAATTAGGGCAAAAAGAAACAAATAACCATACTATCTAGCTCCAGTTTTAGGAAACGCATGCTTCCTAGAATAAAGCAATTTATATACACAAAATTCATTGGAAAAAGCATTTTAAGCTTAGCAGGCAGCTATTTGCTTCTAAGAATAGCGACAATATCCAATTAGGTGGATGATCTACTATGCATCTCTTGCACAGCTCTTCAATCAAAGTTAGGACTGAAGTGCTGTAATACTTAAGAAAGCAACAAACACGACTATGAATTCATTTTTACTTTCTCTACTACTTACATAAGTAGGGGAAGTATTGTATTCCACCCAAAAATTCGATACCGAGATTTAACCGGAAATACATGTTTTGAGACTCCCTGAATCCAAAAAAAGCATTTTTGGAAACACGACCGTGTGTGTGTGTATGTGTGTGTGTGTGTGTGTGTGTGTGTGTGTGTGTGAACAGTATAACTCAGAAACGAACAGCGGATAAACACCAAACTTGGTATTTAGGTTCAGTATCTTCCAGAGATGCGACACGAAGGTTTTCAAGAAAATCCCCCACCCCAGATTACCCTTTACATGGAACATTTCTCGAAAATTTTAATTTTCTCAAAAATGGCTCCAACGATTTTGATTAAAATATCATATGTTTAAGATATTTTCATGACAAATGAGATGTATATCTCGAATTTTCTGTGAATGTCTCCAAAAGTATTCTTCATTGTGAACGACTTTTGCATAACGGTAAACCATAAGAGATAGACAAAATTTTACTACACAAAAATGTAGATCGCGTTAAAATATACAATTTATGTCGTATACATTTTTTTGTTGAGTGAACCATTTTCGAGATATTGCTTGTTATTCCCTTAAATTTTGCAATACTTACTTTTCTCAAATTCGTGATTCATCTTTTTTATGTCCTGGACATGCAAAGAGAATGTAATGCGCCACATAGCAACCAGCGCTTAAAAGATTTGACCATCGTTTATAACCTTCCAATTCCCCTTGCATCTACAAGAAAATTAGCAATAACATTGACATCTCGATATCTCGATTAACATGAAACATATGGAGAATAAGCGTTTGTAAAAATAATTTGTACAAGAGTAGAGAAAGATTTTTTATTAAAGTCGTACAGACATCACAATAACACGTTTAATGTTAGCACCAGCTCAAGTTAAAAAGCTTTCATTTCTTCGTTGCATCTTTGTACATATTGTTCATACAGCTTGACCCCGTGCTGTGATTTACAGGGTAGGTAATTAACCAATTTTAGCTGGTATTTCTCTCGGAAGTATTTGAAACCATATTTTAATTGCACGTATATCTCAATTGCAGGACTTTTTAAATTTGTTCTTATTTAAGGGAACATTGTGATACAAAAATAGCAAAAAACGTTATTTTTTAAGAAGAACTGTTTTTAAAAGAAACAGTGTCTTCAACATGTCTAGGATGTATCCAATAAATAATATTTGAAATCCGCCTGGAAATTGGTGTAGTCTAAATTAATAAATGAAGAGCAATACCTTCAATAGCTGTGTTCCAAAACTTTATACAGCTTTTTCTCCATGTAGCAATTTTTTCGAGTAAACTTTTTTGTAGTAAATACGGGGTTATTCAAAAAGAAGGAACAGACTTTAAATATTTATTTCTAATGAACGACAATAGATGACATCACTGAAGAGGAAAGTTCAAAATTTTATTTTATGTGTTCAAAATGAGCACTATTTGTTATGCGAGAACGACCGGTGCTTTTCCGTTTGCATACGCAACCATCTCCTACGAATTTATTGTATCAATTGTAAATTTTTATGATGAGGCGGCTCGTTGTTGAACTTACAATGAAATGCACGCTGTAATGAAACAATGGATTCACTCTTTGCATAATGCAGCACACAACACGACTTATCCTATGGCGTTGCCATTTTCTCGTAAACAAACCAGCGCCGTTATGGGAACTGAATGGAACTAATAGGTGGGGGCTTAAAGCTTTGAACTTTCCTCTATTCAATGATGTGCCGTTTGTGTTGCTATCTATTGTCATTCATTAAAAATGAATATTTAAAATGTGTTCCTTCTTTTTGAATAACCCTATACTGATGAAACAGGCTGAAATTTTCAGGACATGTAGAAATAACTTGTTAAAGAAAACTGTGGATTGCTTTGTGGATTGTTCTCATACATACAAGTATATGCTGTTTCTTCTTTGTGATTATTAGTAATATTTTTATTTAGTTCTAAACACAAAAAGTTCATATTTCTAATAAATATTAATATTTTGGAAAAACTACACAAGTTTATTGCATACGAATATAACAATTAGTACAACAAATTTCACACCACTACTGTAATTCTAAATTGTATAAAGTGTGCCTTTTATACTTCCAAAAAAATATAATAATGTTTTAATTCCAATTGTTTTCAATCTAGAGCAATTAAAGTTTTACCAACAATATTGTGCCAGGTACAGTTTAAGTAGAAGTGTCATTAAAACTAGTTGACTAGGGAAGAAAGTCCATTTGATACCAGAGTGTTACCTTAATATGGCTTTAAGTGTTACAGAATGTAGCAACGGTTGTTCTAATAGGCTAATGCATGTAGTAGTCAGATGGATGCCTTATGTGCGTTTGTCTCCCAGTACCATCTTTTTATTTATAAATACTTTAATTTGTGTATGATTTGAGTGTACAATTGAAATATCCACTGTGGCATTTAGGTGCCTGTTGAGGGAAACCATGAAGATATTCTGCGGCTTTCCTTAGGCAAGTAATGATGCTATCGACTTAGGTGTTTCGCTGGTTACATTTCTTTTTCTTTGTTTAGTTTTATTTATGGACGCTCTTTAACTACTGTGGTCCTTAGCGTCCCATTCAATATCGGGCGTGAAAGACCGGTAATTTTGCTCAGAGGCCTCTTTGTCAGACCTGAGGTTCTTTTACGTGCCCTAAATCTACGACAAGGGATCACCGGCTTTACTTTCCTTCCGAAGGAAGCCATGTTAAGGATTTTTACGCCCGACAAAATCAATCGCCCTCCGCCGGGTTCTGGTTACATTTATTGCTGTTTCTACTCTGCTTTGGGTTTTGCATTACGAAAATATTCAAAGTAATGAATTAGTACGTTATTATCTATACGATCCTAAAACAAACTCGTCCAAGTAATTCAAGCATAGTAATAGTTCGCAAAATAGACAAACAGCACAAATAGGTTGCCTGGGAAGTTATTTACTTTCTCTAATATTTACCAGTAGCAATAGAATGAGAGAGCTGGCGCACAGAGAGATGCCGACAAGCGATAAAGTTCTTTGATTTATGCCGCTAGCCCCGCCCCCTCCCTTTGTGCGCTACTATTTGCCGCCCGGTCGCGTGGCGCTAGCTCCGCCCCCTCTCGCTTTGTGTGCTCACCTAATGCCGGCAGTATCTGTGCTAACAGGTTCTACCCCCTCCCCCATGCGTTCTACTGTGGCGTCATGACTTGATGGAATTGTTTTCTCGAGTCCTGCCGCCCCTCGGCAAATTAATTAGGTAATGTTCGTCAAACATTTTTTTTATGACTACTAAGCCCTGCACATTGCATCCTCGAGCAATTAAGTTTTTTGATTAATGAATTGTTGACTGGAGCTTGAGTATAAGTAGTCTGCTCACGGGAACAGTCTGTCATGTAATGAAACACTGCAGCCTTCTTGTATCTGGGGAAATCGCTTGTCCATTAGCTGAACATGTTAGACGCTTTCAACACATTAATAGGCTTTTAAGTTTACATTCTGGATCTGTTTACATACATTAGCGATCAACGACATACTTCCGCCAGGCGGTAACGGTGACCCACATTAGCTAACCCGTTAGACGCTTTCACCACATTAGCGAACATTGTCAGTAATTGTTTTCCTAAGTGCTCTGCCCAACACTCAACACTTTAGATTTTAGCGATGGAAATGATATAAAAAGCAGCAGCTTCTCCAACGAGTTCCAAGTTGACCAGGATGCCCGGGTTCGAATTACAAATTCAGCTTCTAATAACTC
The DNA here is from genome assembly GCA_030765065.1 of Deroplatys truncata. Taxonomy (NCBI): domain Eukaryota; kingdom Metazoa; phylum Arthropoda; class Insecta; order Mantodea; family Mantidae; genus Deroplatys; species Deroplatys truncata. The sequence continues at coordinate 173,490,858 of CM060983.1, read as the reverse complement.
AGAGACTAATTACGATAAAGACATCAAATAAAGTTTATTACATTAATGTCATTAGATAGTTTCTTGTGAATGTATATTTGGGTACATGGTGTCCAGGGTTCGAATACCGATAAAATGTAATTTAATTATAAATTTAATAACTCCTAAACTAATTAAGATAAAGACGCCAAATAAACTTTATTGCCTTTATTTTATTAGGTAGTATCTTGTGGATGTGTAATTAGATACCTGACGTTCTGGGTTCGAGCCTAATGTTTAAATCGTCATTATCTCAGAAACTAAGAGAGGTAGAGGAATTGACCAAAGCATGATTGATAGCTCCTATGATGGGTAATTAATACTGTATATAATTTTCAATCAGTTGTCCTTACTTCGAATCCCGATCTTTCAATCACTTACTTATTTTTTCTCTATACTCTAGAATATGTCACTTAGATTGATGCTGTAACTGCATACACAACCTTTAAACATATCAAACTAATATTGTAAATAATTTTGTTTCTGGTGTCCAGGGTTCGAATACCGATAAAATGTAGTTTAATTATAAATTTAATAACTTCTAAACTAATTAAGATAAAGACGCCAAATAAACTTTATTGCCTTTATGTTATTAGGTATTATCTTGTGGATGTGTAACTAGATACCTGACGTTCTGGGTTCGAGCCTAATTTTAAATCGTCATTATCTCAGAAACTAAGAGAGGTAGACGAGTGAACCAAAGCATGATTGATAGCTCCTATGAGGGGTAATTAATACTGTATATAATTTTCAATCAGTTGTCCTTACTTCGAATCCCGATCTTTCAATCACTTACTTATTTTTCTCTATACTCTAGAATATATCACTTAGATTGATGCTGTAACTGCATACAGCACCTTTAAACATATCAAACTAATATTGTAAATAATTTTGTTTCTGGTGTCCAGGGTTCGAATACCGATAAAATGTAGTTTAATTATAAATTTAATAACTTCTAAACTAATTAAGATAAAGACGCCAAATAAACTTTATTGCCTTTATGTTATTAGGTATTATCTTGTGGATGTGTAATTAGATACCTGACGTTCTGGGTTCGAGCCTAATTTTAAATCGTCATTATCTCAGAAACTAAGAGAGGTAGACGAGTGAACCAAAGCATGATTGATAGCTCCTATGAGGGGTAATTAATACTGTATATAATTTTCAATCAGTTGTCCTTACTTCGAATCCCGATCTTTCAATCACTTACTTATTTTTCTCTATACTCTAGAATATATCACTTAGATTGATGCTGTAACTGCATACAGCACCTTTAAACATATCAAACTAATATTGTAAATAATTTTGTTTCTGGTGTCCAGGGTTCGAATACCGATAAAATATAGTTTAATTATAAATTTAATAACTTCTAAACTAATTAAGATAAAGACGCCAAATAAACTTTATTGCCTTTATGTTATTAGGTATTATCTTGTGGATGTGTAATTAGATACCTGACGTTCTGGGTTCGAGCCTAATTTTAAATCGTCATTATCTCAGAAACTAAGAGAGGTAGACGAGTGAACCAAAGCATGATTGATAGCTCCTATGAGGGGTAATTAATACTGTATATAATTTTCAATCAGTTGTCCTTACTTCGAATCCCGATCTTTCAATCACTTACTTATTTTTCTCTATACTCTAGAATATATCACTTAGATTGATGCTGTAACTGCATACAGCACCTTTAAACATATCAAACTAATATTGTAAATAATTTTGTTTCTGGTGTCCAGGGTTCGAATACCGATAAAATGTAATTTAATTATAAATTTAATAACTCCTAAACTAATTAAGATAAAGACGCCAAATAAACTTTATTGCGTTTATGTTACTAGGTAGTATCTTGTGGATGTGTAATTAGATACCTGACGTTCTGGGTTCGAGCCTAATGTTTAAATCGTCATTATCTCAGAAACTAAGAGAGGTAGAGGAATTGACCAAAGCATGATTGATAGCTCCTATGAGGGGCAATTAATACTGTATATAATTTTCAATCAGCTGTCCTTACTTCGAATCCCGATCTTTCAATCACTTACTTATTTTTCTCTATACTCTAGAATATATCACTTAGATTGATGCTGTAAATGCATACAGCACCCTTAAACATATCAAACTAATATTGTAAATAATATTGGTTCTAGTGTCCAGGGTTCGAATACCGATAAAATGTAATTTAATTATAAATTTAATAACTCCTAAACTAATTAAGATAAAGACACCAAATAAACTTTTATAGGGGAAAGGATGCTCTCCTGAAACATTAGGTCTCTAGATAGAAGTATTTATAGGGGAGAGATAGGGAATACCAGGGCTGATGCTAGGCTAGTCAGATGCTAAAGGAGGGAGGGATATGCTTTATACGAGAGAGATAGGGAACACAAGGAAAGATGCTATACTAAACAGGACTTGAAGGGTAGAATATGAGCGATATAGCAAACCGAGGAGAGGTATTAGGATAGGAGTTTTGAATGATGGAGTAGGCGTTTATATGCGAGAGATAGGGAATACGAGGGTCGATGCTAGACTAGACGGGAATGCATCTTATATGAGAGAGGTAGGGGAATATGAGGAGAAGTGCTACGCTAGTCGGGAAGGTCTGAATGAGAGAGTATACGACTATATGGGAAAATATAGGGAAAACGAAGGTAGGTGCTAGGTTGAGAGAGTCTTCAAGGAGGAAAATGCATTTATATGAGAGCCGTAGGGTATACGAGGAGAGGTGCTAGTCTAGACATGGTTTGAGGATTAGAGTATACGTTTATATGGGAGAAATATGGAAAATAGGAGAGATACAAGGATAGACAGAGATTGAAGGAGGAGGAATGTAGGTTTATACTGTAATATAGAGAGTAATTCGATTATAAAACTTTTCTCATCCAGCCTTACAACACTTTTTATATACTTAATTTCTAAACCTTACAAACTTTATATTTGTTAAACAGTAGTGCGCGAGACGGAGAGGGACAAACAGTATATCGGTTTACAGTGAAGTATACGTCCTAACCTATTCCCACCTTGTTTGTTCTGGATCTTCTCATTGTCTGTCATCTAACGTAACCACGTAACAAGACGTAACACAGGAAATCATACATATGGCACATTAAAAAAAAAATAAAGGTATATATAATGAAACATAAACAAGTAGACAGAGGGTCGTCGATACATAGAAAACCAGGAGTTGTATGTACTGAGACCATAGATTAGTATAGGCAAACAACAAAGAAGTGAATTTATAGTGTAAATAGCCTAATATTTTCAAATATTATTATAGTCTAAAAGTATATAACTTAATTATGTATCGAGTATTGAGAAATAAACGTTATTCATTATTCACTAATCTCAGATCACTGCAATTGTATTGAATCAATTCACAATTGCTAATGCCATTCAACTTTCATTTGTCTCTGATACATAAACAAATTGCAAAATGGAGAAGGACGAAAGTAATAAAAAAACTCAGGCAGCAAATTTTAAGAAAGAAGAGAAAGATATATGACCGACATTGTTTTAGAACACAAATTAGTGTTGAAAATAAAATGACTGATAGCTCTGCTAAGCGTAAGGAAGAGACATGGAAATAAATTGCAAATGAATACAATTCTAGGTTAGAAAAAGAAGATAAACAACATTCATGTAAACCAATTTTTAAAAATCAGTTTAACTGAATACATGTAAAAAAACATATCACTTTACAAAAAGTAATGCAGACAACATTTATTTTTTATAAACATTATCCTATTACATTCCTTTACAAAAAACCATACATATTTCCTAAAGGCAAAGGTGATAGTCTAGACATTCTAAACACTCAGTTATATAATCATATACATCACACAGAAAGAGACCATCATTATCAGTAAAGAAACTAAACATCTCAACAATGTCTGAATGATGTATTTTATAAGTACAAGTTTTTAGATATTTCAAAGTTCCTGTTAACCATGGCAGTAATTGATTAACACAATTTCTCGATCCTGTCATGCTATAACTTTAGATGCTTTCAGCTTACTTATAATTTCCTCAATCTCTTGTGTGTGTCTATTATTACCAGCATCCCTCGACGCAATTAGTAACCTCAATATATTTACTAGTCTATTCGGATTTTCAAGCGTTGATATCACTGAATCATCATCATATGAAGATTTCATATTCTCGCAACTTCCGATGTATCCAGATTTTTCACCAACAGTAGTCTCCAGTGAAGGACAGAGGCTTGATACGGTATAACATTCCCCTCTATACATCTTCGGATCTTCAAGTGCAGGTGAGAGAGTCGATTCAGTATAACATGTTGCTCTATGAAACTTAAATCTTGACAAAGAACGATTCTTAAAAATCCGCCCGCATACACAGCATCTAATAACGCGTTTTCCTCCATGTGTAATGTATGAAAAATCGAGTTTCTCATTCGTCAGTTGCACAGATTTTCTCGGGCAGTAGCTCATGCTAAAACTAAAAGAAATTAAATGAATACGTGAATGCTAACGCTCGAAGGAATTAAAAGCGAATGAATGAATTCATAACACGCACCTATGTATATATCCAGGATGAGGACGACGGAGGGAATTGCGATCAATGCATAGCAGGGAGAAAGGATACTCTCTTGAAACATTAGTCATCTAGACAACTATTGTTCACGGAGCCTGTAGACGTCAGGTTGAATGGGACAGACCTCAGGTTCAAATCTTTAAGGGCACGGACCCAGCCTTTTGCCTGTCATGTATACTAAACCATCCTAACAGCGTAACATTACGTTACAACGACACGTAACCAGAACATGGCGAGTGCGAGCATGGAAAAAAGGATGCTCTCTGGGAACATTACTGGAAAAGGATGCTCTCTGGAAACACTAGTCATCCACACAACGGGTTGTCCCTAACATTTCCAGATTTCGGGTCGTTCAACATCGTGACGCGCCCCTGTCATCTACATTTCAACGAAATTTTACCTCCTGAATTAAAGTTTGGTGATCTGTATAGACCTCTACAACATGCATTACGCTATGTAACAGACTCATCACGTTATGTAACAACACGATCACGCTAGGTAACAACATGTTCACGCTATGTAACAACATGATCACGCTATGTAACAACATGATCACGCTATGTAACAACATGATCACGCTATGTAACAACATGATCACGCTATGTAACAACATGATCACGCCATGTAACAACATGATCACGCTATGTAACAACATGATCACGCTATGTAACAACATGATCACGCTATGTAACAACATGACCACGCTATGTAACAAAACGATCAAGCTATGTAACAACTGATCACGCTATGTAACAACTGATCACGCTATGTAACAACATGATCACGCTATGTAACAACCTGAGACCGCTATGTAACAATCTGATCACGTTATGTAACAACTGATCACGCTATGTAACAACATGATCACACTATGTAACAACATGATCACGCTATGTAACAACATGATCACGCTATGTAACAACATGTTCACGCTATGTAACAACATGACCACGCTATGTAACAAAACGATCACGCTATGTAACAACACGATCACGCTATGTACAACACGATCACGCAATGTAACAACTGATCACGCTATGTAACAACCTGATCAAGCTATGTAACAACTGATCACGCTATGTAACAACATGATCACGCTATGTAACAACCTGAGCACGCGATGTAACAACATGATCACGCTATGTAACAACCTGAGTACGCTATGTAACAACATGATCACGCCATGTAACAACTGATCACGCTATGTAACAACATGCTCAAGCTATGTAACAACTGATCACGCTATGTAACAACACGATCACGCTATGTAACAACCTGATCAAGCTATGTAACAACTGATCACGCTATATAACAACACGATCACGCTATGTAACAAACTGATCAAGCTATGTAACAACATGATCACGCTATGTAACAACCTGAGTACGCTATGTAACAACATGATCACGCCATGTAACAACTGATCACGCTATGTAACAACATGCTCAAGCTATGTAACAACATGTTCACGCTATGTAACAACATGATCACGCTATGTAACAACATGTTCACGCTATGTAACAACATGATCACGCTATGTAACAACATGACCACACTATGTAACAACATGATCACGCTATGTAACAAAACGATCAAGCTATGTAACAACACGATCACACTATGTAACAACCTGATCAAGCTATGTAACAACTGATCACGCTATGTAACAACCTGAGCACGCTATGTAACAACCTGATCACGCTATGTAACAACTGATCACGCTATGTAACAACATGCTCAAGCTATGTAACAACATGATCACGCTATGTAACAACATGTTCACGCTATGTAACAACATGTTCACGCTATGTAACAACATGATCACGCTATGTATCAACATGACCACACTATGAAACAACATGATCATGTTATGTAACAAAACGATCAAGCTATGTAACAACATGATCACGCTATGTAACAAAACGATCAAGCTATGTAACAACCTGAGCACGCTATGTAACAACATGTTCACGCTATGTAACAACATGATCACGTTATGTAACAACATGATCACGCTATGTAACAACATGATCACGCTATGTAACAAAACGATCAAGCTATGTAACAACCTGAGCACGCTATGTAACAACATGTTCACGCTATGTAACAACATGAACACGCTATGTAACAATACGATCACGCTATGTAACAATCTGATTACGCTATGTAACAACTGATCACGCTATGTAACAACATGATCACGCTATGTAACAACCTGAGCACGTTATGTAACAACATGACTACGCTATGTAACAAAACGATCACGCTATGTAACAACTGATCACGCTATGTAACAACCTGTGCACGCTATGTAACAACATGACCACGCTATGTAACAAAACGATCACGCTATGTAACAACTGATCACGCTATGTAACAACCTGAGCACGCTATGTAACAACCTGAGCACGCTATGTAACAATACGATCATGCTATGTAACAACCTGATCACGCTATGTAACAACCTGATTACGCTATGTAACAACTGATCACGCTATGTAACAACATGATCACGCCATGTAACAACCTGAGCACGCTATGTAACAACATGATCACGCTATGTAACAACATGAACACGCTATGTAACAATACGATCACGCTATGTAACAATCTGATTACTATGTAACAACGGATCACGCTATGTAACAACATGATCACGCTATGTAACAACCAGAGCACGCTATGTAACATCATGATCACGCTATGTAACAACCTGATCACGCTATGTAACAACATGCTCACGCTATGTAACAACTGATCACGCTATGTAACAACATGATCACGCTATGTAACAACCTGAGCACGCTATGTAACAACATGATCACGCTATGTAACAACATGTTCACGCTATGTAACAACACGATCACGCTATGTAACAACACGATCACGCTATGTAACAACATGGACACGCTATGTAACAACATGAACACGCTATGTAACAATACGATCAAGCTATGTAACAACCTGAGCACGCTATGTAACAACATGATCACGCTATGTAACAACATGAACACTCTATGTAACAACCTGAGCATGCTATGTAACAACATGATCACGCTATGTAACAACCTAATCACGCTATGTAACATGATCACGCTATGTAACAACATGATCACGCTATGTAAATAGGGTGGACCATTTAAGTTGAGGCTATACAATATATCCAAAACTAAGCGTTGTAGAAAGAAATGTCTTTAATAAAACTTGATTGATATTATGGCGAAAGTAAATGCTGCTAGTCGTGTTTCGTTTGGAGGCCGTTATGAGGGTCATTTTGGGTCAATTTATTTTTTTAAATGGGAACCTACAATTAGGGTCCCATTTAAAAAGACCCTGAAATGACCCTCACTACGTCCTCCAAACGAAATACGACTAGCAGCATTTACTTTCGCCATAATATCAATCAAGTTTATTAAAGACATTTCTTTCTACAACGCTTAGTTTTGGATATATTGTATAGCCTCAACTTAAATGGTCCACCCTATTTACATAGCGTGATCATGTTGTTACATAGCGTGATCATGTTACATAGCGTGATTAGGTTGTTACATAGCGTGATCATGTTGTTACATAGCATGCTCAGGTTGTTACATAGAGTATTCATGTTGTTACATAGCGTGATCATGTTGTTACATAGCGTGCTCAGGTTGTTACATAGCTTGATCGTATTGTTACATAGCGTGTTCTTGTTGTTACATAGCGTGTCCATGTTGTTACATAGCGTGATCGTGTTGTTACATAGCGTGATCGTGTTGTTGCATAGCGTGAACATGTTGTTACATAGCGTGATCATGTTGTTACATAGCGTGCTCAGGTTGTTACATAGCGTGATCATGTTGTTACATAGCGTGATCAGTTGTTACATAGCGTGAGCATGTTGTTACATAGCGTGATCAGGTTGTTACATAGCGTGATCATGATGTTACATAGCGTGCTCAGGTTGTTACATAGCGTGATCATGTTGTTACATAGCGTGATCCGTTGTTACATAGTAATCAGATTGTTACATAGCGTGATCGTATTGTTACATAGCGTGTTCATGTTGTTACATAGCGTGATCATGTTGTTACATAGCGTGCTCAGGTTGTTACATGGCGTGATCATGTTGTTACATAGCGTGATCAGTTGTTACATAGCGTAATCAGGTTGTTACATAGCGTGATCAGGTTGTTACATAGCATGATCGTATTGTTACATAGCGTGCTCAGGTTGTTACATAGCGTGCTCAGGTTGTTACATAGCGTGATCAGTTGTTACATAGCGTGATCGTTTTGTTACATAGCGTGGTCATGATGTTACATAGCGTGCTCAGGTTGTTACATAGCGTGATCAGTTGTTACATAGCGTGATCGTTTTGTTACATAGCGTAGTCATGTTGTTACATAACGTGCTCAGGTTGTTACATAGCGTGATCATGTTGTTGCATAGCGTGATCAGTTGTTACATAGCGTAATCAGATTGTTACATAGCGTGATCGTATTGTTACATAGCGTGTTCATGTTGTTACATAGCGTGAACATGTTGTTACATAGCGTGCTCAGGTTGTTACATAGCTTGATCGTTTTGTTACATAGCGTGATCATGTTGTTACATAGCGTGATCATGTTGTTACATAACGTGATCATGTTGTTACATAGCGTGAACATGTTGTTACATAGCGTGCTCAGGTTGTTACATAGCTTGATCGTTTTGTTACATAGCGTGATCATGTTGTTACATAGCTTGATCGTTTTGTTACATAACATGATCATGTTGTTTCATAGTGTGGTCATGTTGATACATAGCGTGCTCATGTTGTTACATAGCGTGAACATGTTGTTACATAGCGTGAACATGTTGTTACATAGCGTGATCATGTTGTTACATAGCTTGAGCATGTTGTTACATAGCGTGATCAGTTGTTACATAGCGTGATCAGGTTGTTACATAGCGTGATCAGTTGTTACATAGCTTGATCAGGTTGTTACATAGTGTGATCGTGTTGTTACATAGCTTGATCGTTTTGTTACATAGCGTGATCATGTTGTTACATAGTGTGGTCATGTTGTTACATAGCGTGATCATGTTGTTACATAGCGTGAACATGTTGTTACATAGCGTGATCATGTTGTTACATAGCGTGAACATGTTGTTACATAGCTTGAGCATGTTGTTACATAGCGTGATCAGTTGTTACATGGCGTGATCATGTTGTTACATAGCGTACTCAGGTTGTTACATAGCGTGATCATGTTGTTACATAGCTTGATCAGTTTGTTACATAGCGTGATCGTGTTGTTACATAGCGTGATCAGTGGTTACATAGCTTGATCAGGTTGTTACATAGCGTGATCGTGTTGTTACATAGCGTGATCAGTTGTTACATAGCTTGAGCATGTTGTTACATAGCGTGATCAGTTGTTACATGGCGTGATCATGTTGTTACATAGCGTACTCAGGTTGTTACGTAGCGTGATCATGTTGTTACATCGCGTGCTCAGGTTGTTACATAGCGTGATCATGTTGTTACATAGCGTGATCAGTTGTTACATAGCTTGATCAGGTTGTTACATAGCGTGATCAGTTGTTACATTGCGTGATCGTGTTGTACATAGCGTGATCGTGTTGTTACATAGCGTGATCGTTTTGTTACATAGCGTGGTCATGTTGTTACATAGCGTGAACATGTTGTTACATAGCGTGATCATGTTGTTACATAGCGTGATCATGTTGTTACATAGTGTGATCATGTTGTTACATAGCGTGATCAGTTGTTACATAACGTGATCAGATTGTTACATAGCGGTCTCAGGTTGTTACATAGCGTGATCATGTTGTTACATAGCGTGATCAGTTGTTACATAGCGTGATCAGTTGTTACATAGCTTGATCGTTTTGTTACATAGCGTGGTCATGTTGTTACATAGCGTGATCATGTTGTTACATAGCGTGATCATGTTGTTACATGGCGTGATCATGTTGTTACATGGCGTGATCATGTTGTTACATAGCGTGATCATGTTGTTACATAGCGTGATCATGTTGTTACATAGCGTGAACATGTTGTTACCTAGCGTGATCGTGTTGTTACATAACGTGATGAGTCTGTTACATAGCGTAATGCATGTTGTAGAGGTCTATACAGATCACCAAACTTTAATTCAGGAGGTAAAATTTCGTCGAAATGTAGATGACAGGGGCGCGTCACGATGTTGAACGACCCGAAATCTGGAAATGTTAGGGACAACCCGTTGTGTGGATGACTAGTGTTTCCAGAGAGCATCCTTTTCCAGTAATGTTCCCAGAGAGCATCCTTTTTTCCATGCTCGCACTCGCCATGTTCTGGTTACGTGTCGTTGTAACGTAATGTTACGCTGTTAGGATGGTTTAGTATACATGACAGGCAAAAGGCTGGGTCCGTGCCCTTAAAGATTTGAACCTGAGGTCTGTCCCATTCAACCTGACGTCTACAGGCTCCGTGAACAATAGTTGTCTAGATGACTAATGTTTCAAGAGAGTATCCTTTCTCCCTGCTATGCATTGATCGCAATTCCCTCCGTCGTCCTCATCCTGGATATATACATAGGTGCGTGTTATGAATTCATTCATTCGCTTTTAATTCCTTCGAGCGTTAGCATTCACGTATTCATTTAATTTCTTTTAGTTTTAGCATGAGCTACTGCCCGAGAAAATCTGTGCAACTGACGAATGAGAAACTCGATTTTTCATACATTACACATGGAGGAAAACGCGTTATTAGATGCTGTGTATGCGGGCGGATTTTTAAGAATCGTTCTTTGTCAAGATTTAAGTTTCATAGAGCAACATGTTATACTGAATCGACTCTCTCACCTGCACTTGAAGATCCGAAGATGTATAGAGGGGAATGTTATACCGTATCAAGCCTCTGTCCTTCACTGGAGACTACTGTTGGTGAAAAATCTGGATACATCGGAAGTTGCGAGAATATGAAATCTTCATATGATGATGATTCAGTGATATCAACGCTTGAAAATCCGAATAGACTAGTAAATATATTGAGGTTACTAATTGCGTCGAGGGATGCTGGTAATAATAGACACACACAAGAGATTGAGGAAATTATAAGTAAGCTGAAAGCATCTAAAGTTATAGCATGACAGGATCGAGAAATTGTGTTAATCAATTACTGCCATGGTTAACAGGAACTTTGAAATATCTAAAAACTTGTACTTATAAAATACATCATTCAGACATTGTTGAGATGTTTAGTTTCTTTACTGATAATGATGGTCTCTTTCTGTGTGATGTATATGATTATATAACTGAGTGTTTAGAATGTCTAGACTATCACCTTTGCCTTTAGGAAATATGTATGGTTTTTTGTAAAGGAATGTAATAGGATAATGTTTATAAAAAATAAATGTTGTCTGCATTACTTTTTGTAAAGTGATATGTTTTTTTACATGTATTCAGTTAAACTGATTTTTAAAAATTGGTTTACATGAATGTTGTTTATCTTCTTTTTCTAACCTAGAATTGTATTCATTTGCAATTTATTTCCATGTCTCTTCCTTACGCTTAGCAGAGCTATCAGTCATTTTATTTTCAACACTAATTTGTGTTCTAAAACAATGTCGGTCATATATCTTTCTCTTCTTTCTTAAAATTTGCTGCCTGAGTTTTTTTATTACTTTCGTCCTTCTCCATTTTGCAATTTGTTTATGTATCAGAGACAAATGAAAGTTGAATGGCATTAGCAATTGTGAATTGATTCAATACAATTGCAGTGATCTGAGATTAGTGAATAATGAATAACGTTTATTTCTCAATACTCGATACATAATTAAGTTATATACTTTTAGACTATAATAATATTTGAAAATATTAGGCTATTTACACTATAAATTCACTTCTTTGTTGTTTGCCTATACTAATCTATGGTCTCAGTACATACAACTCCTGGTTTTCTATGTATCGACGACCCTCTGTCTACTTGTTTATGTTTCATTATATATACCTTTATTTTTTTTTAATGTGCCATATGTATGATTTCCTGTGTTACGTCTTGTTACGTGGTTACGTTAGATGACAGACAATGAGAAGATCCAGAACAAACAAGGTGGGAATAGGTTAGGACGTATACTTCACTGTAAACCGATATACTGTTTGTCCCTCTCCGTCTCGCGCACTACTGTTTAACAAATATAAAGTTTGTAAGGTTTAGAAATTAAGTATATAAAAAGTGTTGTAAGGCTGGATGAGAAAAGTTTTATAATCGAATTACTCTCTATATTACAGTATAAACCTACATTCCTCCTCCTTCAATCTCTGTCTATCCTTGTATCTCTCCTGTTTTCCATATTTCTCCCATATAAACGTATACTCTAATCCTCAAACCATGTCTAGACTAGCACCTCTCCTCGTATACCCTACGGCTCTCATATAAATGCATTTTCCTCCTTGAAGACTCTCTCAACCTAGCACCTACCTTCGTTTTCCCTATATTTTCCCATATAGACGTATACTCTCTCATTCAGACCTTCCCGACTAGCGTAGCACTTCTCCTCATATTCCCCTACCTCTCTCATATAAGATGCATTCCCGTCTAGTCTAGCATCGACCCTCGTATTCCCTATCTCTCGCATATAAACGCCTACTCCATCATTCAAAACTCCTATCCTAATACCTCTCCTCGGTTTGCTATATCGCTCATATTCTACCCTTCAAGTCCTGTTTAGTATAGCATCTTTCCTTGTGTTCCCTATCTCTCTCGTATAAAGCATATCCCTCCCTCCTTTAGCATCTGACTAGCCTAGCATCAGCCCTGGTATTCCCTATCTCTCCCCTATAAATACTTCTATCTAGAGACCTAATGTTTCAGGAGAGCATCCTTTCCCCTATAAAAGTTTATTTGGTGTCTTTATCTTAATTAGTTTAGGAGTTATTAAATTTATAATTAAATTACATTTTATCGGTATTCGAACCCTGGACACTAGAACCAATATTATTTACAATATTAGTTTGATATGTTTAAGGGTGCTGTATGCATTTACAGCATCAATCTAAGTGATATATTCTAGAGTATAGAGAAAAATAAGTAAGTGATTGAAAGATCGGGATTCGAAGTAAGGGCAGCTGATTGAAAATTATATACAGTATTAATTGCCCCTCATAGGAGCTATCAATCATGCTTTGGTCAATTCCTCTACCTCTCTTAGTTTCTGAGATAATGACGATTTAAACATTAGGCTCGAACCCAGAACGTCAGGTATCTAATTACACATCCACAAGATACTACCTAGTAACATAAACGCAATAAAGTTTATTTGGCGTCTTTATCTTAATTAGTTTAGGAGTTATTAAATTTATAATTAAATTACATTTTATCGGTATTCGAACCCTGGACACCAGAAACAAAATTATTTACAATATTAGTTTGATATGTTTAAAGGTGCTGTATGCAGTTACAGCATCAATCTAAGTGATATATTCTAGAGTATAGAGAAAAATAAGTAAGTGATTGAAAGATCGGGATTCGAAGTAAGGACAACTGATTGAAAATTATATACAGTATTAATTACCCCTCATAGGAGCTATCAATCATGCTTTGGTTCACTCGTCTACCTCTCTTAGTTTCTGAGATAATGACGATTTAAAATTAGGCTCGAACCCAGAACGTCAGGTATCTAATTACACATCCACAAGATAATACCTAATAACATAAAGGCAATAAAGTTTATTTGGCGTCTTTATCTTAATTAGTTTAGAAGTTATTAAATTTATAATTAAACTATATTTTATCGGTATTCGAACCCTGGACACCAGAAACAAAATTATTTACAATATTAGTTTGATATGTTTAAAGGTGCTGTATGCAGTTACAGCATCAATCTAAGTGATATATTCTAGAGTATAGAGAAAAATAAGTAAGTGATTGAAAGATCGGGATTCGAAGTAAGGACAACTGATTGAAAATTATATACAGTATTAATTACCCCTCATAGGAGCTATCAATCATGCTTTGGTTCACTCGTCTACCTCTCTTAGTTTCTGAGATAATGACGATTTAAAATTAGGCTCGAACCCAGAACGTCAGGTATCTAATTACACATCCACAAGATAATACCTAATAACATAAAGGCAATAAAGTTTATTTGGCGTCTTTATCTTAATTAGTTTAGAAGTTATTAAATTTATAATTAAACTACATTTTATCGGTATTCGAACCCTGGACACCAGAAACAAAATTATTTACAATATTAGTTTGATATGTTTAAAGGTGCTGTATGCAGTTACAGCATCAATCTAAGTGATATATTCTAGAGTATAGAGAAAAATAAGTAAGTGATTGAAAGATCGGGATTCGAAGTAAGGACAACTGATTGAAAATTATATACAGTATTAATTACCCCTCATAGGAGCTATCAATCATGCTTTGGTTCACTCGTCTACCTCTCTTAGTTTCTGAGATAATGACGATTTAAAATTAGGCTCGAACCCAGAACGTCAGGTATCTAATTACACATCCACAAGATAATACCTAATAACATAAAGGCAATAAAGTTTATTTGGCGTCTTTATCTTAATTAGTTTAGAAGTTATTAAATTTATAATTAAACTACATTTTATCGGTATTCGAACCCTGGACACCAGAAACAAAATTATTTACAATATTAGTTTGATATGTTTAAAGGTTGTGTATGCAGTTACAGCATCAATCTAAGTGACATATTCTAGAGTATAGAGAAAAAATAAGTAAGTGATTGAAAGATCGGGATTCGAAGTAAGGACAACTGATTGAAAATTATATACAGTATTAATTACCCATCATAGGAGCTATCAATCATGCTTTGGTCAATTCCTCTACCTCTCTTAGTTTCTGAGATAATGACGATTTAAACATTAGGCTCGAACCCAGAACGTCAGGTATCTAATTACACATCCACAAGATACTACCTAATAAAATAAAGGCAATAAAGTTTATTTGGCGTCTTTATCTTAATTAGTTTAGGAGTTATTAAATTTATAATTAAATTACATTTTATCGGTATTCGAACCCTGGACACCATGTACCCAAATATACATTCACAAGAAACTATCTAATGACATTAATGTAATAAACTTTATTTGATGTCTTTATCGTAATTAGTCTCTGAGTTATTAGAAGCTGAATTTGTAATTCGAACCCGGGCATCCTGGTCAACTTGGAACTCGTTGGAGAAGCTGCTGCTTTTTATATCATTTCCATCGCTAAAATCTAAAGTGTTGAGTGTTGGGCAGAGCACTTAGGAAAACAATTACTGACAATGTTCGCTAATGTGGTGAAAGCGTCTAACGGGTTAGCTAATGTGGGTCACCGTTACCGCCTGGCGGAAGTATGTCGTTGATCGCTAATGTATGTAAACAGATCCAGAATGTAAACTTAAAAGCCTATTAATGTGTTGAAAGCGTCTAACATGTTCAGCTAATGGACAAGCGATTTCCCCAGATACAAGAAGGCTGCAGTGTTTCATTACATGACAGACTGTTCCCGTGAGCAGACTACTTATACTCAAGCTCCAGTCAACAATTCATTAATCAAAAAACTTAATTGCTCGAGGATGCAATGTGCAGGGCTTAGTAGTCATAAAAAAAATGTTTGACGAACATTACCTAATTAATTTGCCGAGGGGCGGCAGGACTCGAGAAAACAATTCCATCAAGTCATGACGCCACAGTAGAACGCATGGGGGAGGGGGTAGAACCTGTTAGCACAGATACTGCCGGCATTAGGTGAGCACACAAAGCGAGAGGGGGCGGAGCTAGCGCCACGCGACCGGGCGGCAAATAGTAGCGCACAAAGGGAGGGGGCGGGGCTAGCGGCATAGATCAAAGAACTTTATCGCTTGTCGGCATCTCTCTGTGCGCCAGCTCTCTCATTCTATTGCTACTTTTACCTATACTAACTAAAGGAAGTACTGCTTCCAACCAGAAATCCGACACCGAGATTTCTTCACAGCCTGAATAAAAAAAATTAATAAACAAGCACGTTTACAAAAATTTCGCGCAAGTGTGTTGGTATTTAAGTTCAGCATCCTCCAAATATGCGACAACATTTCCAAGAAAATCCCCAGCTCATATTACCCTTTACATGGAAAAATGTTGAGCTATTTTTTATTTTCTCAGAAATGGCTAACGATTTTTACAATATGCGTAGATATTTCTATGGCAAATAAACTATATATCTTGAATTTTATGCACATAGCACTGAAGCCCTCTTCATTCTGACTAACTGCCAAATTCTGCCAAATAAGACCCATAAAGCAAATAATGAAATATAATCCTAAAAGAAGGAGATATGTGGCAGATCCAGGAAACGATGGTTGGAGGACTTGAAGGCTTCCATCAGGCGCTTGATTGCCTTTGTGACGAAGAGAAGAAGATAAATGTATTTGTTGCACTAACCATTTCCGAGATATTCTTTGTAATTTATATACTTAATACTATCTTCAAGTGTTAAGTCACTTCGTTTTTTCTCGTTGTCATACAAAGTGCACGGAAT
The DNA here is from genome assembly GCA_030765065.1 of Deroplatys truncata. Lineage (NCBI taxonomy): Eukaryota > Metazoa > Arthropoda > Insecta > Mantodea > Mantidae > Deroplatys > Deroplatys truncata. The sequence continues at coordinate 173,473,787 of CM060983.1, read as the reverse complement.
TTCTAGGCCATCATATAACGATCCGCTTTTTAAAAATCGGACTACCGCTGTAACCTATCGTATTCTTCTTATACCTACAACGATACGTGTAAATGTGCAATTAAAATTTACCTCGGTTATCAAGTAGATAGAAGAATAAGTTTTTACAAGAATAGTTTTTAGAAGAATGAATATATATATTCGCAGCGGAACCTTCTCCTAGAAGACTTCGACAGCGCCACAGAAGATGTCTACCGTGAGGCAGTATTTTTAACAGTTAAATGATTTTGGTCAAATTATAATAAAAAAAATATAATAACAGCCCGCCTTGAAGCAATATGTGTACGTAACAATATATAAAAAGTGTTTATTACAGTAATTGTATATGTTTATATTATTGTATACATATGTAATAATGTTATGTGAATGTATTACGTAATTTAATAATGTGGGAGCTGTGCGAATAATAGGTTAAAATTGCTAACAATGAGGTAACAATGAGGTAACCTTGAGGCAATAATGAGTAACAATGTTTAATAATGCTACTAGCCTTTATTGGAGTAACACAATAATGTAATTTTTGTGACAGTTTATAAAATAACCAATCAACAACCAGAAAAAAGCTTAAGTTAAATAAAAGTATTCTATTTGATTAGGAATAGCCAATCAGACACTTGAAATACAGAAATTTACAAATTTTGGCGCAAGAAATCAAGTCATAACTGGACGCGTTGGTTCTAGACAGTGCTCATAACTGGACGCGAGTTGCGTCCTCGAGAAATTTAATACGTATTTTGTGTGAGAAAATAGTTTACGTGTTAAAAAGTGTAATTAATTAAAAAAAAAGAATCTCACAGCTATCTATATCAGTGAAGTGTTATTTAAATCGTGTCAAGCATTAATAAAAGGAGTGAAGTAAAATTATAATCTGTGTAAGCCTACATTCTTCAGCCACATCACACCCTGTTAAGAAATTCATGTCTATAAAAAATAATACTGACGCAGCCGAGGCAAACATAAATATATGATATTTAAAGAAACAGTCAAAATTACATTTCGGACGAAGGCTACCGGGTACCATACGTGGTTACAACTACTTCAAGATCGACTCCCCAACAGTTGAAATACAATACAACACATTCTTCAAATTGGCTCCCAAAACGTGGGGCAAATAACAACGTAAAAATAAAAATACAACTAAAACAAAACACCTTTTTCAACTTAGTTGTAGACGAAACGTCTGGAACATCTATCTGCAGCAGACCACGGCAAAACAGCCCGGAAATAACTTCCAGCTATAAGGACTGCTTCATTTTGCAATAGATTTCAGCAGTATGTGGGTTATTTCTGCTGCTGCCATAATGTGTTGTGGTAATATACGGTCATCATTTGCAGGTATGTCGTAAACCTATCTTCGTGTTACGCCCAATGAAGAAATCACAGGATGTCTAGACATCAAAACTACTGTACCAAAGAAACTAAGATTTCAACTCTGCTACAGCGACGTTCATTCAAATCTTGGTCAGATATTACTTTTGGACTTCTGATGACGTAAGCCTGGATGTGCTGTGTATAAATTGCACCTAATTCAAAGTCGGTCAGATTTCCGCTATTAGGATCGTGTCCATGGATAGATTCTTATATGTTATGTAACATTAGTGAAAACTGAGTGTCTTAAGCAGTAAAAGTAAATTGAGCGTTGAATAAAAGCAGGCGGCAGAATCCTAAATTGCTTTATTGTTAAATACTATGGGACACTACATTCATGCAACTGAAAATTAAAAATCTGCGCATTTTTATACAAAAAATGTTATGTGTTACATTCATATTACCTTCATTACCCACTATCGTTTGTTTGTTATATAGCTTCTACCAACTACTGTTAGGAAGGTCTGTCTTTTTTATTTGCTTTAACTTAATCGAAATAAATCTTTACATAAAGTTTCATTCTAAACTTCGTTGCAATTATAAGGGGAATACAGGAAACCAAATCAATAGTCAGATGCTTTCAAGCTTATCAGTATATATCTTGGCCTTGAAGTGTCATATTCTTTCCATGACATTGTGCGAGAAACAACTGAATAATGAGCAACACTTTAAGAAAATAAAGTATAGAAAATAACTTCCAAGATATATGGATATCTTGTAAGTCGCTGATGCCACACAAAAAGCTATTTGAAATAAATTGTGTATTTTAAAGAGGTCTACATTGCTCGTATAATACGATTTTGTCTATTTCTTATAGTTTACCCATTAAACAAAAATTGTACAAAGTTCCCTCAAAATGAAGGGAACTGTTTCTAGAAAACTTTCCATGTAAACATATTAAATATTTGGATTTTATCAAAATCATTAAGAGTTATTTTTAAAATTTCAAAATATTGATCTTTTATGCAAAGTACTTTAAAGTAGGGAGGTTTCCTTAAAATCTTCGTGTAGCATCTTTGGAAGATACTTCGCACGCCACGGACCTATTTCTAAAGGTCTGATGTGTTACACTCACATGACTTTCTCTACTCATTTTACAAACGCTTGTTTTCCATATGCTTCATGTTAATCGAGATATCGAGATGTTAATCTTATTGCTAATTTTCTTGTAGATGCAAGGGGAATTGGTAGCCTTTAAGCGATGGTTAAATATTTTAAGAACTGGTTGCTATGTGGAGTATTCCATTCTCTTTGCATTACCAGGACAAAAAAAATGAATAAGGAATTTCCATTTGAGAAAATATTGAAAATTTAAGGGAATAACAAGCAATATCTCGAAAACGGTTCACTCAACAAAACAAATTATATGACAAATTGTGTATTTTAACGAGATGTACATTTTTTTGTAGTAAAATTTTGTCTATCTCTTATGGTTTACCAGTTATGCAAAAGTCCTTCACAATAAAGAATACTTTCGGAGACATTCCCAGAAAATTCAAGATATACATTTTATTTGTCATGAAAATATCTTAAAAATATGATATTTTAATCAAAATCGTTAGAGCCATTTTTGAGAAAATTAAAATTTTCGAAAAATGTTCCATGTGAAGGGTAATCTGGGGTGGGGGGATTTTCTTGAAAACCTTCGTGTCGCATCTCTGGAAGATACTGAACGTAAATACCAAGTTTGGTGTTTAACCGACTGTTCGTTTTGGAGTTATGCTGTTCACAGACAGACACACACACGGACATTTTTCCAAAAATGCTTTTTTTGCATTCAGGGGGTCTCAAAACATGTATTTCCGGTGAAATCTCGGTATCGAAATTTTGTGTGGAATGCAATACTTCCCCTACTTACTATACGTAGTAGAGAAAGTAATAAGGTATAGAAAAAGTTCAAACAACAATAATGGAAGTCGTTGATGCAACACGAAAAGTTGTTTTAAATAAATTGTGCGTTTTAAGGAGGTCTACATTTTTCGTAGAATACGTTTTTGTCTATTTCTTATAGTTTGCCCTTTAAACAAAATTATACAACGTTCCCTCCAAATAAAGGCGACTGTTTCCAGAAAATTCAAGATATACATGTTATTTGCCACCATGTAAATGTATTAAATATTTAGATTTTATCAAAATCGTTAAGAGTTATTTTTTAGAAAATTAAAAATATTCATTTTTTATTTAAAAAGTAGTTTGAGGTAGGGAGGTTTCTTCAAAATTTTCGTGTAGCATCTTTGGAAGATACTGAACTTAAATCTCAAGTTTGGTACTTATCGGACTTTTAGTTTTTGAGCTGTGCTGTTCACAGACACAGACAAACACACGCGCGCGCATCTATTGCTATAAATGCTTTTTGGAGTTCAGGGGTCTCAAAACAGTATTTTTGGTGAAATATCAACAAAGAATGTTTAGTGGAATACAATACCTATTTCCTCTACTTATTGTAAGTGCGTACTACAGAGAGTAAAATGTAAAATGCAAGCGCGTAAATAAATGCAATATTGCGAGGTAATGAGGTGAAAAATGCCCATGAAATTATATACAGTAAGAAAAGTAGTAGCATATGACAAAATGTCTAAAATGTATTACATGCATATGTTGTAATCTTTTGATTCCAAATCTTCAAATTCACGATGGTTTAGGTTGTGTCGGTTTAACACAATGCTTAAATTTCTGCGTCTAAATGTTCCATGTGACAGAATAAAACAAATACATCGTGAATAATCCTGACCCGTCTTTAGTATTTCGCCAACAGAAAGTTAATCAAATGTGATCAAGAGTCCGGATACCCATCAACTACTGACTGTTGCTTTTACAACCTACCTGTAAGTTAATTTCTCTTCCAACTCTGCTTGACTTCCAATCAAAATTCCATCAGCTGTAAATACCTTATCTAAATCCGGTTATTGCTGTCATGCGTCTTTATGGAATAAAATTCTTCATGTAACCCTATCATCATTAACCAATCGTCAGTGTCTTTTAATATCGTGCATAATTGGCTCATTATGACATCCGTGCCAATAATTGCAATGACTTTTTCCTATAGTAATTATTAATTACATAATACGGTACATTGAGTTGTCGTGGCTTATAGAGACAAGATGAAACCATTCTGTGATATTTGTTTTCTGTGCAACGAAATGCTAAAATATATTTACATTATTAAATATAGAATAGTTAAGCTCTGAATTTATAATCGCTTACCATGCTGTGCTGATAGTAGGTATGAGGCGTGTTTTTAAAGTAAGTGTTTTTAATATTTTGCCGGTGCGATCACTTCCTCCATTTATTAGGAAGCCAGCTGCAGCTGTGAGCGAACGTCACTTTGTGTTTTCCTGTCGTTAGAGCGTTTCGAAATGTTCAAAACAATCGAACCATCCGCCAGTTGTGGAGTCAGATCAGTGAATCGGTTCATGAATGCGAGAAGTGTTATGCCAGCAAATATTCATCGCCAATTGTGTAAAGTTTATGGGGAAACAGTAATGAGTGACAATGCCTGGCCACACACAGCCAAATTCAAGGTCTGATCGCACCATTGGGTTGGGAACAATTCGACCACCCTCTCTATATTTCGGATTTGGCACCAAGCAATTTTCATCTGTTTCTTCATCTGAAGAAATTTCTTGGTGGAAAACGTTTCAACGAGGATGTGAAACGAAGTGCAGACTTGGCTTTCACCTCAGGTGGCATCATTGTTTGACGAAGGCATATAAAAACTGGTTTCCCGTTACGACAAGTTTATAATAACGGCGGTAACTATGTGGAGTAGTAGTGTAAGGCGTAAGGTAATGAATGATAATAAAGTATTTGGAAAATAATGTTATTTTAAAAAAAAATATCGGAAATACTTTAAAAATACGCCTCGTATATCACATTCCGTAACTCCTGTTCACTTCTCTCCTAAGAAGTGAAAGTATATAAGTGGCCGTCTTGTTTATCGGTTCAACATGACAGATAATAAATGAAATGTAGGGAGAAAAGCTAACGTCTTAATTACGAACATACGAAGAGACTCTCACTTATGTAAGCTAGGCATGCCGAACTATTTATGATTTATTTCCTAAAATGTATAATGCTAAGATTGCATAAAATGCTGTAACCAACTCATGGGTAATATGATACTCGTGAAAACTGCCGCACCACTAATGACAAGATTATTCACGTGTTGCATAAATTACTATTGTACACCTTTTTATGAACTATATGAACTAAGAATCGGAAACACGTGCATTTTGCATTGCGTGTGGAAATACCATTAACTGAAATACGTTAACAAAAGTGTAATCTGTTCTGATGTATGGCAGATATGCTTCTAATTCAGACTGTAAGAAGTTATAAACACAAAACATAAAACACTACAGATATCATGCAACACTCTTTACGTGTATATCTTTATCTGAGATGCACGAGACCATGTCACAACGCGACTTCCGGGATCCTCTACGGATACCTACTATGTTCATTCATCGCCTACCTTGACTGGGTGAGTCAGTCCTGAAGTATCCATTCATTGCCAGCATCGTTTTCAACACTGAGAAGAAAAATCTGATGGGTTACACTCGTATAATTTTCTCTACTCCTGTACAAAATATTTTTACAAACGTTTATTTTCAATGTACTACATGTTAATCGATATACATATTTGCAGAAACTATCTTATTCCTAATTTTCTTGTAGGTGCAAGGCGAATATGGTAGTCTTTAAGCGATAGTCAAATATTATAATAGCTGGTTGCTATGTGGAGCATTCCATTCTGTTTGCATATGCAGGACATTAAAAAAACGAATAACGACTTCCCATTTTAGAAAAAGTATTATTGGAAAATTCAAAAAAATAACAAGGAATATCTCGGAAACGGTTCACTCCACAAAAAAATGTATATGATATAACTTGTGTGTTTTAACGAGATTAAACATTTTTTGTGCAGAACCATTTTGTCTATCTCTTACGGCTTACCAGTTCTGCAAATGCCATTCTGAATGAAGAGGACATGGAGACATTCCCAGAAAATTCAAGATATACATTTCATTGGTCATAAACATATATTAAATATAGAATATTTTAATCAAAATCTTTAAGAGCCATTTCTGAGAAAATAAAAACTTTCGAAAAATGTTCCATGTAAAGGGCAGTCTGGGTTTGGGATATTTCTTTTTAAAATCTTCATATCGCATTTTTGAAAGATACTGAATCTAAATACCAAGTTTGGTGTTTATCCGACTTTTCGTTTTTGAGTTACGCTGTTAAAAGACACACAGGCGCGCGCGCGCGCGCACACACACACACACACACACACACACATATTTCTAAAAATGTTTTTTTTTATTCAGGGGACCCAAAACGTGTATTTCCGGTGAAATCTCAGTATTGAATTTTTGCGTGGAATACAATACTTTCCCTACTTACTATACGCAGTAGAGGAAGTAAAATTTATGAAGGTGTACATTACAAGTAAGATTGTGTAACATATAACTAGACATTTGAGCTTATTGATATCCTATGGGAGTAAAGTTTAAGCATCTGCTAATAATGTTAAGTTTAAGAGAAACACCCGTCTTCAACATTTACTATTACCATCAGCATTTACTTTTCTGTTTGTGCTTAATAGCTTTCTTTTTTATGTTTTAAGTGTATAAGCTTTTGTTAAGCTTTTTGCAGGAACTAGTACGTTTTGTAGAAGATGCTTAATAAATTACTTATTCAATTTAAATATAAGAGCATTTTTAAGAATATAATACATGTTCTCGAATCGCCGTTCACTTTGCTGGAATAGGCAACCCAAATACCAAAGGAGGTGGGTGTTCAAACACAAAATCAAGATTGTACGGTTACGTTATTATTTTTAAACAAAATTCTTAAAATTTTAACAATTTTGTTATGTTTAACAAATTTTGTTATTTTGAAAATTTTGATACGAAGAATTAAACCGGTTACCACGAGAAACAGCATATTCCAATCACATTCAAAGCGTTAAGTAAAGCGCACACGTTTGTGTACGGAATTTAAAGCCAGCAAATAGACACCGGCTTTTTAAAGATTTGACTCGCTCCGATCTGCTGTATTCCCCCTTCTATCTATAACAAAATGTGTAATGAAACGGTTTCTGAAAACCTTTATCTATTAATATAAAATACATATAAAATAAGCTTCTATAAGAAGGATTTGTAGAAGAGAGATAAAAGTAAGCGAAAGTCGATGGAGAAATTCATATGAATATAACACACAAGCTGTTTTCTACTTTCTCTACCACGTACATAGTAGGTAGAGAAGGTATTGTATTCCACCCAAAAATTCTATACCAAGATTTCACCAGAAATACATGTTTTGAGGCCACCTGAATAAAAAAAGCATTTTTAGAAAAATGTCCGTGTGTATGTATGTGTGTGAACAGCATAACTCAAAAACGAAAATTGAGGTAAATACCAAACTTGGTGTTTAGGTTCAGTGCATTCTAAAGATGTGACACGAATATTTTACATAAAATCCCCCACCCAAACTACCCTTTACATGGAACATTTTTCGAAATGTTTGTTCTTCTAAAAAATGGTTTGATTAAAATACTATATATTAAAGATACTTACGTGACAAATAAAACGTATATCTTGAATTTTCTGTGAATATCCTGTTAAGTCCTCTTCATTACGAAGGAATTTTGTATAATCTTGTATAACTGGTAAACGTTAAGCGATGGACGAAAGCGTACTACATCTTCAACATTCAGTTGTTTCTCGCGATTACATGGAAGCAGTAAGGAATTTTAAGACCAGCGTATAGCGTCCACCTCTTAAACATTTGAGTATTACTGTTACCTTTGCAGCTACAACGAAATGTGCCATGTAGGTATTTCTGTAAAGGCTTATTTGGATTAAAATGGAGTAGATAGAAAAATAAAGCTTTAGTAAGAATAGTTTGTATACCCACTAATAAACGATAGAGGTTAGAGAAAGTCATGTGAATGTATCACATCAAATTTTTATTCTACAAAATCCGCATGTATGTCTATACATGTTCATCACTACCCTGGTTACCACGTTGGAAGCGAAAACATAAGGAACGAGACTATTCACGTTTAGGCTTGGCTGATATAGAATATTAATAGTATATTATGATACAAGGGGCAAAACCACATTAGACACCTCGAATTTGCAAAATATCAATAATGTTATATCAGTTCCTGAAACTAGCACATATTACGTTTAGAACGCGTTCTTGAAATAAGAGAAATGACGTTAAAAAAGCGAGATGAGAGATGTTTTGATGTTTTGTTTTATTCGCTAGCAGTCATTTTCAGTGAAATTATTTTCACCATGGTTTGCCTTATACAAGCCAATGAAGCGATTAAATGCTGTATCATATTCTTTTCTGAAATTTTTGGGTCAGTACTCCTAGAAGTCGGACGTAAAAATCCTAAGCATGGCTTCCTCCGGAAATGAGGTAAAGGTGGTGGTCCTGTGTCGGCACGTAAAAGAACCTCAAGCCTGAGTCTCTGAGCAAACTCTCCGGTCTTTCACGCCCAAGAAAGACATTAAGGACCACAGCAGTTAAAGAGCGTCCATAAATAAACTTAATTTAATTTAATTTTAGCCATTTAATATTTATGTAGGTTAGATAAAAGATTAGCGTTTCGGATCAAAGAAAGCTGTCAATGTAACATATAAGTTAACTCTATAACAAATTGCGATCAATTGAAGAATGACGATATGTATTGTGAACAGATAATGCGAGCACCATGAGAAAGTAATCATGTAAAAATGTCGCACTTCTCAATGGCTAGTGTTCTCATTTGTTGAGCGCCTCTTGTTTTATTATTTTAAACTTGGGTTCTTTGTCCTCCGGCTAGCTATTACAACTCAGTCGAGCAAGTGTCTCTATGCAGGGCGTGTAAACTGAAAAGAGTTGTTTCTAAAAGATAACACTGATAAAATAATTTGTTTCTACACTCTTAATTAATAATTCATATATTTAATCTTTATACACGCCTGACTGAAACTGAGATATTTCCGAATGTAACTACAGTCGTTTTAGTTGCCGCGTACCAATTACTTCGCGTACTTCACATTTTGTAACTAACTTTACGACGTACCTCGCGAGAGATTCTTCCGAACTGTGTATCGTGCACCATTTACTTCGCGTACTTCACACTTTTGTAACTATGCGACGTGCACCTCGTGAATGATTCTTCAAAACTGCGCGAAACTTGTTTATGACTCGAGAATATATACTCCTTCACCTCGAATTGCCTAAACATTATAATAGAGCTGCTATTGGTTACCAAATCGCGCCCACTTTAGCGTCTGTTTTGTCAGCCAATCACTACTACTAACATTTATACTCTAGGGAAGATATTCCCTCCATTTCTAAAGAAAGGCACGCTACCCTGACGTCTCTTTTTTTTTTTGTCTCTTCTTAGTGATAAACAACTCACCCCCTCAGTTTATTGTTACCCACTTCTATTGTCAGCTTCAGTGAGGCCGTGTAAACTTATTTCCTAACAATACTTATGGCTAACAAACATCTAAAATCATGTACATACAATAATATTAATTTACACTACAATCACTCTGGCATTCACATTGTTGTGATATAAAATATTGCCTCAAAATATATAATGAAAAGCAAAATTAATCAAACCAATCGAGTTATTAAAAATCTGCAAATACACAGAATAATTACCATGCGATTGGACTTGAAATCAGTTGGTGACACTGAAGATTATCGCACTATCGATAATCTATAGCTTTTAGCTCGTGTGCACTGTGTTGGAAGTTCTTCTTTTAGGCCATGCTGTCTAAAAACTTACTTCTCTCCCACTACATTGTAAATGACAGGATAAGTAGATACTTAACCAGTATTGTCAGCATCCTGTTATTTTTATTAGTCGCCTGTTTCTACTTTTTACAGTATTTTAACCTATTAACCCATTTAAACCTTTGCACCTCACTCGTTCAGCTGTTAGGCGAGCCACCTGGAACCTTTAAATCTTCTAGGGTAGTGGTATAGCCCAATGAAAACCAACCAGATAAACAATTTGGGGTAGTGGCAGAGGTAATGTGAGATCATGTACACACGGCCATGATGTGCTGGTGACAAAACGAAAGTCGCGCGCTCGGGTTACTTTTTCCATGCAGAATGGTCCAGCAGATTATTGTGAAACTTGGTGTAATATAACGTATACACCCGTGGATAAAAACAAATTGAGTCATGTCTTGAACGCCAATTTTTTTTCAAGTCCTATACGGCACAGCGCCTTGTTTACACCATACACAATACAGTTGTGTAGCCGCTGCAACAGGTTGTTGTACGGCATTATTAAACATGCTTCTTACATATGCCTTCTCTGTAGCGCTGTGGCAAAGCGTAGGGTACTTCTGTTGTTAATACCACAGCTTCGCTTCTCGCATGTAGCAAATACTTTTTTTTCTTCTATTAATAATGTTTAATCAACACATAGTGACTACTGATTTTCGATATACTTCATTTCATAAACGGCATTTTGTAAAGCTCATAACAGAAAAGTTATTAGGGTGCAAAATACGTGGCTTCACAGTTTCATCACAGTCGCATAACTGTATCTTGTTGGATATCAAGGGACGGTCTAGGCGTGTTGTAGCAGGTTGATGACATACTAAACAGTGCGCAATACACGGTAATACTTGAGAATATTTTGATTCTGTCTGTGTAGATAAGATATCCTGATGAAATTGCTGAATTTGTACAAAATTCTGCGCACAAGTTCAAGAAGTTGGGATGATAGCTTCTCAACCACGTTACTACAGGGATTTAATTTAATTTATAACCCGAAAATGAGAGCAGTTATACGTGCTCAGAGTTCATACACCCAATATTAATTTTGTTCATTTTATGTGTTTTAGTTTTAGAAGATAATTTATTTTCGTTTATTTCTTTATTATTTAAACAAATGTTTTAGTAGATTTGTGTTTCTGTGTGCATAGGTATGCCTAAAACTTAAAATTCTAAAGCTATATTACTGCAATATTATGCTCTACACACCCAGTCATAAAATTACCAATACAAAAAACCAATAACTAATGCGAGCTTAATAACGCAAGCAATACCTTCTTAACCTCTCGGCCAATGAAGCGTCTATCCGCGGTTTGTTTTCAGTTCCTTATAGCCACTATCGAGAAGTACAGTTATAAGATTATTGCACAGCTGTTACGAAGCTACACGAAGCCCTCCGATCGTCACATGGAATCTGTGGATGACTTTTTTTCCCAGGGTGTACCTTAGGTACCATTTAGAAAATGGGCCTTATGGCATATTAATTACTTGTTCCAGAAAGGGGGATTCTAATGAGACGCAAAATCAAAGGTTCGAAATCTTCCTTCTTTAAAGTATTTACCCAATGCTTCAGTACAAAACTTAAAAAATATATACAGATATTCTGGATAAATTGAATGTATATTTTATAAATAATCACTTCAGAGATTTCAGAAAGTTGGACATTGAATTTTTTTTATTTGCTAACCCTTTTGACATAAACAGAGAAAATCAGATTGCATTTCCAAATAGAAATCGCCGATCTACAGACAGACACATTCCTTAAAATTAAATGTGAAAGGTTGGAGGATATAGAAATATATAAATGTGTTTGCGAGACAAAATTTACCCGCCTTAAGTTATTCGCTGCCAGGATTTTTTCAGCGATTGGGTCGACCTACAGTTGTGAGAAATTGTTTTCACAAATGAAAATCGTGATTAAAAAGAAGGTCCCGGATAACTAACGAAAATCTTGTAGCGCAAATAAAAATAGCCATGATGTGGCCCGTCAGCAACTATATTTTCTTTGTATACATAGACTTAATGTAATAGAATGTTTGAAATGAATTTAATTGTAAAATAGTGATGAAGGCATGCTCAATACACGGGCGGCAGTGTGTGCTCATATCTTGTTATATAGTTCTGTTACAGTTCCTCACTGCATTTAGAAAGGGGTGATGTGCATTCCCTATCACACTAACTCCCCTCTATGTGGCGGGTAGCATTTCTAAATGTGCCCTCCCCTGATGCAGATTAACTTCATAGTTCAGTGATCTTTTATCCAGTAGGTATGTTTATTAAGGAAGATTGAATTTTTTCCCAATTATACATTCTTTTCATTAACATTTATCAAGAATATTTTAATTAAAAATAACCGGCTATGTTATTAACACCAAAGTAGATCCATAACAGCACTTAAGAGGTTGTTTCTGTGATCCTAAATGTAATTCAGCTGTCCTCTATACTTTCTGAGAAAACGGGTCGATTAAAAAAAAAAGAAAAAAAAAAGTCGCTCACAGAAGAAGTTGTTTAAAGCAAAAATGGAGAAACGAACTTGCATGTATTTTCCAAGAAAGCAAGCACAAGGATCGAACACACAGAAGTTGCCATATTTTAACAGCAGTGCCAATTTATAGAGCAAAAGTACCCCTAAAAGATCAGTTAAAGCTTGCCTGTTTATTCCAAATTGTGTAAGAGGACCTTATTTTACTTTAAAGTGTTACAGAATTCATAGTACAAAATGGCAGGTGTAGTATCATTTTTTAAAATACATTTAACATATAACTCTTGTGCCTAAAGTTTTAAAATGTGTATATCAAACTAAAGAGGAAAATGCAATTTCTAATACTCGGTAATGAATTAAAAATCTGATGTATTACACTTTCATGACTTTCTCTACTCTTGTACAAACTGTTTTTAAAAACGCTTATTCTCCATCTACTTCATGTTAGCAATCTCATTGCTAATTTTCTTGTAGGTGCAAAGGGGGATATGGTAGGCTTTAAGCGATAGTAAAATGTTTTAAGAGCTGGTTGCTGTGTGGAGCATTCCATTCTCTTTGCATGTCCAGGTGATTAAAAAAGATAAATAATAATAATAATAACCAATTTCAATTTGGCAAAACGTATTGGAAAACTCAAACAAATAACAAGGAATATCTCGGAAATGGTTCACTCCACAAAAACAATTGTACGTATATGACAAACTGTGTTTTAACGAGCTCTGCATTTTTTGTGAAGAAACGTTTTGTCTATCTCTTACGGTTTACCAGTTATGAAAAATCCCTTCATGAATAAGACTTTTGGGGACATTCCCAGAAAATTCAAAATATACATTTTATTTTGTCATAAAAATATCTTAAATATCTGACATTTTAATAAGAATTGTTAGCCATTTTTAGATAATCAAAAATTTCGAAACATGTTCCATGTAAAGGGGTATAGTCTGTGTTGGGGTAGTTTCTTAAAAGTCTTCGTGACGCATCTTTGAAAGATACTGAAGCTAAATACAAACTTTGGTATTTATCCGAATTTTATTTTTTGAAGTATGCTGTTCACAGACACACACACACACACGGATCTTTCTAAAAATGCCTTTTTTGGATTCAGCGAGGCTCAAAACATGTATTTCCGGTGAAATCTCGGTATCGAATTTTTGGGTGAAATACAATACTTCTCCTACTTACTATACGTAGTAGAGAAAGTAAAAGTGACGTTTGTGGTCAATTTTCGTCTTAAGATGATAACGCGAGTAACGCTACAGATTCTGCTAGTGCCTGCTCAAAGTACAGGGTTATTCAAAAAGAAGGAACCGGTTTTTAAATATTCATCTTTAATGATCGACAATAGATACGAAACATACGACACATCATTGTATAGAGGAAAGTTCAAAGTTTTAAGCCCCACCTATTATTCCATTCAGTGCCTACAGTGGCGCTGTGTTTGTTTACGAGAAAATGGCGACGCTACAGGAAAAGTCGTTTTGTGTGCTGCATTTTGCAAAGAGTGAATCCACTGTTTCATTGCAGCGTTAATTTCGTTGTCAACAACGATCCGCCTCGTCATAAAAAATTTACAACTGATACAATAAATTCGTAGAAGATGGTTGCGTATGCAAACAGAAAAGCATTGGTCGTCCTCGCATAACAAATGGTGCTCATTTTGAACACATTCAATAACATTTTGAACTTTTCTCTATACATGTGTTTCGCCATCTATTGTCATTCATTAGAAATAAATATTTCAAGTCCGTTCCTTCTTTTTGAATAACGCTGTATATAACTAAGTTGTAACTGAAACACGTAACGTGTGTTCTTACACGCAACCCTTAATAATGGGTGCCAGGGAACCCTCTCCGCACCACTGTCGAGTCTCTGCATGCTGCTAACATTCGTGTTTCAGTTGGCAGTAGCAGGAGCTAGAAGACACAGGTCACTCGCACTTTATTTAATAGGTAAGGGTAAATAGGCTACAAGTGTGGGGTGGTTGTCTTGGGGTAGTCAGTGTGTATTGCAGTGTGCGACGTTTAGACCGTATACTGGAACAATGCAACAGTAAACGTGCTTGTTTTATTTATTATTATTTTTAATGTACTCTAACTGCTGTGGTCCTTAGCGTGCCGTTCTATGTTGGTCGTGAAAGACCGGAAATTTTGCTCAGGGGCCTCTTTATCAAGCTTGAGGTTCTTTTACGTGCCGTAAATCTATATTACGGGTCCACCGGCTTTATTTCCCTTCTGAAGGAAGCCATGCTAAGAATTTTTACGCCCGAAAAAATCCATTTCGCGACCTCGGGAACTAGAGGCTACCATGGTAACCACTACACCACGGAGAACGACAGTAAACGTGGTAATATCCAGTATTGAAGAGAGAGCTTTTTCGGTGGAACACGTTTTTCGCGAAAGCAGCCGGTTTAAGGAAAATTTGAAACTAAAATTTTAGGCGCGTTTTTCTAATTCAAAATGTCTAAATCTGGATACTATTCGAGATTTGGTAAATAAGTTTCGTGTGATGGCTCCGTTCAATGTACTGAGAATAGGCAGGTCTACGCTTTTATCAGACGAAAAACTTGTTCAAATCTTGGATATAATGTGGCGTAGTCCAACATAATATGCAAATAAGCTCAAGGAACCCGAATCTCTAAATAGATAACATATGAAGCTGTAAGAGACAAACTTAGAAAAAGAGACTGCTGTACTGTAAATGGTTCCAATGATTTATAATGGGCTTGAAGTTTTAAACAACTTTTTTTTTTACAGATGAAGCATGGTTTCACTTATTATGCAAATTCCCAAACTCACGAATTTGTTCTTCAGACAATTCCAATACAATTAAACAAGCACCATTGCATTCGCAGAAAATTGGCGTATGGGTTTCCATATCAATCTTCTTTGACAGTTCAGTTAATTCTAATGTCTACTGCTCTGAGATAATCCAATTTTGTTGCTCAATTGAATGAAGACGAAATTGAACGCTCCTACTTTCAACAGGGTAATGCTACAGCACATTCGTCAAACCAGTCGCTTCACATTTTAACTCAGATTTTTGGGGAGAGAATAATAGCTAAAGGTCTCTGTCCACCACGGTCTCCTGATTTGACCTCACCAGATTATTTCCTTTCGGATGCGGCAGAATCTGAGTAAAAACTAATCCCAAAATGATGAAAAAGTGAGTATCATTAACTATGTGCAGTCAATTACGAAGAAACATTGGTGATAATCTTCCACAATACGTGTAAAGGAGTTGAAGTCTGCCTTCAAACACAAGGACAACACTTCCAGCATTTGTTGATTGACTGTGGTGAGTACACAGTTTACGGTTTGTTTTGACACAAGTGGCATTTCGTGCTGTCAACGTAACTGTGTTGCTAGTACCCTCACCAGCATGTAGCCGCTGCGGAGAAAGTTCCCCGGCACACTGCATGTTGGGACTAGTTTTATTTGTGTTCGTACTTCTATGCAGGGTTCGATAGAAAAAGTAATTCTCTTAGCAATAAATCAGTAAAGGTAAAGGTATGGACGAATGAGGTACCCAACAACCGGGGCAGAGCACTGCAACGGCCCTTTTTGCTTCTATTGTAACCCTTGGGAGGGAGGGATGAAAAAGACCGGAAGAGCGACCAGATTCGAATGACGACAGGCGCAAGTATAGACGGGTCCGTAACGTTTCCAGACGCAACTGGCGTCACCCGACCCCACCCACAAGCCTTTCCAACTCCCGGCGGTCCCCCTGGTGGGAACCACTCGGGGCGGGAACTAACTGAGCAGTCCCGCAACGACGCCAGGAAAAGAAACCTCTACGAAGCCTGCCGCAACCCGCGAATCACCGTCGCCTGATCCTATAATCCTGAAGCAGATGACAATGAAGGAGATGATGGATAAAGGAAATGAGGGACTGGAAAGTCATGGTAGAAGAGGAACCAACATTTGTCTGCCAACCCGGGAAACCCATGGGTCAGAGTGGGCAGTCACCGGGGATTGAACCCCGGACCTCTTGAATGCGAATTGCATACGTTACTACGGTGCCATCTGCTCGGTCACTAAACCATTGTATCTCCTTACATACTATCTCAATTGTAATGTTTTCGCTGGCTTCGAATACCGGGCGGACTGACGAGAGATAGCGTTCCAATCACAGGTTTCTTGTTTGCGCCCAAGTCTTACATCTATTCTGGGTATAATCGCAGAAATTCGTCGTCATTTGTTTCTTAGAACATTGTTGAGAGCGTCTAAAATAAGCAGATGTGTGTTGCTTCGCAGAAAATTGAGAAAAGTGAATTTCGTATTCTGATAAAGCCTTCTTTTTGCGTGGTAAGACGGTGAAGGAAACGAAAGGAAAGCTGAACAAGTATTATGGGGACTCTGCTCCATCACATGCATGGTTCACAGAATTTCGATGTGGCCATTCCAGCACAGGACGGCCGGTTGAGTTCACAACAGAAGAAACGGGGGAACAAAGTTCACGATATTGTGTTGGAGACCGCCGAGTGAAAATCCGTAAGATAGCCAAGACCGCAAACATCTTGAGTGAACGGGTGTATAACATTCTGTACGAATTTTTGGGTATGCGAAAGGTTCTCTTTCACCAGGTTAATGCACCTGCACACAAGTCAGCCAGTGTCATTGCAAAATTTGTGCAATTGGGGTACGAACTGCCACCTCACCCACCAATTCTCCATATTTGGCTCCGAGCTAATTCTTCCTCTTCGCAAACCTGAAAAATTGGTTCACTGGGAAGACATTTAGTCCAGTGAACACATCATGGCAGAAACAAGTACATATTTTTCAGACTTCGAAAAATAATATTTTTGGAAAGGTTAAAAGAATTGGAGAAATGTTAGGCAACGTGTATTGAATTGAAAGGAGACTATGTTCAGAAATAAAATTGATTTTTTGGAAAAAAATGTTATTTTCTTTTAAAAAATCACTGACTTACCAATCCACCCTCATACTTAAGAAAACTTCATTGTAGCATTGTATTTGAAAGCTGTGTATAATGGGAGATTATATCATCACTTTATACATAGATGCACAAAATGTGAGGTTAGATACGTTGTAGCAAAGAACAGTTCTTCATGGTAATAACCTAAGACAAGCACCTATGTCAGCAGGAGACATGGTAAAGTATATTTATGTGGTGATAAACAGTGAGCACATCCCGTCATTTTAAAGGTTAATCCATTTATAAAAGGAAGTTAAGTAAAAATAAAAACAGGCGTTTAGGGAAGTTCAAGGCTGTTATGAAGATGTCAGTTTTAATTTAATAGCATATAATTTGTCACGGCAGGTTCAGGAGCAGTGTTGAATCATAATTTATCTCCGGACAGACGTTGTTCGTGGCAAAGTGAGATATGCAGCGTGGTGCATTTCCTTTCTTTGTGAACAAAACAGTTAATGCTATTCAAGGACACATAATTCTGTTATTCATAAAGAACTGATGTTTTCACAAGTGTAATGACAAGTGTTGGATTTAGGCAATGCATCATCACGTTACGTACACAATTACTTAAACCTTCTACAGAACTGAGAACTATCAAAATACATCGTAATGTTTCAAAACAAACATTACATTAGAAATTGGTTAGGCGATAAAGCTATATCATCATTGTTGAAACATAAACTCGTTTACGTAAAGAATGGCTACACTAAAATCTTCTTCTTTAACGGATTACCCTGCGCTTTATAGGACTTACAAGCCAATGCTTTGTGTCAGTAGTCTGTCGAGGAGCAAGCAAACTCTGAATCATAACATATCCAGGATGGGTGATGCGGCCAATCCCTGGTGTGGCGCCGAAGGAGGAGGAAATGAAATGTAGTGATGAAAGGGAGTTGAGTTGGAGTTGAAAAAACAGATTTTCGGCTTTGGCGGTGCCGGAGGTGGGGTCTTCCCTGGCTTTACCGGAGGAAGCGCCTGCCACGTCACTTCCGGGGACGGGGTCTGTTCTCAAACATAAGCCAGGAAAGGGGTCCTCTGAGGCCAAAGGTAGTGTATTAGTTTTAGTAAGTAGTCATGCTAGGGGCATCAGAGAAAGACTCCAGGTGAGAAATATACTGTTAGCAGCGTTTTCAACCCCAATGCTGGTCTTAGCCATGTGGTGGGGAATCTTGCAGACATGTCAAAGGATCTCAATAAGGAAGATCATGTGCTAATAGTGGGGGGACCTGGAAATAGTTTGGAGAGTAATCTCAATTATTCAATTGAGATGGATATGAACCACTTTGCTGCTGCCAGTAGCCATACAAATGTGAGCTTTGTGAATCTCTTCTGGAGGCATGGCAAGCCTTGGATTAACAAGAAGGTGAGGTTGGTTAATCGAAAACTTGACCAGTGTCTTGGTAGAGAGGGAACAGGCCGCATTAGAATGATAGATGTATAATCCATTGAGAGGAATGGTTATACTACACATGAATTGCATTTATGCGCTGATGGCAAAGATATGCTGAGGCACCTCATTGCTGAGAGCATTTCATGTACTTCCACGGGTAATACCAGTAATATTCCTGCAATTGTTAACAGTAGAGCCTCCCCTTTTTTAGGCTAAATAAGAGATATGGAAGGACATTACAAGTAATTGAAACAGAGAAATTAGACAAATATTGCACAAATCAACAAAAAGACATTACTCATTAACAGTACTTCACCATAATATTCAAAGTTTAAGAAATAAAATCTCTGAGTTATTAATCAGTTTCAAAAATGAAAGTAAAAACCCAGATATCTTATGCATAACGGAACATCACATGGACAAACAGGAAATATTACATATCTCAATGGAAGGCTGCAACAGAGCAGCATATACTGTAGAAAAAAAACTCTCTAAAAGAGGTGTGAGTATCTTGGTTAAGAAAAACATACAGTTTGACAATATTGATCTGGATAAATACTGTATAGAACAAACATTTGAGTGTTGCGCGGTTCATATAAAAAAGCCAGACAATGAACTAATTAAATTAACAGTATACAGAGACCCAGCTGCCAATTTTGAAAACATCCTATACAATCTGGATGCTGCTCTAAAATATCTATTCAAGCCTAAAATTGAATTTATACTTTGTGGTGACTTAAATATAGACTTCATTAAAGACAGCAACTAAAAGGAAACAAATTTGTTCATTATTAAGAACATACAACCTTATGCATACAGTCAAAATTAAAAAATTCAAATTCAAATTCAAAAAAATTCCAAAACAGCTATTGATAATATTTTCATAGATATGTTAAAAATGAGTACCATGAAATCCAACCCTTAACTAATGGACTTTCAGACCATGATGGACAGTTGCTTAAAATCAATTTAACATTCCCCATTACAAAATAACGAATCATGTATCCAACTACCGAGTCGTTAACAGTGAGAACATAAAACTCTTTAATTACCAGCTTTCAGAACAATCCTGGGAAGAAATATACAAAAAGAAAAATATTAATCACAAGCATAACTCCTTTGTAAATACTTTCATGAGGATTCATAACTCAAGTTTTCCATCTCATGTAAAGAAAATTATTAACACGCCTAGAAATTGCTGGTTAATACAAGGTATTAAGATATCCTGCAAACACAAAAGAGAACTCTGCATGGCTACTAGAGAAAGCAATTGTGAAAAACACTATAAAGAATATTGTAAAATTCTAAAAAAGGTTATAAATGTAGCTAAAAAAACTCTGCTATGAAAATCAGATAGAGTCCTCAAATAACAAGCCTAATACAATATGGAAAATTATAAAAAGGGTCTGGTAAACATCACACAACAAATGAAATAAAAGAAATTGCAGTAAATCATATAACCACAAAAGAACCACAAGAAATAGCAACATTGTTTAATGAGTATTATATTCAGTTAGCAGAAGATTTACTGTTACAGTCCAAACAACATGTGGAGGATCCTATTTCATATTTGAAAAAAGCAAGCTTAGAACAGCCCACGAGCACGATAGAAGTAGATAAAACGATAAAATCTCTCAAAAGCAAGAATTCATCGGGTTATGACGAAATAACTTCTGAGATATTAAAACTATGCGGCGATAAAGTTAGCAAACCTTTAAGTTTTGTAACTTCTCCTTTGTAACAGGGACTTTTCCTGGCAGGCTCAAATATTCTATTGTTAAACCACTATACAAGAAAGGGCAAAAGTCACAACTGTCAAAATATAGGCTAGTAACATTACTAATGCTTTCTCTAAAGTATTTGAAAAACTTATGTTAAAACGAATATGTCGGCACCTAATTAAAAATAATTTTTTAGCAAAGGAGCAGTTTGGATTTAGGAAAAACATGTCAACCAATGATGCCACTTTCAACTTAACGAATGAAATTTTGAAATCACTTGATAATAAATGTAATACACTAGGAATATTCTGTGACCTATAAAAAGCATTTGACTGTGTAAATCATAGCATACTCTTATTGAAATTATCATATTATGGCATTAAGAATAAAACTTATCAATGGATTGCATCTTACCTATCAGACAGACATCAAAAGGCCATAATAAATACTGCAGATAATTCCAATATATATTCCAAATGGTCAGAAATAAAGCATGCTGTTCCACAAGGTTCGATTTTGAGTCCATTATTGTTTCATATATATGTCAAAGACCTCCCCAGAGTAATAAATGAGCATGCTCACCCAGTTCTCTTTGCAGATGATGCAAGTATTATAATTAAAGAACACAGTAGCAGTCGCCTCTCGAGTTATCCAACAGGATTTTCAGTGTGCTAAATAATTGGTTCGATAGTAACAAAATTCATATAAACTTTGAAAAAGCTAAGTATATCAATTTTCGCATAAAAAATAAAAGTATTGCAGACATAAGAATTGAACATGAAGTCAATAAAATTACTAAACTTGTAGCACAAAATTTCTTGGTCTTATAGATCATAATATGAATTGGAAAGACCATATTGACTACATCCTACCAAAACTAAACTCTGCATGTTTTTAATTTAGATCATTAATTCATTTACAAATAAAAGCATCCTAAAACAGTATATTATGCTTATTTTCATTCAATTGTGATTTATTGAATAACATTTTGGGGAAATTCAGTAGACGCAAAAAATATTTCTTTTACAAAAAAAGGTAATATGAATAATGGCAGGTGTAAAGAAATCAACTCATTGTAAACCACTATTCAAAACATTTGGAATTCTTCCATTAGCCTGTGAGTATATTTTAGCTGTACTTTTAACCGTGGTTGACCACCCAGAAGTGTTGATAAAAAATTCAGACACACACAGCAAACAAACCAGAAATGGGCAGGACTTACAAAGGCCAAGCAATAACCTACAAGTATTCCAAAAAGGGGCTTACTAAAATGGTATAGTATCATTTAATTCCATCATATATTAAGGAACTGGAAACTAATAAAAATAAATTCAAGTTAGCATTCAAAAGATATCTCATCACTCACACCTTCTATACAGAGGAGGATTTCTTTCATTCAAAAAAAATAACTGACTATAAAATGTTACCAAATTTTATAAATGCATTAAGTATAAATAATATTGTTTTAAAATGTTTTAGCTCTAGCGTATTCTACATAAGAACTACAATTTATTTACATACAAGTACACGATGTAATTATGTATTTATGACGTAATCTACATCCTAGAGTAGACTAGCTTTCTTTAAGCTGGCCTAGCTCACTATAGGGTCTAAAGATTGAGATGTCATGTTATCTTTCATAATCGAGGAACAATGTGGATGTTTGTTTTTAGTAATTTTGTATACAATAAATATGTGGTTTACCGCAAAGTCTTCCATTTCTAAATTCATTTGTTCTGCTATCGCAGTTTCTGTAATGACTCCAGGTCATTTTCTTGTTACATTTGTAAGAATACTATATGCGAATTTCAATACACTAATTCCTACATTTACTACTACTTTCTCTTTTTATACAAGGATGTGATCGCTGTTCTCCATTCCTCTGAAATAATTTTCTGTTGTCAAAAGACTTTTATAATACGAAGTAACCAATTCCTAATACATTGCGACTATGTTCAGTTTCTTCCGTCTTCATTTACTGCTGCGCACAGCGATGCAAGAAACCATGAGCGAAGCAGCCCCTCATCCCTTCCGGTCACTCACTTGTCTAGATTGTCGAACACATGACTCCTATTCTCTCTTTCGCGATCTCTCACCTCAGTGTCGAACGCAGGACTCCTCTCTTTCGATCGCTCACTGGAGGGTCGAGCACAGGACTTCCCTTCTCTCATTGCATCGCTTGCTGGCGCTCGCAGAATACGTTGAGTGACAGCTCACAGCACTGTACGTTACATCAACAACGTGGTACTGCGGCGAATTCGGTGCTATTTAAACCCACAAGAACTTCAGAAACGTCTTTATGCCGCCAAGCAATGGTCAAGTCTCGAATCTATTCTTCTCGATTAGCCTTCCAGATGCTTCCTGAGCTGGAAATACCTCCCCCCCCTCTCTCTCTGTCTCCAAACAATCAGCGCCGGCTACCACTGAAGGACACGTCCGCTATCCACGAAGCAAAGGCCCGGCTTTGTCACATTATTTACAGGCACATATTTTGATAACTCCGTACTTCTTTCAGCTATGCCTAAGGAACTTTGTCTCTCTCAAGGGCTGCATATAATTCAATTACTTCGATATTATCCACTTATATTTTTGTTTTTTTAATTAGTTTTTATTCATTATCATGGTTTCTAGTTTAAAGTTCTAGATAATACTATACCTGTAACTACTTATAAATAATCCTGTAGGAGGTATATTTGTGGTCATCCCTACATAAGCGTTTAGCACAGCCTACTCATTTGTTTCCTTCTAGCTGACTTTTCTGACAACCACTGCAGGACAGTGTATACAAAAGGAAATGGGATGAGGCTATACTCCCGGCAGGGGAGCTTCAAGACAACCTGTTAGAAATGATGAATCTTCATATTTAACTACATGCAACCCATTAAACCACTTCCTTTCTCCTCCACAAAGAATAACATTCATGAATAACTCTGACTCATTTCGTTTCAGGAAACGTAAATTAAATGCTACAAGAGCGCCTCTGCGTTGCTCTTTTGTTACGAATACTTCTCGCTGCCGTACAGAAGATAATTGTCCGGCTATTATCCAAGCAGAAGCAAAGAACTTGAAAGAGCTGAGGCCAAACACGTGGTTTTTTTTACTATCGAAGATGAGTTTTTTTTTGAGAAAATAATATCCTAATTGGCATACAGCAGGTGATATATTTCTATTAAGGCCACAACAAGTGTAGGGGCAGCGTGTCTGCTTCACAATTTAGAGGTATCATGTTCGAATCTCGGTTAGGGTGAGTTACACGGATAAGGTTTGGAGGTTTTCTTTTATCCTGAAAAGACTAGTGTCGAGTAACCTTTAGCTCTATGGGTCCCGGGCTCATTTGAACATTATTTCCCCGATTTCATTCGTTCATCGTCCGATATTACTTGCCAGACTAAAGGAGGGGAAAAGTAATAATAATAATAATAATAATAATAATAATAATAATCGTGCCAATGTTTCGCATTTAAAATTAAACAAACGTACAAGGAAAGAGAAACAATACAGCTTGAGTTATTAGAGAGACATTTGCTCTTAATTAGTACACAAGGTAACGTTGAGCCCACACATGCAAATAATCTTGTCGACTTAGAAGAGCAGTTTCAGTTAGTATTGAAATGTCAAACGGCATACCTCTTCTTGCAGTAACCTCGCAGGAGGTGAAACGCATTTTAGCCCAGACAGACAACACATCTTTCGTCTCCCACGAGGATACGCCAGTGCACCGACTGAAATTCACCTTATTTATATTAAATCACAGCAAATTTACTGTGTTTTAATAACATACTGTTAAACCAGTTGAGAAAAATTAAACATATATAAATATATTTAAATATCGTAACATAAATTACCTCTAAAATTATATCATTTGTTTCCGTGGACATCTATTAAGTGGTTTACTTTTATTTTCTAACACTTACATTAGGTCAGATAAAAGAGGATTAAGGCAGAGGGGAGCTCAAGACATCGATCTCATAACAATATGAACATTCCGTAAACTCTGCCCTTTGTTTGGAACTCGGTCCTAAATATGTTGGCGTTTGAAACAAAAACATAACCATCTATAAGGAGGGAGCAGGCCGCGGTTTATTACGTTTCCAGCTCTGGAGGAGGAAAATCAACTGTTGATGATCTAGGAAAAACCACAAGATTCTTTAGCCCTGAATATCAGTTCGGCATAACGCTTTGTTCAGAAATACGAAAACTAACAAACATCGAGTAGAAGTTCCTGTATTCTATCCCCACTTGATCCCCTTAGTTGCTTCCTTCTCCTGGACGTTTTTCATTATGAATTCTTTCTGCGTAGCAGTTTTACTTCTACTACCTCGTAGATTTTACCTAGCTCCCTACATGCAATGCAACAATAAAAGCAGCCAGCATAGACGAAGGATTGATGTTCACCTATGACTTCAAAATAGTTTAAACAGACGCACTATTCTTCTTTATTATGGAATTTGGTAATAATTCTAAATAATGTTATGCAACCACAAAATGATTACTCTGTATTCACTCTTAGGTTGATCTGCGTCAAAACAGACCCCAGGTGACCAGTGCACCGCTATAATGTATCCTTCCGCCATTCGCACTAGAAATACTGTCACACTTTCAGAGCATGTGGCCAGTACAAGCGGCACGTAGTGCAAAAAGGAACAGAGTCCTTATTTCGACAATTGAAACGGTGACTAGCTTATTCTGTTAAGGGTTAAAGGTGATAAGGCAACAAAACAAACGTTTGCACATATAATAATAGTTAATTCTAAAATAAATGAGCGAAAAATACAGTAACAGGTATGCGATAACCTAATTTATTCACTCTCTGGATGCGGCAGTTGGCGGCTCAATTTAATAAAGAAATTGTGCACTGTTGCGCGAATTGCATTCTTCTTAAAATCATTACATTCTTGCATCGCGTGCTCTTTTTTTCCCGGGTGTAACCACTTTTGCCGTTTCAGATTTTTCTGCACAAGCACTGTTTATACTTGTACTCGAAACACCGGTGAACTCAGAAGTTAATTTCACCATTTCTTTCGCGGAAAGTGTTGGATATTTCTCACATAACTTATAATAAACATTCAACACTATTGTTTTTTCATCACTAGTCAATGCTAATGCTTTACGTAATTCGACGAAAACACAAGAGCGAATTCACCGTCCTCCATGATACTGAACACAACTGCTGGTTTCTGGCTGTAAACAATATTCTGCGCTAGCCGGATGTCAGGTGACTCATACGAATTGCGTCATGGGACTTTTAGCTCTGTTTTATTACGATATAAATCAGCGTTAAATAATACCTTAGGTATTTGTATAGAATATTATACTATTTAAGGATAAATTTATTCTAAAATTCAAAGATTAGCATGGAACTACTTTCCTGGGCGCATTGCTACCGCGTTGCACCACGGTGCACTGACCACGTGGTTTGTTTTGCCGCGGATCAACCTAAGAGTGAATATAGTGTAGACGTAGACCACCAAGCTGTACTCACTGGTTGCTCGACTTCAGAACTTCAGATAATCTTTGATGTTCGCTGAAGTGAAAGCCAGAGAAAGGGAGAGATAGAGTGTATGTACTCTCTGTATAGAGACGGCAAAACGTCACTGGAAGGGTAAACGCAGCCAAGCAAAAATTCAGCTTTAGTGATGTTTCTACAAGTTTAAGGAGTTCTTAAGCCCTGGATGCAGACCTCTCTTTCCCCATGTATTTTCTTAAAGATGAAGAGTATCAAACACCAAGAGCACGATACAGTCTGTACCATGATCATCTAAAGCAATTTCATATACATTACTGATGAATTATATACGCACAACTACATCATACCTTGAATACCAACAGTGTCATTGATCTCACGTGATAGCTTAGATAACGAGGAGTCTGCAATCCCCATCAATCGTGGCAAAATTATTGGCTCTTCCGATTGCTACTAAAATTACTAGAATGGCAGGTATACCCTTGTGCACAAAGAGCGGCCCTGCTTCGGGTTATATAAGTTTAATAATACCTTCTGAAGATTTTGCATATTACTTTAAACTTCACATTAAAGTATTTTAAAACTATGGACATTAACGTTTTATCCCATGCTGCTAAATAAATACCTGTTGTAAACGCGCGCTCGCTCGCACACCTACCTACCTACCTACCTACCTAACCTAACCAACCTACCCTAACCAACCTAACCTAACGTAACCTAACCTAACCTTACCTACCTACCATAAACATACATACAACTTGAATGTGCTGGTTGGAGTTTGAAGATAACACTGGAAGCAGATTTTAAGTGAGAGAAATCAACATAAAAGTGCCATGTCCAGGTAAATTCTTTTTATATAATTTTTAAAAAATATAAGCAGCAGTCAAAGCCGCGATATGACCTCAGATGTCAAGGCAGTATACAAGTTTATTGTTTAATTAATGTCAGAAAATAAATTACTTTATAAATCCCTAATCATTTAAAGTGCAGTTTAACCTAAGGTACGTACTCTTTAGAATATTGTTTTATGCTATTCTGTTCAACAACTTAACCTTATCAAGAGGTCCAGGGTTGGATTCCCGACTGGAGGATGGAAGTTTTACTTTGGCCAGCATTATTCCCATCCTCTCTAGAGTTTGGAAGTATAAGTGAGTGTAAATGCGTGCGCGTGCGTGTGTGTTTGTGTGAATTTAATGTAATAAGCAAAACGTCACTGTGAGTGAAAATCATTGCTAAGGAGCAATTGTTTCAAAGATAAAAATCTGATGTGTTACACTCACATGACTTTCTCTACTCTTGTACAATCTGATTTTACAAACGCTTATTCTCCATATGCTTCATGTTAATCGAGATATCGAGATGTCAATCTTATTGGTAATATTCATGTAGATGCAAGGGGAATATGGTAGCTTTTAAGCGGTAGTCAAATATTTTAACGCTGGTTGCTATGTGGCGCATTCCATTCTCTTTGCATGTCCAGGACATAAAAAAATGAATAACGAATTTGAGAAAAAGTATAAGTATTGGAAAATTTAAGGAAATAACAAGCAATATCTCGAAAACGGTTCACTCTACAAAAGAAATGTATATGACATAAGTTGTGTATTTTAACGCGATCTACATTTTTTGTGTAGTAACATTTTGTCTATCTCTTATGGTTTACCAGTTATGCAAAAGTCGTTCACAGTGAAGAATACTTTTGGAGACATTCCCAGAAAATTCGAGATATACATTTCATTTCTCATGACATTATCTTAAACATATGATATTTTCATCAAAATCGTTAGGGCCATTTTTGAGAAAATTAAAATTTTCGAAAAATCTTCCATGTAAAGGGTAGTCTGAGGTGGGGGAATTTTCTTGAAAACCTTCGTGTCGCATCTCTGGAAGATACTGAACCTAAATACCAAGTTTGGTGCTTATCCGATTGTTCGTTTTTGAGTTATGCTGTTCACAGACACACAGACACACACACACACAGACACACACACACACAGACACACACACACACACACAGACACACACACGGACATGTTTCCAAAAATGCTTTTTTTGGATTCAGGAGGTCTCAAAACATGTATTTCCGGTGAAATCTCGGTATCGAATTTTTGGGTGGAATGCAATACTTCCCCTACTTACTATACGTAGTAGAGAAAGTAAAAAACCGCCTATATGGCCCGAGAGTTGAAGGTGGCATACAAATGGAATATATATATATACATACGCACACACATAAACACACGCACGCACACACACGGTGGACCATTTAAGTTGAGACTGTACAATTATCTCCAAAACTAAGGGTTGTAGAAAGAAATGTCTTGTGTATAAGTTCCTTGATAATATGGGAGAAAGTAAATGTTATTAGTCGTCTTTTGTTTGGAAGACGTTATGATAGTCATTTTAGAGTCAATTTAATTTTTACTTTCTCTACTACGTATAGTAAGTAGGGGAAGTATTGTATTCCACCCAAAAATTCCATATCGAGATTTCACCGGAAATATGTTTTCAGACCGCGTGAATAAAAAAAAACAGTTTTGGAAACATGTCCGTGTGTGTCTGTGTATGTGTGTGTCTGTGAACAGCACAACTCAGAAACGAACAGTCGGATAAACACCAAACTTGGTATTTAGGTTCAGTATCTTCCAGAGGTGCGACACGAAGGTTTTCAAGAAAACCCCCTATCCCAGATTACCCTTTACATGAAACATTTTTCGAAAATTTTAATTTTCTCAAAAATGGCTCTAACGATTTTGATTAAAATATCATATGTTTAAGATATTTTTATGACAAACGAAATGTATATCTCGAATTTTCTGGGAATGTCTCCAAAAGTATTGTTCACTGTGAACGACTTTTGCATAACTAGTAAACCGTAAGAGATAGACAAAATTTTACTACACAAAAATGTAGAGCGCGTTAAAATACACAATTTATGTAATATACGTTGTTTTTTTTGAGTGAACCGTTTTCGAGATATTGCTTGTTATTCCCTTAAATTTACCAATACTTATACTTTTTCTGAAATGGGAATTCGTTATTCATTTTTTTATGTACTGGATATGCAAAGAGAATGGAATGCGCCACATAGCAACCAGCTCTTTAAAGATTTGACTCGCTTGAAGTCTTGCACCTACAAGAAAATTAGCAATAAGATTAACATCTCGATTAACATGAAGCATATGGAGAATATGCGTTTGTAACAATAGTTTATACAAGAGTAGAGAAAGTCATGTGAGTGTAACACATCAGATGTTTTTAAATGAGAACATACATTTTGTATGTTATTTTCTCATTAGAAAATGCTTTATAAAAGGCGTTCATTTTGTGATGAGGAATAAGGAAACAAAATAAAAAGTGTTGGTTCTCAATTACAAACGTAACTTGACCCTCAAATGTCCATCCATGGATGGTCCAATCATTCATTGCTCATCGCTCACAGCCATTCAAATTTTCTTTGTCATTTACGTTGGTGTAAGTACAATTTCAAAGTGCTTTATACAAACGTTGTTTAGTTTCTTATGAGGACTGATAAAGAAACACAAAAAAAGGTAGCTTCCGTTTTAAAAAAAAAATTCAATTGACCCTAAAATAACCATCACAACGTCCTCCAAATAAAACACGACTAATGGCATTTACTTTCCCCCCCCCCCTAATATCAAGTAGCTTTTATTAAAGACGTTTCTTTCTACAGTTTTGGAGGTATTGTATAGTCTCAACTTAAATGGTCTACGAGATGGGTGGATGGATGGATGGTCGACGGACGGACTTACGGGCGGAGGGATGGATGGATGTGTGTGTGTGTATATATATATATATATATATATAAATCTTGTATATAGAATCCAGGAAAATCAAGACGTCCATGCCATTCATTGGTAAGACTTAAAATGTTCCGTAAGAGTAAAATGTTTTATGAACAATGGACTTCACCATATGCTGTAAGTTATATTATTATTATTATTATTATTATTATTATTATTATTATTATTGTGTTATGCCCGTAATTAATATTCGTGTTACTAGACTACCTTTAAGAGACTCATTCACGCAGAACATTTTATGCTCAGATGATGCAGGGCGTTGGTTTTTTTTATGAACAGCAAATTCTCCCTTTATTAACACAATGCATACAATGAATACAACAAACTAAGGTGTAAATACCAAAGTTTTAAATATTTAGGGAATCTAAGAACGCCAGTTTTTATACATGGGAAACTGTGTGTGTAATTTTTTCGAGATAAGAAATAAACTACCTTGAAAGTACTGCTGCCATCAAAACATGCACTCCCAACACATTATGTTGTGTAGAAAGAAGTATAAGGCACCAGGAAGAAGTATAAGGCACCAGGAAGAAGCATTAGAAATCGAAAATGGCTAGGACGATTTGTTTAACACTTAATTAATTGAAACATTGATTGTAACTGATTTAATAAATTCTACACATAATTACACACGGAGTTCTTGTATCTTTATTTTAAATTCCAAATGCATATATCCATTAATTTAAAAAAAATCATAAGTATTTGAATATTGAAATACCAAAAGTATATATACCTTTAAACATTTTCAAAGCAACAGTCCAAACTTAAAACATTCCACTGGGATCCATTCCTCAGATAAACAATGTAATACGTGTATTTAAAATAAAATGAATTCTGTCCATTGTAATTTTAACATTCTAATAAATCGAGTTCATTTTCTTTGCTTCTATATGTGCTGCTTTCACGTTACCTGCAAAAAGATCAATAAATACGGCGTGGACTCAACAGAGTTATCATATGTTGCACTATTCGCAAATACACTCAAGGTACTGCTATTAGTGCTGCCATCCGATCAGCATTTAATTACCTTCAATTAACATGGTAAGATCACTATGTAAAACCTCAAAACTTTGAAAAATAGCCCTGTAGTCCTGTGTAACTTAACTATAATGGTAAATAAGACACTTGTATGAAAATTATAAAACTCGCTAATGTTTTTTTACTTTCTCTACTACGTATAGTAAGTAGGGGAAGTATTGCATTCCACCCAAAAATTCGATACCGAGATTTCACCGGAAATACATGTTTTGAGACCTCCTGAATCCAAAAAAAGCATTTTTGGAAAAATGTCCGTGTGTGTGTGTCTGTGTGTGTGTGTGTGTGTGTGTCTGTGTGTCTGTGAACAGCATAACTCAAAAACGAACAGTCGGATAAGCACCAAACTTGGTATTTAGGTTCAGTATCTTCCAGAGATGAGACACGAAGGTTTACAAGAAAATCCCCCCACCCCAGACTACCTTTACATGGAAGACTTTTCGAAAATTTTAATTTTCTCAAAAATGGCTATAACGATTTTGATGAAAATATCATATGTTTAAGATAATGACATGAGAAATGAAATGTATGTCTCGAATTTTCTGGGAATGTCTCCAAAAGTATTCTTCATTGTGAACGACTTTTGCATAACTGGTAAACCATAAGAGATAGACAAAATTTTACTACACAAAAAATGTAGATCGTGTTAAAATACACAACTTATGTCATCTAGATTTCTTTTGTTGAGTGAACCGTTTGCGAGATATTGCTTGTTATTTCCTTAAATTTTCCAATACTTATACTTTTTCTCAAATTCGTTATTCATTTTTTTATGTCCTGGACATGCAAAGAGAATGGAATGCGCCACATAGCAACCAGCGTTAAAATATTTGACTATCGCTTAAAAGCTACCATATTCCCCTTGCATCTACAAGAAAATGACCAATAAGTTGACATCTCGATATCTCGATTAACATGAAGCATATGGAGAATAGGCGTTTGTAAAATTAGATTGTACAAGAGTAGAGAAAGTCATGTGAGTGTAACACATCAGATTTTTTTTGTGTTTTTTACTTAATTAACTGCGGAGAGTATCTGTCTTAGAAGTTGTCAAACGCTTGTCGTCCAGGTAGTGCCTTTTCATTAAAATAGCTAAACATAAAGTAATGAAGTAATAAAACTTAAAACTGAATATGATGATTCCATCGCAAATAGGACGTAAGTTCTAAGCACTGGGTACTTTGTCAATTTCTTGTTTACGTCTAACACCCAACCTTTTTAATTTCCCTACTACGTATAGTAAGTAGGGGAAGTACTGTATTCCACCCTAAAATTCGATACCGAGATTTCACCGCAAATACATGTTTTGAGGACCCTAAATCCAAAAAAAGTATTTTTGGAAACATGTCCGTGTGTATGTGTGTGTGTCTGTGAACAGCATAACTCAGAAACGAACAGTCGGACAAACACTAAACTTGGTATTTAGGTTCAGTATCTTCCAGAGATGCGACACGAAGGTTTCCAAGAAAATTCCCCCACCCCAGATTACCCTTTATATGGAAAAGTTTTCGAAACTTTTAATTTTCTCAAAAATGGCTCTAACGATTTTGATTAAAATATCATATGTTTAAGATACTTTTGTGACAAATAAAATGTATATCTTGAATTTTCTGGGAATGTCTCCAAAAGTATTCTTCATTGTGAACGACTTTTGCATAACTGGTAAACCATAAGAGATAGACAAAATTTTACTACACGAAAAATGTAGATCGCGTTAACATACACAATTTATGTCACATACATTTTTTTTTGTTGAGTGAACCATTTTCGAAATATTGCTTGTTATTCCCTTAAATTTTTCAATACTTATATTCTCAAATGGGAATTCGTTACTCATTTTTACTTTCTCTACTACGTATAGTAAGTAGGGGAAGTATTGTATTCCACCCAAAAATACGATACCGAGATTTCACCGGAAATACATGTTTTGAGACCCCCTGAAGCCAAAAAAGCTGATGTGTTACACTCACATGACTTTCTCTACTCTTGTACAAACTATTTTTACAAACGCTTATTCTCCATATGCTTCATGTTAATCGAGATATCGAGATGTCAACTTATTGGTAATTTTCTTGTAAATGCAAGGGGAATATGGTAGCTTTTAAGCGATAGTCAAATATTTTAACGCTGGTTGCTATGTGGCGCATTCCATTCTTTTTGCATGTCCAGGACAAAAAAAATCTGATGTGTTACACTCACATGACTTTCTCTACTCTTGTACAATCTAATTTTACAAACGCTTATTCTCCATATGGTTCATGTTAATCGAGATATCGAGATGTCAATCTTATTGGTAATTTTCTTGTAGATGCAAGGGAAATATGGTAGCTTTTAAGCGATAGTCAAATATTTTAACGCTGGTTGCTATGTGGCGCATTCCATTCTCTTTGCATGTCCAGGACATAAAAAAAATGAATAACGAATGTGAGAAAAAGTATAAGTATTGTAAAATTTAAGGAAATAACAAGCAATATCTCGAAAACGGTTCACTCAACAAAAGAAATGTATATGACATAAGTTGTGTATTTTAACGCGATCTACATTTTTTGTGTAGTAAAAGTTTGTTTATCTCTTATGGTTTACCAGTTATACAAAAGTCGTTCACAATGAAGAATACTTTTGGAGACATTCCCAGAGAATTCGAGATATACATTTCATTTCTCATGACATTATTTTAAACATATGATATTTTCATCAAAATCGTTAGAGCCATTTTTGAGAAAATTAAAATTTTCGAAAAATCTTCCATGTAAAGGGTAGTCTGGGGTGGGGGGATTTTCTTGAAAATCTTTGTGTCGCATC
Organism: Deroplatys truncata; assembly: GCA_030765065.1. NCBI lineage: Eukaryota > Metazoa > Arthropoda > Insecta > Mantodea > Mantidae > Deroplatys > Deroplatys truncata. The sequence goes on along the minus strand of CM060983.1, from coordinate 173,439,931 downwards.
TCTGGAAGATACTGAACCTAAATACCAAGTTTGGTGCTTATCCGACTGTTCGTTTTTGAGTTATGCTGTTCACAGACACACAGACACACACACACACAGACACACACACACACAGACACACACACACACACACACACACAGACACACACACGGACATGTTTCCAAAAATGCTTTTTTTGGATTCAGGAGGTCTCAAAACATGTATTTCCGGTGAAATCTCGGTATCGAATTTTTGGGTGGAATGCAATACTTCCCCTACTTACTATACGTAGTAGAGAAAGTAAAAAATGAATAACGAATTTGAGAAAAAGTATAAGTATTGGAAAATTTAAGGAAATAACAAGCAATATCTCGAAAACGGTTCACTCAACAAAAGAAATGTATATGAGTTGAGTTATGTATTTTAACGCGATCTACATTTTTTGTGTAGTAAAATTTTGTCTATCTCTTATGGTTTACCAGTTATGCAAAAGTCGTTCACAATGAAGAATACTTTTGGAGACATTCCCAGAAAATTCGAGATATACATTTCATTTCTTATGGCATTATCTTAAACATATGATATTTTCATCAAAATCGTTAGAGCCATTTTTGAGAAAATTAAAATTTTCGAAAAATGTTCCATGTAAAGGGTAGTCTGGGGTGGGGGGATTTTCTTGAAAACCTTCGTGTCGCATCTCTGGAAGATACTGTACCTAAATACCAAGTTTGGCGTTTATCCGAATGTTCGTTTTTGAGTTATGCTGTTCACAGACACACAGACACACACACACACACACACACACACACACACACACAGATACACACACACACAGACATACACACGGACATGTTTCCAAAAATGCTTTCTTTGGATTCAGGATGTCTCAAAACATGTATTTCCGGTGAAATCTCGGTATCGAATTTTTGGGTGGAATGCAATACTTCCCCTACTTACTATACGTAGTAGAGAAAGTAAAAAAGCACTTTTGAAAACATGTCCGTGTGTGTGTCTGTGTGCTGTCTGTGTGTGTGTCTGTGTGTCTGTGAACAGCATAACTCAGAAACGAACAGTCGGATGAACACCAAACTTGGTATTTATGTTCAGTATCTTCTAGAGATGCGACACGAAGGTTTTCAAGAAAATCCCCCCACCCCAGATTACCCTTTACATGGAAAATTTTTCGTAAATTTTAATTTTCTCAAAAATGGCTCTAACGATTTTTATTAAAATATCATATGTTTAACATATTTTTGTAACAAATAAAATGTATATCTTGAATTTTCTGGGAATGTCTCCAAAAGCATTCTTCATTGTGAACGACTTTTGGTAAACTGGTAAATCATAGGAGATAGACAAAATTTTACTACACAAAAGATCTAGATCGCGTTAAAATACACAATTTATGTCATATACATTTTTGTTGTTGAGTGAACCGTTTTCGAGATATTGCTTGTATTCCCTTAACTTTTTCAATACTTATATTCTCAAATGGGAATTCGTTATTCATTTTTTTTGTCTTGGATATACAAAGAGTATTAACCTGTGGCAAAGAGAATGGTGCTGCACATAGCAGCCAACTATTAAGACATATATCTATGCTTAAAGGCTACTGTATTTCTATATGGCCCTTGTAAATACAAAAAAAGGGAACATACTAGGCCTTAAGCGATAGTCAAATATTTTTATAACTCGATTAATATGAAATAGATGGAGCGTAAGCGTTTGTAAAAATAGTTTGTACAAGAGTAGGGAAAGTCATGTGAGTGTAACACATCAGACTTTTTTTATTATTTGCTTCGTTGGTCTCTTGAACACGTTTCTGGTTTACAAATCGCATTATTGTGACACAAACGCTCGTCGAATACTGGATAGAAAGACCCAGGTATCACGTATACCCAGCGTGACAGCAGGACTAAAGAGGCTTTGTTATATTGACAATAAACAATCCGTTTAGCCAAAATATCGTAAATCAAGGCGTGGGCTGCATATTCAACTTCTTTACTTAACTCTGCTGGCTAAAGAAACACGACTCCACGTGGCACTACGTATAGGAATGATAATCTCGGGTTCTGCGCTGCATTCAAGTAGTTAACTCTCCTTTATCAATGTAAAGTTTTTTTTTATACCAAGGCTCGGCCATTTATCTATATTTTGTCATTCAATTCCGACAAATTTTCTTACTCCATTAAGAATTACTCTCACATTAGCTCCACATTTCAAAACGCTGAATTAACTGTTTAAAAATACATAAACTAACCAACTGAGAATATTTAAATAATGTGTTATTAGCAAATAACAGTTATAACGTTGGCCAGAACAGAGTTAAAAGTATTGTACCTATATGATTCACTGGTAAAGGAATTCATCAGAAATGTTAAGCAGTAAAGGAAAATTCTTACGTTTACAAATGCCAATACCTTCTCTATTATTTTCACATATATTTCACAAACTGTTCATTAAAAACCCTTATTGCCCCTTTAATTCTTTGGTCATATCGGGGGTTTTGACTTGAGAAACTCTTATGGTGTTATTGCTCACTGAACCTTACGGTTTCCTAACGTTGATTTTTATCATTTTTAATACTTAACACGCTTACATTCACTTCCACATTTCTACTTTCAGAGTCTGTGGGGAAAAGGGAATGATTCTGGTTAAAGTAAAGTTCCCCACCCCAGCCGGGAATCGAACCCGGGACCTCTGGTTTGAGAAGCCAGACGTTTACCACTCGACCGCAGAGGCATTCATTCTGATTTTTTGTCCTAAGTGGATTCGTAAAACATCTGATGTGATACATTCACATTACTTTTTCTTTTTCTATCCTCTATCATTTATTAATGTTATACAAAATATTCTTAATAAACCTTATTTTTGTATCTACTACACTTTTATCCAATAAAACTTTGCAGAAATAGCTACATTACACATTTCATTAAATGCAAAGAGAACAGCGATAATCAAATATTTACTAACTGGGCGCTATATGCTGGCCTTAAAATTCCATACTGTTTCCATGAATTCGCCAGAAAACTGAATGTTGAATGGACTTTAAAGAATGACCAAGAAAGAAACAATTCGAACAATTAATAACGGATATCTTCGAAACGGTATATGCTATAAAATTATTTGAAATAAATGTGTATTTTAAAGAGATCTACGTTTTTTTGTGTAGTACGTTTTCGTCTATTACTTAATCTTTACCAGTTATACAAAATTATACAAAATTCCTTCCGAATGAAGGGGACTTCACAGGCTATTCACAGAAAAGTAGATATACATTTTATTGGTCATGTCAAGATCCTTAATGGTGTTTTAATCGAAGTGGTTAGTGGCATTTTTTTTAGAAAATCAGAACTTTCGAAAAATGTTCCATAGGATTGGGGGTATTTTCTTGAAAATCTTCATGTTGCATCCTTGGAAGATGCTGAACGTAAATACCAAGTTTGGTACTTACCGGAATTTTCGTTTTTGAGTTATGCTCTTCAAAAATAGACACACACATACATACAAGATCATGTTTCCAAAAATGCTTTATTTTGATTCAGGGGGCCTCAAAACATGTATTTGAGGTGAAATCTCGGTATCTATTTTTGCAAGCTTCCCCTACTTACTATACACAGTAGAGAAAGTAAAAACGAGGCTGAGATAACAAAACATTTTAAAAGCTGATGGAAATGCTGGAATCGAAACTACAGGCCATCATTTCAAAACATTGCTTAAAATATCGGTGAATTGAAACACATAACAGCAAATACTTTTTTAAAATAATTAGTTCTACGAATAAGGATTGTTCTTATTCAATGTTGCATTAAACTGGTATACCGGGAGGGATGGATAAAAGCTTAACGCAGGAAAAATGTAAATATTCTTAAAGTATATAACGAAATGTTTCAAATAACTTTTCCTTCATACACTACGTGATCAAAAGTGTCCGGAAACCTGGCTGAAAATGACGTACAAGTTCGTGACGCCCTCCGTCGATAATGCTGGAAGTCATGTTGGCCCACACTTAGCCTTGATGACAGTGCTCACTCTCGCAGCCATACTTTCAAGAAGGTGCTGGCAGGTTTCTTGCGGAACGGCAGCCCATTCTTCACGGAGTGTGGAACTGAGGAGAGGTATCGATGTAGACCTGTGAGGCCTGGCACGAAGTCGGCGTTCCAAAACATCCCAAAGGTGTTCTATAGGATTCAATTCAGGACTCTGTGCAGGCCAGTCCATTACAGGGATGTTATTGTCATGTAACCACAGCCAGTGCAGTATAAACAGGTGCTCGGTCGTGTTGAAAGATGCAATCGCCATCCCCGAGTTGCTCTTCAACAGTGGGAAGCAAGATGGTGCTTAAAATATCAATGTAGGTCTGCGCTGTGATCGTGCCACGCAAAACAACAAGGGGTGCAAGCCCCCTCCAGGAAAAACACGACCACACCATAACATCACCACCTCCGAATTTCACTGTTGGCACTACACACGCTGGCAGATGACGTTCACCGGGCATTCGCCATACCCACACCCTGCCATCGAATTGCCACATTGTGTACCGTGATTCGTCGCTCCACACAACGTTTTGCCACTGTTCAATCGTGTAATGTTGACACTCATTACACCAAGCGAGGCGTCGCTTGATATTTTCCTGCGTGATGTGTGGCTTATGAGCAGCCGTTCGACCATGGAATCCAAGGTTTCTCACCTCACGCCTAACTGCCATAGTACTTGGAGTGGATCCTGATGCAGCTTGGGATCCCTGTGTGATGGTCTGGATAGATATCTGCGTATTACTCTTTACGACCCTCTGCAAATGTCGGCGGTCTCTGTCAGTGAGCAGATGAGGTCGGCCAGTACGGTTTTGTGCTGTACATGTCCCTTCACGTTTCCACTTCACTATCACATCAAAAACTGTGGACCTAGGGATGTTTAGGAGTGTGGAAATCTCGCGTACAGACTTCTGGCACAAGTGACACGCAATCACCTGACCATGTTCGAAGTCCATGAGCGTCCCATTCTGTTTCACGATGTCTAATGACTACTGAGGTTGCGGATAATGAATACCAGGCAGTAGGTGCCAGCACAATGCACCTAAGATGAAAAACGTATGTTTGGGGGTGTCCGGATACTTTTGATCACATAGTGTATCAATAACCGTTTCCAAAATATTGCTGTGGGTAGTTTATTTAATACATATGTTTAGTTTAACGTCATATAATCGGGCAGGATATACCGGTCTATGAATGATAGTGTGTGTAATTAGCGCTCAAATGAGCTTCAGGTACACAGAGCAGAGAATTAGCCTATATTGTTTTAAGTTCTTTATACCCCGCCTTTATCTACGTCTTATTAGCGGCCTTTCCATTCGAACTTATCATTGCTATAGGCAATGGTGTTAACTCGCACTCGCTTGTCGTCGGCTTTCTGGTAAGCCTTGGGTTTTATTCATTAGATCTCTCTCTCACACTTCCAGACTCTGGGGAAAATAGGGAATATTCTTGTCTAGAGAGAAACTCCTACCCCCAGCCGATAATCGAAACCGGGACCCCTGGCACAGCAGGCAGGTGTTCTAACGACTGAGCTACGTTTATTATCTGAAGATAGGGAAAAATCCACAGAAAAAAACTTTATGCAGGATACTCAACTAAAACAAGGACCCTCCGGATTATGAGGCAGTCACTTTGTTTTTCACCGGACCATGCAAGATAGTTCCACGTAACGTGTGAGGCACGCCTTCGGGAGGCCCCAAGTTCGATTCCTGTCGACAATCCACCCTGACTTTATGTTTTTCGGGGTTTTCCCTGGTGGTGTCTCATTTACCATGATTTCCTTACCATCACTTCCCTTCCATTCCGTTTCCTTCTCATCTCTCAGGTGTGCCTCTAGGTTTCATGGCGTATGGCGGTGCCGGACAGATAGCGCGGATGCTGCTTTAAAGGAAAGAGTGACACCCCCTCGCGCAGTGGCCCGTGGACACTAGAAAATTGAGTTTTTATTTATGGACGCTCTTTAACTTCTATGGTTCTTAGCGCCCATTCTATATTGGGCGTGAAGGACCGGAAATTTTACTCAGAGGTGTATTCACCAGGCTTGAGGTTCTTTCACGTGTCGTAAAGCTAGGGCCCTCCGCCGGGTTTGAACACGTGAGCTGGAAACTAGAGGCTAACATGGTACCCCTAGACCTCGGAGGAGGATTTGTAGACACTAGGGGGCTGCTTGGTCGATGAGTTGTTTATCGCACTCTCTAGGCAGCTGCAATAGGGGCACGAGTCTTGGAAACTGGAATTGTTAGGGACTGCCTCTGTGGGGTGTAGTACCACGTGGTGGTACTGAAAATGGTGCCCGTTTAGCCGCCCTGGAAGAGATGCTCGCGATATCATAAAAGAGAAGCTCCGGAACCTGCAAGCCATCACCACCGTAGTCAACACCAACAACAGACTTGTCAGCCAGTGTCAACAGTGTCACCATCCGTCTGCAGGCCCTGGAGGACGACTTCAAGACCGTGAAAGAACCACAATAGTCACGACATCACACCAGTTCAGCAGCTCACACACCTAAAAGCCACCGCTAATGTGATTCCCCAGACCAGCAGTGTTTCCTCGAGAAATACCGGGTCATAAATCAACGATGACAAGCGCATAGAGAACAGAATTAAAGACTTCACCCCTTTTTCCTCTTCCTTCACTATCTTCTTCTAGCCTTTAAGCTGTAGTCAGAACAGTTTATCATGGCTGTAGCCTAGGATCTGTCTCTTAGCCGATCCAGCTGCAGCTCTCCATCTTTAGTCCTACTATCTAGGGTGCATTTGTGGCACCACACAAACCTTCAACTCTTGATTCCCTTCGTTAACTTCTCCTTTCCGATTCCCTTCCTTAATTTCTGATTTCAACAACTTTCGTCTTTTCCCTGTAGAAATAAGCACTCTTTCTCCTCTCCAACTTTTCGATTATCTTCCCCTTTCAAAACAAAACAAATGAAAATAAAGTGTGTTCAATCCTAGTGCCGGAAGCCCACAGATGGTGTGAAAGTTACAAAAAAAATTCAGATGTGTTACACTCACATGACTTTCGCTACTCTTGTGCAAACTATTTTTACAAACGCTTATTCTCCATATGCTTCATGTTAATGGAGATGTTAATCCTATTGCTAATTTTCTTGTAGATGCAAGGGGAATATGGTAGTATTTAAGCAACAGTCAAATATTTTAAGAGATGTTTGCTATGTGGCGTATTCCATTCTCTTTGTATGTCCAGGACATAAAAAAAATGCATAATGAATTCCCATTTGAGATAAAGTATAAGTATTGGAAAATTTAAGGGAATAACAAGCAATAGCTCGAAAATGGTTCACTCAACAACAAATATGTATATGAAATAAATTGTGTATTTTAACGCGATCTACATTTTTGTGTAGTAAACTTTTCTCTATCTCTTATGGTTTACCAGTTATGTAAAAGTCGTTCACAATGAAGAATACTTTTGGAGACATTCCCAGCGAATTCGAGATATACATTTCATTTGTCATGTAAATATCTTAAACATATGATACTTTAATCAAAATCGTTACAGCTATTTTGGGAAAATTAAAATTTTCGAAAAATGTTGCGTGTAAAGGGTAATCTGGGGTGGGGGGATTTTCTTGAAAACCTTCGTGTCGCATCTCTGGAAGATACTGAATCTAAATACCAAGTTTGGTGTTTATCCGACTGTTCGTTTCTGCGTTATGCTGTTCACACACACACACACACGGACATGTTTCCAAAATGCTTTTTTTTTGGATTCAGGGGGTCTCAAAACATATATTTCCGGTGAAATCTCGGTATCGAATTTTTGGGTGGAATACAATACTTCCCCTACTTACTATACGTAGTAGAGAAAGTAACTAGTTCACCCTGACATCGCTGGTGTATTTGCTATTTATACATGGTCTGAGAAATTATGAAGTGTGGTTATGGAGAATGATAAAATCAAGAATTCCGAAAGCTTTTGTCACCGAGAACAATCCTACCGAAAACCTTGCAGGCAAAATTTGGATAGTTTATTGTCGAAGTGTCAAGTTTTGGTTTTTTGTTGTTTTAACATGAAGATCTTTGGAATACTCGTTTTTACTCAATTATTTAAAAGCCCACATATGTTTGTTTTAATCTAATCTCAGAAGAAGATGTGTTTTTCTTTTGTACCTGCAAACATTGTAACCTCTCGTCTATCCAGTTGATGGTGGGCGAGAAAAATAAAAGAAAGAATTCAGATCCTTGTTGCACATAAATACGCACAAGGTGAGCGACTGTGAATCACCGTTTGAGGTGTGAGATCAGCAATTATTCTTCTTCTGTGCTAGTAGATAATAGTAGATAATTTTGCGAATGTGTGCTGTTAGGAAATTTGGTAATTAACACAGTTAAGCATTAGAATCCTTCTTTTGCTTGCCTTTTTGCCTCAATACTATTCCAGAAACTGATTTTGGATTTTCTATTTGGGAAGGACTTATAATCGCCAAGAAAGGATAAAAGAAAAGTCGTTTCAACAGTCAACTAAGAAAATGTCCTTCAAGTATTATACAGATTTCAGTTTGATACTTATTGCTTGTTTTATTACTAGGACGATGGAGACATTCCAAATTAACTATGTTCTTAAAGGCGTGAATGTTGAAACAATAAGCGGATATTCTTATACAACTCGTTGCAGCATTATTTGTATTCTGCATCTCATATTAAAGTAGAAATACTGTTACGTTGTATTCCTATACAACCCGTAAAATTTAAATAAAGAAAAGCGATTTGCTGGCAGCATCTCTGTAGCAATACACCTGTAGGTTGAGATAAAGGAATCTTTTTAACGATAGTCAGATGTTTAAGAACTGACGCTATGTAAGTACTGGCCTTAAAATTCCATTCTCTTTGTGTGCAATTCGAGAAACAGCTGGATATTGAAAAGGCTTGAACAGAATGACAGAAGTATTGAAGGTCGTCCTCCGTGGGCTAGTGCTAGCCTCTAGTTCCTAAGGTCGCGGATTAAACCCGGCGGAGGGCGATGGATTTTTCGGGCGTAAAAATACTTAGCATGGCTTCCTTCGGAAGGGAAGTAAAGCCGGTGGTCCCGTGTCGTAGATTTAAGGCACGTAAAAGAACCTCAAGCCTGATAAAGAGGCCTCTGAGCAAAATTACCGGTCTTTCACGCCCAATATACAATGGGACGCTAAGGACCATAGTAGTTAAAGAGTGTCCATAAATAAAACTCAATTTATTTATTTTACAGGTTATAGGAGGCTTAGCGTAAAAGCTGACTAAAGAAAACCAAAAATGTAATTTTATATGGGATGAAAACTAATTTAAATCTTCTACGTTCAAAACATATTTAGACTTGCAATCATTAATTGATTGTCGTTTAATCAAAAGCGCTGTTTTAATACTGTTTTCCTTGTATTTTGTATTGGGTTAAAGCTAACATGCGACACAATATTAAAGCAATTTCTGTAAGCTTTACCATGCCTTATTCATGTTATAAACCCACAACCACCAAAACAATAGCATAAACTTTGTACAATTGATAACGTTTTCAATGTTAGAATTTTACATACCAAACTATTTTTAATATTTAAACGTTGAAATTCTAACTCGAATAACAATATAATAAAACTACAAATTAATTGCTCAATAAAGGAAATAAAACCGAAGCCAATTGGGGCACTGGATCAAATTTTCATGTAATTATTTAAAACATGATCAAAATACTTTTTACTTTCTCTACTACTACGTATAGTAAGTAGGGGAAGTATTGTATTCCACCGATACCGAGATTTCACCGTAAATACATGCTTTCAGGCCCCCTGAATCCAAAAATACCATTTTTGGAAACATGTCCGTGTGTGTGTATGTGTGTGTGTGCGTGTGTGAGTGTGTGTCTGTGAACAGCATAACTCAGAAACGAACAGTCGGATAAACACCAAACTTGGTATTTAGGTTCAGTATTTTCCAGAGATGCGACACGAAGGTTTTCAAGAAAATCCCCCACTCCAGAATACCCTTTACATGGAACATTTCTCGAAAATTTTAATTTTCCCAAAAATGGCTAACGATTTTGATTAAAATATCATATCTTTAAGATATTTTCATGACAAACGAAATGTATATCTCGAATTTTCTGGGAATGTCTCCAAAAGTATTCTTCATTGTGAACGACCTTTGCATAGCTGGAAAACCATAAGAGATAGACAAAATTTTACTACACAAAAAATGTAGATTGCGTTAAAATACACAATTTATGTCATATACATTTGTTTTGTTGGGTGAACTATTTTCGAGATGTTGCTTGTTATTCCCTTAAATTTTCTAATACTTATACTTTTTCTCAAATTCGGTATTCATTTTTACTTTCTCTACTACGTATAGTAAGTAGGGGAAGTATTGTATTTCACCCAAAAATTCGATACAGAGATTTCACCGGAAATACATGTTTTGAGACCCCCTGAATCCAAAAAAAGCATTTTTGGAAACATGTCCGTGTGTGGTTCTGTGTGTCTATGTGTGTGTGTGTGTGTGTGTGTGTGTGTGTGTCTGTGAACAGCATAACTCAGAAACGAACAGTCGGATAAACACCAAACTTGGTATTTAGGTTCAGTATCTTCCGGAGATGCGACACGAAGGTTTTCAAGAAAATCCCCCCACCCCAGATTACCCTTTACATGGAATATGTTTCAAAAATTTTAATTTTCTCAAAAATGGCTCTAACGATTTTGATTAAAATATCATATGTTTAAGATATTTTTATGACAAATAAAGTGTATATCTTGAATTATCTGGGAATGTCTCCAAAAACATTCTTCATTATGAACGACTTTTGGTAAACTGGTAAACCATAAGAGATAGACAACATTTTACTACACAAAAAATGTAGATCGCGTTAAAATACACAATTTAATACATATACATTTTTTTTTGTTGAGTGAACCATTTTCGAGATATTGCTTGTTATTCCCTTAAATTTTTCAATACTTATTTTCTCAAATTGGAATTCGTTATTTATTTTTTTGTCTTGGATATGCAAAGAGTGTTAATCTGTGGTAAAAAGAATGGTACTGCACCTAGTAACCAGCTATTAAGAGATATGTATGTGCTTAAAGGCTACTGTATTTCTATATTCCCCTTGTAAACATATATTCCCCTTACATCTACAATAAAATTAGCAATAAGATTATCTGCAAATGTTTATCTCGATTAACATGAAGTAGATGGAAAATAAGCGTTTGTAAAAATAGTTTGTACAAGAGTAGAGAAAGTCATGTGAGTGAATCACATCATTTTTTTATCCTGGTAATGCAAAGAGAATGGAATACTCCACATAGTAACCACCTCTTAAAATATTTGACTATCGCTTAAAGCCTAGGAATTCCCCTTGCATCTTAAAGAAAATTAGCAATAAGATTAACATCTCGATATCTCGATTAACATGAAGCATATGGAGAATAAGCGTTTGTAAAAATAGTTTGTACAAGAGTAGAGAAGGTCATGTGAGTGTAACACATCCGATATTTATATAGCACAAGCAGATGAGATATCTACTTTTATACATAAAGAATCATCATCGAAAGACATAAATAATGAGTTTTAGCAGTTGGAGATTGCCATAGTATGTACTTACTTTTTCTATCTCCAAAATTTAAGGTATTTCAAAAGCTAAGCGATACCATTGTAAATTTTCTATCGATATATTGGAACATTATAATAGTGTTTTCGTGGTTTAATGATCAGAAAATTCTTTATTGCCAAGAATCCTTTAAATAAAACAAAATTATAGTTCATTTAGGAGTGTAGGAATATAATTCAATGACTTGCTCCAAAGCTATACGTACATGACAACAGTACCCAGACTTAAAATTTTGTGTGCATTAAAGGCCCTTATACTTAAATATTATATTACATTTGGAATTAGAAAAAAAAGCATATCAGAAGTGATTGAGATGTTCATCGAGTAAGATATCACGTCATTAAACCCACATTATCATGAGGAAAAGGAACACTTCATGAAATTGGTGTGCTAAACACGAATTCAGTAATTTCGATGTTATTGTGTCCCATTTTTTATATTTAGAAATTAAGCTAGAGCAAGGGGACAAGACTGTGATCGTATTTGGAAGGGAGACGTCGAAATCTTTAATTGGTATTTGGAATCCTGGAAGGCTTCCGAAATTTCTAAATCTGATTCATTGTACTCCTGCCCATTGAGGATGGATGACTTATCAACCTGGGTGGTAGTCCACGGATGAACCAAGGGAAGGTAAGGAATAGTGTCTTTAGTTTGATGAATAAGACCACGACTGGATAGATGTTTCTCTCTAGGGGTCTAATGCACAACTTCTCAGACAGAATCGCTCGCAACCAAAATATGCCGATAAGAATGCGCCGAGGAGATACTGTAATTTTGAAGTCTTGCAAGTAGGTCAACAAGATATAAATCTTCTGTAGCCTGCTGGGGAGTATTAAGGCTAATGGAAGAAAACACCTGAATGGGTTCCAGGTCATTCTGAAACTGAAGACAATTAAAACGCCGACAAGCTTGACAAAAAAAGCATCCGGCAATTCTTTACACGGCCAGAACGTGTTATAGATATCACCAAATCTCTGTTAAAAATTCCACTGTTAAGTTGGGCAAGGATCAACATGCCGAGTTACTGAATGTAACTTTTGAGAAGGTAGTTATTTAAGAAAGAAAAGAAAAAAAGTAAGTGCCTATGAATTTAAATAGAAAATCAAGCGAACCTCCGGGTTGACTTACATCGATTAAGTTGTTTAAAAGTAAACCTAACTTTAGGCTATGAAATCAAGAGATTGAAAAGGTGGTTTATTTAATTTTCTAATGCAAAGAGCTCGCTGAAAGAAAAACATGACCTTTGGGATATTCATCCAAAAGGGAAATGTGGCAAATTAAAACGTAACAATGGATCTTTCGCAGCTTTAAAGGCGCATGCTTTAAACATAGACGTAGAATGTGGCGGCGCCGTGGTATAATGGTTGACTGCTTGCCTCTCGCCAAGGAGGTCCGGTTTCAATCCCAGGGACCCGCAGTAGGATTTATGGTGGATAAATCGGCATCTGGACGGGTTTTCTGCGGGTTCTCCAGTTTCCTCCGCCATTCATTCCACCAGCTGCTCCATTATCACCTTTCCTTTCATCCATTTCACCATCTTTTCGTATCATCTTTCTCGCACTCATATCAGGCAACGGGCTGATCATCCATCCCGAATATTCTATCTGATCCAAAGTGTCTGCTCCTCTGACCCCAGGCACCCGCTTGTAAGTCCTGGGGGTGCACGTCCTACATATGAGGAGGGGAAACCGAGAAAGAAGAAGTGAAACGTACAATTACACTTAGAGGTGTTTGTGCAGCTGAAGTGTAGAAACTCCACTATTTATTCTAGCTTACATCTAGATCTAAGTTGGTATAGCTCATTAAACAGACTTCAAGTGAACCAAACTAACGTTACTTTGCTATCAGCAAGTTTCCAAGAGAACTACCCACACCTCTGGAAATAAAACATCAAACAGATGTCCTTTGGCAGCTTTCCCGAACAACGAACATTCACGCAGTTTGAACTCGGATATTCCACATGCATTCTATGAGTAAGGTGATGATCAAGAACAAGGCGAGAGAATCTAAATGGGACGAATTACAAGAAGTGAGTAACACAGGAAATCATTGTGTATATTCGACAGGAATACAAGCAATATGACCAAATACGAATATGACAATCTGACAGACCCAGGTGCTCAGAATTTCAGCGCAAACCTGAATATACATAGCAAGTATTACTTGCTTAGCAGATCGCTTAAAATTTCTAATAAGCAGTATTATTCAGCTCGTGTTAGTCAAGAACAAATGCCGGGATAGAATTTCTCTTCCAAAAATTCACCTTTACAATCTATTTGGCTTTCCTATGTAGGAAATATATGCAAGAGTTGGAGGACAATGAGCTGCTAAAACAGTTTCAAATTTATCTGTAGAACAGTGATGATGGTATTAGTTCACTCTTCTAATCCGTAAGGTGTGGAGTTAACCCTAGGGTTAAGAAGCGAAGGAGAGCTTCGAGACCGCGTCCAAGGTGCCTATTGCACCTATTAAACCTCCGTGAGGCAGAGATGAGGCGAGAGAGTATGAAGGCGGCCGTTCTGACACTGGCAGATGCAGCGTGGGCCCCTATCGTTTCCAATATGAGCATCTAAGGACGCTTCTTCAATGCCCTTCCTATCCGCAATAACAGATGGACAGGTTCAGACAGAAGGTACCGGAGAAAAATAAAACTTCTCTCCACATTCACCGCATGTGCCATACGTTACCGACCTCTTTGACAGGTCATGTCACCGTGAAAGATGAAAGGTAATGAAATGGGAGGAAAATTCGTAGTAGTGTGTAAACCACCCCAGGATTTGCCTACCGACCTGGGAAAACCACATAAAACCAAGGTCAGGGTGGCCGGCCCAACTAAAATCGAATCCGGGACCTTCGTGGTATCTCGTAAGTTTACTGAGACAATGTCTGTAGTGATGATGCTACATGAATGCTCGGGCTCCTAAATCTGTAGTTACTTGACATGTGCCTTTTCAGCATAGGAGAAATCTCCCAAAAATACCTTATCCAGGACTCTACCCAAACGAAATTCAAACCTAGTTCCTGTGGATTAGGAGACAGATGCAAGGCACCCTCGGTGGACGATGTTGATATATTCAACTACTACTTTTCATCTTCGTACCCATCTTTTTGTCTCCATCTACTGTCTGTGGTCTTCAGTTTCCGCGCGGGCTGTCTTTAGAATCGTCCCTTTATTGCCAGATACTTCTACTTTATATGTCTTTCAGAAGTTTAGCAGAAACCGCATTTACTCGACATTTAACAATTTCATAACTTGTGGGAGCAGTGAGAAAAGGACGCTATTAGTTGCATTATGGCTGCCCTTCTCGAGCTGGAGAGCACCGCGTCACAGCATTGCAGTGATCGGTCTTTTTCTTTTTCTTTCTTTCTCTATTTGTTTGAGAGAGAATTTAACAGCTCAAAGCTGAAGAATGAAACAGGTGAAGTGAATGCTAAAGTGAGCCCGATGTTTATAGAACTGAGAGTTATGCAGACTTTAATCTTCTTGGAATAATGAAAAAAGGTCGGAAAGCCTTAAACAACGATAGACAGGCCACCCCCAAATCACGGACATAGACTCGACGCGATGGTGGGTCGTCATATTGTCGTAACCTCTTATATTTTCACATGGTACCGATAGAGCATGGTACCGGAGTATAAATCATATCAAACTAACACGAGGTCCGACGGGACGAGCTCAACAAAGTTCCTAAAGCACCTGAAAATTACTGAAATATTCCTAAATCATTGTGGGAAAGGAAGGAAGGAACAATCTACATCAAATAACCACATGATGGGAATTTGGATGTACAATATATATTACAATAAAAGAAGATATATGTTACCTTCTGCTTGACGGAGCGTCATCAAACACACACCTCTACACTGCTCGCTGGTTAAGTTGGAAGAGATATACCGTCGTAGACGCTTACTCAATATGCAACCGGTTTACCGCCACTCCTATTACCATATTCCGGTCTGTGTTACCAACTTTGTCACCCAAACAAATGTTACCATAACCACATGTGTTCTTACAAATGTATTACCACAATCAAATGCCACAATATTGGCACCCTGTAATACTTAGTTTGAATGAAATGACGAATTAACTACCGCTTAGGCAGCGCGACATTTATTTCTGCAGGATAAGGAAAACTCCTGGAAAAAGACTTAAGCCTGGCAACTCGCTACGACCAAGATTTAAACTCAGGTTTTACCTATTATACAAAAACCTCGTTTATCCGGACTGAGTTTTGCTAGCCTTTTCACCGTGAAAATATGTGCGTTCTTTGATAAATACATATGAATCTATACGGTTGTAATGTATAGATTTGTCGGATACAGGCCTCATAAGAATGGTTGGTAGCTCAATCGGCAGAGCACCGGCTTGCTGTGCGTGGAGTCCCAGATTCGATTCCCAGCTTGGGTGCGAGAATTTTTCTCTTGCCAAGATTATTCCCTATCCTCCCCAGAATCTAGAATTATGAATTAAAGAGTGATGATCTAATGATTAAAACCCAAAAAGTGCAAGAAACTCAACAACAAGGGAATACGAGTTAACATCATTGCCACTAGGCAATAAGTTCCAAAGCAAAGGCAGCCGATAAGACCAGTGTAGTTAAAGCCAGAGTATAAATGGAACTAAACAAAAAAACAT
Source organism: Deroplatys truncata (assembly GCA_030765065.1). NCBI lineage: Eukaryota > Metazoa > Arthropoda > Insecta > Mantodea > Mantidae > Deroplatys > Deroplatys truncata. The sequence continues at coordinate 173,423,688 of CM060983.1, read as the reverse complement.
AACAATAAGTACTATTACCAGGTTCATGGGCTCATTATTAACAAAACAAACAAAAAACTAACTTAATGTATGGGAACAGATGATCTTTATTTTTAGTACATCGCAGGCAATCAAGTCCATATTGCTTAATTTGAAATTATTTCTAGTTAAAATGTTATGGCTAGTATTGCAGTATGAATAGAAGAACGGCTATTTATATGAATAATATGTATAAGGGATTGTGTGAAGTTGTAAAGGGTAGAGAAAGACGTGTATGTGTGACACATTCGGTTACTTATGTGGCTGATACAACGTATCTGGTATGCTTGTGAGCTGATATGTTGACTGTTACTTCAGAAAATGCTGGTTCACTTCTGACGGAATCTCCCCAAAACATAGGCGTTATTGCGATGAAGAACTGTGTTTATTCGCCAAAAATATTGTCAAAAATAAAAAAATCTGATGTGTTACACTCACATGACTTTCTCTTCTCTTGTACAAACTATTTTTACAAACGCTTATTCTCCATCTACTTCATGTTAATCGAGATAAACATTTGCAGACTCTATCTTATTGCTAATTTTCTTGTAGATGCAAGGGGAAAATATATTTACAAGGGCAATATAGATATACAGTAGCCTTTAAGCACATACATATGTCTTAATAGCCGGTTGCTAGGTACAGCACCATTCCCTTTCCCACAGATTAATACTCTTTGCATATCCAAGACAAAAAAATGAATAACGAATTCCGATTTGAGAAAATAAGTATTGAAAAATTTAAGGGAATAACAAGTAATATCTCGAAAATGGTCCACTCAACAAAACAAACGTATATGGCATAAATTGTGTATTTTAACGCGATCTACATCTTGTGTGTAGTAAAATTTTGTCTATCTCTTATGGTTTACCAGTTATGCAAAAGTCGGTCACAATGAAGAATACTTTTGGAGACATTCCCAGAGAATTCGAGATATACATTTCATTTCTCATGACAATATCTTAAACATATGATGTTTTAATCAAAATCGTTAGAGCCATTTTTGAGAAAATTAAAATTTTCGAAAAATGCTCCATGTAAAGGGTACTCTGAGGTGGGGTTCTCTGGGGGTGTCATATCTCTGGAAGATACGAACCTAAATACCAAGTTTGGTGTTTATCGGACTGTGCGTTTCCGAGTTATGCTGTTCACAGACAGACACACAGACACACACGGACATGTTTCCAAAAATGCTTTTTTTGGATTCAGGGTGTCTCAAAACATATATTTCCGGTGAAATCTCGGTATCAAATTTTTGGGTGGAATACAATACTTCCCCAACTTACTATACGTAGTAGAGAAAGTAAAAATTGTTAACGGTACTCTTGTTTTAAAATGTTTTACATGCGACAGATTTCCATTTGGTGATGCACTTAAAATATTGCAATAATACATACAATTCGGGCTTGGTTCTTTCTTTCTTTCTTTCTTTCTTTCTTTCTTTCTTTCTTTCTTTTCTTCTTTCTTTGTTTCTTTTTTTGTAGTTTTTCCGGGTCGGTAAGCGAATACTGGTGTAGCTCCCTTTCTATCACGAACTTGTTTTAGAGTTGTAGGACCAAGCGAGGCCGTTAATGTATTGCGGCAGGACGGTGGAGTATGCGCTACGGAAATATTTCTTCTTGACGCTTGCTGGGACCCCCCCTTCCTTCCTGGGAGTGTCTCGTTTATTCCCTGGACCACCAGGTTGCGGGTGGCTAAAGCAGGATTAGCCGGTATTAGAAGTAGTGTCATGATGGAATCGTTAGGGACTCCGTTCTTGCTAGCACACATCTCGCCCGGACCTGGCGCCCTTCGGATCTCCCCCTTCACCCCTTCCTCCTAGGGGTCACGTTGGAAGCACTAAGGAACTACTATAGTCTACGTGCGGTGCTGTGGTCACGTCAATGAACTGATCTGACTGCTCCTAACTCTAATATGGACAGTTTTTAAAGATTTAGTCTTTAATCCACTATTAAGCTATGCTAACGGTGGAGTAAACAGGCAAGGAGGAATAGAAGAAAAACTGATGTGTTACATTCACATGACTTTCTCTAACCTCTATCATTTATTAATGGATAAAGAACTATTCTTAGTAAAGCTTACTTTGCTATTTCATTTTAATCGAGATAAACGTCCAGAAATCTCTACATTACACACTTTGTTGTAGATACAAAGGGAATAGCGATAGTGAAATGTTTAAGAACATTTAAAATTCCATGCTGTTTCCATGCAACCAAAACAACCGAATTTCGGCAGGACTTTGAAAATTCTGATGTGTTACACTGACATGACTTTTTCCACTCTTGTACAAACTATTTTTACAAACGTTTATTCTGCATATGCCTCATGTTAATCGAGATATCGAGATGTGAATCTTATTGCTAATTTTCTTGTAGATGCAAGGGGAATTGGTAGGCTTTAAGCGATAGTCAAATATTTTAAGAGCTGGTTGCTATGTGGTGTATTGCATTCTCTTTGTATGTCCAGGACAAAAAAAATGAATAACAAATTTCCATTTGAGAAAAAGTATAAGTATTGGAAAATTTAAGGGAATAACAAGCAATATCTCGAAAATGGTTCACTCAACAAAAAAATGTATATGAAATAAATTGTGTATTTTAACGCGATCTACATTCTTTGTGCAGCAAACATTCTGTCTATCTCTTATAGTTTACCAGTTATGCAAACGTTGTTCACAATGAAGAATACTTTTGGAGACATTCCCAGAAAATTCTATATATACATTTCATTTATCATCAAAATATCTTAAACATGTGATATTTTAATCAAAATCGTTAGAGCCATTTTTGAGACAATTAAAATTTTCGAAAAATGTTTCATGTAAAGGGTAATCTGGGGTGGGGGGATTTTCTTGAAAACCTTCGTGTCGCATTCTCTGGAACATACTGAAACTAAATATAAAGTTTGGTGTTTATCCGACTGTTTCTGAGTTATGCTGTTCACAGACACACACACATAGACACACACACGGACATGTTTCCAAAAATGCTTTTTTTGGATTCAGGGGTCTCAAAACATATATTTCCGGTGAAATCTCGGTATTGAATTTTTGGGTGGAATACAATACTTCCCCTACTTATTATACGTAGTAGAGAAAGTAAAAATGATAAAGCATTGAACAAATCGAACCATTAATAATGAATGTCTCGGAAATGGTTGATACAACAAAAATATTATTTGAAATAAATTAAGATATCTACCTTTCTTGTGCAGGGCTTGAAGAGTAGTTAACAGGTTATTCCCAGAAGTCAATATTTTTCTCATGTTGGGGATTATGACAATGTCATACATTATTTGTCATGTAAATATCTTTAATATATGGTATTTTTAATCCAAATCGTTACAGCCACTTTTCAGAATATCTAAAATTTCGAAAAATGTTCCATGTATAGGGTAGTGTGAGGTAGAGGGATTTTCTTGAAAATCTTCGTGCCGCATCTTTGAAAGGTACTAAACCTAACTACCAAGTTTAGTATTTATCCGACTTTTCGTTTTTGAGCTCTGCTATTCAAAGAGACACAGATACACACATGCACCTTTTTCTAAAGGTTTATCTTTTGGATTCAGGGGATCTCAAAACACGTATTGCCGGTGAATTCGATCTTATGTATGGATGCAATACCTTCTCTACTAAAATGTTTGTGGTAGAAAAAGTGAAAAAGCAGTTTCACACACAAAGGTTTAATGAAAATGAAGTTCACAGAAATTACTCTCTCCCTCTGTACTGAAGGTCTACACATGAAGCTTATAATATCCCTTAGTAACACGTCACACAGGTCGTTAGAATCCACGTCATATATGTAGTTTATGCCCTAATTAAGAGCACAAACCTGCCGGCATATGCTTTTATTTAAAACGAAAAGAGCTTTTCTCAAACGAAGTTTTAATGTTCCTTATCATGTTTTGTATATGACAGTAACACCACGAAATGTCCATAAGTTTTATGTTTTCTGCCCGAGTGATATAGTCTTATCACTTTTTGGCCAATAATGAGATGAGATATAAAACTGAACACAGATCATCTCGTGCAGTGGAGGATGATAGCAGAGGTTATATAAGGACTTCGTGATCCTTGAAAGGTGTTTTAGAAGATAATACGAGGAATACGGACAGGAAAGTTGGTAAATCAAGAACTACTCTGGAAGCACCGCATTACACCTCTTGTAATAGCAATGAACGATGTGAGTGTCATTCAGGGGAAAGGCAATCAACGCCCACTTTATGCATTTTTGTAACAAATACAATTTCAATTCTAGAAACACAAAGTTGTTTACATACTGTCGTGTATTTTGGAGCAGATTTTTAATAGGCAAAGAAAGTTATCCATGCTTGATAAACCCTATAACAGTAGCACATTAAAATCATAAATTTAACCAAAAGTGGACTTTGACTGTTTCCCCTTGAGTTCTTAATTTTTATGACAACATTTTACAATATTGCAGTTGTTAGCAGCAGAGAATATTATATCTAGGGCTCTATAGAACTCTCTTTTCAAAATTCCACATAGAAAAGAAATAAGACTGGCCCTTTTAGTCAAAATTTGGGGTTTGATTTTAATGAAATATTGAAAATATATTGTAATTGCTTTTACCCTTACGCCCCATTCTTCTAGTAACGCTATTAACACAGCAATTCTCAGCCGGAGATTAACTTTTTTCCAGTTTCATATGGAGGAAATAAACTCTGGGGTCAACTACGATTATTCCCAAACTTAAAAGCGGTCTATCCCGTGTCGAAGCAGGATTGACCTGCGTACGGAAATTAACGAAGGACTCAGAACGTTTGAGCAAAGTTGTATAGCAAACTAAAATTTGCAAAACCAATTACAAAGATGTTAAACACTTGAATCATACCTTGAGCTTGGTGAGCTATCACGCTCTGTGTTGGGCGAGATATTCAGCCCTTCCTAAGAAAGAGAGAAAAGAAAAGGCCAAGAAGCGATAAACCTTAGTTTAATAGAGTCTGGAAAAAGATTGGCTCAACAATTAATTAGCCACTAATTGCTACCATAAACGTTGTGATTCTCCAAAGTAGAATGACCTTTCTCAAGCTTTATCATAGAAAGCACGCTCCTTGAATGCAGAGTTTGCAAACACATGTCTGCAAGACTGCCCTTATTACTTTTAAAATCCCAAAATAAAATTTTAGAATTTATTAAATTACTGGGTCTAGCCTGTGACGATATTCCTTTGCTTCAATGACCCACAAGACTTTCGGATTGTGAAAGCCAGCTTGATGGAACGTGTCTGTTGAAAGCATAATTGACAACAAGTGTTTTGCAGTGCTGCTTAAAATGCAATAAATTTAAACGTTGAATGCTGTAAATGCTCTGAGACACTGACAAGACTCCTTTTGCTTTACGACAGCATTACATCAGATGTACGAGTATTAGAACATTTAATGGCTTTCTTCTTAAATAAAATCCTATTGCAAATGTACAGGATGTACACATATAATTACAGGGAATATAAACATATTTTCTCTCTTCGGTATACAGGATCTCAAAAAAATGTACGGCTCAAATTGCACGACACATTCCTCACACGTAGACGAAGAAATTACATTGTATGAACATGGATCTGGAAACGCTTTGTTACCATGTTATAGCTCATTTTCTGCAACTTATTAATCATGGGAAATGCACAACGTACCAGCATACCACATGTGACTCTTTCTCACAGGAGATATTGAATATGCACCAACCCGACGTCGTAGTGAATCCCGGATGCGCTGATGTATCCCTGGAGTATTGCGTATGGTTTCGCAGCCTTCCATAATACGGGCACTAGACTCTGAACATCTGGTACTAGGGTTCGATACACACGAGCTTTCAAATGCCC